>OY992511.1:5000-1205000 GCA_963921215.1 Scoparia ambigualis
AAACCCGGGGCCGTGTTAACAATCTCCGGGAATCCGCCAATGCGGGTTGGCCAGTCTTACCTGGCCTCCTGCAGAAGAGAGGTGGGAGCCGACAAGCGGGTTCCCACCCCGACGGGGATGGAGCGGTGCAATGCGACTAGGCAGCCCATCCACCTAGCCGCTGCTCCATCAGGGGGGGAAGAGGTTTCCCTCGACCCCCCCCTCCGCCTATTCCCTGTGTGAGCAGGGGAGACACCGGCTCGTGTGTCTGTGTCGAGACGCAGGGGCACGAGTCGGTCCCGGTCTGACGGGAGGAGGGGGCGTTATACCGCCGCCCTCGTCCCACCCTCCGCCGGTTGCCCGGCCGTCGCCCTCACTGGCGACCCCTGTTCCGCCGGTTGCCCGGCCGTCGCCCTCACTGGCGACCCCTGTTCCTTCGCCGGTTGCCCGGCCACGTCCGGCACTGCCGGCGACTCCGTCACCTCCATAGCGCTCTCCCTAGCCGCAGGTGGAGCCCGCGGCCAAGGAGCCCACTTCATCCGCGTCACCGGGGGGCGGCAGCTCCTCCCACCCATATGGTGTTCGTGCGGGAGCCCCGCCTCCTTGCACACCCCACAGACCGCCTTCTCGGCGCCACATTCTGCCGCCCTATGCCCAGGGGCACCGCACCTGAAACACAGCGTGCCGCGGCTGGCCTCCGAGCTACATGCGTAGCTCAGGTGGCCCACGCCGCAGCACCTGTAACATCGAGTGGGGCCCCTATCCAGGACCACGACTCGCGCTCGCACCCACCCAATCACTACGTGGCCGGCCATCTCTAAATGTTTCGCCGCCGCGACCGGGAGCCGGACCACCGCGGAGCACAGACCAGTAGGTCCGGTTCGCAGCGGCCCCACGGTCACCTGTCCAGGAGCGCAGTGCGTTCCGGCAGCAAGCACCTCCGCTATACGCCCAGCTCCATCTGCCGCTTCATGGATAAGGCCCTCGAGCCGGACCTCGGCCATCCGACATGGTCTGCGGATCTCCACGCCCTCCGGCACAGCCTTCCTGAGGCGATCCGCCAGAGTATCCGCCACAGGGCCGCTGGACTCGCCCGCAATCTCCAGAAGTCGACCACCCGCAGCGGACTGCCGCACCTGAACCCCCCGCAACCCGAGTTCCTCCAGGTCGATGCTGGCCATGGCCCCATCCAGCACCGAGCGGTAGGTGAGCCCCCTCTGCACCGCCTCTGGCCCCAGCACCACCGAGACCGCGGACGATTTCGGCAGCTCCAGCCTGGGGGGGGGCCTCGCCCCCTGTGTCCTCCTCGGCTCTCTGTCTCCCGCGGGCGGGGCCCGATCGGCCGCGGTCCTGGCCCTTCTGGCTCTTCGTTTCCCTGCCTTTGAGGCAGCAGTCTCCCACTGCTCTGGCTTCCCAGCCTGCCCCTTCAGGGGGGGGGCGCCGGCAACCGCCCCGGCGTAGCTCCCCTCTACCCTCGCAGCGACGCCCGCAAGCGGCGGTCTCCTTGGGGGCTCAGCTGGGAGGCGCCTCTCAATGTTATCGAGGCGCCCTCCCAGGGGCTCGAGAACCTCCCTCCTTATGGCCTCCATGACTTCCTCCACGCTCGTCCGGGAGGGGTGGGGGTCGACGGGAAGGCGACCCTCGATGCTAGCCAGACGCTCCGCCAGCAACTCCACCTCATTCCTCATGGCCCCCATCATGGCAACGACCCTCGTGTCCCTGTCGTCCTTCGCTTCGAGGCGGACCCTGGCTAGCTCCAGCCGGAGCGCCTCGTTCTTCTCTTTGAGAACCGCAATTTTGCTCTCCCAGGGCTGGACATCGTAGAGGGCCCCCGCGGTCTCCGCCAGCAGAGCCACCGAGTTTTTAAAGTCGAGGATGTCACTCGGGCTGAGCTCCTCGCCCGTCTCCTCCACATCCACCAAGGCACGCAACAGGGACCCCGCGTGGTCGCCCGCCTCCTCGTACATTTCCCTCCTTGACATCGCGGCGACTATCTTCCGGACGTCGTACGGGATCCTCTCTGACAGAGGGGAGGGTTCCCGAGGGGAAGGTTCCCGAGTGGCCCTCTCTCCTCCACTACTTTTCCCTTTCTTCACCACACGCTTTGTGGGCCTTTCGCTCTTGTCCAAGCGCAACCCATCGTCCAGCGAGCGCTTCATCGAAGCGGGATCCACCTCCATTTCCTCCCTCTCGGCCGCCCAGTCAAAACTGGCGCCACTGCCACCGGGCACCGCCGGTTTCACGCCGCTCGAGCCATTAGCCCGAGCGGGCGCTTCCCCGGACGCGTCCCCGGCCTTCTTGTTCTTCGCAGACCTCCCTCTACGAACCTCGCCCCCCTTGGGCAAACTCCCACTACCAGCACCAGTAGTATTTACCGCAACAGGAGCCTGGTCACGCGCTCCTGCAGGGTCTTCGGTAGTCCATTTCTCACCCGAGGTCCCGGATAACCTCGAGCGCCGGGCGCCAGCCGGATCACATGGCAGAACAACCTTCTTAGTGGACATTTCATAAAAAGGTGGACCATCAGGGTTTACCATCCCCGGACCATCAAGGTTTACCATCCCCTTTGGTCGCTAGGGGGTGGGCTGTTCGCCGCCCACCAACCCGTCCGAAAACGGGCGCCCGTCGCCGCGCCCCGCAACGACGGAACCTTTGCGCTGAAACGGCGCCCAGAAGGGGCGCCGGACTACCCCATTCCCCCCCGTGTAACGACGCCCAGAAGGGGCGCCGACTACCCCAAACCCCCCCCGTGTGACGACGCCCAGAAGGGGCGCCGTCAAAAACTCCCCTCAAAGCCGCTCTGGAGTGAGCGGCGAGCGTGCGACCCAGAGTGGGCCGCACGTGGAGATCCCCCCCGCAGGTCCGAGTGACCCGCTGTGCGGTCCAGAAGGGACGCGCGTTGAAGGGGGTGCGATGCCCAGAAGGGGCACCACCTACGTTATTCGGCGCCCAGAAGGGACGCCAGGGATTAGCATAAAGCCCCTTGTCCCACGCTGAACGTGGGCCGAGAGGCCTTACCCCAGGGTGCACCACGAGGAGGTTCCCAAATTTGCACCCCACCTAACCTAACCTAACCTAACCTAACCTAACCTAATCTAACCTAACCTAACCTAACCTAACCTAACCTAACCTAACCTAACCTAACCTAACCTAACCTAACCTAACCTAACCTAACCTAACCTAACCTAACCTAACCTAACCTAACCTAACCTAACCTAACCTAACCTAACCTTTTTTTTTTTTTTTTTTTTTTTTTTTTTTTTTTTTATACTGGGGGAAATGCGTTACGCATACCCGGGGCCCGCACGTGGGGGCCCGCCCGGGTTATGTGGGACTCTCCCCCCAACTCCCGCTTCCCCGTCCAGGCCCTGCGGCCTCGGCGGGGATTCGGGAGGAGGGGGGCATACCCACTAAAACCACCCAGTAATGCCCTCGTGCCCGACAACAAACGGGTGCCGAGGCGGGACCAGCCGTAGGCAATCGGCCGCCCCAACCCCCATGGTCGGTGGAACCTGACGTCCCTCGGTCAAGGCAGCAGAAGATGCCGCCACAGCCCCTTGGGCTTCGACCTCAGGCCGTTAAGCGGCATTTTATGAGAAGGCGTGCCACTCGTCGTTGGAGAGGTCTCCTGAGAACGACTCGGAGTCTGAGGGACGGAACCTCCCGATCCTCCTAGGTGGGCGTCTCTTCTGGGGGGAGCGTGACCGGACGGTTTCGTCCGAGGACGCGTCGTCGCAGTCCGACTCTGCCTCAACATCCTCCTCCAGCTCCTCCAGATCCTCCTCCAGGCCTCTCCCTGTGCCTCTCGCCGGAGAGGCATTGGGGTTAGAGGTTGAAGGTGCTGGAAGGAGGGGACTCGGGATTTGCGGGGCATCAGCAGCCTCCTGCATCTCTACCTCCTCAGGGATGACACGACATGGGGGGGGCGCAGACTGGCGCGCCTGGGGTCTACTATCCCGCGCCCTTCTAAGAGGGGGGATGCATTTCCTGCTGCCCATCACGTGGGCGGCCGGTTTTCCCGCGTCTGCGCAGACCGCGCAGTGAGGTACCACCTGCGTGCAGTCAACCATTTTGTGCCCCGGGAGGCCGCAGCGGAAGCAATCTCCACTGCGGTCAGCGTCCACAGGGCATCTCGGTCTGGCGTGACCCACGCCCATGCACTTGAAGCAGCGCAGTGGGCGCGGGTCAAGTAAGGTCACTAGGGGCGCCGACCAGCACACCGGCAGCCTCCCCACCGTCAGCAGGCTCTGGGCCGCCCCTATCGGGCAGCGCACCGGAGCCGAGAACGAGCCGCTTGGGCCGGCACGTATCACCCCCACTCTGACCCGGTCCCTCGAGCATCCGCCTCTGGAAGCCACAGCCTCTGCAATGTCCCCCGCCGTGACGACGTCGTCAAAGCCCGACAGGCGCACCTCCGCGCATTTTTCGGGCCTGACGACCGTCACGTCTTCCCCAAGGACTTCCCTGACCCTTTCGGCCAGCCGGTCTGCCGTCTCCCCGCTATTAGCTCCTGAGACCTCCAGGAGGCGGGCACCAGTCTGGGATGTCCGAGACCTAAGCCCAGATGTGATCCCAAGCTCAACCAGGGAGATCGAGCCCGTCGCCTTCCTGATCACGTCGGCGTAGGACACCCCACGCTCGACCGCCTCAGGAGTCAGCTTGATCGCCACCGCCGCCGAGCGAGGGCGTTTAAGCCGCTTTTTGTTCCTCCTTGCCTTGCCCGGAGCCGCCGGAGCGGGCTGGGGGAGGGGCGCTCCTCCAGGGGTAGGTGGGCGACCGGTGGTCGCAGCCACTGCCGTAGCCCGGCCCTTCTTTCGCCGGCGGCGGACGACCGTCGACCAACCCTCTTCGCCTACGGGGGGCGTCGAGGTCCAGCTGGTGGTCCGCTGGAGCGGTGTTTCGACCGGGTTGGCGGGGGGGGGTCTCGTCCTGGGGAACCAGGCGTTCCTCTGCCCTACTGCTGGCGCGGGGAGGGGCGGGAACTCCTCCGCCCTCACTCCCGCTCGCCTAGCCAGAGGCGGGCGTGCCCTCTCCGGTGGTGAGGCGCCGGAAGCCTTTTCCTCCAGTCCGTCGAGTCGGGTGCTCAGGGCTGCAATGGCGGTGCAGAAGGAGCTCTGCATGTCCTTCAGCGCGCCCATGAACTGGGCCATGACTGGCTCCGGAGGAGGAACAGGGGCATTCTCCGCACGTGGGGACGAGCCTCTCCTGTCTACCTCCCTCTTCAGCGCGGCTACCTCGTGGCGTAGCGCCTCCACCTCCTTTACCAGCTTCGCATTCGTGGAGGAAAGCTGCTCCGTCTCGTCCGATTTAGCGCGTGATGCCAGGTTTGACACCACGCGCTGTAGCCCGTCCGTGGCGCTGTTGAGCGCTCGCTGGCTCTCTCCATCAAGGCGTCCCGACTTCGCGGACACCTCGCGGATGGCCTGTGCGCACAGCCGTCCTCTCTGTTCCACCTCCTCGGCCGACAGGCCACCAGGCCCCGCCGTCCAGGGAATCTCCTCCTCGGTGGCTCTTTTGGCCGCCTCCTCTTTCTTGCTGAAGGCCTTTGGGGCCTTTTTTGCCTCGGTCTTTTTTGCGGCCTTGGCAGCGCGCTCGATCACGCGCTTAGCTCGCCTCTCCTCATTCTCCGCCCGCATGCTCGCCAGCTGCTCCGGGAAGAGGTCCTCCATAATCTGGCGATCCGCACACCCTAATCTGTCCCCAGGAAATTTAGGGCCGCTCCTCTCAATAAGCTCGCGAAAGTCGCGGGCCATCACCTGGTAGTGACGTTCATCATCGGCGGTTTCGCTGCCCCACTCCGGATCCCGCTCAAAATCGGATAGCGGGCGCTCCCCATCTTTTTGGGCCGGTCTGGGAGCGGTGTTCCTCCCAGACGTCCCCTTCCTGCCTCTACGCGCCGTCCCTATCTTCGGCAAAGAGGTCGTCGACTCACGACCAGAGCTGTCGGAGTCGTCCTCCGCACCGTGCGGCCTTTTCAGGCTGCCGCCGCCTTTCGGAATTCCGCTGGTTGAACCAACGGACTCCCCTCCACTCCCCTCATCCTCGTCTCTGCCGCCACCCTCAGGGCAGTCCTCGGTAACAGATTTAGCACCAACCAGCCCGGATACTGGTTGGCGGCGGGCGTCAGCCGCAGCGCATGACGATCTTCCAGTGACATTACTGCATCCTGAGGCCTGGTCGCCTACCTCAGGGCAGTCTTCGGTAACCAATTTCACACATGGGGGCCCGGATACCCCCATGCGCCGGGCGCTAGCCGGATCGCATCGCACACTAATCTCCATTTCCGTACTTTCCATGATTTCCGGAAATGAAGGTTTCCCATCCCTTTGGTCGCTAGGGGGTGGGCTGTTAGCCGCCCACCAACCCGTCCGAAGACGGGCGCCCATCGCCGCGCCCCGCAACGATGAAGCCTTTGCCTGAAAGGCGCCCAGAAGGGGCGCCGACTACCCCATTCCCCCCCGCGTAACGACGCCCAGAAGGGGCGCCGTCAAAACCCCCCTCAAAGCCGCTCGGGTGAATGAGCGGCGAGCGTGCGGCCCAGAGTGGGCACGCACTTGGAGGTGCAGGCCCAGAAGGGGCACTGCCTACTTTATTCGACGCCCAGAAGGGACGCCAGGGATTAGCATAAGGCCCCTTGTCCCACGCTGAACGTGGGCCGAGAGGCCTTACCCCAGGGTGCACCACGAGGAGGTTCCCAAATTTGCACCCCTAAAAGGAGGTAACTCCCTCAAAAGGGGAGTCTATGCACCTCACACAGACTCCCCTTTTCCCTCCGCAGTCGGTGGTGTCCCCTACAGGGACACCACCGAGTGCTGCCACTACCCCTCAGGCTTCTCCTCTCGGGCTTTTACGTGGCGCCACAACCCCTCAGGCTTTCCTCTCGGGCTATTACGTGGCCAAGGCTAGTCCGAGTCGTATACGTCCGACTCCAAGGACTGCCTGCGCGTCTGCGTTTGTGACGGACGGATCGTCGAATCCGACGACTCATCGTCCGCCTCTACCTCTTGAACCTGCTCCTGGTCATCGCCCATGCCTCTCCCTGTACCTCTCGTCGGAGAGGCATTGGGGTTAGAGGTCGGGGAAGGTTGCGCCGAAATCTGCGGGGCATCTGCCTCCTGCATTTCGACCTCCTCGGTTCGTCTTTCCGGCACGGTAGGCGCAGACGTGCGCGCTGTGGAACTGCTGTCCCGCTCCCTCCTCTTAGGGGGGACGCAAGTTCGGCTACCCATCACATGGCCCGAGGGCCGTCCTCTATTCGCGCAGACTGCGCAATGCGGAACTCTCGCGGAGCACTCCGCCTTCTTGTGCCCCGGCAGGCCGCAGCGGAAACACACCTCGCTGCGGTCCACTTCCGAAGGGCAACGTGCCCTGGTGTGACCCACGCCCATGCACTTAAAGCAGCGCAATGGGCGCGAGTCGAGGAGGGTCACTGGGACCGAAAGCCAGCCCACCAGCAACTTCCCCGCCGCCACGAGACTTTGGGCCGCCTTGATGGGGCAGCGCACCTGCATAGATGTGGAGCCGCCGGGACCAGGCCGCGGTGCTCCCACCTTCACCCTTTCCACTGGGCACCCTCCTTTCGCGGCCACCACCCGCGCCACGTCCTCAGCGGTGACGGTATCGTCGAGGCCGGATATGCGCACATCCGCACATTTCTCCGGCCTGGTGACCGTCGCTACGTCGGCGACGACCTCGCGTAGCCGTGTGGCTAGGCGGTCAGCGACCTCCCCACTATTCGCGCCTGGGACCTGGAAGAGCCGGGCGCCCGTCATTGAAATCCGGGTCGTGAGCCCGGACACAATACCGACGTCGGCCAGTGAGATGGTGTCCGTCGCCCTCTTAATAATCGAGGCGTATGTTACGCCGCGCTCGATTGCCTCCGACGTCAGCTGCACGACAACCGCCGTCGAGCGTGGGCGTTTCAGCCGCCTACGCGTCCTCGCCCTGGTCGGAGCTGCAGGGGCAGCCTGGGACGGGGGCACTCCTCTGGTGGCAGGTGGTGTGCCACTTGGGTTAGCGACCGTTGGCGCTGTCGCTCTCCCTCCTCTTCGCCTACGGCGCGAGTCCGTCGTCTGCGGCGCGACGGAAGGCGCTGGGGCCCAGCTGACGTTCGGCTGGGGTGGAGAGACAAACGGGTTCCCGTCTCTCGGCGGTGTCTGCCTCGTCCTCGGCGTGGGAAGGGGTGGGAACTCCTCTCTCCCAGATCCCCGCGCGGCTAAGGGGGGGCGTGCCCTCTCGGGCTGCGGGGCGGTAGTGGACCTCGCCTCAAGCCCTGCCAAGCGGGTATTTATGGCTCCGATCGAGCTGACGAACAGGGACTTCAGCTCGTTTATCCCGGCTATGGCTCCCGTATCGCTCTGGGGTGGGGGAGCTCGTGTAGTCTCCACACGGGGAGGGGACGCACGTACCTCGTAACCTAACCTAACCTAACCTAACCTAACCTAACCTAACCTAACCTAACCTAACCTAACCTAACCTAACCTAACCTAACCTAACCTAACCTAACCTAACCTAACCTAACCTAACCTAACCTAACCTAACCTAACCTAACCTAACCTAACCTAACCTAACCTAACCTAACCTAACCTAACCTAACCTAACCTAACCTAACCTAACCTAACCTAACCTAACCTAACCTAACCTAACCTAACCTAACCTAACCTAACCTTTTTTTTTTCTTTAGAGTGGAGGAAATGCATTACGCACGCGCATGGGACTCTCCCCCCAACTCCCGCTCCCCCGTCCAGGCCCTGCGGCCTCGGCGGGGGTTCGAGAGGAGGGGGGCATACCCACTAAAACCTCCACTGCTCTCCAGCAAGACCCGGGGGAAAGTCGAGGCGGGACCGGCCATAGGCACTCTGCCGCCCCGACTCTCTAGGCCATTGGTTCAAGGGAACCCCCGAACCGAATGCACCCCTTGTGCAACGAGACCCCTTGAGGTCACCCTCACGGGATTCGACCCGACAGCTCCTGAGCTGTCAAGTCGAACTCTATCTCATCACTTGTGCTGGAGAGGCGGCGAGCGCCCGGATAGTCCGATCGCTCGCCGCGCCCTCAAACTCGTCCGCATCGCTCGACCCGATTTCTCTACCTCACGAGACCTCAGGGCCGAGCGAGGGAGAGTTTCCCTCACGTCTTTGCCGAGTCGCAGAAGGCCGGACGCACGCCGGGGGGTCACAGCCACCTGCATCACAGCCTCAGCCGAGTACCAGGGCCGATCGCACGCCCGGGGTCCCGACCTCCCGCAACTCAGCCTCCTCAAAAGTGTGCTGACGCTCGGACGCCACGGGTTGCTAGATCCGTCACCCTCTTCAGGGGAGGATCGCACCTCACGCTTCCCATGATGCCATGAGCTCAGCCCACGCCCTCACAAAGAATGCGGATACCTCCGCGCGGCAGCGGCTCGGACGCCACGGAAAGCGAGATCTCTCACCCACTCAGGGGAGGATCGCATGCTTCCCACGACGTCCAAGCGCCCCCGCGCCCTCGCATTCTGCTACCTCCACGCGGCAGCGGCTCGGACGCCACAGGTTGCTAGATCCGTCACCCTCTTCAGGGGAGGATCGCACCTCACGCTTCCCGTGACGCCATGAGCTCCGCCCACGCCCTCACCCGTGCGACCTGAGAACCCTTAAGGGGCGGCCGTCTTTCGAAACGGCGTCCAGAAGGGACGCCGAGCAAAACAAAGGACGACGCCCATAAGGGCGCCACCAATTTACCCCCCACAGGCCCAGAAGGGGCAAGGGGAGGCTGTGGGCCCAGAAGGGGCACCACCAACCTTGTGCAGGCCCAGAAGGGGCACCGCCTACATTATTCGACGCCCAGAAGGGGCGCCAGGGATTAGCATAAAGCCCCTTGTCCCACGCTGAACGTGGGCCGAGAGGCCTTACCCCAGGGTGCACCACGAGGAGGTTCCCAAATTTGCACCCCAACCTAACCTAACCTAACCTAACCTAACCTAACCTAACCTAACCTAACCTAACCTAACCTAACCTAACCTAACCTAACCTAACCTAACCTAACCTAACCTAACCTAACCTAACCTAACCTAACCTAACCTAACCTAACCTAACCTAACCTTTTTTTTTTTTTTTTTTTTTTTCTTTAGAGTGGAGGAAATGCATTACGCACGCGCATGGGACTCTCCCCCCAACTCCCGCTCCCCCGTCCAGGCCCTGCGGCCTCGGCGGGGGTTCGAGAGGAGGGGGGCATACCCACTAAAACCTCCACTGCTCTCCAGCAAGACCCGGGGGAAAGTCGAGGCGGGACCGGCCATAGGCACTCTGCCGCCCCGACTCTCTAGGCCATTGGTTCAAGGGAACCCCCGAACCGAATGCACCCCTTGTGCAACGAGACCCCTTGAGGTCACCCTCACGGGATTCGACCCGACAGCTCCTGAGCTGTCAAGTCGAACTCTATCTCATCACTTGTGCTGGAGAGGCGGCGAGCGCCCGGATAGCCCGATCGCTCGCCGCGCCCTCAAACTCGTCCGCATCGCTCGACCCGATTTCTCTACCTCACGAGACCTCAGGGCCGAGCGAGGGAGAGTTTCCCTCACGTCTTTGCCGAGTCGCAGGAGGCCGGACGCACGCCGGGGGGTCACGGCCACCTGCATCACAGCCTCAGCCGAGTACCAGGGGCCGATCGCACGCCTGGGGTCCCGACCTCCCGCAACTCAGCGTCCTCAAGAGTGCGCTGACGCTCGGACGCCACGGGTTGCTAGATCCGTCACCCTCTTCAGGGGAGGATCGCACCTCACGCTTCCCATGACGCCATGAGCTCAGCCCACGCCCTCACAAAGAATGCGGATACCTCCGCGCGGCAGCGGCTCGGACGCCACGGAAAGCGAGATCTCTCACCCACTCAGGGGAGGATCGCATGCTTCCCACGACGTCCAAGCGCCCCCGCGTCCTCGCATTCTGCTACCTCCGCGCGGCAGCGGCTCGGACGCCACGGGTTGCTAGATCCGTCACCCTCTTCAGGGGAGGATCGCACCTCACGCTTCCCGTGACGCCATGAGCTCCGCCCACGCCCTCACCCGTGCGACCTGAGAACCCTTAAGGGGCGGCCGTCTTTCGAAACGGCGTCCAGAAGGGACGCCGAGCAAAACAAAGGACGACGCCTATAAGGGCGCCACCAATTTACCCCCCACAGGCCCAGAAGGGGCAAGGGGAGGCTGTGGGCCCAGAAGGAGCACCACCAACTTTGTTCGACACTCAGAAGGGGTGCCAGGGTATTCGCGTAAAGCCCCTTTTCCCACGCTGAACGTGGGCCGAGAGGTCTTACTCCAGGGTGCACCACGAGGAGGTTCCCAAATTTGCACCCCACCTAACCTAACCTAACCTAACCTAACCTAACCTAACCTAACCTAACCTAACCTTTTTTTTTTTTTTTTTTTTTTTTTTTTTTTCTTTATACTGCAGGAAATGCGTTACGCATACCCGGGGCATGGGGACACCCCGGGTTATGTGGGACTCTCCCCTCCCCTCCCGCCTCCCCGTCCAGGCCCTGCGGCCTCGACGGGGATTCGGGAGGAGAGGGGCCTACCCACTAAAACCTGCAGTACATCCTCTCCTCACGACGGGCGGTTCGGGAATGTGTTCTACACGTCTACCGAATACCGCCCGGCGGTTGTCCGTCAGGGGGAGGAGGCGCCCGAGGATGTTTGGGCGTCTCCTCAACAGCTTGCACTGCCGTGCAATGCGGGCCAGAGGTCCCCACCTCCCACCCGCTGGTCAGTGTTAGGGTGGCATTAGGCGCGCAAACCTGCGCCTTCTTAAACCCGTCCTTCGTCTGCGAAGCAAGTCCGCGTTGACGTCGTTTTCGCGGACTCGCTCCGCGGCCTCCTTGTACGTCATGACCTCCTCGCAGAAGGAGGCCACAGCGTTCCAGGACCTCTCGTTTGCCAGCATGGCCTTAACTACGCTGGGAAACGAGAGGTCCCCCCCAATTACTCCTTCCAGAGCGAAACGTTGCTGCGCGAATAGGCCGCACACCTGAAGTGTGTGTTGAGCCGTGTCATCCACGCCGCCGCACTCATGGCAGGAGGCTGAAACTTCCCTGTGGGCCACCCGGTGCAGGTATCGACCAAAACATCCGTGTCCGGTCAACACCTGCACCAGCCGGTACGTCAGGGCGCCGTGCTTGCGCTCGCACCACTTTTTGAGCACCGGCCTAATGGCGTCAATGGTCGAAGCCCCGTAGACTGGCGACTCCATACTCGACGCCCATCGACGCATGAGGGATTCGTGAGCTTCTCTCACCGCTTCCCGTGCCTCCTGAGGATCCGCCGCTTGGCCACGATCTCTGGCTTCGCATCGACGGCGGTAGGATGCTGCCAGAAGACCCGCCTCTATTTCCCACGGAGCTGTTCCGGCGAGCGAGCATGCCGCTGCCCAGGACACCGTTCTATATCCTCTTATGGCTCTTACCGCCATGACCCTTTGCGCTTGGCGCAGTAGGGATCGGTTTGTGGTGGTAAGAGCCTCCGCCCATATAGGCGCCCCATATAGTGCCATGCTCGCAATTACTCGGGCATAGAGTCTCCGACACGACGCGCTGGGACCTCCCAAGTTCGGAAGGAGTTGTCCCAGCGCAGATGCAGCCGCAACCAGCCGGGGGGAGAGTCTTCGGAAATGCTCCGTGAACGTCCACTTCGAGTCGAGAGTGAGGCCCAGGTATTTAAGGGTCCCCTCGACTCGGATTTTGTTCCCGTCCACCAGAACGTAAGCCCTCGCAGGGGGACGTCCTCTGCGGCCGTAGAAGGCAATAGCTCTGGTTTTATCTAGAGCCACTTTTAATCCCAGAAGCCTAATCCGATCCACAACGAGAGAGGCCATGACTGAGACATTCCTGGCCGCCTCCTGGTAATCATTGCCCCGTCCCGTAACCAAGGTGTCATCTGCGTAGCAGAGCACCTCGGTTCGGGGTATAAGGGTTCCTCGGAGTACCCAGTCAAATCCGAGGTTCCAGAGAAGGGGCCCCAGGACTGACCCCTGTGGAACCCCGGCCTCCATCCGACGGGCACGCATTTGGCCGTCGGCGCCTACGTACAGAACGTCTCTGTCTCGAAGGTAGGCGCCGATGATAGCACGCAGGTAAGGTGGTACTTGGTGTACTCGTAGGGCCTCTTCAATCGCGGCGTGAGGAAGGGTGCCGAAAGCGTTGGCAATATCCAGCGATACGGCCAGCATTACCTCCCCACGTCCTGTTGCCTCATTTGACTCCCTCTTCAGCTCCGTCAAGGCATCCAACGTGGAGCGACCCCTACGGAACCCATACTGACGGGGCGAGAGATTCGGCCCAACGCTCTCCAAATGCTGGGTTATACGCGCCGCTATCACGCTCTCCAACAGTTTGGCCGCCTCGTTCAGGAGCACAATTGGGCGATACGCCGACGGCTCGTCGGGGGGGCGGCCATCCTTTCGGAGAAGGCACAAGCGCCCATCACGCCAGATCTTCGGGAACTTCCCGGTTCTCAGGCACGCGCTGAGAATTTGCCTAAGCCTTTCGCCCAGGTGACCAGCGGCAATAAGCAGGACACGACCCGGGACTCCATCCGGACCTGGGGCTTTTTTCCGTCCCCGAAGACGGTTCAGGGCCGTCTCCATCTCTCCCTCAGTGACTTCCGGGACATCCTCGGGAGCAACAGCGGAGGCGACTGTGGGGGGCAATGCAGCGAAAGGGAAGAAGGGCTCCTGGGCGGGGAACAATCCCTCCACCACTCGCCTCAACAAATCTGGCGCCATTTTGTCTATTGGGGGGGCCTGGTGCCTAAGCCTACTCCGCACCATTATGTAGGGCCTCCCCCAGGGGTCCCTATCCAGGTCAGAGATAAACTCTTCCCTGGCTCTCTCTTTAGAGACGTATATGGCCTTTCTGAACGCCTTTCGTGCCTCCTTGAGGGACCTGAACAGGGACCTCTCCTCCTCAGGCGTGTGCCGGCGCCTACGGCATCTTACGTACGCCCGTCTTGCCTGGTTTGTGATGGTACGGAGGTCCGCGATTTCCTCCGACCACCAGTAGACACTTTTGCGCCCCCCCATGTGTCGGACCCTGTTCATGGAGGCGTCGCACACCTCCGACATGGCTCGCTGGAAATGAAGGGCCATGGTGTCAACGTCATCCCCGCCTGGAGCAGGGACCCAATCCTGGCCCATGGCGGCCTCTATTGCCATGTCCACGTTGAGCCGAGTCATGGCCCAACGCGGAAATGTGGTTTGGCCAGTAGGCCTACCTGGCCCTGGCCCGCCCGTCCTTCCAGGAGGTGAGACCTTGAACGATATGTAGACGTGATCGCTCAAGGTCTCGACGTCCCCTAGGACCTGCCAATCACGTATGCGCGCCGCTAGGACGGGGGTAGCGAACGTTAGGTCCACTATGGACCCCCCCGTTCTACGCACGCACGTGTTGGCAGTTCCCTGGTTGATCACCACCAGTCCGGCCTCAGCTGCCCACTGCTCCACAGCCAGGCCTCTATTATCGGTGCGGGGGCAACCCCAAGTTGTAGACTTGGAGTTGAAATCCCCCGCCACGATTAATTGCGCCGGTGCTAGTCGCCTTACGGCGGCACAGACTTCTCGCAGGAAGTCCTGCAGTTCTGAGATGGTTCTATTAGGGGAGAAGTAGACCCCCAGCAGAACAAGGTCTCCCCAGGCGCACGCCACATAACCCGGTCCGCTTTCTCTTATGGAGAGCGGAGGGGAGTGAGTGCCGTTTGGGGTGGCTATAGCTACGGAGCCAGAAACATCCCCAGCCCAGTTTTGCTGGGGGGGGACGCAGTAGGGCTCCGCGATGACGGCTGCGTGAACCTCCCACTCCGCAATGTGCTGCACCAGCAAGTCTTGAGCAGCTGCGGAGTGGTTGAGGTTAGTCTGAAGGAGGTTGAGTGTCGGTGTCCTTAACATTGGGGTTCCGACATCTCAACCTCCTGGGTCTCTTGACCTGCCCTCTGTGGAGCGACCCTTGTCCAAGGGGTCGCTTTGGCCTTCACTTTGGGGGGGGAACAGCTCCGACCCCCCATCAGGTGTCCCGCCGGCAGTTTAGCCGCGGTACACACCGCACACTTTAGGCTTGTGGCCGAACAGGTCAGCCCTTTGTGCCCAGTTTGACCACACCGATAACAAGTGTCGGTGTAGTCCACATCTGAGGGACACCGCTGCCGAGTGTGACCGAACGCCATGCACTTGAAACATCTCATCGGCAGCGGTTCCAGAGCTGTCACCCGACAGACGCTCCAGCCGATGAAGAGCTTCCCCTCCTCCAACAGGACTTTAGCGGCCGTCACCGGGCACCGGACCAGAACAGAGCCTATCCTGTCTGGTCCAAAGCCGATTCTCCCGGACTTGACCACGTCCGGGAGGCAACCTCCTTTCGCCACAATAGCTGCCACGACGTGCTCAGGCTCAGTGGATTCGTCCATTCCCGTAACTTTGAGGTCGACACAACGGGTGGGCCTGACTATTTTTGCCGCCTCGGAGAGAACCTCCTTCAATTTGTTGGCAAGCTCGTCAGCCTTGGGGCCACTGGATGTGCCCGGAATCTCCATGATCCTGGCCCCAGTGGCTGTTGCCCTGATGCGCAGGCCCTCAATCCCGAGCTCGGCGATGTTGATGCCGGCTTTGGCCTTTGCGATCACTTCTCCGTATGTCATTCCTCTCTCGACGGCCTCAGCGGAGAGAGTCACAACGACTGCTGCTGACTTCGGCGCCTGTAGCTTTTTGGGCCTTGGAGTCTGGGGCACAGTCCTTGGGGCCTGGGCGGCTAATGCGGCCAGTTGTTGCCGGCGAGCCTTTTTCCTCCTGCGCTTTCGGGAGGCGGCGGTCTCCCACGCAGGTTCGGGGGGAGGGTCACTGGATATTGCGTGCTGAGCCGCCGACGGATCGGCCATGCGACCCAGCTGGGAGACAGCGCCGCTATGAGCACTCAGAGCCCGGGGCACGTTGCCTGACGGGCCAGCTGCAACCCTGGCATATGAGGCCTTTGCAGGATTCTCACGTCTCAAATCTGCCGCCAGTGGAGGACGAAGGTTCCTTGCAGGGAGCAGCCGTTCCTCGATCCCCTCCAGGCGGGCATTCAGCATATTGCCGAGAGTCCGGACCAGCCTTTGTTCCATTGACTCCAGATCTCTCGGCGGTGACACAGGGCGAGCCGGCTTTGGTTGCGGCTTGGGTTTCGGCTGTGGTGGGAGAGAGGCTGCGGGAGCAACTCTTTTGTTCCCCTCTTCGTACGCCAATCGGAGAGCCCTGAGCTCCTTTTCCATCATCTCCACCTTCTCGTTCAGCCTTTTGTTATCGGCTGCCAGCCGAACAGTTTCCTCCGACACCGTGAGAAGGGACATGTCAGCAACCTCCGCCCGGACCTTTTCCAAAGTGTCGTAAATGGCCCGCTGACATGTGCCCTTCATGTTTTTGGATTTCTTGACGACTAGCTCAATTTGTGAGCAGCCTGCCAAGAAATTTTTGTGGTGCTCGGAGGCAGACACAAATCCCCTTGGGGGGGAGACTCTCAATGCCGCTTTGGTTGCGGGGGGATATTTCCTATACGCGGCAGCCCTGGATACCTCAGGGTCAGAGGTCACCGAAGCCTCTCTACTCAGCCGCGTTAGCTCATCCTCTTCCACGAACGTGCAGTCCCTGAACTTCTTTAGATTATCACGGGCCCTCCCAAGGCCCATAGACGTGCCAACTGTTGGAGGTCTTCCGCGGCCTCTTCGGGCCGCGGCAATTTTGGGTGCCGCAGGCGTCTCCGTCTCTGAGTCAGAGGACAGCGACGGCATGCATCGCGTCCTCTTCCTGTTGGTCTCAGTCACCTCCACCGACATAGGGCTGCTGAAACCACCGAACTCACGATCCTCGGCGGCTCGCCTGACGTCCCACGTGTCCACGTCAAAGGGGCTACTTCTGCCAAATTCCGGATCCCCAGCCTCAACCGGGCTCAGTGCGCCTTCCCCGGCGCGAGTTTCAGCCTGGTCCTGAACTGTTATTTCCGGCGTGGACGAGTCCGAGAAGTACTCCGGCTCAGAGACCGCCGCGCCGTCCGATCCCACATCCACAAAGATTTGTGGCTCCAGTGGCACCGTCCTACCCTCGTCAACCCCCCTTTCTCCGACACTCTCGATCACCCCACTCCTCTCCAACCTCACAATAGGCTGAGTCGAGCAACCTGCCACCGCCAGTAGTTCAGCCTCAGAGCGCCGAACACTACCCTTAGGTTTGACAGATTTGGGCTTGTCATCGCCTCCAAAAATAATATTTAATTCCCGGCTGTCACCAGCCCCTATCTTCTCCTGGCTGTTTCCAGCCCCTCCATCCTTACAAAGTTGACTAATTGCAACAGCCTCCGAATCGGAGACAGCTGCACCCTCAGTCACGGGTTTGTTGCTGCTTCTTACGAAAGCAGCGGGTTTTTGTATTTGAGAGTCCATAGTTAGTCCCACGAGTAGAGCACAAGAAATCCGTCACCCTGCGCAGAGGCCTCATACGCAGGGAACCCTCATACTGCCGGTGGCGGGTGGTTCCGACAGGTTTTTACGTGTTTTCTCACGGGTTTGAAGTGTTTTCCATCACGCGGCCGGCCGGCTAAGGCAGGCCCTCGCCCCCCTCCCTGAACAGCTCCCCCACAGACGCCTCGAGTGGGATCATTGCCGCCCAGGTCGGGGACTACGATGCTCAGGGGCTGGCGTGAGGCCCCTGGTACACCCCTTTCGGGGTGCTCCCCATTCCCCCCCATTGGCGCTAGCGGGTGGGCTGTATCGCCGCCCACCAACCCATCCGAAGACGGGCGCCCGTCGCCACGTTTCCCAACGACGAAGCCTTTGCGATGAAACGGCGCCCAGAAGGGGCGCCGGACTACCCCATCCCCCCGTGTAACGACGCCCAGAAGGGGCGCCGTCAAAACTCCCCTCAAAGCCGCTCTAGAGTGAGCGGCGAGCGTGCGACCCAGAGTGGGCCGCACGTGGAGATCCCCCCCGCAGGTCAGAGTGACCCGCTGTGCGGTCCAGAAGGGACGCGCGTTGAAGGGGGTGCGATGCCCAGAAGGGGCACCACCTACTTTATTCGGCGCCCAGAAGGGACGCCAGGGATTAGCATAAGGCCCCTTGTCCCACGCTGAACGTGGGCCGAGAGGTCTTACCCCAGGGTGCACCACGAGGAGGTTCCCAAATTTGCACCCCAACCTAACCTAACCTAACCTAACCTAACCTAACCTAACCTAACCTAACCTAACCTAACCTAACCTAACCTAACCTAACCTAACCTAACCTTTTTTTTTTTTTTTTTTTTTTTTTTTTTTTTTTTTTTTTTTTTTTTTTTTTTTTAACCCGGTGTAATCCCTGCTTATGGATTCCAGCCTCCAGAAGGGAGACTGGATATGTGGGACTCTCCCGTCCCCCTTTCCACGACGTAGTCGTCGGGCGAGAGGGAGGGGCCTACCCACTAATCACCGGGGGACCAAACTCCGAAAGCATAAGGCTTGAGGTGGCGGCCACGGGACCTGACCACGGGGGTATTACCTCGCGGTGCCACCCCGTCGCCGTGTGTTGGCCTATAACCACTGCATAGCAGCCGTTACGCGCCAACACACGGCGACTACGCGCACACGGCACAACACGACCAGCCCAATTAGAGGGCAGACACAAGACGACACATGACTGACATGTCCGGCTTTACCCGGACATGCGGACACAAAACAACCCATTTTCGCTGGACACAACACGACACACACAGGACGAGAACATGCCCACGTCTTCGCAGGCATGCGCACAAACAACCACTCCCATTGCCAGTTCGAGACTCCATTTGAGGGTCGCTCCGAGACAGCCGGACAGCACGACAACCGCGACCAATTGGTCATCTAGCCGTCCTGCTGCTCATCATTGCTTCCCGGGGAGTCAACGAACTGGTCCTACACCAACATAACAAGTATGAACAGACACGAGACTCAACACGACACGACAACGACACGACAACGACACAACCCAACCCAATTTGCTGGCGCGGGGCTCCCCGCATCCGCTCCGAGCAACCCGCCCCCCTTTGGGGGAGGCGCGACGTTGCTCATCATGGCTTCTGCATAAAGCCTCCGTGCCAGCTCCCCAACAACATCCACAGAGACCCGCACATTTACTGGTATGAAACCCTCCCGCTTCCGCTCCGAGCAAGGGGACGCCCTCGGAATGGCGCCCCGTTGCTCATCATGGCTTTCACCTGGGTCCCATACCAGGTCCATGGAAGGACAACCACAATACAAACACTAAACTAACAATCCGAACGCACAACACCAGACGTTGGACAGCACGAGGAGCTGTCCACTACCACCAATATTTAGAACACAGAAACATAGGGAGAGACACTACACAGGACAGCACACGACAATGCCGTCCATTGGGCCCCTGGGCACTTGGGGTGGTATAATCAAATACCCATGCCAGTGCCCCTCTTCCTACCAGACCAATTGGGGACAAAGTCCTAAACCTAGACATAAACATTTACCTAAACCTAAACATAGACCCACAACTTATCCTAACAGCCAGCTAAACTAACACAAATCATCGGGCATCCGGCCGCCAGTGCAGAACCTGACCTCCGCCAGACGCCCGGCATCACCTTACGGTGGATGGAGGTCCGCGTACCTTCGACGCCGCCTCCCTGTCCTCCTCCTCCTAATTGATGCAGCGTGGGCTGACTCCTCCCGGACGCGTTCGGCCTCCTCCTTGAGGCCTATGCACTCCGCAGCGAAGCCAGACACCGCTGCCCAATTCCCCTCGCTCTCCACCATTGCAGCGACCACATCCGGCAGAGCTAGAGTGCCCCCCACTCCCAGGGACAGCTCCAGCGTACGCCTCTGTGACGCGAAGGCACTACACGACTCAAGGGTGTGCTGAGCCGTGTCCTCTTCTTCCCCGCAATGGTGGCAGACCGGGGTCTCCTCCCTACCAATCCTGTGGAGGTACTTCCCGAAGCACCCGTGTCCCGTTAGTAGCTGCGTCAGGTGGTATGAAACAGCGCCGTGGGACCTGTCCGTCCACTCCTGCAGGACCGGGCGGATTGCCTCAATGGTGTGGGCACCAGCTTCTGGGGTTCTCAGATTCTCCTCCCATTGCCACAACGCCATATCACGGGCCTCGCGCCTTGCTCCCTCTATTTCCGCTTGTGCGGGACTTTCCCCCCTAGCTCTCGCCTCCGCACGGAACTCGTAGACCTCGGTGAGTACCTTGGCCTCGAGCTCCCAGGGAAGCATCCCTCCTATGGCCGTAGCGGCCGTAAACGAAACGGTCCTGTACCCCCGGATGGCTCGGATGGCCGCTGTCCTCTGCGGTCTGCGCAGGAAGGCGGTGTTTTTCCTAGACAGGGCGTCCGACCAAACCGGGGCACCGTACACGGCCATACTTCTTAACACTCCGGCGTACAGCTTGCGGCAACTGTCACCGGGACCGCCCAAATTCGGCAAAAGCCTTGCTAGGGCCATCGCCGCCCCCACCACTCTCGGGGCAAGATTCGCAAAGTGCGCCTCAAATTTCCACCGGCTGTCAAGCGTTAGCCCTAGGTACTTGAGTTGAGGCGCAACTTTGATGTAGACCCCATCCACTCGAATGCGGGCATTTCTGGGGGGCCGGCCCCGGGGGCCATGAAATAGTATGGCCTCCGTTTTTTGCAGCGCCACCTCTAGCCCCAACAGCCTAATCCGCGTGACTGTCAACGTGGCGGCCGCCGCTGCCAGACGGGCGACCTCCTGGTAGTCACGGCCCCTTGCCGTGACCAGAGTGTCATCCGCATAGCAGATGACACTCGTCCTTGGGATTAGGTCCCCTCTAAGGACCCAGTTGTACCCCAGGTTCCAAAGGAGCGGCCCAAGGACGGAACCTTGGGGTACTCCACACGTCATTCTGTGAGCGCAGATTTGCGCACCTCCCGGCTCGAGGTACAGAACGGACCTGTCCGTCAGGTAGTCCGATATGACTCTTCTCAAGTACCAGGGCACCCTATGGTACCTGAGGGCCTCCACAATTGCACTGAAGGGAAGGGTATTAAATGCGTTAGCTATGTCTAGCGATATCGCCATTACCCTTTCCCCTCTCGCAACGGCCTCTTCTGTCGCCCTCTTCAGGGACATTATGGCGTCCACCGTCGACCTTCCCTTCCGGAACCCAAACTGTGTGTCTTCTAGGTTGGGGCCATCACCGCCCAAGTGCTCCGTGATGCGGGACGCGATCACCCTCTCGAAGAATTTTCCCGCCTCATCGAGAAGGACGATGGGGCGGTACGCTGACGGAGAGTCCGGCGGTCGGCCGTCCTTTTTTAGTAGGCAGAGCCTCCCCTCCTTCCAACATTTGGGGAACTTACCTTGGCGCAAGCATGTGTCAAGGAGTTCCCTCAGTCTGGGCCCAATGTGCTCCAATGCCAGGGCCAGCACCTTCCCATGCACTCCATCCGGCCCTGGAGCCTTTTTTTTGAGGTGCAGGCGATCAATGGCCATCTCCATCTCACCATCCGTCAGCCCTGCAATTGACTGTGGGTCCACCTCTGCGTCGTGCTCCGGGGCAACAAAAGGCGCGATTTCAAACGCCCGGGCTGGGAATAGGGCCTCCACGACCCGAGTCAGGAGCTCCGGCCGGAACGACTCGGTGGGGGGCGCCGAGTTCCGCATGCGGTTGCGGACTGATCGATATGGGCGCCCCCAGGGGTCCCTGTCCAAGTCGGCCAGAAACTCCTCCCATGCAGCTTTCTTGGCCCTCATAACCTCCACTTTCAGATCCCACCTGGCCAATTGGAGGGAGCTGTGGAGTTCCGCCTCCTCCTCAGACGTATGTCCCCTTCTCCGGCATCGCTGGTATAGCCGTCTTGCGTGGACACAAGCAGCGCGGAGGCCAGCTATACGTGCCGACCACCAATATACAGCACGCTGCTGCGGCCGATCCCCAGCGCGGGGCATGGCGGCGTCGCAAATTCGTGTCATCGATTCGCGGAAGTCAATGGCCCGCTGGTCCACATCCAGATTTGCGGAGGGGGGCGGCAGCCAGCCCTCTATCATCGCCGCCTCATTTGCGGCATCCCTGTCAAGGCGCGTGAGGGCCCATCTCTTAAACCGCGCCGTCCGGACGCCCTGTTGTGGGGTAAGGGCGACTGCCGGGGGGCCGGATAACTTGAATGAGATGTACAAGTGGTCGCTTAGCGTCTCCTGGTCCAGCACCTCCCAGTCTGTCACGCACGCAGCTATGGCAGGGGTCGCGAAGGAGACGTCCACGATGGATTCCCCCTGCCATCTTACGCACGTGCTTGTGTTGCCCCTGTTTAGCAAGACCAATCCGGCTTCAACCAAGAAGTCCTCCACGACCTCCCCCCTAGCGGTGGTCGTGGGGCAGCCCCAGGCCCTGGATTTGGCATTGATGTCGCCGGCAACGACGACCTGCCGTGGGGAAAGTCTACGGACAGCCCCCTGCACTCTTCCCATGTAGGCTTCAAAATCGCTAAGGTTCCGGTTGGGTGAGAAGTACATCCCAACCAGAGCAATATCGCCCCATTCGACCGCCACGTACCCCTCCCCTCGCTCCCGTAGGGAAATTGGGGCCCCACTGGAGATAGCCGGGGTGGTGATCGCCACCTTCCCATCTGTGGCCCCTACCCAATTTGTCCGCTCGGGAATGGAGTACGGCTCCGCTGCTATAGCCGCACTAATGCCTAACGCCGCCATTTGGTGGACCATGAGATCCTGGGCATTGGCGGCGTTATTCAGGTTCACCTGTAATATACGTTTATGTTGTGCTGGCATTCGGTCCCGTTTCCGTCACTTCCATATCCGTGGGCGCGTCGCGCTCCTTTGCCGCTGGGGGGCCCCTTGTCCATGGGGCCATTTTCGGCTTCGTGACGGGGGGCCTGCATAATCTCCCGCCCAGCTGGTGCTCATGCGGGAGTTTGGCCTCCTTGCAGACAATGCACATCGGCTTCTCCGCCGAACAGTCCACCGCCTGGTGCCCGGGGGCGCTGCATTTGAAGCACAGGGCGCTACGGTCCACTTTGGAGTCACATGTGAATTTGGTGTGACCCGCACCGTAGCACCTGTAGCACCGGACTGGGAGTGTCTCCAGGGCCACCACCTGTATTTGTGCCCACCCAATGGTCAGGCGGCCCGCGGCCGCCAGCACCTTGGCCTCCGCGACCGGCAGCCGGACCAGTATTGAGTTTGATCCCCACGGTCCGGTTCGGATCTCTCCCACAGATATCTTATCTAGTGAGCAGCCGGACTTGGTTGCGACAGCCGCCTTCACTTTTTCAGCCCCGACCCCATCGCTGAGACCCACAAGCCGGAGCTCAGCCTTCCTAAACGGTCTGCCTACCTCCGCTTCCTCTGCAATGACTTCGCGCAGTTTTTCCGCGAGTGCGTCCGCCTTGGGCCCACTGGTCACGCCGGGGATCTCCAGTTTGCGTCCCCCGGTTGCCGTATTACGCATCCGTACTGCCTCCAGCCCCACCTCCTGGAGATTGATGGCATCAATCGCCTTCTCCATAACCGACGCATAAGTTGCGCCTTTCGCCTCGGCCTCGGGCTTGAGCGTGATCGTCACGACTGACGATCGCGGTGGTACGAGTTTGACTGCGGGGGCAGAACCCGCAGCCGTTTTCCTCTTTGGCCCATTGGCACCCTCCTTTGAGGCCAGAGCAGCGGCTGTGGCTTTTTTGGCCCTTGCCTTGGCGGCTTTTGACAGCTGCACGGTCCATTTTACCGCCGGAGTGTTTGAGGCCGCAGCCAGAGAAGGGGAGGCCGAACGCACGTTAGTTGCTATCCTGCTGGGTGCCCTCTGGGGCAGCGGTGGGTTTTCCCATATGGGCACAGTCTCCCGGGTCAGTTCTGCAGGGGGGGCTCGGGGGGCTCTGGGGGGCCCTGCAGCCGCTCTGGCGTAATTGACCTCAGCCCTGCGTGCGTCATGCGCCAACGGCGGCCTCATGGGGGGCTCGTACGTGGGACGCCTCTCCATCCCGCCCATTCGCATATCAAGTGCCTGGAATATCTCCTTCTTGAAGGATTCCATTACGTCCCCCACGTAGACGGCTATCTCCTTCTGGACGTCCGTACCCTTGCGGGACGTCCTCGGCTCTTGCTGGTATTGCTTGATGGCCTTGATCTCGGCCCTTAGCAGTTCTACTTCACGGCGGAGCCTCTCATTTTCCCTAAGCGTTCTGCTGTTCTCCTCCGCTTTGGACATGTCTCTGAGGGACTGGATGCATTCGAGCATTTCTGCGACCCCAATATTGATGTCCCTCTTAACTGTGCCTTTTAGGTTCGCGGACTTGTCAGCAGAGTTCTTAACCAGCAATACGCTCTTTTCCGCCGCCTCCAGGATCTCCTGCTTGGATTTGAGTATCATGGGCGTGGTGGTCTCCACCTCCTCCTCCTGGCAGGGGACGTCGGCAAACTGTCTTTCCCCTAGCACCCTATCCACGTCGTCTTTCCTAAAATAGGACAAGCCTTTTCCCCAGTAGGTGAATTTCTTGGAGGCGCGAGCGGGGGCTTCTTCCTCCACTTCCTCCTCAGACTCTTCCTCCACCGAGAGGTCTCTCGCAGCCTTTTTGGCTGCGGCAAGCCCTATTGAGGTGCCCAGCTTCTCCACGCGCTGGTCACCTCCGCTTCGCTCGACTGCAACCTTCTTGGCTTTGCCACCAGGTTTCTCCTTGCGGATTCCGGACGGCTCGTCGTCCGACGTGAGGGAGGCCTCCGCAAAGGTGCGCTTCTGGTGGGCCGCAACAAATTCCTGGGCATAATCCGGGTCTTCCAGGTTTTCAACACCCCCGGACATTTCGGCCTCGTCTCCGGACCCTTCCGGTTCCACACCCGCTTTTTTGCCCGGTTTGGGCATTTTAATAATTATTTGGGCGAAGGAGCGCCCAAACAACTATTTTGCGCACTTTGAAAAAATTTTTTAGATTTTGTATGGGAAAAGTTTACCTAAGGTGGCACTTTTCCCATACAAAATTTCGCAACTTGGAAAATTTCAGGAAAGTTAGGTTAGCCCAACTTTGAGTACGTCAGGTTCACCCTTCCCGAAGAAAAAACAAATAACAGAGTATGTGGGCCGATGCGGTCAGAATCGGCCTACAATACCCTACAGACAAAAATGACAAAAATGACAAACTGAGTTTTTGACAGACACAACAATACGAAAAATTGGTCAAAATGACGACTTTTAGAAGAAAATTTATAACTACAAAACTATAACCCAGATTGGGATGATACCTAGCCTACACTAATTCTAAGTAACCCTACTAACTATAAAAATGATAAAAACCAACACCTTAATCTATGAAAAATTAGAGAAAATTACAATTGAAAAAGGTAAACAAACGAAAAATTAAGTCTAGAAAAATTGAGAAACTAGCCTAAGAACTTAAAAAATCTACAAAAATATAAAAAACCCAAAGAAAAATTGTGAATTTTCCCCACGAGGTACCTAATGGAAAGGCACCAATTCGTGGAGAAATTCGAACCCAAAAAACCAAAAAACAAAAAAGTTACAACTAAACAAAAAATTTGTATACCTAGATGACAATTAGGTAGAGGTCCTATGCGATTAATGTGGATGTGATTTGGAAAAAACACAAGTGTTTTTTATTTTTTCCCACAAAAACCCCTGGACCAATACCTCAACACCCTCTATATTTTTTCCTAAAGAATTCCAACAAATCTCAGAAAAAAATCCCAGTTGCCTATGTCCTTTCTAGATAGGAAAGAAGGTCATGTAAAGGAGGTAACTCCCTAAAAGGGGAATCTATGCGCTACACATAGAAACCCCTTTTC
This sequence comes from Scoparia ambigualis, assembly GCA_963921215.1. Lineage (NCBI taxonomy): Eukaryota > Metazoa > Arthropoda > Insecta > Lepidoptera > Crambidae > Scoparia > Scoparia ambigualis. Next base: position 30,768 of record OY992511.1, read on the forward strand.
CCTCCGCAGTCGGTGGCGCCCCCAACCAGGGACTCCACCGAGTGCTGCCACTACCCCTCAGGCTTACACCTCTCGGGCTTTTACGTGGCCGCCACTACCCCTCAGGCTTTCCCTCTCGGGCTTTTACGTGGCCAGGCTAGTCCGAGTACACTACTGACTCCGAGGACTGCCTCCGCTGCGTTTGGGACGGCCGGATCATCGAGTCCGACGAGTCGTCAGCCTCCACATCCTCAACCTCCCCTTGTTCTTCCCCCAAGCCTCTCCCTGTACCTCTCGCCGGAGAGGCATTGGGGTTAGAGGTCGGGGAAGGTTGCGCCGAGAGCGGGGCGTCTGCCTCCTGCATCTCGGCCTCCTCGATTGGCGGATTTTCCGCCACCGTCTGCGCTGCAGCTAGCGCTGCGGACTCATTGGCCCTCTCTCTTCTGAAAGAAGGGGGGGCGCATGTTCTGCCTCCCATGATATGGCCCGGGGGCCGGCCTCTGTCAGCGCATACCGCGCAGTGTGGCGCCGTCTGCACGCATTCCGCCATTTTATGGCCCGGAAGGCCGCAGCGGAAACAAATCCCACTGCGGTCAACTTCCGAACCGCACCGCGCTCGGGTGTGACCCACGCCCATACACTTGAAGCAGCGTAATGGGCGCGAGTCGAGGAGTGTTATGGGGGCTGCCACCCAGCCCACCAGCAGCTTCCCAGCCGCCACCAACTGCTGAACCGCCTTTATCGGGCAGCGCACCAACGCTGAGGAGGAGCCGCCGGGGCCAAGTCGCAGCGCTCCTACCCTCACCTGCTCCAACGAACAGCCCCCTTTCGCGGAAACGGCCTCCGCCACATCCTCCGCACTGACAGTGTCGTCAAGGCCCGAAATGCGAATAGCCGCGCACTTTTCGGGCCTGACGACTGTCGCCACATCCCCCAAGACCTCTCTCAGCCGCGTCGCCAGACGGTCCGCAGCCTCCCCACTGTTCGCGCCCGGGATTTGGAACAGTCGGGCGCCAGTCATGGCCACCCTTGTCCTGAGCCCGGCCGCTACTCCGCACTCGGCCAGCGAGATGGCCCCTTTCGCCCGGTTTATTATTGCGGCGTAGGTCTCGCCTCGCTCGACTGCCTCGGATGTTAGTTGGACGACTACTGCCGTCGAGCGGGGCCGCTTAAGCCTCCTCCTCTTTCTTCTCCTGCCCGGAGCTGCTGGGGCCGACTGGGCGGGGTGCTCTCCTCTGGCGGTCTGTGGCGGGCGAATTGAAGTCGCGTCCGCTGCTGTGGTTCGCGGACCTCTTCGACGTCGGCGGCGAGGGACAGGTGCTGGCGTCTCTCCAACCGGGGGCGTTGGGGCCCAGCCTACGGTATGCGGGGCAGATGGGAGCCTCGCCGTTAAGGTCGGCCTCGTCGTCGGCGCAGGGAGAGGTGGGAACTCCTCCACTCTCGATCCCCGCACCGCCTGACGTGGACGCAGCCTCTGGGGCGGCATGGCGGCCGTCGTCCCCGACTCCAGCCCGTTCAGACGGGAGTTGAGCTCGCTGACTGTGCTGAGGAACAGGTTCCTCAGCTCAGTCACCGCGCCCGCTACAGCGCCCATCTCGGACCCTTGGGGTTGGGGAGCGGGAGGAGCAGGGGCAGTCTCCGCACGAGGAGTAGCCCTGACCTCGCTCTTGAGAGCGGCAAGCTCCGCCCGCATGGCATCCAGCTCCCTTTGTAGTCTCGCATTGGCGAGGGACAGCCTCTCTACCTCGTCTGACTGGCAGCGCGACGCCAAGTTGGACAGCGCGCGCTGCAAGGCGTCCGCGGCGGTATTTAGTGTCCGCTGGCAGGTTCCCTTTAAGTTTTTGGACTTCCGGGAAACCTCCCGGATCGCCCGCGCACATGTCAGACCCATCTCCTGGACCTCTTCGGCTGACGGGCCATTAGGAGCCGCAGTCCAGGGGATCTCCCTCGTTGTTGGTTTGGGGGCCGGTGGGGGGGCCTCCGGCGGCACCTCTGTGACGCGAACGGCGTTGCGCTGGGCCTGCAACTCGCGCACCTCGCGTGTCTTCGTCCGGAGCTGCTCCACCGCTATCCGGTAGCCAAGAGTGTCGTAGACGTCGACCTCGTCGCGCGCCTCCTCGCAGGCGTGCAACTCCTCGGCGAGGTCGTCATCCAACACCTCGTCACCCCGCTCAGCGTCCAGCTGGGCGTCGAGCTCCCGAAGCTCCTGCAGCCGGATTTCCCTCTCCGCGTGTGACCGGGAGGTTCCGGGCCTGGGGGAGGCGTTAGCCCCAGACGAGCTGGCTCGGCCTCTGCGCGCCGTGCCGATCTTCGGCGCTGTTGATGCCGAAGCTTCTCCCTCCGACGAGTCGTCCGTGTTGACGATCTCCGTCCGCGACCTTTTACGACTGTCGCCGCCGTTTGGGTTTCCACCCGTATCTCCGCCCTTCCCGGGCTCTCCTTCCCTCGACCTTCCAGGGGCATTACTGGCACCTGAGGCCTGGTCGCCTACCTCAGGGCAGTCTTCGGTAGTCCATTTAACACACGACGGCCCGGATACCGTCGTGCGCCGGGCGTCAGCCGGATCACATGACACACTATTCCCCTTAGTCGACATTTTTCATAAAGGGGTAGCAATTTAAGGGTTGCCATCCCCCTGGTCGCTAGGGGGTGGGCTGTCTGCCGCCCACCAACCCGTCCGAAAACGGGCGCCCGTCGCCGCGCCCCGCAACGACGGCACCTTTGCCTGAAGCGGCGCCCAGAAGGGGCGCCGAACTACCCCATACCCCCCCGTGTAACGACGCCCAGAAGGGGCGCCGTCAAAACTCCCCTCAAAGCCGCTCGAGAATGAGCGGCGAGCGTGCGACCCAGAGTGGGCCGCACGTGGAGATCCCCCCCGCAGGTCAGAGTGACCCGCTGTGCGGTCCAGAAGGGACGCGCGTTGAAGGGGGTGCGATGCCCAGAAGGGGCACCACCTACGTTATTCGGCGCCCAGAAGGGACGCCAGGGATTAGCATAAGGCCCCTTGTCCCACGCTGAACGTGGGCCGAGAGGCCTTACCCCAGGGTGCACCACGAGGAGGTTCCCAAATTTGCACCCCAACCTAACCTAACCTAACCTAACCTAACCTAACCTAACCTTTTTTTTTTTTTTTTTTTTTTTTTTTTTTTTTTTATTTTTTTTTTTTTTAACGCGAAGAAATGCTTTTACGCATTCCCCCGGCACTGGAGCGAGCCGAGGGATATGTGGGACTCGGCGGATGGAGCTGCCCATACCCACTAAAACTTCGCGATGATCCACCTTCCGCTCACAGCGCGGCTCCGGGCATTCCACTAGGGACTCAACCGCAGCCGCGCCTTGATGTGGCGGACACCTCAGCAGGTGCACTCCTTCACGTCTTCACGGACGTGTTGAGGGTGGCCCGGATCATAAAGACCCCCCTCTATCCATCTTGCGAACCCTAGTGCGGACGTAGAGCTCTCCATGCTCGTACGCCCACGGGTTCGCTGCAGAGGGGACCGGAGCTGGGCAAAACCACGCCTCCGAGTCCCCTCTACTCACCTGTGACCCTGCCAGGTCAGGTGTTGCTCTGCGTCCCCGGATGTTTTTGGGGAGCAGAAGGTTTGGCCGACTTAGGTGGTCTGCCAGCCTTACCTTTCTTCCTCTTGGGAGGAGCGCAAAGCCGACTGCCCATGCTGTGCTCCGCGGGTTTCCCCTTTTCGGCGCAGATGGGACAGTTTGGCTTCTTCGTGCAGGTGGCGGCTATGTGGCCGGGCGTACCGCAGCGGTAACAAAGTTTACTGCGGTCCGTCGGCGCCGTGCAAAAGGCCTGCACATGGCCTCCCTCCAGGCAGCGGAAGCATTTCCTGGGCTTAGCATCCAGCATGTTTGCACGTGCCAGACCCCATCCGATTTGGAGCTTTCCGCCGCCTTCAGCCAAGATGTTTTTGGCCGACGTGGCTGGGCATCGCACCCAAACGGTGCCCTTCCCGCCAGCCCCACGTCTTATCTCTCCGACCAGAATGGTCTCCGGAGAGCAAACCCCCTTCTCCGCCACAGCGGAGGCGACGTCCGTCTTCGAGACGGTTTCGCCGAGGCCAGAAATCCGGAGGTTGACCGATTTTGTTGGCCGTGCCACCTCGAAGATTTCGGGCATAGCCCTCCGGATAAGGCCGGCCAGAGTGTCAGCGTTCTGGGAACCATAAGCGCCTGACATCTCCAGCAACCGCGAGTCAGTCGCTGTCCTCCTGATGCTGGTAGGCGGAGGAAGGTTGTGCTCGTGGAGCTTAATGCTTTCCCTAGCCTTGATAATGGCTGCCTCATAGGTCATGCCTTGCTTTGCGGCCTCAGGGCGTAGGGTCAGCACGACTGCTGCGGTTTTTGGTGGGCGGAGCTGCTTCTTCAGCCTTACCCGCTTCTTCTTGGCCATAGGAGCGGCAGCCGATGGTCGCGCCGCTACTGGCTTAGGGGGAGCTGGGTTACGCGCCTTATTCGGCGCTTCCTTCCCCTTTCCTTTCTTGCGCCCCTTGCGCTCGACACGCGTCCACCCTTCTTCAGGTGGCGGTAGAGCAGGCGCAGCAGCCGAAGGCGTGGCACTTTTGGTGGCGGCAGGATGGTGTTTGCCAGCCTTAGAAGTGCTGGGCAAGGCGGCAGGGTGTTGTTCGCCCGCCTTGCCCTTAGTGGTTTTCGCCTTCGGCGCCTTCTTGGCCGCCCCCTTTTTAGGGCGATCAGCCGGAGCGGTCTTGTCTTTACCGCGCCCAGGTCCGTCTTTAGGTAACGGTCGCAATGCCGTGCCGACGGCCGGAACACTCTGGAACTGATCCGCCTCATCCGGCGACGCTGGACCCAGTCTAGCGTCTAACAACAAGCCTACCTGACGTAGGACCTGTTGTATAAGGGCCTCGTTAGCCGCTGCAGGAGGAGCGTATTGACTCGCAATGCGAGCAGCCTCCGCGCGCGAGATCGTCCCGTCAGCAATAACACTCCGTGCTAGTGGTGATGCGGAGTGCGCTGGCGTAAGCGCGGGTGCCTCTCCCTCGAAGCGAGGCCCGGCAGATGTTGGCCGGGTCTGCTGGCTGCTGTTTTCAAGGGAGGCTTTAAGTGCTGCCACCTCCTTCTGCAGCTCCTCCACCCGCTTGTGGTAGCGGGTATTCTCGGCGTGCATGTCGGAAACCATTTCCCGCAGGGCGCGGTTATCAGCGTGGAGACCTACATTAATTTCCCGCAGCGCAACATTTTCTTCGGCCCCAGGGAGTGTTCGAAACACCTCCGAGGCCCCTCTAAACATCTCGACTGCTTCGTTAAGGGACCGCTGGAAGGTCCCTTTCAAGTTGCCAGAATTTTTGGCAACAAACGCGACGATGTCGCCAGCATCGGCACACCGTTTGGAGCAGTCGGCCGCTGTTAGTTTGTTGGCCTGTGCCTTGTCTGGACAAGCGGCCTTTTCCTTGTCCCGAGCTGATGTTCGTTCTCGGGACTCACGCATCATCAATGCAATCTCCTGCTCCGCATCAAGCTGGAGCTCCTCCCTCCGCTTTCGGCGAGCGAGCTCCAGCTCATTGCGAGCCGCGGCCAGCGGATTGTAGTGCCGGCCTCTTCCTCGAGACCCTGTCCCTGAGGCTGCGGAGTACAGCGACTCGGTATCGTCGTCGGAGTCTACCATGTAGGTTTCCGGCGGGTTGCCACCGGTGCGAGAGATAGTAGAAGTCGCCGGGGCGTGGATGTCATGCCCCGGCTTCTCCTTTTCGCGCTTAACGGAACCCCTTGTGACTCTTGGCGACGAATCATCAACGGCCGCCGCGAGGCCCGTTCCACCCTTGTTCTTAATAGAACCAAACACGACCGAACCGGTTTCAGCCGCCTGGCAGATCTGCCTGTCCGCCCAGGACATACCAACTCTCGGAACTTTAGTTCCTTCGCCCTTCAAGGGCACACTTCCAACACTAGCATCGCTAGCTTCCACGACAGGCCTAGTACAAGGCCCTGTCGACTTCACCTTAACTTCAAAATTTGGGTTTTTTGACATCTGGATTGTTATTCCCACGAGTAAGGAGCATCTACAGTGTCCACCCGCACAGTGGCCCTATATGCGGGTAACCCTGAATACAGTCAGTGTCGGGTGGTGCTGACAGGTTTTAAGGAGGTTTCTCTCCGGTTTTAATGTGTGTCCTTCACTTGGCCAGCCGGCTAAGGCAAGCCCTCGCTCACCTGACTCAGAACGCTACCCCACAGACGCCTCGAGTGGGGGTCGTTGCAAGACCGAGACAGGCTACGACGCTCAGGGGCTGGCGTGAGGCCCCTGGTACACCTCTTTCGAGGTGTTCCCCTTTCCCCCCCATTGCGCATGAAGCGCCCTACGCGCATGAAGCGCCCTACGCGCATGAAGCGCCTCCGCACATGAAGCGCCCTCCACTCTGAGACACAACACCGCGCATGAAGCGCCCACGACTTAAAATCCCTAAACTACACCCCCCCCTGACGGCCCCAGAGTGGGAACCGCCATCCCCAATTTCCCCCCCACCCCCTGCAGGCCCAGAAGGGACCTGCCTATGGTGCGGTCCAGAAGGGACACGCCTAGGGGGGCTGCGGGCCCAGAAGGGGCTCCGCCTGTGCGCTGGGTTGTTGGCTATAGAGTTCCACTGCCTCTTTCGAAGTATTAGAACCCTATAGGAACCAGGGAGCGCCAGGACCGACTTCCACCGTTCGCCCCCAACTGATCAGAAACGAAAAATGGAAATCAGCCACACGAGGAGGCCACCCAACACGCACCCCAACCTAACCTAACCTAACCTAACCTAACCTTTTTTTTTTTTTTTTTTTTTTTCTTTAGAGTGGAGGAAATGCATTACGCACGCGCATGGGACTCTCCCCCCAACTCCCGCTCCCCCGTCCAGGCCCTGCGGCCTCGGCGGGGGTTCGAGAGGAGGGGGGCATACCCACTAAAACCTCCACTGCTCTCCAGCAAGACCCGGGGGAAAGTCGAGGCGGGACCGGCCATAGGCACTCTGCCGCCCCGACTCTCTAGGCCATTGGTTCAAGGGAACCCCCGAACCGAATGCACCCCTTGTGCAACGAGACCCCTTGAGGTCACCCTCACGGGATTCGACCCGACAGCTCCTGAGCTGTCAAGTCGAACTCTATCTCATCACTTGTGCTGGAGAGGCGGCGAGCGCCCGGATAGCCCGATCGCTCGCCGCGCCCTCAAACTCGTCCGCATCGCTCGACCCGATTTCTCTACCTCACGAGACCTCAGGGCCGAGCGAGGGAGAGTTTCCCTCACGTCTTTGCCGAGTCGCAGGAGGCCGGACGCACGCCGGGGGGTCACGGCCACCTGCATCACAGCCTCAGCCGAGTACCAGGGGCCGATCGCACGCCTGGGGTCCCGACCTCCCGCAACTCAGCGTCCTCAAGAGTGCGCTGACGCTCGGACGCCACGGGTTGCTAGATCCGTCACCCTCTTCAGGGGAGGATCGCACCTCACGCTTCCCATGACGCCATGAGCTCAGCCCACGCCCTCACAAAGAATGCGGATACCTCCGCGCGGCAGCGGCTCGGACGCCACGGAAAGCGAGATCTCTCACCCACTCAGGGGAGGATCGCATGCTTCCCACGACGTCCAAGCGCCCCCGCGTCCTCGCATTCTGCTACCTCCGCGCGGCAGCGGCTCGGACGCCACGGGTTGCTAGATCCGTCACCCTCTTCAGGGGAGGATCGCACCTCACGCTTCCCGTGACGCCATGAGCTCCGCCCACGCCCTCACCCGTGCGACCTGAGAACCCTTAAGGGGCGGCCGTCTTTCGAAACGGCGTCCAGAAGGGACGCCGAGCAAAACAAAGGACGACGCCTATAAGGGCGCCACCAATTTACCCCCCACAGGCCCAGAAGGGGCAAGGGGAGGCTGTGGGCCCAGAAGGAGCACCACCAACTTTGTTCGACACTCAGAAGGGGTGCCAGGGTATTCGCGTAAAGCCCCTTTTCCCACGCTGAACGTGGGCCGAGAGGTCTTACTCCAGGGTGCACCACGAGGAGGTTCCCAAATTTGCACCCCAACCTAACCTTTTTTTTTTTTTTTTTTTTTTTTTTTTTTTTTTTTTTGTTTACGCTGGGGGAAATCTTTATGGCGTGAGCCCGCCCGCGTAGCAGCGAACGGGTAAGGGACTCACCTCTGGCCAATCTCAAGGAGACTGGTCAATGGTATACCCTCTAAAACCCCCAGCGAACTTACCGTCCGTCGTGATGGCGAAGCTCTGGGAGCAGATGACATCCACAACCTCGCGACGACGTCCCTTAGGACACACTTGCATGAAATGACCTGCAAAACCACCGCCATGCTATATTATTGCTTGTGCGGCAACCTCAAGTGAATTTCACTTGGCCGCTTCAACTTGGAGAATGCTGTGCGGGGTTGGTGAGGGAGCTCCTGCCCTCCCCCGCGTTAATACTAGGATGGGTTTAGTTGCCCATATAACCGCCTCCTACGACCTGGCCGACGTCTGCGAGTGACGCCAGACGACGGGTCATCTTCTCGAGCCCTCTCTGCCGCTTCTTTGTTAGTGATTGCCAACTCACAAAATGTGACCATGGCATCCCAAGCTTCCCTACTAGAAACCATTGCTCTAATGATTGCCTCTAATGACAAGTCAGCCCCTACAACAGCCCGCAAATCTTGACGCGACTGCTCGAACTCAGAGCACACTGTCAATGTGTGCTCAGCTGTATCTTCGGCCGCACCACACTGGTGGCACTCCGCAGACTGCTCTCGTCCAATCTTAAACAGGTAGCTGCCAAAACATCCATGTCCCGTCAGCACCTGCGTAAGGCGGAACGAGAGCGTCCCCTCCTTGCGCTCAACCCACCGCTTAATGTTTGGTCGAATCGCCCTAATAACAGCGTGTCCGGAAACCGGGATCTCTAGCCGTGAGCTCCAAAGTCGCAAAGCCGACTTCTTTGCAGCTAAACGCCACCTCTCCACTTGCTCTGGCATTGGTCGTTCACCCAAGCTCCGTCTCTCCGCAACTCGATCATAAACTGTGGCAAGAACGTTTGCCTCCATCTCCCACGGGGGGGTTCCTGCTAACAAGCAGGCCGCCTCGAACGACACAGTGCGATAACCTCTAATGGCCCTGATCGCCATAACTCGTTGAGGTCTGCGTAACAGAGTCTTGTTTTTGGCGTTCAGGGCGTCTATCCACACCGGCGCTCCATAAAGGGCCATCGACCTAACCACCCCTATGTACAACCTCCTAGCATTCCTACTTGGGTCGCCCAAATTTGGTAACAACCTACCAAGGGCTGCCGCTGCTCTGACCAGCTTCAACGATTGTAGTTTAAAGTGTTCGCTGAAACTCCACTTACTATCCAGTACCAAGCCTAGATACTTAATTACTGGACTAATGCTAATCACAATCTCGTCTATTATAATATGAGCACCGGCAGGCGGTTTCCGGCGAGCCCCATAAAAATAGAGAGCCTCTGTCTTCTCAAGAGCAACGCGGAGCCCTAGCATCTCTATACGCCGAACCACATGCGACACACCGCAAGTAGCCAACCTGTTCACCTCTGCAAAGTTCTCCGCCGTTGCCATCACCAGAGTGTCATCCGCGTAACAAACTAGGTTTATTCCTCGCAAAAGAGCACTTCTCAACACCCAGTCGTATCCTATATTCCACAGGAGCGGTCCGAGGACTGACCCCTGTGGAACACCAGACGACACTGCCCTCCTACGGACTTGCCCATCCCGCCCTTGATATGTAACAAACCTACCCCTCAAATAGCTATCAATTATTTGCAGCAAGTACCGAGGCACTCCGTGGAAACGGAGCGCCTCTGCAATACATTCAAAGGGTAGGCTGTTGAAAGCATTGGCGATGTCAAGAGACACCGCCAGTACAACCTTGCCCTGTGCCGCAGCCTCCTGAGAGCACGCCTTGACGCTCAGAATAGCGTCAATAGTAGACCTACCTTCCCTAAACCCGTATTGGCAAGGAGCCAAGTCCGGGCCCACCGCATCCAGATGTTGGTTGATGCGGGACGCTAGTACACGTTCAAAGAGCTTGCCGGCCTCGTCCAAAAGAACAATAGGCCGGTATGCAGAAGGTGAGTCGACCGGACGCCCTTCTTTCTTAATTAACACCAGCCGTCCGGTTTTCCAGATGGACGGAAACTGACCGGACGACAGGCAGAACCCCAACCTAACCTAACCTAACCTAACCTAACCTAACCTAACCTAACCTAACCTAACCTAACCTAACCTAACCTTCTTTTTTTTTTTTTTTTTTTTTTTTTTTTTTTTTTTTTTTTTTTTTTTTTTTTTTTTTTTTTTTTTTGTTTCCCCGGGAGAAATGCATTACGCATACCACCGCACCGGGGAAGTGCGATGGTTATGTGGGACTCCCCTCATCGAAGATGGTAAGTGAGGAGGGTTTACCCACTAAAACTACCGGGATTCTCCGACATCCGCTCGGCAGGCGCCTGGTTACTGTGCGTCACTGATCCACACGCCCGCGCGGGGTCCCGAAGGACACGCCTTGCAGTAAAACTGCAACAGTGCCGACCTCAGTGTGAGGCCGCCACCACCCCTCGGAGATAGTCTAGCGGGGGCTATGGGGATTCTCCCGTCCCCCCCCGCGTGTAGACTAGGACGGGTGCAGTTGTCCGTGCACCCGTCTTCTTCGACCCGGTCTACGGCGTCTGGCAACGGCGGACAGCGGGTGATCCTCGCGCGTTCTCTCGTCAGCCTCTTTCCGGGTGATGACCTCCGCACAGAAAGAGGTGACTGCGCTCCACGACCTGATGCCGCCTAACATGGCATCTACTATGGCGCTGAGGCCAAGGTCGTCTCCGACAACAGCACGCAGTTGTTCTCGCGGCTGGTCGAAAGTTCGACACTCAACCAGAGTGTGCAAGGCCGAATCTTCGACGGCACCACACTGGTGACATGCAGGAGTTTCCTCTCTTCCGATCTTGCACAGGAACTTGCCGAAGCAACCGTGGTCTGTGAGGATCTGTGTTGTTTGGAAAGAAAGGACTCCCTCCTTGCGGCCGACCCATCGCTCCAAGACGGGTCGGACCGCTCCGATGGTCCAGTGGCCATGGCTCGGTTGTTCAAGCCTTTCGCGCCATTGGACGATAGCTGCCTCTTGGGCGTCCTTCCTCCAACGCTCAATCTCTTCAGGCGCAGGCCTGTCACCTCTACTACGCATTTCTGCCACCCGTTGATAGACCGTGGACAGAACCACGGCCTCCAGTTCCCAAGGGGGAGTCCCTGCGAGAACGCATGCCGCGTCGAAGGAAATCGACCGATATCCTCTTACAGCCCTGATGGCCATAGCCCGCTGCGGCCTTCGCAGCAATGTCTTGTTGTGGGCATTAAGGGCATCCTTCCACACCGGGGCTCCGTAAAGAGCCATGGATCGGACAACCCCAGTGTATAGGCGACGAGCTACGATGCTGGGACCATTTAGGTTAGGTAGCATACCCCCAAGAGCCGTAGCTGTTTTGACTAGCTTGGGGGATTGCAACCGGAAGTGTTCCCGGAAATTCCACTTCGAGTCGAGGATCAAACCCAAGTATTTCATACTTGAGCTGACCTCGACGCGAACACCATTGATGTTAAGGTGTGCGCCTAATGGTGGTCTCCTCCTTGCCCCGTAAAAGAATAGGGCCTCTGTCTTTTCGAGCGCAACGCTCAGACCCAACATACAGATCCGCTGTACGATGAGCATAACCCCGATATTGGCCAGATGAACTGCCTCAGAGAAGTCGCAGGCGCGGGCTGTCACCAACGTGTCGTCAGCGTAACACACCACGTTTAGCCCTCGTAGCATGGCACCTCGCAGTACCCAGTCAAAGCCGATGTTCCACAGCAACGGACCCAGAACCGATCCCTGTGGAACACCGCATGACACTGCTCTCGTTTTTACCGTTCCATCTCGTCCCTGGTACACCACGAGTCTCCCCCTCAGATAGTTGTGGATGATTCGCTGGATGTATTGGGGCACTTCGTGATATCGAAGTGCCTCACTGATACTCTCGAACGGGAGACTGTTAAAGGCATTGGCGATGTCCAAGGACACCGCCAAAACCACGTCGCCATGCGCATTCGCTTCCTGAGCTTGCTCCTTCACACTTAGTATGGCGTCTATAGTGGACCTATTCGCCCTAAACCCATACTGGCACTCAGCCAGATCCGGGCCCACCGTCCTAAGATGATCGACGATGCGGGCCGCCAATACCCTTTCGAAAAGCTTCCCGGCCTCGTCCAAAAGAACGATAGGCCGGTAGGCAGATGGCGAGTCAATAGGTCGCCCTTCCTTTTTGAGGAGGACTAGCCGCCCCGTCTTCCAATTCGTTGGAAATTGTCCAGAGGAGAGACACGAATCCAAAAGAGACCGGAACCTCTCCTCAAAGACCTCTTCGGCTATAACCCAGGCCTTCCCCGGTATCCCATCTGGCCCTGGAGCCGTATTCTTTGCCCGAAGCCGCAAGAAAGCCGCACCCAACTCACCGGTCGTAACCGGTGGAACCTGTACAGCGACTAACTCGCGGGGCGGAGCCATGGACGGGGGCACAAATATATCACAGTCAGGAAAGAGCTGATGATGTTATCTAACATTCGCGGCTCTAATGACTCGGTCAGCGGAGGGCCCACATTTCGTAGCTTCCCGCGTACACGGTGGTAAGGGCGCCCCCATGGATCACGTTCGAGACTCTCGAGCATTTCCTCTCGAGCCTGGTCTTTGGCTCGACAGATACTCTCCTTAAGCGCTTTCTTTGTATCCTTGTACGTTGACTGCAAGGTGCGCTCAGTGCGTTCATGATCTGCATTTCGTATGCGCAGCCTACGATGTCTCGTATAAGCGCGGCGCGCAACGATACAGGCCTCCCTCAAATCGGCTACTTGCTGGCACCACCAATAAACCGCCTTCCTGGATGGTCGGCGTTTGCATCGGGGCATAGCCGCATCACACACTGCAGACATTGCGTCAGCGAACCATTGTGCTCCTTCTTCGACTCCGACCTGATGATCGGCGGGGCGCGCACACCAGGACTGCACTATTGCCGCTTCCAAAAGCAACTCCCGGTCCATCCTTCCCAACACCCAACGTGGAAAGGGAGACGACCTCGAGTCACGCGATGGGGCAGACCGATGCAGCGGAGAGATGTCAAATCGTATGTACCGATGGTCGGACAAGTTCTCAACATCTACCAGGACCCTCCAGCTATCAACGCGTCTCGAGATAGTAGGGGACGCGAAGGACAGATCGATGATTGACCCGCCCTGATGCCGGATGCAGGTGTTGGTTGAGCCCTGGTTGAGCAAGCACAGGCCGGACGAAACGGCCCACTCCTCAACGGCTTCACCTTTCGGGTCAGTGGCAGGGGAACCCCAAGCCACAGACTTGGCATTAAAATCGCCGAGCACGATGACCTGTGCTGGCGAGGCGCGGTTGGAAAGTGCACCTATGTGGTTGAGAAATGCCTCAAACTCCGCTAACGTTTTATTGGGGGAGAAATAAATCCCAATGAGAACTACATCCCCCCAGTTAACTGCGACAAACCCAGGGCCCCTTTCCCTTGGTGAAATTAGAGGCGAAAGAGACGAGGATGTACCCCTTACAACAACCACTGAGCCTTTCGTATCACCAACCCAGTTGTTATGGTTGGCTGGAATATAATATGGCTCAGAAGCCACCGCCACATCAATGGACCACTCTGCCATTGCCTGCACGAAAAGGTCCTGTGCACCGGCAGAATGGTTCAAGTTCGCCTGGAGTATTTGGAGTTTAGGTGTATTATCCATTAGTGGATATCTCTATGGCTACATCTCGAGGCGTCTGCTGTGCGCCAGTAGAAATCGCGGCAGGCGTAGTTCCGGCCGTTCTTCTCCTTCTTGGGGGTGAGCACTTTTTGCTTCCCGCTATGTGGTCTGCGGGCCGTTTGGCGTCGGCGCAGATGGGGCAGTGGTGTTTAGCCGAACAGGACGATGCGATGTGGCCAGCGTTACCGCAGCGATAGCAGATATCACTGCGGTCTATCTTAGCCGTGCACCGCGCCCGGGTATGCCCCTTCTCTAAACAGCGGAAGCATTTTAACGGCCGCGCCTCCAAAGATTGTACGCGGGCAACACTCCACGATACAAAGATACGGCCAGCGTCAATCAATATTTTGGCCGCAGCTACTGGACACTGAACATAGACGGTGCCCATTCCTCCTGCACCCCGACGTATCTCACCTACTTTTACACTGTCAGGGGTACATCCACCTGTTTGGGCCACTGCAGCAAGGACTTTCTCGGGAGTGACTGAGTCATCTAGCCCCGTCAAACGCATATCAATGCGTTTCATTGGCCGGGCGACCTTTACCGAATCGCCCAGCACGTCCTTCATTTTGATGGCCAGTTGGTCGGCCTGTTCTGCAGTAGCAGAGCTCGGAAGATGGAGTACTCGAGCTCCGGTTGCCGCCTGTCTAAATCGGACGCCCTCGATACCGACTTCTGCAAGGTTAATGCAATCATTCGCTTTCTGCAGGACGTGGGCATAGGTAACGCCCTTCTGTTCCGCCTCTGGTTGAAGAGTGATTACAACAGCGGCATAACGTGGCTCCCGCAATTTCGGCTTCCTTTTGCGAGTCTTCTTCGGCTTGCCCTGTTGTTGTTTGGCCATAGCCGATTTCCTCCTGGCTTTGCGGCCACCAGTGAAAGTGGTCCACTCCCCTTCAGATGGATTCAAGGTGGAGGATGCTGGTGCCGTATTAGTCTTAGCCGCCCGGACGGTGTTAGCCGGAGCGACTTTTGCCGTCTTATTACCCTGTTTGGAGGGTATATTTCCTTCTTTTGGCAGTTCCGCTGCAGGCGTATTCGTGTGTGCAATTTTAGCCTTCTTGCCTTGATTCTTGGGAGCAGCTTGGGATCCTCCCGCAACCGAGGCATAGGTCGCCTTATTCTTTTTAGCGTCCGCTGCTAAAGGTGGGCTCAAGCGGGGCGCTGGCGGAAGCCTAGCTTCCAACGACTCCAGTCTTGTACTGACCAAAAGGCCGACTTGACGCATCACTTCGCCCATGAGATCCTGGTCCTCCTGGGGCCGATGTTCTGCCAATGCCTGCGCCTGAGCCAGATTTTTCGGCCTAGGTTTGGACTTAGCAATCTTCTGGCATTCCGCGCACTGGGAAGGCTGATTTTCCATTGGAATCTCAGGTGGTTCGCGGTTCATCTCGTCAGTGATGAGTTCCGACTCCACAACAATAGGCTCCGCAATAGTTATGGACGTATGCCGCTGGCCCATGTTCTGACGACTAGCCAGCTCAGCGCACTCAATCTCGGCCTGTAGCTCTAACTCTCGCCGCTTTGCAAGCTTTGCCACTTCTTCTCTAAGCTTCGCCACCTCGGCGTGCAGACGGTTATTGTCTGCCTGCATCCCGCTCGCCAATTCCCGCAGAGCACGGTTGTCGGCATGAAGGCCCACATTTATCTCGCGAAGTGCGAGGTTCTCCTCGGCCCCAGGAAGTGCGCGAAACACCTCTGAGGCCCCCCGGAACATCTCAACTGCCTCGTTAAGCGAGCGCTGGAAAGTCCCTTTCATGTTTCCGGAATTTTTGGCGACAAATGCGACTATATCACCAGCGTCAGCACACCGTTTAGAACAGTCGGCCGCTGTCAGTTTATTGGCTTGTACCTTATCTGGACAAGCGGCCCTCTCCTTGTCCCGAGCTGATGTTCGTTCTCGGGACTCTCGCATCATTAGTGCGATTTCCTGCTCCGCATCGAGCTGAAGCTCCTCCCGTCGCTTCTGGCGAGCGAGCTCCAAATCATTGCGAGCCGCGGCAAGCGGGTTGTAATGCCGGCCTTTTGGGGATTGCTCTCGTCCGGGCCAATTCCTCTCAGTCGCTATCCCCGACGCTTCGGAGTATAGCGAGTCGTCGTCGGAGTCCACCAAGGATGTTGGCGGTGGAGCTCCGGCAGAACGTGAGACGGTGGAAGTCGCCGAGGTGTCGGTGTTATACCCCAGCTTCTCCCTGTCTCGCTTCATGGCTCCCCGGGTGACTCTCGGCGACGAATCGTCGACAGCCACACCGAGGCCTGCGACCTCCTTGTCCCTTCTGGACCCTAACAATACCGAGCTGGTAGCAGCCGCCTGGCAAATCTGCCTATCCGCCCAGGACATGCCCACTCTCGGAACTCTCCCCGTTCCATCGCCCTTCAAGGGCAAACTTCCCTCCTTCCTTCCAGGAGCATTGCTAGCAGCAGGGGCCTGGTCGCCTACCCCTGCGTGGCCTTCGGTAACCAACTTCACACCAACCGACCCGGTTACCGGTTGGCGGCGGGCGTCAGCCGCATCATATGACGAGCTCCCAGTAACATTACTGACACCTGAGGCCTGGTCGCGTACCTCAGGGCAGTCTTCGGTATCCAATTTCGCACTTGGAGGCCCGGTTACCTCCAAGCGGCGGGCGTCAGCCGCAGAACATGACAGACTCTTTCCGTTATTAACCGACATTACGAAAAGAGGGGGGGGTTGACAGTTTTAGGTAATGTCATCGACCACCTTTATTACCCGCAGGTTCGAGGGTTTTGAGGACTTTCCTTGTCCGAAGGGCGCCCAGAAGGGGCGCCAACCTACCCCTACCCACCCGTGTTGCGACGCCCAGAAGGGGCGTCGTCAAAAGCTCCTCTCAAAGCCGCTCTGAAGGAGCGGCGAGCGTGCGACCCAGAGTGGGCCGCACGTGGAGATCCCCCCCGCAGGTCAGAGTGACCCGCTGTGCGGTCCAGAAGGGACGCGCGTTGAAGGGGGTGCAGTGCCCAGAAGGGGCACCACCTACTTTATTCGACGCCCAGAAGGGGCGCCAGGGATTTGCATAAGGCCCCTTGTCCCACGCTGAACGTGGGCCGAGAGGCCTTACCCCAGGGTGCACCACGAGGAGGTTCCCAAATTTGCACCCCAACCTAACCTTTTTTTTTTTTTTTTTTTGGACTGGGGAAAATGTGTTGAACACAGGCCATGCGCACCCAATGGGCTTGGGATGACGCATGGCACGGACAGGGACTCGAGGCCACAAGTCCCCACCCGCACTCATTTACTCCTCCGGGGAGGAGCAGATGAGTCGGGTGAGTCAGGACTAGTGGCCCCACCCAATAAAAACCCCAGTGCTTGCCAGCAGCACCGCTAGCGGAACCCGGGGCCGCGCTAGCAATCTCCGGGAATCCGCCTACGGGATGGCCAGTTTTACCTGGCCTCCTGCAGAAGGAAGGTGGGAGCCGACAAGCGGGCTCCCACCCCGACGGGGATAGAGCGGTGCAATGCGACTAGGCAGCCCATCCACCTAGCCGCTGCCCATCCACCTAGCCGCTGCTCTATCAGGGGGGGAGTCGGTTTCCCTCATCCCCCCCCTCCGCCTTATTCCCTGCGTGAGCAGGGGAAGCACCGGCTCGTGTGCCTGTGCCAGGACGCAGGGGCACGAGTCGGTCCCGGTCTAATGGGAGGAGGGGGCGTTATACCGCCACCCTCGTCCCTCCCTCCGCCGGTTGCCCGGCCTCGCAGCGATTCCACCTCTAGGCGGAGCTCCTTATTCTCCCTCCGGAGGCCCACAACATCCTCCGAGGGTGTCATGAAGAGCGCCTCTACGCACCCCATGACGCACTTGAGCCCATCCCTCAAGTTCGGTTCGCCCCTCAATGCCTCGGGAACCAGCCTCGACAGGGCGTCCAGGCACTCCATTGCGAACTCCGCTACATCCTCCCTCGACTTTCCAGCCAGGGCCTCCCGGGAGCCATTCCCAAGCTCACCCCGGCGAGTCCTCACGCGAGCGGGATCCCGGGCGACCTTCTTCACCCCTTTGGCCCTCCCCTTGCGGAGCCCGGTCGACTCGTCGCTTGAGTCGATTCGCGCATCGACCAGCGCGCGCTTCCGCGACTCCTCCACCAAGTCCTCCACCATTCGCGAGCAGTCCGGGTCGGATGCGGACCCATCCGTTCCAGACCCCCTCTCTTGCTCCATCTCGGCCGCCCAGTCGAAACGACTGGCGCCACTACCTCCGGGCACCGCCAGCTCCACGCCGCCCGAGCCATTAGCCCGAGCGGACGCTTCCCCGGACGCGTCCCCGGTCTCTACGTCCTTCACGGACCCACCACGACCCCCGCCCCTCCTGGGCCTCCTACGACCACCAGCAGCACCAGTAACATTCACCGCTGCAGGAGCCGGGCCACCCTGTCGCCGTGTGCTGGCCTATAACAGCTGCTTAACAGCTGTTACGCGCCACCACACGGCGACTACGCGCGCGAAGCACACCAAGGACGAACCCCCTTGAGGGGGGAGGACAACAAATAGATGGACTGACATGCCCGGCTTACCCGGGCATGCGGACCACACAACCACAGGCAACGTGCCCATGCCCTCTCAGGCATGCGCCCAGCCACACATTTACCAGTGTGGGACTCCATTGTTGGGTCGCTCCGAGACAGCATGACGCCACGACGACCGGTTGGTCATCTAGCCGTCATGCCGCTCATCATGGCTTCCCGGGGAGTCCTCACACTGGTCCTACCCCAGACACACACGCACAACATGGAAACAAAAACACAACATTTACGACGCACGGCTACACACGATCAGCGGGCCCCAGGCACTTGGGGTGGTATCCGAAGATACCCATACCAGTGCCCGCTTCTGGGCCATCCGCTGGACGACAACACAAACACATTTACCCATACACGCATTTATTCATTCACACCACCTATTTACACTTCCCGAGGGAGCCTCTACTCCGCGCTGGTGCCCGGTCCCGTCGGCACCTCGACCACGTCCATAGACGCGTCGTGCTCCTTCTCCTTCGCCGTCGCGGGGGGCCTCGCCCGTTGGGTCACTTTCGGCTTGGAGATTGGGGGCCTACATCTCCTTCCCCCCAGTTGGTGGTCACTGGGGAGCTTCGCCTCCTCACACACGACGCATTTGGGCGTCTCCGCCGCACATCCCGCCGCCCGGTGTCCCGGGGCGCTGCATCTAAAGCACAAAGTGCTACGGTCGGCCTTGTCACAAGTGTAACTTGTGTGTCCCGTACCGTAGCACTTGAAGCAGCGTACCGGCGGCTTTTCCATCACCACAACTTGCAGCGACACCCAGCCCATGGTTAATCGCACAGCATCTGCCAGCACCTTGGCCTGCGCGATCGGGAGGGTGACCAACACTGTGTTGGTCCCCCATCGTCCGGCTCGGATCCCTCCAACGGAAACACGGGCCGCCAGACATCCAGTCCTGGCCACGATGGCCTCCCTCACTCCCTCGGGCGTCGCCCCGTCGGCAAGGCCCACCAGGCGCAGCTCGGCCTTTCTGTACGGCCTACCCACTTCGGCCTCCTCCGTAATGGCCTCCCGCAGTCTGTCGGCGAAGTTGTCGGCCTTGGTCGCACTGGCCGCGCCTGGTATCTCGATCTTCCGCCCTCCAGCAGCCGTCTTGCGTATTCGGACCGACTCCAGCCCGAACTGCTCCAGCTTGAAGGCGGCAGTCGCCTTCTCAATAACCGAGGCGTAGGTCGCACCCTTCGCCACGGCTTCCTCCCTCAACGTGATGGTCACCACTGATGACTTTGGTGGCACCAACCTTGCCGCGGGGGCAGAACCCGCGGCAGCCGCCCTCTTCGGCACGTTCCCTCCGGCGTTTGAGGCTCGGGCGGCCGCAGCCGCAGCCCTCCTAGCCTTCTTCTCGGCGCCTCTGGGGAGATGGACCCTCCACTCATTCGCTGGCGTGTTGGCCGCCGCTGCCAGGGCAGGGGAGGCGTCCCGCATGTGCGGCACCGTCCTAGGCGCCACCTGGGGTAGCGGCGGGTCTTCCCCGACAGGGACAGGCTCATTCGGTGGAGCGCTGGGCCGTCCCGCAGCCATCTCGGCATAACTGGCCCCAGCCTTTCCTCCGTCGTGCTCTAGTGGTGGCCTCATGGGGGGCTCGCGTGGGAGGCGCCTCTCCATGGCGTCCATCCTTTCCGCGAGCATGCCTCCCAGGGACTCAAGGATATCCTTCTTTAGGACTTTCAGGACGTCCTTCTTGAGTCCCGCCAGTTCTGCGCCCAGGACATCCGCACCGGTCGGAGGGGGCGCCCGCACCACGTCTTTGAGCGTCGCGACCTCCCTCTTCAACTCCTCTATCTCCTTCTCGAGTTCAGCGCAGTACCCCGTGAGGCGCCTGTCCTCGTCCTCCGGGTTATTGTCTAAGTGGGTGACCGCCTCCAGACAGGCCCGGATGGTTCTGAGCCCATGGTTCATGTCCTTGCGGATACCCCCCTTCAGGTTGCCCGATTTCTCGATCGCTCCATCGAGCACCGCGACGCCCTCCTGCGCCCTTCTGACGACCTGTGGCTTAGGCAACCCGGCCGCCTCCGCGTAGTAGGGCAACATGCGCCTGTGCATCCTCGCCTTCTTCTCTCTCTTCACCTCGGCTTCGGTGGCCACCTTCCGCCTATGTAAGGTGCCCTCCTCGGTGATGTACACCTCATCCGCGGAGAAACTCTCCACGGAGGAGTCCCTCACGGCCCTCCTGGCCTCCTCCATCCCAATCGAGGTGCCCAGAACCTCCTTCTGCTGGCTCCTCTCAGGGGCAATCTTTTTGGGCCTCGCCCCCACTGCCGCTTCTATCTTCCGGCTCTGAGGCCCCGCGGCGGCGTGAACCGCCGGACTCCCCTTTCCGCCCCTGACCTCCTCCTCTGATGAGGAGAGAGAGA
Source organism: Scoparia ambigualis (assembly GCA_963921215.1). Taxonomy (NCBI): domain Eukaryota; kingdom Metazoa; phylum Arthropoda; class Insecta; order Lepidoptera; family Crambidae; genus Scoparia; species Scoparia ambigualis. The sequence goes on from OY992511.1 coordinate 51,429, forward strand.
TGGATGGCTCCCTCTGTGCCCTCTTCGCCTCTCCGCACCCCCCAGTCGCGACCCTTTTAGGCCTCGCCCCCTCTGCCGTCTTCCTCAGGGCGACCCCGCCAGAGCTACCACTCGAATCTATGCGCGAATCGAGCAACGAACGCTTCCGAGTCGCCTCAACGAGGTCGACCACCATCTTCTGCGTTTCACTCGCGGCCCGGACCCGCTCCAACTCCACCTCGGCCGCCCAGTCGAAACGACTGGCGCCACCCGCACCGGGCACCTCCGGTTCCACGCCGCTCGAGCCATTAGCCCTCGCGAGCGCTTCACCGGACGCGTCCCCGGCATGTTTGTCCTTCGCGGACCTCGACCTCGTCACCATTCCAGAAGTATCTGCCTCTGCAGGAGCCTGGTCGCTCACTCCTGCAAGGCCTTCGGTAACCAATTTAACACCCGCAGGCCCGGGTACCTGCGAGCGCCGGGCGTCAGCCGGAGCGCAAGACATACTAATCCCTTTACGCGACATTTTCATTTAAAGGGAGTAGCAATTTTGGGGTTGCAATCCCCCTGGTCGCTAGGGGGTGGGCTGTTAGCCGCCCACCAACCCGTCCGAAAACGGGCGCCCGTCGCCACGCCCCGCAACGACGGCACCTTTGCCTGAAGCGGCGCCCAGAAGGGGCGCCGAACTACCCCAAACCCACCCCGTGTAACGACGCCCAGAAGGGGCGCCGTCAAAACTCCCCTCAAAGCCGCTCGAGAGTGAGCGGCGAGCGTGCGACCCAGAGTGGGCCGCACGTGGAGATCCCCCCCGCAGGTCAGAGTGACCCGCTGTGCGGTCCAGAAGGGACGCGCGTTGAAGGGGGTGCGATGCCCAGAAGGGGCACCGCCTACTTTATTCGACGCCCAGAAGGGACGCCAGGGATTAGCATAAAGCCCCTTGTCCCACGCTGAACGTGGGCCGAGAGGCCTTACCCCTGGGTGCACTACGAGGAGGTTCCCAAATTTGCACCCCAACATAACCTTTTTTTTTTTTTTTTTTTTTTTATTATTGCCCAGAGGAATGCGTTACCGCATACCAAGGGCCCTGAGGGGGCCCCGGGTTATGTGGGGCTCGCCCGTCCGCCTTTCCACCTCCCACCGACTATATAGGGACGCCATTGTCCCCAGTCGGCTGCCAAGAGCTAAGCTCAAGGCTGGAAGGGGCAAAACGGAGGGGAATACCCACTAAACCCCTGGGGGACCAAACTCCGATAACAGGTGAAGGCCACGGGACCTATCCTGGGGAATTGAACCGCGGGATTCACCCTAGCGCCCGTGTGATCACTCGTGTCGGCCCCTCCGCACGTTAGTGCATTTAGGGCCGGCACGCGCGGTCACCCGGGCGGAACGCGTGCGCGACGACTTTACCACACCGCTCCCCCGTGAGGGCGCGTTGTGGCCTAACCTCGGAGGTTACCTCATGGTGTTACATAGTCCTCAGGTGGGACCGTGTAACCCTTACAACACGGGCTTGTCCTCGCTGCGGCAACCCACCCGTGTGAGTGCGTTGCCGCAGCGACGACAAGTATACAACAACAACACATCCCCGATCATACACACACGCACACACATACATCACTAGCTGGCAGTTCGACTGGCCAGGAGCAGAACCCCGTACCAGACACGCCGCGCTCTAGACTCCACCTACGGTGGGTTGAGGTCCGCGTCCCTACGCCTCCTTCTTCGCCTCCGTCTCCTGGCAGGCGTGGCGTCCGTCGCGGCCTCGCGCGCTCGCTCCGCCTCCTCTTTGAGGCCCATACTCTCCGCGCAGAACCTAGCGACCGCCCCCCAGTTCCCCTCGCTTTCCACCATCGCCGCGACGACGTTAGGAAGCGCGAGGGTCCCCCTGCCTCCAAGCTCCATCTCCAAGGTGCGTCGCTGCGAGGCAAAAGCACTGCACACCTGAAGGGTGTGCTGCGCCGTATCCTCCGCAGCTCCGCACTGATGGCAGATGGTGCTCTCTTCCTTACCAATTTGACACAGATACTTACCAAAGCAACCATGGCCGGTAAGTATCTGTGTCAAATGGTACGTCATGGACCCGAAAGGTCGGTCAAGCCATTTCGCCAACACCGGTCTAATGGCCTCGACCGTGACGACACCGGCTCCTGGGGACTCCAGTTGGTCCTCCCAGCGCCACACTGCCATTTCGCGCGCGATGCGCCTGGCGCCCTGGACCTCCTCAATGGTAGGGCGTTCGCCCCCAGCCCTTCCCTCCGAGCGGAACTCGAAGACTTCGGTTAACACCTGTGCTTCGAGTTCCCACGGAATCATGCCCGCCAAGGCTGTCGCCGCCGCGAACGACACCGTCCGGTATCCCCTCACCACCCTCCTCGCAGCTACCCTCTGTGGCCTACGTAGCATCGCAATGTTTTTGCGGGAGAGTGAATCGGACCAGACCGGCGCGCCGTAAAGCGCCATGCTGCGCAGCACTCCGGCGTACAGCTTGCGGCAGCTTGCCCCTGGGCCTCCTATGTTGGGGAGCACTCGCGAAAGCGCCATCGCCGCCTTCACCACCCGTGGTGCCATCTCTGCGAAATGCGGCTCAAACCGCCACCGGCTGTCGAGGGTAAGTCCCAGATATTTCATCTGGGACTTTATCTCGACCCGCACGCCGTCCACCATGATGCTCCTATTGCCCGACGGTTTCCGTCGAGGGCCGTGGAACACCATGGCTTCCGTCTTCGGGAGAGCTACCTCCATCCCCAACATGCGGATTCTCGATGTGGTCAAAGTGGCCATTACTGACGCGAGTGTGACCGTATCCTGGTAGTCGCCGCCCCAGGCGGTGACTAGGGTGTCATCTGCATAGCAGATGACACCCGTCTTGGGAAGGAGATCCCCCCTCAGGACCCAATTGTATCCGATGTTCCACAGGAGAGGTCCAAGGACCGACCCCTGTGGAACACCGCACACCATACGGCGAGCACTGATGCGCTCCGCGCCCTTCTCCAGGAAAAGGATCTTTCGATCCTGGAGGTAGTCCTTCAGGACCCTTCTTAAGTACCAGGGTACCCTATGGTAAATAAGGGCCTGGTTAATGCAGTTGAAGGGAAGGGTGTTGAATGCGTTCGCTATATCAAGCGAAACCGCTAACACCCTTTCCCCTCTGGCAACTGCCACTTCGGTAGTACCTTTAAGGGCAAGTATTGCGTCCATGGTGGACATACCCCGACGGAACCCGTACTGAGATGACTCAATGTTGGGCCCGCCGGCGCCCAAGTGCTCGATGATACGGGCAGCAAGCACACGCTCGAAGAGCTTGCCCGTCTCATCCAGCAGGACGATCGGCCTATAGGCCGATGGCATGTCCGGTGGACGATCGTCTTTCCTCAAGAGGCATAACCGGCCCTCTTTCCACACTTTGGGGAACTTCCCCTGGCGGAGGCAGCAGTCGAGAAGGCCAGTCAGCCTCTCTCCCATATGGTCAAGGGCTATGCCCAACACTTTACCGCTGACGCCATCCGGCCCGGGTGCCTTTCTTTTCAGGCGGAGGCGATCGACGGCGTGCGCCATCTCTTCCTCAGAGATGCGAGGGATCCTTTCCACATCGTGGCTCTCGTCCAGCTCTGGTGGTACGAACAGCACCGTCTCGAATTCGCGGGCCGGGAACAGGCCGTTGACTATTCTTGCCAGGAGTCCTGGCTCAAATGACTCCGTGGGGGGGGCAGGGTTGCGGTATCTATTCCGTACTGTACGATACGGCCTTCCCCACGGGTCTCTGTCTAAATCGGCCAGGAACTCATTCCAGGCCGACGTCTTGGCCTTCAAGATCGCAACTTGCAGCCTTTTCCTGGCCGTTTTGAAGAGAGCGTAGAAATGGGCCTCCTCATCTTCCGAGTGGCGTCTCCTACGGCAATGCTGGAGGTTTAGTCTCGCCGAAATGCTGGCGGCACGCAACCCGGCAATTTCGGCGGACCACCAGTACACTGCCCGTTGGTGTGGACGATCTCCTACCCTGGGCATACTGGCGTCGCATACGCGGGTCAGGGCGCGCTGAAACCTGGTCGCTTGAAGGTCCACGCTCATGTCAGCTGGGGGATCCCGGAACCACATTTCAACCAGGGCCGCTTCGTTGGCTGCCTCACGGTTCAGGCGAGTGTGTGCCCACTTCCTGAACCGGGCTGTGCGGACGCCTGTTCTAGGCTGGAGGCTGGTGAGGGAGGTGTGGGAGATCTTCATCCACACGTATAGGTGGTCGGAGAGGGATTCCCCTCTCTCCATAACCCTCCACTCTGAGACCCGGGAAGCGATGGCAGGGGATGCGAAGGAGACGTCGACAATCGACTCCCCCTGCCATCGGGTGCAGGTGCTGACGTTACCTCGGTTCAAGAGGACGAGACCGCTTTCGACGACAAAATCCTCGACCTCCACCCCCCTGTGGTCAGTCCTGGGGCACCCCCATGTGGTCGACTTCGCGTTCAAATCACCCGCTAGCACGACTTGTAGCGGGGACAAACGCCTGACCACTCCCAGGAGCTGAGACATAAACGCCTCAAATTCGCGCAGCGGCCGATTCGGGGAGAAGTATACCGCAACCAGGGCAACGTCGCCCCAAGCCACAGCAACATAGCCAGGGCCCCTCTCCTTAAGCAGGATGGGGGTTGCGCCGCTGTTAGAGGGGGTAGCGATGAGCGCCAGCCCCATTGTATCCCCAAGCCAGTTGGGCCCGGAGGGCACAGAGTGTGGCTCCGCCACTAGAGCCACACCAACCCCCCACTCCGTCATCTGCTGCACAAGCAGGTTTTGCGCGGCGACGGAGTGGTTGAGGTTCGCCTGTAAGATGATGTCACTAGGCCGTGCTGACATTGGGTCCCGTTGTTGCGACGACTTCCATGGGCACTACGCGCGGCTCTGCGCGAGGCACCTGCACCACCGGCTTCCACAAGGGAGTCGTGCTCTTGGCGGGGGGAGGGCGACAGGACCTGCTCCCCATGACGTGCCTGTGTGGCACCTTGCCCTCCGCGCACACCAGACAGTGGGGCTCCGCAACCTCACACTGCTCAGCCCTATGCCCCTCCTTTCCACATCTGAAGCAGAGGGCGCCTCTATCCACTTTTGAGGGGCACGTGTATCTGGTGTGCCCCGTGCCCAGGCACCTGAAACACCTGGTCGGGGACGGCTCCATGGCGATCACCTGCACCGCAGCCCACCCAATGGGAATGGTGCCCTCCCCCACAAGTCGCTTGGCCACAGGTATTGGGCATCGCGCAATGGCCGTAGAAGGGGCCCACCCCGCCGCGTCGCGGATCGGACCCACCGAAACCTCGGACGTTAGGCAGTTTCCCTTGCGGGCTATGGCTGCCGCAATGGCTTCGGAGGTCGCTCCGTCATGAAGCCCGACCAGCTTCACTTCTGCACATCTGGTAGGCCTGCCAACATGGACAATGTCGCCAACCACATCCTTGATTTTGCCCGCAAGAGCGTCTGCTTTAGGGCCACTGGTAGCACCCGCTATCTCCAGTTTCCGGCCACCTGCGGCCGTATTGCGGATCTTTAAGGATTGCAGGCCCATGTCCTCCAGGTTTATCGCACCAATGACCTTGCTCATGACCTTGGCATAGGTTACGCCTTGGGTCAGAGCGTTGTTATTTAAGGTCATGGTGACCACAGAGGAGCGAGGGGCCTCCAGCTTGTGGGGCACCTTTTTGGTCGGGATGGAGGAAGTTTGGTTAGCACCCGCCCGTGCTAATCGGGCTGCCGTCCTTCTCCGCCTCAATATCTTCTTTTTTCCTCCAGCCTCTTTCCACTCATTCGCAGGGGTCGTAGCTGCAGCGTCGAGCGACGGTTCGTGAGTGGCGGGGGCAGGGACCACCGAGGGCAACGAGACAACGGGGGGCAACGGAGCAGGAGCAGCTGGGACCCTCTTCTTCGGAGCCGCTGGGTAAGTGTGTTGAGTGTCATCCATTAACCGTTTCCCTTTCTTTTTTTCAGGTATCACGTGCGGGGCCCAGGAGGGACCGGCAACAGCACCATCATCTGCGGGAGCAGCAGGGGCGGCAGCGGCGGCGGCAGCGGTGGCGGCGGCGGCGGCGGCGGCGGCAGCGGCGGCGGCGGCGGCGGGGGCAGCGGTGGTGACGGCGGCGGCAGTGGCAGCGTAAGTAGCAGTACCTGCGGCGGCAGCGGCCCTCTTTTCTCCAGCTAGAGGCGGCCTGAGCCTGGTCTCCGGGCCCAGCCTCTGGTCAATACCGCTTTTGAAAGCATCCAGCATGTTCCGGATGCTTTCCATGGACTCCCTCTGCTTCCTGTCCATCTCCCTCTGTACAACCTCCAGCAGTTGCTCAGCGTTTAGGCTTGGGCTCTGGACCACAATAGGGGGGGGCGGAGTCCTAAGGCTGTTGTTAGCTTTATTGGACTCCTCGTACCCCGCTCTGACGGCCGCAATGTCCTCCCTCAGCTGGGTGATCTGTTTGGCCTGTACTTCAACCTGGGCATTCAGGCGACGAACCTCCTCATCCTGGGGCATGTTCCGGAATGTATGGATGATTTTGGCCAAGACCATAGCCGCGGTGTTTATTCGGCCAAGTATCGGGCCTTTGAGGTTGCGTGATTTCTGGGCCGATTCAAAAATGGTCCAGGTCGCCACCTCCGCCTCTTCCAGCAAGTCCACTTTGGTGGAATCCTTATCGTCCGCCAGGGATTCAATGTTCTTGCCCTTGCGTTTTATCATGGCCCTCAGGTCCGCGGCTTTGGTGTTTCCCTGGCCGATAGGATCCCTTCTAAATTTATTTTGGGGACTACTTTCCTCGGCGAGTGTCCCAACCCGAGTCTTAGTCTTCCCTCTTTTACTCCTGCGCGGGACTATTCCGTCAACGGCTAGACCAGCTTCTCCATGCTGGAGCACGTTTGCGAGCCCATTCGCAGACAAGCGCTGCATATCCCGGTAGTCCGAGTCGTCGTCGCTCGTTGCTGCCAATGCCATCCTGGCTGCGGCGACGCCGGTAGACGTGCCTGGATGGGCGCGAGAGCGCATAGCGCCCGTCATACCGCCACGCTGGGAGGATCCAACCTTAGCGGGGTTCGCCCCTCCCGCTTTCTCACTTCCCTCGCTGCTGGAGGCACCATGGGGTCGTTTATTGCCTATCGGAGCACCAGTGTTCGTGGATTCCGACTCCGACAGCGTCTCCGGGGTTGCATGCGGCAGGTTAAATTGTGCGTGCCCCGATGACATGCACAGGGTGTAGTCGCTACGCTCCGACATACCTCCCTCGAGAGATCCACCATTGCCTTCGCTCACTCCTCCGAACGAGCGCGAACTCCCGTAACCATCAAGCGATCCATGGTCGGCTCCATCCCTCTCTTCCTCGATGATGTTCTCGGCCGTACTGCTACACACCGAGATACACTCCGAGACACGACCCTCCTCGGGCTCATCCCCCGCTCTTCCCTCCACCTCTTTCCGTCTTGCGCCAACAGGGTGCGCGGAGTGCGCTCCACGTCTCGCCGAGGAGATTTTGGGTGCCGCAGGTGTTATTGTCGACCCCTCCGCGTCCGACAGGTCGGAGTCGACCCGCCGCCGCTTACGGCTCTCCTCCTCCGTATCCATGAGGGTGGGGGATTCGTCCCTGGCACTGTTCCTTCGGCTTGACGGCTCACGACCGGACATAACAGAGGAATATCCATCGGAACCTTCCCCTTCTTGGCGACGTTCTGCGGTCTGCTCCTTCCGCCCGGGATCGTCCAGGCGAAGGGGGCCGCATCCCGGGACATGAGTCACAACCTCGGACACCTCCGGGCACGAGCAATTCGAGCAGTCGGACGCTGCCTCCTCCACAACCAACTCCTTCGAACCGCCGACACGACCATCGGCATCAACACCATCATCATCAACCCCGGACACCGCCAGCTCCGCGCCGCTCAGGCCATTAGCCCTCGCGGACGCATTGCTGGTCGCGTCCCCGGCATCACCGTCCTTTTCGGACTCTACCTCAGCCACAACTCCGCCCTCCTTAGGCAACCTCCCTTTCCCCCGTAATCCGGACACCGCCAGCTCCACGCCGCTCAGGCCACTAACCCGAGCGGGCGCTTCCCTGGGCGCGTCCCCGGCATGCTCTCCGTCCTTCCCGGACCCATCGTCTACAGCGCCCCTCTCGGGCAACTCCCTCACGCCCTCCGAACCGGGCACCGCCGGCTCCGCGTCGCTCGGACCACTAGCCCTCGCGAGCGCTTCACCGGTCGCGTCCCCGGCATGTTTTTCCTTCGCGGACTTCACCCTCTTCCGTGTGCCACCAGCATCAGCCACTAGCATGCACTACTGCAGGAGCCTGGCAGCTCGCCTCTGCAGAGTCTTCGGTGACAGATTTATCACAGCGGGGCCCGGGTACCCCACTGCGCCCGGCGCTAGCGGGATCGCAGCGCAGAATACTTTCTCTTGATTCTGGCATTTCATACGATTAGGGGGTGGGAAATTTTCGGGTTTCCCATCCCCTTTTCCTTTTAACGTCTCTGGTGACGCGGTTCCACAGGTTGCCTCCCGGGTTTTTGCGGAGTTGTTCCTCTCCATCGCCAGTTGGTCCCGACCGCCGCTACCCGCACGCCCGGGCAGGTCGTTGCAGCCAGAGGAGACCAGAGCTGGCCTTGGCGCTGGCGTTCGCGCCGAATTCCCCCCCCCCCCCCCCAGCCCAGAAGGGGCGCCGTCAAAACTCCCCTCAAAGCCGCTCAGAAGGAGCGGCGAGTGTGCGGCCCAGAATGAGCGCGCACGTGGAGATCCCCCCCGCAGGTCCGAGTGACCCGCTGTGCGGTCCAGAGGGGACGCGCGTTGAAGGGGGTGCAGGCCCAGAAGGGGTCCTGCCTATGCTGGGTTGTTAGCCGGCCAGCCTCAAAGCAACCTCCTCACCAGTAGGAGGATGTTGAGGCTGCCCGTTTCCAGGGTGCACCACGTGGAGGTCACCCAACTTCGCACCCCAACCCCCCCAACCTTTTTTTTTTTTTTTTTTACGTAGTGAAATGCCTTTACGCATCCCCCCAGGCCTGGAGCGACCACGGGGGGTATGTGGGACTCAGCTGGATGGAGTTAGCTACTACCCACTAAAACACTACGATGTCCCTCTTCCGCTCACGGCGTGGCCCCGGGCATTCCTCGAAGGACTCAACCGCAGCCGCGCCTCGATGTGGCGGCCACCGTGACGGTGCACACCCACACGTCTCCACGGACGTGTTGAGGGCGGCCCAGGACATTGAGACCCCCCTCAATCCATCTTGCGAACCCGAAGTGCGGACGTAGGACTCTCCCTGCCCGTACGCCCGCGGGTTCGCTGCCAACCCCCCCAACCTTTTTTTTTTTTTTTTTTTTTGACCGGGTGAAATGCGTTTATGCATTCCCGCGGGACTGGGGCGACCCGCGGGATATGTGGGACTCGCCTACGATCTTAAACGGCACTACCCACTAAAACACCCGGATGTTCCAACCTCCGTTCGAGGTACAGCCCTGGTGGTCCTTGAGGACTGTTCCACAGCCGCACAACGGGCATCGATAACCGATGAGCACTGCCCGATTCTGCCATCGGGCTGGGGGTGACTCGGAACATTTAAGTCCACCCCCAATCCAACTTGCGAACCCATACCTGCGGACGTAGGGCTCCCCATGCCCGTACGCCCGCGAGTTCGCTGCAGAGGGGAACGGAACTGAGGCAAAACCCGCGCTTCCGTGTCCCCTCTACTCTCCTGGGATCCTGCCAGGATCACTGCGCGCCCTAGCACTAGCGCCCGGAGCAGCCGGTTCAGGTGTTACACCGGCTCTCCGCTTCCTCTTCCTCTTAGAAGGCTTGCACAGCCTCGACCCCATACTGTGGCCTGCTGGTTTGCCGGCTGCAGTGCAAATGGGGCAGCAGGGCTTTGCGTGGCATGATGAGGCAATGTGCCCTTCGACCCCACAGCGGTAGCAGAGACCGCTGCGGTCTATGGGCGACACGCAAGTAGCCCTGGTGTGGCCTCCCTCGAGGCACCGAAAACACCGTCTCGGCTTTGAGTCTAGCGCGTGGATTCGCGCCAACCCAAAGCCGATCTGCGTTCGGCCCAACTCTAAGACGGCTTTTGCGGCCGAAACAGGACATCGCACCCAGATGGTGCCCATTCCGCCCGCTCCTCGTCTGATCTCCCCAGCTGAGATGGTGTCTGTGGAGCACCCTCCTTTTTCAGCGATCGCGCTGATCACCTCGCTCCTCGTTGTGCCATCTGCGAGCCCTGAGACCCGCAGATCGGCGGACTTTGTAGGCCTGGCCACGATGAAAGTGTCCGCCATGGTATTGGAGAAGCAACCAGCCAGAACATCGGCGTGCGCTGGGCCGGCCGGGCCAGAAAACTCGAATACGCGACCGCCTGTCGCTGACCTTCGGAGACCGGAGAAGGGCGGGATGTTCAGACTGGCAGGATTCACCCTTGTTCGAGCCTGCAACATAGCTGACTCAAACGTAACGCCCCGATTAATTGCTTCGGGGCGGAGCGTAAGGACTACGGCCGCAGATCTTGGGGGCCGTAGTTTCTTCCTCAACCGCTTCTTCTTCGCCTTCGCAGGCGCATCCGCAGGTGTTCGCGCGGCTGCCTTCCTTTTAGGCGGGGGTACCTTCGGCGCCTCCCCCTTTTTGTTCTTCTTGCGCTGGACCTTAGTCCACTCAGTCTCTGGTGGTCGAGACTGGTGCGCCGAAGTCGATGCCTTAGATTTAGGCTTGGTACTTTGGGGGGCAGCGGTCTTGTTACCTGCCTGACTGGGTGCAGCGGCTTGCTCTTGTTTGCCGGTTTTCCCCCCTTTTCCCTTAGCCTTAGAAGGCGCCTTCTTTCTGCCCCTACCCTTATGGGCTTCCGGAGAAACATCCGTCTCTGCGCAGTCCGGGCTGACAGGCAACGGATGTTGTGCAGCACTGTCAGCGGGAGTATTCTGCTGCTCAGCCGGAGGAAGCTCAGGTTTCGCCGGACCTAGACGCTCGTCGAGCATTCGGGTCACTTCCTGCATGAAAGTTTTCAGCAGGCTCTCTGTCGCGAGTGGTGATGGTGGCGGAGGCGTACGCTGGGACCAGCGGCAGACGCCCTCAGCGCGAGTTGGAGTCACTACATCGACGCTTCGCACAGGTGGTGAAGTGAGGCGTGGTGCAGGACGTGCTGGTAACTCCTCAACCTCGAGGCAGGCACCAGGAGATCTTGTCTGGGCCCGCTGAACGTTCTCGAGTGTGGCTCTGAGTTCAGCCATCTCTCTCTGCAACTCGGCCAAACGCGTGTGCAAGCGAGTGTTGTCCGCTTGTAAGCTGGCAGTTAATTCTCTCAGCGCGCGGTTATCGTAATGCAGGCCACCGTTAATTTCTCGCAACGCCAAGTTCTCCTCGGCATTGGGTAGCCTGCGGAACTCCTCGGAGGCCATCTTATATATTTCGACGGCCTCGTTTAGGGACCGTTGAAACGTCCCTTTCAAATTCCCTGAATTACGAGCGACGTACGCCACGATGTCGCCCGCATCTTGAACTGCCTTAGAGCAGTCTTCTGCCGCCATAGCGTCAGCTTGCGCCCGGTTCCGGCAAGCAGCCCTCCTTTCACCTCTAGCGGCACGCCGCTCCCGAGCCTCTCGACACATCAGCTCCGCCTCCTGCTCAGCATCGAGCTGAAGCTCCTCGCTCCTCGCGAGGCGAGCAAGCTCCAGCTCTCTGCGAGCCGCAGCTAAGACGTTAAACTTGCTGCTTCTTTTCGATACTTGATTCGACTTGGGTAAAGAGGAGGAACCTGCATCGGAATGCATGACCGAATCATCATCTGAGTCCATCTCAGTTGTAATTGATGGACTCCTATCACGAGCGCGAGCTATGGATGCGACAGACGTGGTCTCGCTGTTATCCCCCGTCCTGCCAGTCTCGCGCCGGAATGCCCCGCGGGTGAGCCTAGGTGATAAGGTGTCGGTAATCACTCCAAGCCCACTCACTCCCTTGTCCTTTACGAACAGAACTACTCCAGATGTAGCCGCCTCGCAAATCTGCCTATCAGCCCATGATAGGCCAATCCTTGGAAACCGAGAGGCAGAACTCTCCGGCTTTCCTTTACCCTTCAAGGGTGCACCTCCTTCCCTTCCAGAAGCATCCGCAGACACAGGGGCCTGGTCGCCTACCCCTGAGCCGCCTTCGGTAGCAATTTTCGCATCAACCGACCCGGGCATCGGTTGGCGGCGGGCGTCAGCCGCATCGCATGACAACGTGCTCTCATTGTCTGACATTTTCCATAAGGGGGGTAGCAATTTACGGGTTGCAATCCCCCTGGTCGCTAGGGGGTGGGCTGTAAGCCGCCCACCAACCCGTCCGAAAACGGGCGCCCGTCGCCGCGCCCCGCAACGACGGCACCTTTGCCTGAAAGGCGCCCAGAAGGGGCGCCAACTACCCATTCCCCCCCGTGTAACGACGCCCAGAAGGGGCGCCGTCAAAAACTCCCCTCAAAGCCGCTGTGGAGTGAGCGGCGAGCGTGCGACCCAGAGTGGGCCGCACGTGGAGATCCCCCCCGCAGCTCAGAGTGACCCGCTGTGCGGTCCAGAAGGGACGCGCGTTGAAGGGGGTGCGATGCCCAGAAGGGGCACCGCCTACTTTATTCGACGCCCAGAAGAAACGCCAGGGATTAGCATAAAGCCCCTTGTCCCACGCTGAACGTGGGCCGAGAGGCCTTACCCTAGGGTGCACCACGAGGAGGTTCCCAAATTTGCACCCCTTTTTTTTTTTTTTTTTTTTTTTTTTTTTTTTTTTTTTTTTTTGACCCACGGAAATGCCTTTACGCATACCCACCGAACTGGGGCGCTCAGTGGGTTATGTCGGGCTCGCCTGAAGGGCACTACCGACTAAAACCGTGGGATGCTCAGAACTTCCGCCAAAGGAACCAGGGCCCCGGGTAATCGCGTCGCGATTCAACCGCAGCCGGTGCCCGCGGGCCGTCACTGCAGACGGACACCTTGAGGCCTAGCCTCACCGGAGGGCAACCTGGAGCGTTGCAGGCTACCCTCCGATACATCAGTGAACCACACATGCGGATGTAGGGCTCCCCATGCCCGTACACCCGCGGTTCATTTAAGGGGGAAGAAGCTGGGCATAGCCCCTCCTTCTTCGCCCAGTGCGCCTCTTGCGGTTGGGTGCAGCTAGAGGGTTGTCCTCCCTGCCCCTTTCCGCCGTCTCCTTCTGAGACATGACTGTCTCGCAGAAGACTAGCACGGCGTCCCACGCCTGTCGGGTCGCCACCATGGCCTCAACTACGGCCGGCAACGACAGGTCGGGACCCACCACCGCGCAGAGCTGCGCGCGCTCAGCCGACCAGGCAGGGCATGCCACCAGCGTGTGCAGGGCAGTGTCTTCCGACACGCCGCACTGGTGGCACGCCATCGTCGGCTCTCTCCTGGCGATTCGGCACAGATATCTCCCGAAGCAGCCATGCCCCGAGAGGACCTGCACCAACCGGAAGGAAAGCGAGCGAAAGAAAGCGACTCCGATGGTCCAGTGGCCGGCAGTCGGCTGCTCCAGCCGCTCCTTCCACTTCTGAAGCGTCGCCCGCTGCGCACGCTTCCTCCATCGGCGAACCTCTTCGGGCATCGCCCGACCCCCTTGTCTGCGCATGTGAGCTGTACGCTCATAAACTTCGGCCAAGACTTCGGCCTCGAGATCCCATGGTGGGGTGCCTGCCAGCACGCATGCCGCCTCAAAGGCCACTGTGCGGTATCCTCGAACTGCTCTGGTCGCTATGACTCGCTGCGGCCTCCGCAGTAGAGTCCTGTTCGTAGCGTCCAGAGCGTCGACCCACACAGGCGCGCCGTACAGGGCCATGGACCGCACCACCATCATATACAGCTTTCGTACACCAGCCGCGGGTCCTCCGATATTAGGAAGAAGGTTCCCCAGGGCAGCAGCTGCACCAACTAACTTCGGAGCCTGGCGCTTAAAGTGCTCATGAAAGCGCCATCTCCCGTCCAGCACCAGCCCCAGGTACTTCATGTGAGCACTGATTTGTATTCGGGTGCCCGAAATGCAGAGGAGCGCATCAGTAGGCGGCTTGTTCCGAGCCCCGTGGAAAAATAGGGCTTTGGTTTTTTCAAGGGCGACCTTTAATCCCAGACACTCAATCCGCCGAACCACCTGCGTCACACCCGCAGTACCCAGCCGAGTGGCATTCTGATACGTGTCTGCGCGGGCAATGACCAAAGTGTCATCCGCGTAGCAGATGACACTTAAGCCCCGCAATAGTGCACCGCGCAACACCCAATCATACCCGATGTTCCACAGCAGTGGCCCTAAGACCGACCCCTGTGGAACACCGCATGTGACTCCCCTATGCTGAACAGTCCCGTCCCTATCCGTGAACACTACCGACCTGCCTCTAAGGTAGCTGCGGATGATATGCAGTATGTACCTTGGCACATTATGGTGACACAGTGCCTCCTCAATGCAGGAAAAGGGGAGGGTGTTGAAGGCATTGGCGATGTCGAGAGACACCGCCAGCATCACATCCCCTTTCTCGGTAGCCTCCTCGGAAATGGCCCTGACGCGCTTGATGGCATCAATTGTAGACCGTCCCTCTCTGAAGCCAAACTGACTTTCAGCGAGGTCCGGCCCCACCGATGTTATGTGGGAGACAATGCGAGAAGCCAAGATCCTCTCAAAGAGCTTTCCCCCTTCGTCTAGCAAAACGATTAGGCGATACGCTGAAGGCGAATCGGCTGGCCGGCCTTCTTTCCTTAACAGGACCAAACGCCCGATCTTCCAGATTGAAGGGAAACTTCCCGTGCGAAGACAGAGGTCGAGAAGCTGCCTAAAGCGGTCCTCCAGATGTTCGGAGGTGATAATCCAGGCCCGGCCAGGAATGCCATCTGGGCCTGGTGCAGTGTTCTTTTTCCTGAGTCTCAGAAAGGCCGCTCCCAGCTCTCCGTTGGTGATGGGCGGGATGTCGACACCAACTTGACTAGCTTGCCCGGATGAAGCCATAGGTGGCGGAATGTGTTCGGGTCTGTCCGGAAACAGACTCTCGACAACGCTAGTCAAAACCTGAGGCTCGAGGATCTCCGTGATGGGGGGGCCGACGCTGCGAAGTTTACTCCGAGCTGCTCTATACGGACGCCCCCAAGGATCTTGATTTAGGCCCTCGAGCATCTCTTGCCGCGATCTTATTTTAGCATTGCTAATGGCAATTTGCAAGGTCTTCTTGGCTTCCTTATACTCGGCTCTCAGCAGATCTTCTCGCTGACGGTCGCGAATACGCTTCCTTCTTTGCCGAGTATAAGCTCTCAGTGCCGCAATAGAATCGGCGCGGAGGTCTGCCACTTCTTCACACCACCAATAAACCGCCTTCCGGGGTGGTGGTTGCTTGACGCGAGGCATGGCTGTATCACAAATGCTGGTGAGCGCGTTTTGAAACCACTCAGCCTCTGCCTCAGCGTTTTCCAATACGGGTTGGGCAAACCATACCTGGACTATGGCGGCTTCCAATATCAAATCTCTATTCATCTTCTTCACAGACCAGCGAGGGAACGGAGAACCACAGGTGTTAATTGGCCTATTGGCGTCCCTGGAAGACTGCACCTCAAATCGTACGTATCGATGGTCGGAGAGCGTCTCAACTCCAACCTCTACTCTCCACCTGGTGACCCGCGATGCAACAGCGGGCGTTGCGAATGAGACATCGATAATTGAGCCCCCGTTATGCCGCACACAAGTATCGATGGAACCCTGGTTGAGCACCGACACACCAACCTCCACCGACCAGTCAACTAACGCGTTGCCACGCTGGTCGCTGACTGAAGAGCCCCAGGCAGCGGCCTTTGCATTAAGGTCGCCTAGGATTAAAACAGGCAACGGTGAAGCGCGCCTAACGACCGCCCCCAGCTCAGCAAGGAAGACCTCGAACTCCGCAAAGGTTTTGTTCGGAGAGAAATAGACTCCTACGAAGACGAAGTCTCCTCGTTTGACTGCTACGAATCCGGGCCCCGACTCCCGTACGACCATGGATGGTGATGCCGGTTTGGGAGCCGAGTAGATGGCGACAGTGGTCTCCGTGTCCACAGCCCAGTTAGGTCGGGATGGAACGTAATATGGCTCTGCAGCCACGCACACGTCAATGGACCACTCCGCTATGGATTGCATAAGCAAGTCCTGCGCACCTGCGGAGTGGTTCAAATTCGCCTGTAGTATGTTATTGTTGGGCGTACTAGGCATTAACTGGGCCGGAGACTAAAACACCTGGCGCTTGCTGAGCGCTTGACGTGCCTGGCGTAGACTTTCGTCCAGGTTGCGTCCTCTTTCTTTTCTGCGTAGGCACGCAGAGCCGACTCCCCATACTATGACCAGCGGGAGCTCCCGCTTCAGCACAAATGGGGCAGTGCGGCCTCGCCGAACAGGCGGCAGCAAAATGACCAGCGTTACCGCAGCGGTAGCATAGCCCGCTGCGGTCAATCTTAGATTTGCAGTTGCCTCTGGTGTGCCCCCCTTCGAGGCACCGATAACATCTACGAGGCTTGGGGTCTAACGCGCAAACCTGCGCCGAGACGAATCCTACATAAATATGTCCCGCCTCAAGTATAGTCTTAGCGGCGCCAACCGGGCACTGTACCCAAGCAGTGCCCATGCCGCCAGCACCTCGACGGATCTGGCCAACCCTAATACCTTCAGGGGAACACCCCGTCATTTCCGTTATGGCGGACGCGATGTCAGTCTTCATCACAGAGTCGTCAAGCCCAGACAACCTCAGGTCAGCTGTCTTAATCGGCCGAGCGACGGAGAAAACATCAGCCATCGTCGCCTTAATCCGGTCTGCCAAGATATCAGCATTTTGGGCCCCTGCAGCGCCTACCAGCTCAAGGATGCGGCCCCCTGTCGCTGTTTCTCTCATTCTAGGGGCTGGGATTTTAAGCTCAGCCAGCCTGACATTCACTCTGGTCTTTAAAAGGGCATCAGCGTAGGTGACGCCTCTTTGTGCAGCCTCGGGCAGGAGAGTTAAAATGACCGCCGCAGATCTTGGCGGGCGGAGAGCATTTTTTAGTCGTCTCTTTTTAGAAGCAGCTGCAGATGTTGTAGCAGCCGCACCCTGTTTAGCAGTGGAGGGAGCCTTAGTCGCTGCACCCTTCTTGCTTCTCGTCTTGCGTTTGCCGACCTTAGTCCACCCTTCTTCGGTTGGAGCTTGTTGGGAAGCAGATGTAGGCGGCGGAACAGTCGAGGGCAGGGAAGAGGCAGTCGGGTGTTGTTGACCGCTCTTTCCCTTTTTCGCCTTCTGTGCCGTCTCTTTCGGAGGAGGCGCCGTTTCCCTAGCCGCGCCTTTTTTAGGGCGGTTTTTGGGAGCCGTTTTCTTCTTAGCACGTCCTGGGCGTTCCATCGGCGGAGCTTCCGTCGGAGCTTTTGGCAGATCCTTCAGCGGTGCGTTCTGCACTATAGGCGCATCAGGTTTAAGATTAGCTGCCTTGCTATCCGACGGCCCGATTCGGGCATCCAGCATCTGGCCCACCTGATGGAGGACCATCTGCACCAACGACTGGTTGTTCTCAATCTCCGCGCTACGAATAGCTTGGTCTGCCACCACGTTCCGTTGAGAAGGTAAAGGAACTATTTGTGGTGGCAGTGGCGCAGAAGAGACGGGAACCTCATCGCGAGAAACAAAAGGTAATCTGTGCTCTCGTTGGATGTTAGCGAGAGATTCGCGAAGTTCCGCCATTTCCTTATGAAGTTCTTTCATTTGCGCGTGAAGGCGGGTATTGTCAGTCTGCAGGCTGGCTGCTAACTCCCGCAACGCACGGTTGTCGGCATGAAGGCCGACATTTATTTCCCTCAGGGCAACATTCTCCTCGGCGCCGGGTAGAGCGCGGAACACCTCTGAGGCCCCGCGGAACATCTCTACTGCCTCATTTAGGGACCGTTGGAAGGTCCCTTTCATGTTGCCCGAGTTTTTGGTCCCAAATGCCACAATGTCGCCGGCATCGGCACACTGCTTTGAGCAGTCGGCCGCTGTCAAAGCATTGACTTGTTCTTTGTCCTGACAAGCGGCCTTCTCCTTGTCCCGAGCAGATGTCCGTTCTCGGGACTCGCGCAACAGTAGCGCCACCTCCTGCTCCGCATCGAGCCGGAGCTCCTCCCGTCGCTTTCGGCGAGCGAGCTCAAGCTCATTGCGAGCAGCGGCCAACGAGTTATAGTTTCGGCCCTTTGGCGAAAGTCCTTTCTCAGGCCAGTCCTCTGCTGTTACTGCCTCCGATGCTTCGGAGTATAGTGAGTCCTCATCATCGGAGTCCGCCAAGGATGTTGGCGGCGGAGCTCCGACGGTACTTGAAACCTCCTTATTGCGTTTTAAAGCGCTTCTGGTGACCCTCGGCGACGAATCATCGCCAGCCACGCCCTTGTCCTTAGTGGACAGAATTGCCACTGACCCAGCAGCGGCCGCCTGGCAGATTTGTTTGTCCGCCCAGGACAGCCCAACGGCTCTAGCGGGAACATCAGAAGCGGGCGTGGCACGGTCTTCGCCATCAGCCCCCTTCTCTATCTCTTCCGCATCGAACGCAGACGATAGACGTCTGCCAGCCACAGACTCGAAGACGGCCCTTTTAGATGGAGCAAAGGCCGCTTCGCACACCTTCCTATCGGAGCTCGTTAGGTCAACCCTCGGGACTTTCGTCCGAGAGGCGCTCCTCGTCCTCACACCGCCCTTCAAGGGCCCTCGTCCTCCTCTTCCAGAGGCATTACTGGCACCTGAGGCCTGGTCGCCTACCTCAGGGCAGTCTTCGGTAGTCAATTTCACACATGGAGGCCCGGGTACCCCCATGCGCCGGGCGCTAGCCGGATCGCAACGCACAATATCCTCTATTTCTGAACTTTCCATGGTGGTTCGGAAATAGAGGTTTCCCATCCCTTTGGTCGCTAGGGGGTGGGCTGTTAGCCGCCCACCAACCCGTCCGAGAACGGGCGCCCGTCGCCGCGCCCCGCAACGACGGCACCTTTGCCTGAAAGGCGCCCAGAAGGGGCGCCAACTACCCCATTCCCCCCCGTGTAACGACGCCCAGAAGGGGCGCCGTCAAAACTCCCCTCAAAGCCGCTCGGAAGAATGAGCGGCGAGCGTGCGGCCCAGAGTGGGCACGCACTTGGAGGTGCAGGCCCAGAAGGGGCACTGCCTACATTATTCGACGCCCAGAAGGGGCGCCAGGGATTAGCATAAGGCCCCTTGTCCCACGCTGAACGTGGGCCGAGAGGCCTTACCCCAGGGTGCACCACGAGGAGGTTCCCAAATTTGCACCCCACCCCAACCTAACCTTTTTTTTTTTTTTTTTTTTTTTTTGACCGGGTGAAATGCGTTTATGCATTCCCGCGGAACTGGGGCGACCCGCGGGATATGTGGGACTCGCCTACGGTCTTAAACGGCACTACCCACTAAAACACCCGGATGTTCCTCCTTCCGTTCTTGGTACGGTCCCGGTTGTCCTCGGGGAACTATTCCACGGCCGTACGACGGCAGCATCGATATACGATGACACTGCCCGATTGTACCATCGGGCTGGGGGTGACTCGGAACATTTAAGTCCACCCCCAATCCAACTTGCGAACACATACCTACGGACGTAGAGCTCCCCATGCCCGTACGCCCGCGAGTTCGCTGCAGAGGGGAACGGAACTGAGGCAAAACCCACGCTTCCGTGTCCCCTCTACTCGCCTGGGATCCTGCCAGGATCACTGCACTGGTCTGTTGTCAGCGCTCGCAGCAGCCGGTTCAGGTGTTAGACCGGCTCTCTGCTTCCTCTTCCTCTTGGAAGGCTTACATAACCTGGACCCCATGCTGTGACCGGCTGGTTTGCCTGCTGCAGTACAAATAGGGCAGCAGGGCTTTGCGCTGCAAGAAGAAGGAATGTGCCCTTCGACTCCACAGCGGTAGCAGAGACCGCTGCGGTCTATGGGCGACACGCAATTCGCCCTGGTGTGGCCTCCCTCGAGGCACCGGAAACACCTTCTCGGCTTTGAGTCTAGCGCGTGGATTCGCGCCATCCCAAAGCCGATCTGGGTCCGGCCCAACTTTAAAACGGCTTTTGCGGCCGAAACAGGACAGCGTACCCAGATGGTGCCCATTCCGCCCGCTCCTCGTCTAATCTCCCCAGCAGAGATGTTATCTGGGGAGCATCCTCCTTTCTCAGCAATTGCTGTGACCACCTCGCTTTTCGACGTGGCATCTGCGAGCCCTGAGACCCGCAGATCGGCGGACTTTGTGGGCCTGGCCACGATGAAAGTGTCCGCCATAGTCTGCGAAAAGCAGCCAGCCAGAATATCGGCGTGCGCTGAACCGGCCGGACCAGCAAATTCGAATACACGCCCCCCCGTCGCTGACCTCCGAAGAGCGGAGAAGGGCGGAATACCCAGGCTGCCGGGATTGACCCTTGTTCGAGCCCTCATCATGGCCGACTCGAACGTAACGCCCCGTTTGATGGCTTCGGGGCGGAGCGTGAGGACTACGGCCGCAGATCGTGGGGGCCGTAGTTTCTTCCTCATTCGCTTCTGTTTCGCCTTCGCAGGCGCAACCGCAGGTGTTCGCGCGGCTGCATTCCTTTTAGGCTGGGGTGCCTTTGGCGCCTCCCCCTTTTTGCTCCTCTTGCGCTTCTGGACCTTTGTCCACTTCTCATTTTCAGGTGGTTGAGACTGGGGCGCAGAAGACGGTGCCTTTGATTTAGGCTTGGTAGTTCGGGAGGCACCGGTCTTCTTACCGGCCTGACTGGGTGCAGCGGCTGGATCTTGTTTGTCAGCTGCATTCTCCCCTTTTCTCTTTGCCTTAGAAGGCGCCTTCTTTTTACTCTTGCCCTTTTGGGCTTCCGGAGCAACCTCCGGATCTGCAAAGTCCTGACTCCTAGGCGGCGGATGTTCTGCCACGCTGGAAGCCGGAACCAGGCTCGGCTGAGACGCAGGACGCTGGGGAAATGCAACACCGAGACGATCGTCCAGAACTCTTGTCACATGCTGCAAGATGGTCTCCAGCGTGTGGTCATTAGTCGAGAGCGGAGACGGCGGTGGTGGCGTGCGCAATGAGCGTGGAATTGCATCATCGCGGATGGGTGATTCGCCAACGCTCTGCCGAGATGGTGGGGCGAAACGTGAAGCTGGTGGCGCGGTCTCAAGAGAGGCTCTCATTTCCGCCATCTCTCTCCTCAACTCAGCTAACTGCGCATGCAAGCGCTCGTTATCAGCCTGCAAGCTTGCAGTCAGCTCCCTCAACGCGCGGTTGTCATAGTGGAGACCGCCGTTGATCTCCCGCAAAGCCAAGTTCTCCTCTGCATTGGGAAGCCTACGGAACTCTTCCGAGGCCATCTTATAAATTTCGACCGCCTCGTTTAGAGACCGCTGAAACGTTCCCTTGAGGTTGCCTGAGTTATGGGCGACGTACGATACGATGTCGCCGGCATCCAGGACTGCCTTGGAGCAGTTCTCCGCCGCCATGGCATCCGCTTGCGCCTTGTTCTTGCAAGCGGCCCTCTGTTTTTCCCTGGCGGCACGCCGCTCTTGAGCCTCCCGGCACATGAGTTCCGCCTCTTGCTCTGCATCAAGCTGCAAATCCTCGCTTCGTGCGAGGCGAGCTAGCTCTAGTTCTCTGCGAGCCGCAGCTAAAACATTAAATTTGCTGCCCTTCCGTGTTTTACTCGACGCGGGCAAAACCTCCGTGTCCGAGTAAAGCACGGAATCATCGTCGGAGTCCAACGTCTCAGGTGGTGGTGGTGGTGAAACTCCCCGTGCACGTGCGCGTGGTTCGGTGAAGACGGAAGAAGCATCGCTGTTGTAGCCCCTTCGGTCTTCCTCGCGTCGCCTAGCTCCACGCGTGAGCATAGGCGAAGTGCCCTCGACTGCCGCTCCGAGGCCAGTCGCTCCCTTGTCCACTCTGGACAAAATCACGCCAGATGTTGTGGCCGCCTCACATATCTGTCTGTCGGCCCACGACAGACCCACCTTCGGAACCATCTGGGAGCCAGAACTCCCAATTGGTCCATTCCCCTTCAAGGGCCCTCGTCCTCCACTTCCAGAGGCATTGCCGCACTCTAGGGCCTGGTTGCCTACCCTATAGAGGCCTTCGGTATCACATTTCTCATCTACGAGCCCGGTTACCCGTAGACGGCGGGCGTCAGCCGCATCGCATGACAAACGCTTATCGGAACTGGACATACTTTTCATAAGGTTGCAGTTCACGACAAGCTGTCGGCAGTTTACCTCATGCTGAGCGCTATTTCGGGTGGGCTCCCGGGTTTCAAGGGTGACCTTCCCTGGAGCTCTTCGAAAGTACCCTGGGTCAAAGCCCCCATGCCCAAGGTATCCTACATACCCACGGAGGTCGGAAGGTGTCCGCGGGGTTTTATCGACTTTTCCTTGTCCTTGCCCCGATGGGCTTGCCGGACTGACCAGACAGACACTGCCGCGGGAATGCCAAGCCTGCGGATCGTTGCAAAAGCCGGACAGAACGGCAACAACTCTGTGGGAACAGCGAGCAATAGGTTGGCGAGATACCTACGCAACACATCTTACGCATGAAGCGCCCCCGAACTACACCCCCCCCCCTGACGGCCCCAGAGTGGGAACCGCCATCCCCAATTCCCCCCCCCCCCCTCCCCACCCCCCGCAGGTCCAGAAGGGACCTGCCTGTGCGGTCCAGAAGGGACACGCCTAGGGAGGCTGCGGGCCCAGAAGGGGCTCCGCCTGTGCGCTGGGTTGTTGGCTATAGAGTTCCAATGCCTCCTTCGAAGCATTAGAACCCTATAGGAACCAGGGAGTTACCTTTCTTCCTCTTGGGAGGAGCGCAAAGCCGACTGCCCATGCTGTGCTCCGCGGGTTTCCCCTTTTCGGCGCAGATGGGACAGTTTGGCTTCTTCGTGCAGGTGGCGGCTATGTGGCCGGGCGTACCGCAGCGATAACAAAGTTTACTGCGGTCCGTCGGCGCCGTGCAAAAGGCCTGCACATGGCCTCCCTCCAGGCAGCGGAAGCATTTCCTGGGCTTAGCGTCCAGCATGTGTGCACGTGCCAGACCCCACCCGATTTGGAGCTTTCCGCCGCCTTCAGCCAAGATGTTTTTGGCCGACGTAGCTGGGCATCGCACCCAAACGGTGCCCTTCCCGCCAGCCCCACGTCTTATCTCTCCGACCAGAATGGTCTCAGGAGAGCAAACCCCCTTCTCCGCCACAGCGGAGGCGACGTCCGTCTTCGAGACAGTTTCACCGAGGCCAGAAATCCGAAGGTTGACCGATTTTGTTGGCCGTGCCACCTCGAAGATTTCGGGCATGGCGCTCCGGATAAGGCCGGCCAGAGTGTCAGCGTTCTGGGGACCCAAAGCGCCTGACATCTCCAGCAACCGCGAGTCAGTCGCTGTCCTCCTGATGCTGGTAGGTGGAGGAAGGTTGTGCTCGTGGAGCTTAATGCTTTGCCTAGCCCTGATAATGGCCGCCGCATAGGTCATGCCTTGCTTTGCGGCCTCAGGGCGTAGGAACTACACCCCCCCCCCTGACGGCCCCAGAGTGGGAACCGCCATCCCCAATTCCCCCCCCCCCTCCCCACCCCCCGCAGGTCCAGAAGGGACCTGCCTGTGCGGTCCAGAAGGGACACGCCTAGGGAGGCTGCGGGCCCAGAAGGGGCTCCGCCTGTGCGCTGGGTTGTTGGCTATAGAGTTCCAATGCCTCCTTCGAAGCATTAGAACCCTATAGGAACCAGGGAGCGCCAGGACCGTCCCCATCGTTCGCCCCCATCGTATCGGGAACGACAAATGGAAGTCAGCCACACGAGGAGGCCACCCAACACGCACCCCACCCCAACCTAACCTTTTTTTTTTTTTTTTTTTTTTTAACGCGAAGAAATGCTTTTACGCATTCCCCCGGCACTGGAGCGAGCCGGGGGATATGTGGGACTCGGCGGATGGAGCTGCCCATACCCACTAAAACTTTGCGATGATCCACCTTCCGCTCACAGCGCGGCTCCGGGCATTCCACTAGGGACTCAACCGCAGCCGCGCCTCGATGTGGCGGACACCTCATCAGGTGCACTCCTACACGTCTTCGCGGACGTGTTGAGGGTGGCCTGGATCATAAGGACCCCCCTCTATCCATCTTGCGAACCCTAGTGCGGACGTAGGGCTCTCCATGCTCGTACGCCCACGGGTTCGCTGCAGAGGGGACTGGAGCTGGGCAGAACCACGCCTCCGAGTCCCCTCTACTCACCTGTGACCCTGCCAGGTCAGGTGTTGCTCTGCGTCCCCGGATGTTTTTGGGGAGCAGAAGGTTTGGCCGACTTAGGTGGTCTGCCGGCCTTACCTTTCTTCCTCTTGGGAGGAGCGCAAAGCCGACTGCCCATGCTGTGCTCCGCGGGTTTCCCCTTTTCGGCGCAGATGGGACAGTTTGGCTTCTTCGTGCAGGTGGCGGCTATGTGGCCGGGCGTACCGCAGCGATAACAAAGTTTACTGCGGTCCGTCGGCGCCGTGCAAAAGGCCTGCACATGGCCTCCCTCCAGGCAGCGGAAGCATTTCCTGGGCTTAGCGTCCAGCATGTGTGCACGTGCCAGACCCCACCCGATTTGGAGCTTTCCGCCGCCTTCAGCCAAGATGTTTTTGGCCGACGTAGCTGGGCATCGCACCCAAACGGTGCCCTTCCCGCCAGCCCCACGTCTTATCTCTCCGACCAGAATGGTCTCAGGAGAGCAAACCCCCTTCTCCGCCACAGCGGAGGCGACGTCCGTCTTCGAGACGGTTTCGCCGAGGCCAGAAATCCGAAGGTTGACCGATTTTGTTGGCCGTGCCACCTCGAAGATTTCGGGCATGGCGCTCCGGATAAGGCCGGCCAGAGTGTCAGCGTTCTGGGGACCCAAAGCGCCTGACATCTCCAGCAACCGCGAGTCAGTCGCTGTCCTCCTGATGCTGGTAGGTGGAGGAAGGTTGTGCTCGTGGAGCTTAATGCTTTGCCTAGTCCTGATAATGGCCGCCGCATAGGTCATGCCTTGCTTTGCGGCCTCAGGGCGTAGGGTCAGCACGACTGCTGCAGTTTTTGGTGGGCGGAGCTGCTTCTTCAGCCTTACCCGCTTCTTCTTGGCCATAGGAGTGGCAGCCAGTGGTCGTGCCGCTACTGGCTTAGGGGGAGTTGGGTTACGCGCCTTATTTGGCGCTTCCTTCCCCTTTCCTTTCTTGCGCCCCTTGCGCTCGACACGCGTCCACCCTTCCTCGGGCGGCGGTGGAGCAGACGCAGAAGCCGAAGGCTTGGCACTTTTGGTGGCGGCGGGATGACGTTTGCTAGCCTTTGAAGTGCTGGGCAAGGCGGCAGGATGTTGTTCGCCAGCCTTGCCCTTAGATGTTTTAGCCTTTGGCGCCTTCTTGACCTGCCCTTTTTTGGGAGGATCAGCCGGAGCGGCCTTGTTTTTGTCGCGCCCAGGTCCGTCTTTAGGTGACGGCCGCAATGCCGCACCGACGGCCGGGACACGCTGGAGCTGATCCGCTTGATCCGGTAACGCTGGACCGAGCCTAGCGTCTAGCAACTGGCCTACCTGAAGTAGGACCTGTTGCATAAGGGCTTCGTTAGTAGCTGGAGAAGCATACTGGCCCGCAATGCGAGCAGCCTCCGCACGCGAGATTGTCCCGTCAGCCATCGCATTCCGCGCAGCTGGTGATGCGGATTGCGCTGACGGAAGCGCAGACGCCTCTCCCTCGAAGAAGCGAGACCCTGTAGATGTTTGTCGGGTCTGCTGGATGTTGGTCTCGAGGGAGGCCTTAAGTTCTGCTACCTCCTTCTGTAGCTCCTCCATCCGCGCGTAAAGGCGGGTATTATCGGCCTGAACTCCTGCTGCCAACTCACGCAGTGCGCGGTTGTCCGCGTGAAGGCCGACATTAATTTCTCGCAGAGCGAGATTCTCTTCTGCGCCTGGAAGTGACCGAAACACTTCTGAGGCATCGCGGAACATTGCAACCGCTTCGTTAAGTGATCGCTGGAATGTGCCCTTTAAATTGCCAGAATTACTAGCAACAAAGGACACTATGTCGCCAGCGTCAGCGCACCTCTTTGCGCAGTCAGCCGCTGTCAGTTTTTTGGCTTGTGCCCCATCCTTACAAGCAGCCCTCTCCGTATCCCGAGCCATTCGTCGTTCTCTCGACTCTCGCAACATGATTGCGACCTCCTGCTCCGCATCGAGCTGGAGCTCCTCCCGTCGCTTTTGGCGAGCAAGCTCAAGCTCGTTGCGAGCCGCAGCCAGCGGGTTGTACTGCCGGCCTCTTTTCGGGGAATGCTCTCTCCCGGGAAATTCCCTCGCTGTAGCGGACCACGAAGCCTCCGAATACAGCGACTCGTCATCGGAGTCCACCAAGGATACCGGCGGCGGAGCTCCGACATTGCGCGGGATGGTGGAATCCACCGGGGCGTGGATGTTATGCCCCGGTTTCTCCCTTTCACGCCTAAGGGCACCCCGGGTGACCCTCGGCGATGAATCGTCGATAGCCGCACCGAGGCCCGTTTCAACCTTGTCCCTTCTGGGACCAAGCAAGACCGAACCGGTCTTAGCCGCCTGGCAGATCTGCCTGTCCGCCCAGGACATTCCAACTCTTAGAACCTTAGTTCCGTCGCCCTTCAAAGGCTCACTTCCTACACTAGCTTCGCTAGAATCCACGGCAGGCCTTGTACAAGGCCCTGCCGACTTCACCTTACCATCTAAATTTGGGTTTTCGGACATCTTGATTGTTGTTCCCACGAGTATAGGTGCAAATAAAGTGTCCACCCGCACAGTGGCCCTATATGCGGGTAACCCTATGTACAGTCAGTGTCGGGTGGTGCTGACAGGTTTTAAGGAGGTCTCTCTCCGGTTTTAATGTGTATCCTTCACGCGGCCGGCCGGCTAAGGCAAGCCCTCGTTCACCCGTTCCAGAACGCTACCCCACAGACGCCTCGAGTGAGGGTCGTTGCAGAACCGAAACAGGCTACGACGCTCAGGGGCTGGCGTGAGGCCCCTGGTCCACCCCTTTCGAGGTGTTCCCCTTTCCCCCCATTGAAACGACGCCCAGAAGGGGCGCCGGACTACCCCATTCCCCCCTGTGTAACGACGCCCAGAAGGGGCGCCGTCAAAACTCCGCTCAAAGCCGCTCAGAATGAGCGGCGAGCGTGCGGCCCAGAGTGGGCACGCACTTGGAGGTGCAGGCCCAGAGGGGGCACTGCCTACTTTATTCGACGCCCAGAAGGGGCGCCAGGGATTTGCATAAGGCCCCTTGTCCCACGCTGAACGTGGGCCGAGAGGCCTTACCCCAGGGTGCACCACGAGGAGGTTCCCAAATTTGCACCCCACCCCAACCTAACCTTTTTTTTTTTTTTTTTTTGGTAACAACTGGGGAAATCTTTATGTCGTGACCCCGCACGCAGGCACTGACACCTCTTATGCGCACGGGTAAGGGACTCTCCGTTTGTAACATCTCCCGAAAGAGATGAGACGAACGGCCTACCCTCCAAAACCCCAGCGACGCTTCCTCAACTGCAATTTGACCATACCGGGTATCCCAGGGCTCCACTATGGTCAAGCAGACAGTAAAAGAACTGACCTCATTAGAAGACGCGAACTCCACACTAAATATTTACGGGTCGGCCGTGCAATACCGGCGCACTAAGGGGCCGGTGTAGCCTCACCGTCTTCCCTTCAGAACTTCTAATATTAACATCGGTTCGGCCGGTATGGCCTCACCGAACTATCCGCCGAACGCTGAACCAGGTTTGGAGACAATTCTCAACACAACAAGATCGACGACGGGTGGTGACAGACTACGACGACATGTTGTCTTCAATTACCACCACCTCCTCCTCATCATAGTGAGAAGCCTGTACGACTGGCCTAGAAGTCCTCATTGCGACCTGAATACCAGAAATATCTGTGCCTCTAGTGGTAGGAGGCGCGCAGCTCCTACCTCCCATCATATGACCATGTGGTCTCTTTAGATCAAAACATACCGCGCACCTAGGGTCCGCGGTACACTCAGTACGTCTATGCCCCTCGCGGCCGTACCGGAAACAGAGTTCGGAGCGGTCAATTTTAGATGGACACCTCGACCGTGCATGGCCTGT
Organism: Scoparia ambigualis; assembly: GCA_963921215.1. Classification (NCBI taxonomy): domain Eukaryota; kingdom Metazoa; phylum Arthropoda; class Insecta; order Lepidoptera; family Crambidae; genus Scoparia; species Scoparia ambigualis. The sequence goes on from OY992511.1 coordinate 79,450, forward strand.
ACCCATGCACCTAAAGCACCGCATAGGGCGGATACTCAAGACCTCAATTTTGACAAAATTCCACCCTACACGGACTTGTTTTAATTTTGCCAATTCCTTTGCGGCCTCGATTGGACACCTAACAATGACAGAGCTGTTTCCGTTGGCACGACTCAATACCGCCCCGACCTTGACGGTCCCTACAGAGCACCCTCCTCTCTCCGCCAGCGCCGTCGCGATTTCCGCTGTGCTGGTACAGCCATCCATGCCCGACACCAGCAGCTCAACGAGCTTGACAGGCCGGGATATTATCGCCACCTCACTAAGAACTTCGCCTAGCTTCTCGGCGAATTTGTCGGCTTTCTCACCACTGTCCTTCGATATCGCGAAAAGGCGAGCACCAGTTGCTGACGAGCGCATCTTCACTCCCTCAATGCCAAGTTCATCAATATTGATGGCACGTTTGGCTGTCATGATGGCATCCGCATATGTTGTTCCCGTCGCGACGGCCTCAGGCTTCAGCGTGATGACAACCGCCGACGTCTTAGGTGGTGTCAAATGCACCTTCTTGGGTGGCTTAGCAGGCACGGCACTCTTTGCCACCGGCGGTGACTGCGCCACTACAGGAGCCACCTTACTCTTCTTCCCCTTCTTAACCACAGCCGTCCATGTCTCAGGAGTGGGGGCGGGAATAGGGGCAGGTTGCGATGCTGGAGCAGCCTCCTCGTCTCGGAACTCCGAGTGTCCGCCGATCGCAGCTATCTTAGCCGCGAGTTCGGCAGACATCTCTCTCCTCGGAGTTGGAGTCAGTCTTTGACTCTGGCTCAGCCTTGGAAATGCTGCCTCTTCTTTTCGGCGGTCTGCATCTACCTTATTTTGGTTTGCCGCAAGTGGCGGACGAATCTTCGGGAGCGGTGGAAGCCGCTTTTCTAACGACTCCAGGCGGGTATTAAGCATACCACCCAGAGAAACCATCACGGAGCGCGTGATCTCTTCTGTAATGCTCCGGATATCATCCGGAACCTGTCGCGGCTGGTTAGTAGAGGGACTCCCTTTATCCTCGATGGATTTGCGGAGAGCCTGCATCTCAACCCTCACTTTATTTAATTCTTCGTGCATTCTCGCATTCTCGTGAGCGAGCCGCTGTATCTCATCAGTATTAGTTCGAGATGCGACGTTGTGGATAATTCTCGTCAACGAATCCGCCGCCAAGTTTAGCTTCTTAGTGAAGCCACCTTTCAGATTTGTGGACTTCTGACTAACTTCGCGGATGGCATCGACGCAGAGATTGCCAAGCTCAGTCATCCGTACGGCCGAAGGGCATTCCTCTGTGGCAATAAAAGGGATCTTCATGTGCAGCGCCATGTCAATTCGGGCATCAGTCAGCTGGCGCTTCTCTGTACTGGTTAACGGGGTTGGTCCCGTCTGAAAATCCTCAAACTCTTCAATGGTGGCTCTCATCACCATATCATCCTTCCTCTTTTTAAGAATGGCCTTTTCCTTCGTGACCTTTTCCTTGGCTAGTTCCTCCGCCGAAAGTGGCACAGTCTTGTCGCAAAACGTGTTGTTTTCGCGCGCCTCCTCCTGCAGCTGGTCCCAATGGGCCTGAGCCTCAGCCAAACCCCAATCTGGGTGCCACGTAGGGCATTCTTCCGGCCCTTGTACAGGAGCCTTCTCAGCTGGCTTAGATACCGCGCCCCGGTAAAATTTCAGAGAGCGCCCTCTGCACGACGAGGAGATTTTTGACCTTGTCGAGGCTTCCGACAAAGTGTAGTCATCGGAATCGATAGCAGACATCGGCCGCTTTCTTCGGTGAGACTTTGGAGGAACGTATTCCTCTTCATCGCCATAGTAATCCTCCCAGTCGGAAGGAAAGTCTTCGTCCGTCATCGGGTCCAAGTCAGACGGCGGATCCAGGTGGATTCGCTCCTCTCTATCCACAGTGCGTTTGCGGAGAGTCCTCTTGCCGACTTTTCGGCTCTTCAAGCTATATGCCTCCTCACAGCCACCAGCAGCAGCGGCAGCTGCCTCGCAGATAGACCTGTCGACTTCTGACAAACCGACAAACAATTGTCGGGGCACCAAAGACGATGTATCAATAGTATGATTCTGCTCTAATCTGATGTCCTCTGCAGGAGCCTCCACAACAATACTGTCCTGAACGGACACCTCACCATCACCACTCTCAACCACGACGGACCTGTAATCAGGCTCCGCCGACTTCTCCGAAACATCAAAATTTTCGATTTTTCTTGAATCCATAAACAAATCCCACGAGTAAAGAGCAAATAAAAGTCACCCCACGCAGTGGCCTTATACGCAGGGAACCCTACAGACTGTCAGTGGCGGGTGGTACCAACAGGTTTTTACGGGGTTTCTCCCGAGTTTTTATAGTGTTACCTTCACGCGGCCGGCCGTCTAAGGAAAGCCCTCGTTCCCCTCCCTAAACAGGTACCCCACAGACGCCTCCAGTGGGGGTGGTTGCGGAACAGTTCAGGGTTACGATGCTCAGGGGCTGGCGTGAGGCCCCCAGTACACCACTTTCGCGGTGTTCCCCTCCCCCCCGTGCGACCTGAGAACCCTTAAGGGGCGGCCGTCTTTTGAAGTGGAACCCAAAAGGGGTGCCGAAAAGTTCCCCGCAGGTCCAGAGCGGACCCGCTGTGCGGTCCAGAGGGGACGCGCTTTGAAGGGGTGCGGGCCCAGAAGGGGCACCGCCTACTTTGGTTCGACGCCCAGAAGGGACGCTGACAAGGTCCCCCCCGCAGGTCCAAGTGACCCGCTGTGCGGTCCAGAAGGGACGCGCGTTGAAGGGGGTGCGATGCCCAGAAGGGGCACCACCTACTTTATTCGACGCCCAGAAGGGGCGCCAGGGATTAGCATAAGGCCCCTTGTCCCACGCTGAACGTGGGCCGAGAGGCCTTACCCCAGGGTGCACCACGAGGAGGTTCCCAAATTTGCACCCCACCCCAACCTTTTTTTTTTTTTTTTTTTTTTTAACCCTAGGAAATGCATTTACGCATACCCACCGGACTGGGGCGCCCGATGGGTTATGTGGGACTCGCCAGAAGGGCCCTACCCACTAAAACCTAGGGATGCTCCGAACTTCCGCCAAAGACACCCTGACGCCACGGGAATTCGCATGGCGGTTCTACCGTAGCCGGGTCGGCGGGCCGTCACCGCGGACGGACACCTTGAGGCCGAGCCTCACCAGAGGGCAACCTGGAGCATGTCAGGTTGCCCTCCGATACGTCTGCGAACCACACGCGCGGGTGTAGGGCTCCCCCTGCCTGTACACCCGCGGTTCGCTAAGGGGGGGGTAGGAGCTGGGCAAAACCACGCCTCCTTCTCCCTGCGCGCCTTCGGCGGATTGCCCCGGAAAGAGGACCGTCCTCCCGTGCTCTCTCCGCCGCCTCCTTCTGCGTCATGATGGTCTCGCAGAAGGAGAGAACCACGTCCCAGGCCTGCCTGCTCGTCACCATAGCCTTAACCCCTCAAGCCCCAAGCGGTCGCATGAGACCGCACCTAAAAATCGCGCCATTCCGTCAAACCCCAAGCGGTCGCATGAGACCGCGGTCTCCACTTAACATTGTTTCGTGTTTCCACAGACTTACAGACTACTTGTGTATGAACATGTTCGATTATTTCGGTTCTCTGGTAAATTTTACGTATCGAGATAGCAACACATCGCGTAGTCTATGCTCGATTCTGTCATTTTCGACGTTGACAGTTGCGCCAATTTCTGTGACAGAGTTAATCAGTGGCTGTGAATAAAGTGATATTTCTATTGGATTTATTGAATGTAAGTACTGTTTCTTATTAGAAAATGATTATTGAGACTATAATGATCCTATTGAGATAATAAGTTGTAAGAAATACATCGTTATAACTACTAAATAAAACACGTTGAAACCGGTGAAACCCGATAGCTTTTTTCTAATTTCCGAGTGAATTGTTACAATGTTTGTTGGCAAGATCTCGGACCCGTTCGCCCCTTATTTTACGCCCCTTTGCTTAAAAACACCCGTTCGCCCCCTATCAGAATACCTATTCGCCCCTTGACGCGGGGCGAATTATTTTTCAATATTTTTGAAGCACCCGTAAGCCCCTTGTCATATTTAGATTAAAAACAGTACAGTCAGTACATAAAATCAAAAACTAAACCAAGAACTGTAACCTTTTTTAAATATTACCTTTTTCTTCGTGTAATAATGATAAACGATTATTTGCCATTTAAAAACAAAAGATTTGTGAGGAGACTGGTTTCTTTTGCTACCTGAGGTAACAACTTGGCGAAGTATCATAGAAGAGCGCATATTTCAAAATTCTGTCATGGAAAAAAGTATTCTAAGGTGTTACCGTAAGGACCAAATTCAATTACGCCATCTATGGTTAGGCGCAGTGGTATTATGTTGATGGGTGACAATAGATGTGCATTTGACGAATCCTGATTGGAGCAATTTAAACAAAAGATTTGCGAAAACAGTTATCATGAAAGGGTCACTTCGTTGTAATTGTATTAATAGTTCAGTTATCGGCATAACTTTGTGCGTGAAGTGTGTACCTGTTTGTGTCAATATTATTAGCTTGCTAAGCCATTGGGTAAGTTTGTATTTCATAAACCATTATTTATGACAGAATATAGTACTCTTTACTATGTATTTTATCAAAAACTAAGTTTTGATTTAGGTTATGGTCAGTTTATAAACGATTGAGCTGTTTACATTTTAATAAACATATTCAAGTATGTGTAACATTTATAAGTAAGTTACTGTTGTTGTCTCCAAGCTTAGGATGTGGTAGACTAGTCATCTCTAGTTGTTAGTAGCTTTTCTAGCGAGAAAAATATCACCAAATTATCAATGCCAATACAGTTAGTTAATACAAAATCTAGGAATCTAGCAAAGCAGAATACAAAAAAATATAGTAGTATTCATTACGCCTTTTTTTCCTACAGTGAAATGTCAGAAGAAGTCAGCAGTACAAGTTCTAATGTGACTTCTAGTATAACGTATATTTCTTCAAAAAGAGGAGGTACAGTTTTGTTGCGAGCTGGTCACAGATACCACAAGAAAAGAAGTTACAAGAACGGTTCTTCTAATTGGCATTGCATCAATAGACCAAATTGCAAAGGAACCCTTACAATCAAAGGACACAACATTTTAAAAGAAACTCGACATCTGTGTATTCCAGATTTCTCTAAAAATGTAATTAAGAGAATATTACATGAATGTAAAAAAGAAGCTACAAAAGATGCAACGAAATCATTACATGAGATATACGAGCAGCAAGTTCTATCTTATAAAGACAGTGGGTTGGATTTAATTGAAAATTTTCCTCAGTATAAAAACATTAAACACTGCCTATATAATTCTAGAAAAAAGGAATATGGTGTAACTAAGTTCCGTTACGAAATAGCAACAGATGTGGAGATACCCAAAAAGTTTGAAAACTTTGTGTTATGTGAATACCGTTGTGACACTGATCGTATAATTGTTTTCGCTACTGAAGAATCTAGAAAGCAATTAGAAAATTGTAAAAAAATATTCTTAGACGGAACATTCAAGTTTGTTGTACGCCCATTTCTTCAACTTTTCTCTATACATGGTGACATGGGGAGTACCGTATCTAGCAACCATATAGTGCCTCTTGCGTATGCCTTGTTAGTAGATAAGAAACAAAGGACATATAAATTACTTTTTGAAATGCTCAAAAGAAGACTTCCTTCTTGGTGCCCTGAACAGTTTAATGTGGACTTTGAAGCAGCTGTAATCAACGCTATTACATCAACATTCACAAATGCAAGAGTAATGGGATGTTTCTTCCACTTTTCCCAAGCTCTGAGGAAAAAAGGCAAAGATTTAAAGCTACTACAAAGACGATACACTAAAAATCACATTAATTTGTGTAAGGCATTGGCTTTACTACCCAAAGAAAATGTGGACGATGGATGGCTCTACATTATGGAAGATAGCTCAAACGAAGCTGATGTTACAAAATTTAATAATTACTTTGTAGAGCAGTGGTTTCAAAATCGAACCATGCAAGGAAAATGGCATTTTTTTAACGAACAACATCGGACTAATAATAAAGTAGAAGGCTGGCATTCTCGCCTCAATAGAAAACTTAAAGGTAAAACTCCTCCAAACATGTTAAATTTTTGTGAAGTTTTATTCAGGGAGAGTCAATTAAATGAAGAAGACGTAAAAAAAAATAAAAAATGGCTTAGAACTAAACAATCGACGAAAAGAGTATATAGAAAGAGACGAAAGAATAAATTATGTGATTAATAAATTCAGAGCTAGGGAAATTTCGGTAGGTCACTGTTTAGAAAAACTTTGTACATATATACGAGGGGCGTTCAAAATATTCTCGGTATTGATACGTTACAACCTCTTTTATATATATATTTGTTACTGGCCGCTAAGATTCATCCATTGACATTAAAAAAAAGTAAAATTGGAACCGAGATGTTCTTTTGTTTTTCTGCAATTGCCGAACAAACATGAACACCATGAGCGAATTAACAATTTTAACGAAATTAGAGCACCGATCCGTCATAAAATTCTTGACAAAACAGGGTAAAAATCAAAAAACCATAAAAGAGGAAATGGATTGTGTTTACCGTGAGACTGCTCCTTCTTTATCTACTATTCAAAAATGGTCAAGCGAATTTAAGCGTGGAAGGGAGAGTATTGAAGATGACCCTAGACCTGGCCGGCCTGTAGTGGCTACCTCACAAGAAAATATTGATAAAGTGGAAAAACTTATATTGGAAGACGGCCGAGTGAAGGTAAAATCTATAGCTTAAGTAACCAATCTCTCTATTGGTACCGTACATGACATTATACATGACCATCTTAATATGTCAAAAGTAAGTGCAAGATGGGTTCCGCGAATGCTGACGCTTCTTCAAAAGGATATGCGTGTGGCTTGCTGTTCAGATTTTATCGACCTGTGTGGTGAAAATCCCGATGAGGTGCTGCAAAAAATAGTTACTGGAGATGAAACCTGGGTTCATCATTATGACCCAGAGAGCAAACAGGAGTCCATGCAGTGGCACATTAAGGGTTCAGCTCATCCCAAGAAGTTCAACGTAATCCCGTCAGCTGGCAAGGTCATGGCCACAATATTTTGGGATTGTGAAGGAGTTTTGCTTATCGATTATAAAGAAAAAGGTGTAAATATCACAGGGCAGTACTACGCTAACGTTATACGTCAATTAAGAGATGCGATCAAAGAAAAGAGGCGAGGAAAGTTAACCAAAGGTGTTCTGCTTCTGCATGACAACGCCCCTGTCCATACTGCTCATATTGCCAAGGCAGCTATTGTTGAATGTGGGTTTGAAACTGTTACTCATCCACCCTATAGTCCGGCCTTAGCCCCAAGCGACTTCTTTTTGTTCCCCAATCTTAAAAAGGATCTGCGTGGAAATAAATTTTCTGACGATGAAGCGTTGAAGACGGCCGTAGAGGAGCATTTTTTCACCAAAGATAAAAAATATTTTTATGAGGGATTAAAAAAAATAATTGATCGATCTTATAAGTGTATGAACATAGGGGGGGAGTATATTGAAAAATAAAAATATCAAACTTTTCGTACTTGTTTGTTTTTATCCACATACCGAGAATATTTTGAACGCCCCTCGTATAATTCAGAAATGTTTGTCATTTTTAATTATAAGTATATAGTTGATTTTTTTAAATTAATCCAAATCAGTATCTGTGATTTTTAATATTTTTAATTATAAGTATATAGTTGATTTGTTTAAATTAATCCAAATCAGTATCTGTGATTTTTAATTATATACATAGTTTTAATTTATTTACTTATGTAACAATATGTACTTACACGTACTGAACAAAGCTACTGTCAAAAATTTTCAAGAACATTATATTGTTATTAGAGTTAAGAGAAATGAATATGTGATTTATTAATCTAGTTATAGTATACATTTATATTTTAATTTTTACCGATTAAAATAATAGTTTTATTACAAAAACATATACATACTTTAAAAAGTAAAACTACTGTTCTGTGATTATTTGTGCCACAAATTTTAATTATAAATACTCTTAACTATTTAAAATAAGGACTAAATGAAAAGTAAATAATTCCTTTTTATTAAAAATAATTTTAACTATAGTTTTGTAGACCACGTTGTGACTTTTATATTGTAATTTACATTTAGATATGTTAATCTATTTTACGCTTGAATGTGATATGCTTGAATTATTCAAATACATCCTTGTTTTACATGCAAATCCTACTAAGTTGAATAGTATTATCATGTTTCTTTGTTGGTGCAATTTGATTTAAAATAAAACATATTTTATTATTAAATTTGTTTTATTGTGCCTGTATTTCAATTAATTTAGCGTGACCAGTTTCTTGACAACTGTACTTTTATTTATTTGCTAATAAGGGGCGAAAACACACACTTAATATTTCAAGGGGCGTACGGGTTCATTTATGGCATGAGGGGCGAAACTTACGGGGCAAACGGGTCCGAGATCGTTGGCAAATACTACAAGAACATTATAAAAAGTAATTTGAAACACGTTTACACAATAAATAACAACGTATTTATACAGTTTTACTTCAATGAAAATTGTAGTACTTGACATTGTACGAGTGTACGCACAATTACGTTCCATCAGCGCGAGCCATATTGGTCTTTATTTGTATGGGGCTAAGTAGATAGTTTGCCGCTAGCCGATACCGAAAACATGATTGTCTGTCGTATTGTCTAGGGAGACGCTATGATCGGTAGCGCGTCGGCAGTTTTACGATAAAATTTGTTTTTATCGATAGTGTAATGGTAAATTGTAATGATTTCATATTTACTCTTACATGATAACTTTATTATTTATAACAATTTTTAGCATGTTTGTTGTTGTTTTTGTTGAATGTTGTTGATGTTGGGTCAAATTGAGATCTATGACACACTCATCAAAACTGTATATTAGTCAAGCGATGCTAAACTCTTATTTTTACTGTCTACTCGTCAAGTCCTTATTTCTGCGTACTCGTCAAAAGTGGATGTTGGATTTTTAGCATGTTTGTTGTTGTTTTTGTTGAATGTTGTTGATGTTGGGTCAAATTGAGATCTATGACACACTCATCAAAACTGTATATTGGTCAAACAATGCCAAATTCTTATTTTTACTGTCTACATGTCAAGTCCTTATTTCTGCGTACTCGTCAAAACTGGATGTTGGTCTAACTTTTAGAATAGTCGATTAGAGATGAAATATTTCAAGAAATAAAACAATAATATTAGCATAATGTGTGTTTTAAAACAAAATAACACTTCTTGTCTACTCGTCAAGTTTTTATTTCTGCATACTCGCTGAAGTTGCATAATGGTCTAATTTTTAGAATAGTCGATTAGAGTTGAAATATTTCAATAAATAAAACAATAGCATTAGCTTAATTTATTCTATGTGGCCAGTTTTAAGTAAAAAACGAGGGAATATAAAGCAAAGAGGTTTTAACTCTAATCGACGATTCTATAGGTTAGACCAATATGCAGTTTTGACGAGTACGCAGAAATAAGATTTTGACGAGTAGACAGTAAAAATGAGAGTTTGGCATCGCTTGACCAATATGCAGTTTTGACGAGTGTGTCGTAGATCCAATGGATTTACTGGCCACATAGAATAAAAAAAAAGATAATACTATAGTTTTATTTATTGCAAAGTGTGTTGTAGAACCAAGTTTAGTACTTAAAATTTTGCCTCCTGGACCTGACCTGACCGATTGATTTGAAATTTGGTACACACCTTTAATTCTGATGACAATACAATTATGTATATTCAGTATCATTGTAAATCCAAAATGGCCGCCTCCACAAAATTGTGTATTACTTTTTTTTGTTTAACCACGTCAATATGGGTATCAAATGAAAGGGCTTGAATAGTAGTATACAGTACATTATATAAAAAAAACTTAAAATGGCCGCCTTCACAAAATTGTGGATTATATTTTTTTTTGTTTAATCACCTCAATATGGGTACCAACTGAAAAGGCTTGACTAGTAGTAAACAGTACATTAAAGAAGAAAAAACTTAAAATGGCCGCCTCCACAAAATTGTAGATTACATTTTTTTGTTTAACTACCTCAATATGGGTGTCAAATGAAAGAGCTTGACTAGTAGTACAGTATATTATAGAAGAAAAATAATTATAAATAAAAAGGGTATAAAATAATTAAAAACTAATTAAAAATATAAACGATTTTAGAATTAATTTTTAATTATTTAGTAGTTTTATTTAAGTACTATAACGATGGTAGTTGTCTCTTTTTTGTTGTAGGTATAGCATGTCAAATAATTAAAAATTAATTAAAATTATAAACGTTTTTACAATTAATTTTTAATTATTTAGTAGCTTTATATTTACGATAGTTGTATCTTTTTTGTTTATAGCATGTCAAATTGGCGAGTCAATGAGGAGCCGCCTGAAGACATCCTCCAGCTTTTATATGATGATGAGGATAGCAATGAGAGAGAGAGAGTGGTTGGTGGTTGCCGGTAATGGTAATGCATTCATTATTGTGTAAAGTATACGGTATTGTTATATTGGGTTGTAATGATAATAATTTAATTCACATTTGTTTTGTATGTTTTAGGTATCTTTAGAAGAAGAAGAAGCGCCTCCTGACCTCGACAGGTCCCGGTCGCCTAATTATTTCAATGAGTTGTCTTCGTCGGTCAAGTAAGTTACATTTCTGCTGATATTCTTTACTAGCGGTCGCTCGCGGGTTCACCCGCGTGGTTCCTGTTCCCGTGGGAATATCGGAATAAAAAGTATTCTATGTGTTAATCCAGGTTATAAAAAATCCGTATGCCGAATTTTATCCAAATCCATTCAGTAGTTTTTACGTGAAAGAGTAACAAACATACACACTCACAAACTTTCGCCTTTATAATATTAGTGTAATTTAATGTAATGTAATAGTGTAATAATAATTTAATTCACATTTGTTTTGTATGTTTTAGGTATCTTTAGAAGAAGAAGAAGCGCCTCCAGACCTCGACAGGTCCCAGTCGCCTATTTATTTCAATGATTCGTCTTCGTCGGACAAGTAAGTTAAATTTCTGCTGATATTCTTTACTAGCGGTCGCTTGCGGTTTGACCCGCGTGATTCCCGTTCCCGTGGGAATATCGGAATAAAAAGTATCCTTTGTGTTAATCCAGGTTATAAACAATCCGTATGCCGAATTTCATCCAAATCCATTCAGTAGCTTTTACGTGAAAGAGTAACAAACATACACACTCACAAACTTTCGCCTTTATAATATTAGTGTGATGATTAGTGTGATAATTAAATAGGTATAAATATGTAATTTTCCTTATCTTTACAATATGATCGTATATTGAATAAATGTAATCGTCGTTATTTAATGCCTAGGCACAGGCCTTACCTTAGGCGAGGATTCACGGATGACTAACTGGTCAAGCAATCATATTGTTTTGTAACTGTCGTTAACTTCTTTATAAAACTGTTAATTGTATTACTTTTTATTGAAAATAAAACAAAATATTGAATTATGTCGTATTTTTATTTACTCATACAAAGTAGCTTACAAAAATTACAACTTTCGATACTATCGATAAAATTACAAAAAGTAAAGGAACATCTCTAGTTGTTTTTATGTGTCGTCGCATCGAGTTTCAAGTGGTGATATTGTGTAATAACAATTAGCTCACTTGAAACTGTTTACATAATTAGATAGCAAAGGCCCCTGTTGTTTTGATATCGTTTGAGTATTCATTTATTTCTTGTTATCCAGCCCGCAACATTGTTTCCAAATTTTGAACGTGAAGTACCAAATAACTGTTGCATGATTTCACTTTATTTTGATACCTGATGGATAGGAAATATATCAGTTAGTACATTGTAGTTTACAGAACGACAAAATATGGTTTGATTGTAGAGTAATATGTTTTTTTGTAAAAGGGGGCATTTGTGACGTCATCCGTAATTCAAAAAAATTATGGCGCACCTGCTGTCATTATTTTTGACATATAATTTCCAAGACTGAGGGGTTAACTACGGCTGGCAGGGACAGGTCGGGACCCACCACCGCGCAGAGCTGCGCGCGCTCAGCCGACCAGGCTGGGCATGCCTCCAGCGTGTGCAGCGCTGTGTCGTTAGACACGCCGCACTGGTGGCACGCCGTCGTCGGCTCTCTCCCCGCTATTTGGCACAGATACCTCCCGAAGCAGCCATGCCCCGAGAGGACCTGTACCAAGCGAAAGGAGAGTGAGCCCCCCTTGCGATCGACCCATCGCTCCAGGACAGGCCGAATCGCTCCGATGGTCCGGTAGTGGCCGGCAGTCGGCTGCTCCAGCCGCTCCTTCCACTTTAGAAGCGTCGCCCGCTGCGCACGCTTCCGCCATCGGCGAACCTCCTCAGGCATCGCCCGACCTCCTTGCCTCCGTGCATTAGCAGACCGCTCATACACGTCGGCCAACACCTCCGCCCCTAGATCCCAGGGTGGGGTACCTGCAAGCGCGCAAGCCGCCTCGAAGGAGACCGTGCGGTATGCTCGAGCTGCCCTGATCGCGATGACCCGCTGCGGTTTCCGCAATAGGGCCACGTTCGTCGCGTTCAGGGCGTCGACCCACACGGGCGCGCCATACAGGGCCATGGACCGCACCACCCCGAGATACAGCTTTCGCACTCCTGCCGAAGGACCACCCAGATTGGGCAATAACCTGCCTAATGATGCAGCTGCGTTCACCAACTTGGGAGCTTGACGCTTAAAGTGTTCGGTGAAGCGCCATCTCCCATCTAGTACAAGTCCAAGGTATTTCATGGAAGCACCGACATCGATGCGAACACCCGAGATGGTAATGTGGGCGTCCGCAGGCGGGTTGTTTCTCGCCCCATGAAAATACAGAGCTTCCGTTTTATTTAAAGCCACCTTGAGACCGAGGCTCTCAATTCGTCGCACCACCTGTGTAACGCCAACCGTTCCTAACCTAGCTGCCTTCCGGTAGGAGTCCGCGCGTGCAGTCACCAGAGTGTCGTCCGCGTAACAGACGACACTAAGGCCGCGCAACAGTGCACCACGTAAAACAAAATCATAACCCACGTTCCACAGGAGCGGCCCGAGGACCGACCCCTGCGGAACACCGCAAGTCACTCCCCTCCGCTGAACTGTGCCTCTCCTGTCAAGGTATACGACGCTGCGACCTCTCAGGTAGCTACGTAAGATGTTGAGTACGTAGTGTGGCATCCCATGGTAACGCAGCGCCGACTCTATACATGCAAAGGGGAGGGTGTTGAAGGCGTTTGCGATGTCCAAGGACACCGCCAACACCACATCCCCCTTATCTGTCGCCTCCATGGACATAGCCCTGACGCACTTAATGGCATCGATAGTGGACCGTCCCTCTCTGAAGCCATACTGGCAGTCAGAGAGGTCAGGCCCTGCTGTGGACAGGTGCGATGTAATGCGGGAGGCGAGGATTCTCTAAAAGAGTTTCCCCGCCTCGTCCAGCAGCACTATCGGCCTGTACGCCGAGGGCTCATCCGCAGGCCGGCCTTCCTTCTTAAGGAGAACGAGGCTGCCAGTTTTCCACAAGGACGGGAAATTTCCAGAGCGCAAGCACACGTCCAGTAGCTCCCTTAGGCGATCCTCCAGTATCTCAGATGTGAGGACCCAGGCCCGTCCGGGGATCCCGTCTGGGCCGGGGGCGGTGTTCTTATTCCGGAGTCTAAGGTAAGCGGCTCCCAGCTCGCCAGTAGTAATGGACGGAATCACCTCCTCGACCTGGCTCGGTTGCCTGGGCGGGGCCATAGATGGCGGCACATGCTCCGGGCGGACCGGGAATAGGCCAGCGACAATGTCATTCAGCACCTGTGGCTCTAGGGACTCTGTGATGGGGGGGCCGAGACAGCGGAGTTTGCCTACCGCCGTTCGGTACGGGCGCCCCCAGGGATCTGAATTGAGTCCCTCCAACATTTCCTGCCTGCCTTCTGCCTTGGCTTTGAGTATTGCAAGCTGCAAATCTCTCTTTGCGGCTTTGTAGGCTACCTTTAAGTGGTCCTCCTCGTTGAGGTTGCGGCGTCGCCTCCTTCTAGAGCGAGTATATGCCCTTTGCGCCGCTATACAGTCTGCGCGAAGATCGGACACCTCCTGGGACCACCAGTAAACAGCCTTGCGTGGTGGTGGTTGCCGTGTCCGAGGCATGGCCGCGTCACAGATGTTCGTATACGCGGCCCTGAACCATTCGGCCTCTTGCTCAGCGTTCTCCAGCACCGGTTGCGAGAACCAGGACTGCACTAAAGCAGCCTCGACTAGTAGTTCCCTGTCCAGCCTTTTTAGGGACCAGCGAGGGAAAAGCGATGTAGAGTTGACTCGGGCATCACGGTTGGTAGCGCTTGAGTGCTGGACATCAAACCGTATGTATCGGTGGTCCGATAGTGTTTCGACGTCGACTACTACCCTCCAATCGGGGATCCGCGCGGCGACAGAAGGCGTAGCGAATGAGATATCCACAATGGAGCCTCCATTGTGCCGCACGCAGGTGTCAACGGACCCCCGATTTAATAGAGAGAGGCCGACCTCGACCGCCCAGTCCACAACAGCATCACCACGAGCATTAGTGGACGGGGAGCCCCACGCCACGGCTTTGGCATTAAGGTCCCCCATTACCACCACAGGAAGTGGCGAAGCGCGCCTAACGACGGCGCCTAGTTCGGCCATAAAGGCCGAGAAAGGCTTATTAGGCGAAAAATATACGCCTATAATGGCGACACCCCCTCGTTGAACAGCAACAAAACCCGGACCTGACTCCTTTACCACTATGGACGGAGCAAGTGGCCTAAGGGCCGAGTAAATGGCAACAGTGTCGTCGGCATCGGATGCCCAGTCACGCCTAGCTGGTGGAACAAAGTAAGGCTCGGAAGCCACTACAACATCTATAGACCACTCCGCGACGGATTGCAAAAGTAAATCCTGCGCACCGCTGGAGTGGTTCAAGTTCGCCTGGATAAACTTCGTGACGGGCGTGTTAGCCATTGGCTGGGCTTACAGTTGTTCCACCTTGCGCCTGCTGGGCGCTGGACGAGCTCGGTTTGGATTTGCGACCGGTCCTCGTCCTCTTTTTTGAAGGAAGCGTGCAAAGGCGGCTGCCCATGCTGTGCCCTGCTGGGCGCTTCGCCTCGGTACAGACGGCACAATTTGGTTTCGCTGAGCAAGTAGCGGCCAAATGTCCAGCGTTACCGCAGCGGTAGCATAACCCGCTGCGGTCAATCTCGGACTGGCAATTGTGCCTAGTGTGCCCACCCTCGAGGCACCTGTAACACCTTTTTGGCTTCGAGTCCAGCACACGGACCTGTGCAGAACTGAAGCCGACATAGAGGTGACCCTTATCCGCAATGACTTTTGCGGGACCGACTGGGCACTGCAACCAGATGGTGCCATTGCCCCCGGCACCACGCCGGATCTCTCCTGTCTTTACGACGTCCGGGGAACATCCAGTTTCTTCAGCCACAGCTGCAGCGACGTCCGCTTTGGAAACAGAGTCGTCAAGTCCCGACAGCCTTAGGTCAGCTGTTTTGACCGGCCGAGCGACAATGAAAATGTCATCCATTGTACCCCTAATTTTTTCGGCCAAGATGTCGGCGTGCTGGGCTCCAGAGGACCCCGCCAGCTCCAAGATCCTAGATCCTGTAGCCGTTTGTCGAAACTTGGGCGGTGGAATTTTAAGTTCCCTCAGCTTAATGTATTCCCTAGCCTTTATGATGGCAGACGCGTAGGTAGCACCCTTTTCCGCGGCTTCAGGCCGAAGGGTAAGGACCACCGCAGCGGATCTTGGCGGACGTAGGCTCTTCCGCTGCCTTTTCTTTTTGGCCGCAGCGGGGGCGGCTGCAGGTGTTTTTGCAGGAGGCCCGCGCTTGTCAGTTGAAAGAGCGCCAGATGCTGCGCTCTTCTTCTTCGCCTTGCGCTTGACCACAGTTGTCCAGGCTTCCTCATTGGGCTGTGGTTGCGGTAGCGCTGATGTCGACGCCGATGGTGTTGTAGTAGGGATTCCGGGACGGGAGGCCGGATGCTGTTGGCCTGCACCTTTCCTCTTCTTCCCGATACTAGCTACCTCTTTGGGAGGTGCCTTCTCCCTCGTCTTGCCCTTGGCAGGGCGATCTGCCGGAGCAGTCTTCGTCTTCGGACGTCCAGGGACGTTCTTTTGCTTCTTAGGCTTACCGCCACCTTCATTGACCTTGGGAGTTCCCTGAGTTAGGTCTTCAGATGCTGAAGCAGGGGGACCCAATCGGGCGTCCAGCATCTGGCTCACCTTCTCCAGGACCATCTGCATCACGGACTCGTTGTTAGCTGGCGGCAGCATTGGATGTTCATGCTGAACCGCCTTAGCTAAAGCTTCTGCGCTACCATTAGACAGATCTGTCTCGGCATACTGCTGTAAAGAAGACGACGCAGTGCGGGGTGGCAGGGGCATAGAGGAGGCTTCCTCAACGCGGGAGACAGGTGATGATGTCCTTTCCCGCTGGATGTTACAGAGAGAAGCCTTCAGTTCCTCAACCTCTTTCTGCAATTCCTCCATTCGCGCATGCAAGCGTGCGTTATCGGCCTCTAGACCACCGGCTAATTCCCGCAGCGCGCGGTTATCAGCATGAAGGCCGACATTGATTTCGCGTAAAGCGACATTCTCCTCGGCCCCGGGGAGTGCCCGAAACACCTCCGAAGCACCGCGAAACATCTCCACTGCCTCGTTTAGGGACCGCTGGAAGGTCCCTTTCAAATTGCTGGAGTGTTGGGAGACAAACGCGACGATGTCACCAGCGTCGGCACACCGCTTAGAGCAGTCGGCCGCTGTCAAAGCGTCGGATTGTGCCTTATCCTGACAAGCGGCCCTTTCCTTGCCCCGAGCTGATGTCCGTTCTCGGGACTCGCGCAACAGAAGCGCCACCTCCTCCTCGGCATCGAGCTGGAGCTCCTCCCGTCGCTTTCGGCGAGCGAGCTCAAGGTCGTTACGAGCAGCGGCCAGCGGGTTATAGTGCCGGCCCTTTGAAGAATGACTTTTCTCAAGCCAGTCCCCTGCTGCCACTGTCTCCGATGCTTCGGAGTACAGTGAGTCATCATCGTCGGAGTCCGCCAAGAATGTAGGCGGCAGAGCTCCGACGGAACTTGCAATCTCCTTGTCGCGCCTAATGGCGCTCCTGGTGACTCTAGGCGATGAGTGGTCGCCAGCCACACCCTTGTCCTTAGTGGACAGAATTGCCACCGACCCGACAGCGGCCGCCTGGCAGATTTGTTTGTCCGCCCAGGACAGCCCTTTTTTTTTTTTTTTTTTTTTTTTTTTCCCGGTGTAATCCCTGTTTATGGATTCCAGCCTCCTGAAGGGAGACTGGATATGTGGGACTCTCCCGTCCCCCTTTCCACGACGTAATCGTCGGGCGAGAGGGAGGGGCCTACCCACTAATCACCGGGGGACCAAACTCCGAAAGCATAAGGCTTGAGGTGGCGGCCACGGGACCTGACCACGGGGGTATTACCTCGCGGTGCCACCCCGTCGCCGTGTGTTGGCCTATAACCACTGCGTAGCAGCCGTTACGCGCCAACCCACGGCGACTACGCGCACACGGCACAACACGACCCAGCCCATTTAGAGGGCAGACACAAAACGACACATGACTGACATGCCCGGCTTTACCCAGGCATGCGGACACAGCACAACACAACACAGATGTCATCGTGTCGGCACTCACGGTTTTACCCGTTCATGCCGACGCGACGGCCACCCACTCGCCGGACACAACACACAACATGCCCCGCGATTTCGCTGGCATGCGCACATAAAAACCCAACACCGATGCGACACCCCATTTGGTAGGTTGCTCCAAGACCGCAGGACAACACAGCGACCTGTCTGGTCATCCAGTCGTCCTGCTGCTCATCATCGCTTCCCAGGGGGTCCCGCACCAGTCCTACAAAAACGTATAAGTATAAACGACCACAAACGAAAAAACACAAAGACAAGAAAAACAACGCACCACGACTTAGACCCTATTAACTGGCGCGGGGCTCCCCGCATCCGCTCCGAGCAACCCGCTCCCCTTTAGGGGGGGCGCTTCGTCGCTCATCATGGCTTCTGCATAAAGCCTCCGTGCCAGCTCCCCAAAAGACACCACAATGACCCGCACATTTACTGGTACGTGACCCCCACCGTGTCCGCTCCGAGCCAGGGGACGCCCTCAGAAGAGCGCCCCGTGGCTTATCATGACGTCCGCGTGGGGCCACGCACCAGGTCCGTAAAAGGACAACCCACAATACAAACAATAACTACACGAACCAGAAACAACACACAACACTCTACGCTGGACAGCACAGGCAGTGCTGTCCATTGCACCAAACATTTAAAACGAATTTTATGGGCACTTGGGGTGATATGGCGACATATCCATGCCAGTGCCCACACACACATACTAAAACCTAACGACAACTTACGCTAACACAAAACAGAGAACATCGGACGTCCGGCTGGACAGGACGGAACCTGTCTTCCGCCGGGCGCCCGGCATCACCTCAAGGTGGATGGAGGTCGGCATACCTCCTACGCCGCCTCCCGGCCCTCCTCCTCCTCATTGGCGCAGCGTTGGCGGATTCCTCCCGCTCGCGCTCGGCCTTCTCTTTGAGGCCCATGCACTCCGCAGCAAATCCGGCTACGGCTGCCCAACTCTCCGCACTCTCCACCATTGCGGCGACCACATCGGGCAGAGTTAGAGTGCCTCTCCCCCCTAGGGCCAACTCCAACGTACGCCTCTGTGGCGCGAAGGCATTACACAGCTCAAGGGTGTGCTGAGCCGTGTCCTCTTCTTCTCCGCAATGGTGGCAGACCGGGGTCTCTTCCCTCCCGATCCTGTGCAGGTACACACCAAAGCACCCATGTCCTGTCAGGAGCTGTGTCAGATGGTAGGACACTGCTCCGTGTGGTCTGTCCAGCCACTTTTGCAGGACTGGGCGGATCGCCTCAATGGTGCGGGCTCCGGCTTCCGGGGTTGTTAGTGTCTCCTCCCATTGCCACACCGCCATATCACGGGCTGCGCGCCTTGCCTCCTCAATCTCCGCTTGCGCGGGATTCTCTTCTCGAGCCCTCGCCACTGCACGGAACTCATATACTTCCGTGAGTATCCTGGCCTCAAGCTCCCAGGGGAGCATACCCCCTATGGCCGTGGCGGCCGTGAACGAGACGGTTCTGTAGCCCCGGATGGTTCGGATAGCCGCTGTCCTCTGCGGTCTGCGCAGGAGGGCGACGTTCTTCCGAGACAGGGCGTCCGACCAAACCGGGGCACCGTACAAGGCCATGCTCCTCAGAACTCCTGCGAAGAGCTTGCGGCAGTTGTCCCCTGGGCCTCCCACGTTGGGCAAAAGCCTCGCCAGTGCCCTCGCCGCACCCACCACCCTCGGAGCAAGACTGGCAAAGTGCGCCCCGAAGTTCCAACGACTGTCGAGTATAAGCCCCAGGTATTTGAGCTGAGGCGCAACTTTGACGGGCACACCATCCACACGTATGTGGGCGTCTCTGGGGGGCCGGCCCCGGGGGCCGTGAAATAGGATGGCCTCCGTTTTTGGCAACGCCACCTCCAGGCCCAGCAACCTGATCCTCGTCACCATTAGTGTGGCGCCTGCAGACGCCCTCCGGGAGGCTTCCTGGTAGTCACGGCCCCTTGCCGTGACTAGGGTGTCATCTGCATAGCAGATGACACCCATCCAAGGGGGAAGAACCCCCCTTAGGACCCAGTTGTACCCAATGTTCCAAAGTAGTGGCCCCAGGACAGAACCTTGGGGCACACCACACACCATGTTGTGCGCACGAATCCGCGCACCTCCCGGTTCCACAAAGAGGACGGATCTGTCTTTAAGGTAGTCCCCGATGATCCTCCTCAGGTACCAGGGGACTCTGTGGAACCTTAGCGCCTCGGTTATCGCGCTGAATGGGAGGGTGTTGAACGCATTGGCAATGTCGAGCGATATCGCCAACACCCTCTCCCCCCTCCCGATAGCCTCCTCCGTTGCCCTTTTCAGGAAGATTATGGTGTCTACAGTTGACCTACCACGCCGAAAGCCATACTGAGTCTCCTCCAGATCGGGGCCTTCGCATCCCAGGTGTTGCGTGATGCGGCCTGCGATTATGCGCTCCAGAAATTTGCCCGCCTCGTCGAGCAGAACGATAGGGCGGTAGGCCGCTGGCGATTCGGGCGGGCGCCCTTTGTGAGGAGGCAGAGTTTCCCCATCTTCCAAATTTTGGGGAATCTGCCCTGTTGTAGGCAAGTGTCCAGCAATTCTCTGAACTTGCCTCCGAGATGGTCTAGGGCGAGCGCCAGCACCCTCCCGTGTACCCCGTCAGGGCCCGGGGCCTTCTTTTTAAGGCGGACGCGGTCCACGGCCGTCTCCATTTCCCCGTCCGTGACCCGCGGGATCGTCTGCGGGTCGACCTCAGCGTCGTGCTCCGGGGCGACAAAGGGGGCCACCTCGAACACCCGGTCCGGGAAGAGGGCGTCCACCACCCGGGTCAGGAGCTCCGGCTGGAACGACTCGGTAGGGGGCGCAGGATTCCGCATCCGGTTTCGGACTGCGCGGTATGGGCGCCCCCACGGGTCTCTGTCCAAGTCGGCCAGGAACTCCCCCCACGCCGTCTTCTTCGCCCTCATCACCTCTACCTTGAGGTCCCATCGCGCCACCTGGAGGCGGCCGTACAACTCCGCCTCCTCCTCCGGGGTATGCCTCCTCCTTCGGCATCTTTGATAGAGCCGTCTCGCGAGGACGCAGGCGGTGCGGAGGCCAGCTATCTCCGCCGACCACCAGTAGACCGCGCGTTGCCGCGGCCGATCCCCAGCCCGGGGCATGGCGGCGTCACATATCCGGGTCATTGACCCCCGGAATTCGACGGCACGCTGGTCTACGTCCATATCAGCGGGGTGAGGCGGCAGCCAGCCCTCTATCAGTGCCGCCTCAGACGCAGCTTCCCTGTCCAGCTTTGTGAGGGCCCACCTCTTGAAGCGAGCCGTGCGGACGCCCTGCTGGGGAGTGAGGCTGGTGTTTGGGGGGCCGGATACCCTGAATGACACATAGAGGTGATCACTCAGGGTCTCCTGGTCCAGTACCTCCCAGTTTGTTACGCGAGAGGCTATGGCGGGGGTGGCGAACGTTATGTCCACTATGGACTCCCCCTGCCATCTCACGCACGTGCTCACGGCCCCCCTGTTGAGGATTACGAGCCCGGCCTCGACCAAAAAGTCCTCCACCACCTTACCTCTGCTGGTGGTCGCAGGGCAGCCCCAGGACCGGGACTTGGCGTTGATGTCACCGGAAATAATAATTTGGAGCGGCGCGAGTCTGCGGACAACCCCTTGCAGCCTCCCCACGTAGCCCTCAAAGTCGCTGAGGTTCCGGTTGGGCGAGAAATAAACCCCAACCAGTGCAATGCCTCCCCATTCCACCGCCACATACCCCTCCCCCCGTTCTCGCAGGGACAGCGGAACCGTATTGGAGACGGCCGGAGTTGTGATCACCACCTTCTCATCTGTTGATCCTATCCAATTCGGCCGCGCAGGGATGAAATACGGTTCCGCTGCAATGGCCACATTAGCCCCTAACGCCGCCATTTGGTGGACCATAAGGTCCTGAGCGTTGGCGGCGTGATTAAGGTTTGCTTGGAGGAAGACTTTAGGGCGTGCTGCCCAGGACAGCCCTACGGTTCTAGCGGGAACATCAGAAGCAGGCGAGGCACGGTCTTCGCCATCAGCCCCCTTCTCTCTCTCTTCCGCAGCGAACCCAGACGATAGTCGTCTGCCAGCAACAGACTCAAAGACGGCCCTTTTAGATGGAGCAAGGGCCGCTTCGCACACCTTCCTATCGGAGCTCGTAAGGTCAACCCTCGGGACTTTCGTCCGAGAGGCGCTCCTTGTCCTGACACCGCCCTGTTCAGGCTCAATTCCTCCACCGTCGCGTACCTCGCAACTTTCCACGACAGGCCTTGTACAAGGCCCTGCCGACTTCACCGATTCGTCAAAAGATTTTATTTTAGGTGCATCCATAACTGATCCCACGAGTGTGGGGCAAAAGAAGACCACCCGCGCAGAGGCCCCTGTACGCGGGCTACCCTATATACTACTTGAGGTCGGGAGATATCAAGAGGTTTTTACTGGGATTTCTCCCGGGTGTTAGAGTCTTTTCCTTGACGCGGCCGGCCGGCGAAGGCAAGCCCTCGGTCCCCTCCCTATCAGCTCCCCCACAGACGCCTCGAGTGGGCTCATCGCTGCCAGTTCGGGGATTACGATGCTCAGGGGCTGGCGTGAGGCCCCTGGTACACCACTTTCGTGGTGCTCCCCTTCCCCCCCAATGGTCGCTAGCGGGTGGGCTGTTTCGCCGCCCACCAACCCATCCGAAGACAGGCGCCCGTCGCCACGTGTCCCAACGACGAAGCCTTTGCGCTGAAACGGCGCCCAGAAGGGGCGCCGGACTACTCCATTCCCCCCCGTGTAACGACGCCCAGAAGGGGCGCCGTCTAAACTCCGCTCAAAGCCGCTCAGGTTGAGCGGCGAGCGTGCGGCCCAGAGTGGGCACGCACTTGGAGGTGCAGGCCCAGAAGGGGCACTGCCTACTTAATTCGACGCCCAGAAGGGGCGCCAGGGATTAGCATAAGGCCCCTTGTCCCACGCTGAACGTGGGCCGAGAGGCCTTATCCCAGGGTGCACCACGAGGAGGTTCCCAAATTTGCACCCCACCCCACCCCTTTTTTTTTTTTTTTTTTTTTTTCACCGGGTGAAATGCGTTTATGCATTCCCGCGGGACTGGGGCGACCCGCGGGATATGTGGGACTCGCCTACGGTCTTAAACGGCACTACCCACTAAAACACCCGGATGTTCCTACTTCCGTTCGAGGTGCGGCCCTGGTGGTCCTCGGGGGACTATTCCACAGCCGCACGACGGACATCGATGAACGATGACATCTGCCCGATTCTGCCATCGGGCCGGGGGTGACTCGGAACATTTAAGTCCAACCCCAATCCAACTTGCGAACCCATGCCTGCGGACGTAGGGCTGACCCCACCCCACCCCAACCTAACCTTTTTTTTTTTTTTTTTTTTTTTTTTTTTTTTTTTTTTTTTTTTTTGACCGGGTGAAATGCGTTTATGCATTCCCGCGGAACTGGGGCGACCCGCGGGATATGTGGGACTCGCCTACGATGTTAAACGGCACTACCCACTAAAACACCCGGATGTTCCAACTTCCGTTTGCAGTACGACCCTGGGTGATCCTCGAGGGACTCTTCCACAGCCGCACCGGATAAAACGACGGGCATCGACGCGCGATGAACTCTGCCCGATTCTGCCATCGGGTGGGGGGTGACTCGGAACATTTAAGTCCACCCCCAATCCAACTTGCGAACCCATGCCTGCGGACGTAGGGCTCCCCATGCCCGTACGCCCGCGAGTTCGCTGCAGAGGGGAACGGAACTGAGGCAAAACCCACGCTTCCGTGTCCCCTCTACTCTCCTGGGATCCTGCCAGGATCACTATGCCGGACCTTGTTCGGCCCCGCTCGCAGGGGCTGGTTCGGATGTTACTCCAGCCCTCCGCTTCGTCTTCCTCTTTGGTGGCTTGCACAGCCTGGTCCCCATGCTGTGGCCGGCAGGTTTGCCAGCTGTCGTGCATATGGGGCAGCAGGGCTTTGCGTGGCATGAAGCAGCAATATGCCCTTCGACCCCACAGCGGTAACAGAGACCGCTGCGGTCAATGGGCGACACACAATTTGCCCTGGTATGGCCACTTTCGAGGCACCGAAAGCACCGCCGCGGCTTGGAGTCAAGCGCGTGTACGCGTGCCATACCCAAGCCGATATGGATCCGGCCCAACTTTAAAACCGTTTTAGCGGCCGAAACGGGACAGCGCACCCAGATGGTGCCCGATCCGCCTACTCCACGTCTTATCTCCCCAGCTGAGATGGTATCTGGGGAGCATCCTCCTTTCTCGGCTATGGCCGAGATTACCTCGCCCCTTGACGACGAATCTTCGAGTCCGGAGACCCGAAGATCGGCAGACTTCGTGGGTCTAGCCACAATAAATGTGTCCGCCATTGTGTCGATGAACCGGGAAGCTAGAGCGTCGGCGTAAGATGCGCCTGGCAGCTCGAACACGCGAGACACCCCTGTCACCGACCTCCGAATGCTGGGAGCCGGGATATTGAGGTCGGCAAAGTTGAGGGCGGTCCTAGCCCTCCATAGTGCCTTCTCAAACGTGTCGCCCTTTTTTAAAGCTTCAGGGCGCAGCGTGAGGACTACGGCCGCAGATCTTGGGGGCCGTAGTTTGTTCCGCAGCCTCTTTTGTTTGGCCTTCGCAGACGCGGCCGCAGATGTTCGCGCGGCCGCCTTCCTTTTAGGAGGAGGTGCCTCCAACGCAACCCCCTTCCTCTCCTTCTTGCGCTTGCGGCGGACCTTGGTCCATTTCTCAGCCTCAGGTGGTCGAGGCCGGGGCGCTGGGTTCGGTGCCGACTTAGGCTTTGTACTTCGGGGAGCGGCGGTCTTGTTTCCAGCCTGACTGGGTGCAGCGGCGAGATGTTGTTTGCCTGTTGCATTCTCCCCTTTTCCATTTGCCTTAGAAGGTGCCTTCCCTTTCTTCTTGCCCTTCTTAGGGCGGGCTGCTGGAGCAGTGTCTGGCTTGGCGCAGTCCGGGCTGCCAAGCGGCGGATGTTGTGCCGCACTGACAACGGGAGTGTTCTGCTGCTCAACCGTGGGTTTCGCTGGACCGAGGCGATCATCCAGCACCTTCGTCACATGCTGCAAGACGGTGTGCAGCATGGACTCGCCATTCGAGAGCGGAGACGGTGGCAGCGGCGTTCGCAAGGAACCCCGATTCTCAGCCTCTGCGCGGATAGGTGAGCCTGCGCCAGCGCTCCACCGAGATGGTGTGGCAGGGCGTGGCACAGGATGCGCAGTTTCAGTGAAAGAGGCTCTCAAGTCCTCCATCTCCCTCCTCAACTCAGCTACCTGCGCATGCAAGCGCTCGTTATCCGCCTGCAAACTTGCAGTCAGCTCCCTCAACGCGCGGTTGTCATAATGGAGACCACCGTTGATCTCCCGCAACGCCAAGTTCTCCTCTGCATTGGGGAGCCTACGGAACTCTTCTGAGGCCATCTTATAAATTTCGACGGCCTCGTTTAGAGACCGTTGAAACGTTCCCTTCAGGTTGCCTGAGTTACGAGCGACATACGACACGATATCGCCCGCATCCACGACTGCCTTGGAGCAGTTCTCCGCCGCCATGGCATCCGCTTGCGCCTTGTTCTTGCAAGCGGCCCTCTGTTTCTCTCTGGCGGCACGCCGCTCCTGAGCCTCCCGACACATAAGCTCAGCCTCTTGCTCCGCATCGAGCTGCAGATCCTCGCTCCGCGCGAGGCGAGCAAGTTCCAGCTCTCGGCGAGCTGCAGCCAAAACATTAAATTTGCTGCCTTTCCCTGTTTTACTCGACGCGGGCAAAACTTCCACGTCCGAGTAAAGCACGGAGTCATCGTCAGAGTCCACCGACTCAGGTGGTGGTGGTGGTGGAACTCCGCGTGTACATGAGCGAGGTTCAGTGGAGATGGAAGAGGCATCGCTGTTGTAGCCTCTTCGTTCTTCCTCGCGTCGTCTAGCTCCACGCGTGAGCCTAGGCGAAGTGCCATCGACTGCCGCTCCCAGGCCAGTCGCTCCCTTGTCCATTCTAGACATCACCACGCCAGATGTTGTGGCCGCGTCACAAATCTGTCTATCTGCCCATGACAGACCAACCTTCGGGACCATCCGGGAGCCAGAACTCCCATCCTGTACCATGCCCTTCAAGGGCCCTCTTCCTCCGCTTCCAGAGGCATTGCCACACACCAGGGCCTGGTCGCCTACCCTGGAGGAGCCTTCGGTAGTACATTTCACACCAACCAGCCCGGGTACTGGTTGGCGGCGGGCGTCAGCCGCATCACATGACAGACTCAAATCGTTAGCTGACATTTTCCATACGAAGATGCAGTTAACGACAGGCTGTCGGCCTGTATTACCCAACAGGCTTGGCGCTATTTCGGGTGGGCTCCCGGGTTTCAAGGGTGACCTTCCCTGGAGCTCTTCAGTAGTACCCTGGGTCAAAGCCCCCATGCCCAGAGTATCCTATATACCCACGGAGGTTGGAAGGTGTCCGCGGGGTTTTAACGACTTTTCCTTGTCCTTGCCCCGATGGGCTTGCCGAACTGACTTAACTCACACTACCGCAAGACGCCAACCCACGAGTCGTTGCGAGAGCCGGACAGAACGGCAAAGAACTGCGAGAGCAGCGAGCGAAAGGCTGGCGAGACACCTAACGCGACACACCTTGCGCATGAAGCGCCCCCTAATTACCCCCCCTGACGGCCCCAGAGTGAGAACCGCCATCCCCAATTTTCCCCCCACCCCCGCAGGCCCAGAAGGGACCTGCCTATGGTGCGGTCCAGAAGGGACACGCCTAGAGGGGGCTGCGGGCCCAGAAGGGGCTCCGCCTGTGCGCTGGGTTGTTAGCTATAAAGTTCCAATGCCTCTTTCGAAGCATTAGAACTCTATAGGAACCAGGGAGCGCCAGGACCGACTTCCACCGTTCGCCCCCAACGTATCAGAAACGAAAAATAGAAGTCAGCCACACGAGGAGGCCACCCAACACGCACCCCACCCCAACCTAACCTTTCCCGCCCCCCCGTGGGGGAAACGGGTGAGTAAGGACATACGGGCCCGACCCGGTAAAAGAACCGACACCTTCCTTCCTAGCGCAGCGCGGCGCCGCGGTACCGTATGACACGCCCCGCGGACGCCGCAGCGCTACGGACCCAGCTTTACCTGGGTCCCCTGCCCCAGAGGAGCAGCCTGGTAGGTTCAGGCTGCTCCCAAACGGGAGGAGGGCTGGTGCAATGCAGCCTAGTGCTCCTCAACACTAGGCCGCGGCCCTCCTAGGGGGGGAGGAGGTTTCCCTCGTCCCCCCCCTCCGCTTCTTCCCTGCGTGGGGCCGCGGCCCCGCGCGCGAGCCACCCACGGCCTCGCTCGCGGGACCGCGGCCCCCCGCAGGGGAACGTCGTTACCAGCTTAGGTGCTGCCTGCGCGAGGGCGCAGGAGCCCAAGCTGGCCCGCTGAGCCATGAGGCTCGGGGGACCTCGATCCCCCCTCCGCCGGTTGCCCGGCCGTCGCCCTCCCCGGCGACCCCGCCACCTCCGCCGGTTGCCCGGCCTCGCCCGGCCTTGCCGGCGACTCCCCCTCCTCCATGGGCATGATGCCCGTCCCGACCACGGGTGGAGCCCGCGGGTAGGGGGCCCACTTCCTTTTCATCGCAGGAGGACGGCAGGTCCTCCCCCCCATGTGGTGCTCGTGCGGGAGCCCTGCCTCCCTGCACACGCCACATACCGCCCTTTCCGCCCCGCATTCGGCCGCCTTGTGCCCGGGGGCGCCACAACGGAAGCACAGGGTGCCACGGCTGGCCTCCGAGCCACAAGCGTAGCTCAGATGGCCCACACCGTAACACCTGAAGCACCTCGTGGGTCCCCCGTCCAGAACCTCGACCCGCACCTCCAGCCCACCAATCCGAACGCACTTGGCCTCCGCCATCCGCTTCGCCGCTGCGACCGGGAGCCGGGCCACCACGGATACCCGGCCCGACGGTCCGGTTCTCAACGGCCCTACGGCCACCCGTCCGGCTTCGCATAGCGCCACCTGCACGATCCAGGCCGCGATCCCCCATTCCCCCTCTCCCATTTCCGGGCTGAGGCCTACCAGCCGGATCTCAGCTGTGCGGCACGGCCTGCGCACCGCTACGCCCTCCGGCACGGCCTTGCTGAGCCGTTCGGCCAGCGCGTCGGCCAGAGGACCGCTGGAATCCCCCGGGATTTCCAGCAATCGACCTCCTGCCGCGGTCCGCCGTACTCGGACACTCTCCAGCCCAACCTCCTCCAAACCAATCCCCTCCAGGGAGACACCCAGCACTGAGCCGTAGGTTACCCCCCTCGCCGCAGCCTCCGGCCCGATCGTCACGGAGACGGCTGACGTTCGCGGCGGCTCCAACTTGGGTGGGGGCCTGGCCCCCCCTGTCCTCCTCCGGTCGTCTCCTCCCAATGGCGGGGCCTGGTCAGCCACGGCCTTGGCCCTCCTGGCCTTCTGCCTAGCCGCCTTTGAGGCGACCTTCGTCCACAGTCACTTCGTTCCAAATTTCCGGTCTGTGTTGCGTTTCGATGTTGATAATTGTTTCTTTGTATGCCCGTTTTGTAACTGTCAGTTTGATTAGTGTTATTATTATTATTGTTTTTTGTTTTATGTTAGTAAACGTAGTAATTTGTATGTAAATAATTTTTTTATTCTCATGTGTCGTACCGTGATGTCACTACTGTGTACAGCAGAATACCAGTGCAGCAGGCCCAGCTTGCTGCTTATACTGAGTTGTGCACAGTGTTGTCATCACACAACTGGGCGCAATGTACTGTTTTTTATTTCTTAATTTTATTTTATTTTTGTTTTATAAATTGTTCATTTGTGTGCTTGTTGTGTGATGTCAATAAACGTTTTTCAATTTAATTTAAAGCATAAATTTGTGTGTTTTAAAATTGTTTCGTTTTTCGTCTTGGTAGAAGCACAGAATAACTAATATTACTTCCGTACAGAAGGTTCACCCTCCAACGACCCCCACGCGAAACCGAAACCCATCACGTGACCCGAGCGTTCATAATCCGTTAAGCAAAGCCGACTCGATATCGATTTGACGTCCGTCAGGAGCGCAGGGTTTACGCGCGCGCGTAGGGTTTACGAGTTAAGGCTAGATAGGTCGCGCTTTGAGTTTTTCAAACCATTTAAGACATAGAAAATAATGGTTTAAAAGATAATCAAGACAGTCATTTTTAAAGTGGCCGAATATTTTAAGAAAAGAAAAGCAAACAAAGTTTATATTATATAAGGTGACTGTAAGGTGACTGCCAGAAACCGCAAGAAACCTCAAGGGCCGATCAGGTCAAGCGTCTTAAACATGACAAAAATGGTATCATTGCAGATTAACGTAGGTACTTATCGCCCAGCTGACGCGAACGGGTCAACAGACGGTCGACCGGCCGGCCGTTGCCCGGGCGTTGTAAATAATTGTTTTCCATTTACTTTTCTTATGTTATTGCTTTAAAATAAATTAGATACTCAAATAAATACAAAGACTATCCAATTAAAATTCACAAAAAGAATTATTTAATTAAAAATGAAAAAAAACACGAATTCCTTTTTTGTCATCTTTGTCATGTTCAAAACACCCGACCCGACCAGCCCCCGAAGCCCCCCGCGGCCCCTAGCAGTCACCCCATATATTTCCAAGAATTAAAGATTTATTTCATTTATATTGGTTCTTTAATTCAAAAACGGATTGGATGTAATTATACTCGTAAATATAAAGCTTCAATAAACTGTGCTTCGATATCGTAAGAACTGTCTGACACTACGAATCTCATGTGAGTTCATGCTCTTTACTTCCCACTCCCCCCACCATCCGCGCATACCCAAGGCGCGGCACAGCGGCTGCGGCCAGGCCATAGTTAAAAATCTAATCTATTCAAAGTCTCATTCAGTTACAAGATCCAATGAACTTCACTCTATAGAAAAAAAATAATCCCAAAATTACCCCTTTTTGTAATGTTTTTCAATATTATGACTAAACTGCTGATACTTAACATTTAACTTTTGTACTCAACGAAAGACAAACAATTCGCAGATAAATTAGCAGAGAACCCTATAAAGTCTATACCTAAAGGCAACAAAACGCGCCGCTTCGCTGTTATACCCGTCCCGTACCATCGAGAGAGCGAGAGAAGCCGCGAGAGAGAAATACCTGGGGCCCAAGTCTGCCAATCCACGAATGGCACAATCGAATCGCAGCTGGATCGCACTGCAACCGCCTGACACATTTGGCATTCTCTTACTCATTTAAGAATACCAAATGTGCCAAACAACCACAACGCGACACAACCGCGACTCAACCACGCCACCCGCAAACTAGCAGACCCGGGCCCCTGGCCTTAAGCGACGACGCGCGACGTGGAGCGTGCGAGCCGAGCGGCAACCTTTACTGTCATACGCCTAGGCGGCCTTCCTGGGAGACACGCCGGCCGAACGTACCTAAACTGCAGCACCCCACTGGTACAAGTGGGGTAAATGACCCTTCATGCACATTTAGCTGGCACAGACCATAATCTACTCTACCTACCTAATCTACCTACCTAATCTACCTACCTAACCAATCTACCACCAGTTCGGATTTTGGGAGAGCCTTCGACCGAGAAGAGCTGGCAAGAAACTCAGGAGGCCTTAGAATAGAATAGAATAGAATAGAATTTATTTGCATTAAAAATGGTAAGTTACAGTTATTTGATGGTCATACAATATTGATTCTTGAATCTCACTTTTAGTCTTTTCAGACATGCAAAATTAATTTAATTAATAACAATGCTTATTGGTTAAAACTATCAAATACAACTAATTATTATTATTATTATAAGATTATTATTAGAAGGTCAAATGTCAGTTAACAATGCTTATTGGTTAAAACTATCAAATACAACTAATTATTATTATTATTATAAATTATCATTAGAAGGTCAAATGTCAGTTAATTATTTATAATAATGTCAACTAATCAGATATACATGCTGATTCCAATTTTCAAAACAAAAAAAAAAAAAAAAAAAAAAAAAAGAGAACAAACGAGCTCAAAGGTATGTTACCTACATTATTCCAATTACCTACAGCATTCTGTCTGTCAGATATTCTTGTACAGAGTAATAACACTTATCTACTAAAAGTCTACATAGTTGCTTCTTAAAAGGATTGAGAGGAAGATCTTTAATGCGGTTTGGCAACTTGCTATATATCCTTACCGCCATTGGATAACAACTATCACTCTGCAAAGTCGTTAACATTTTAGGCAACATGAGTCTATCTGGATGTCGTCCACGGTAACTGTTAGCAGCATCCCGGTTGCTCCTAAAAAGCTTAATGTTACACTTCACAAAGCAACATGTTTCGTACACATAAATACATGGCAAAGTTAGCAATCTTAATTTTATAAAGTACGGCTTACAACTAGTTCTTATGGAGATCTTGCATATGGAGCGTATACATTGCTTTTGAGCGATAAATGCTCTATCTACGTTAACTGAATTGCCCCATACTATGATCCCGTATCTGAGGATTGAGGCCACATATCCATGGTATGCTAAGAGTGCGGTTTTTTCATCTGTTATGTTTACCAGCCGCCATAACGCGTATGCAAATCTGTTGATTTTATTACACACCTCTTGTATATGCGGCCTCCACGTACAGTTACTATCCAAATTTATTCCCAAGAATTTCACCTCATTACTTTCACCAATCATCTGTCCATCATGTTGTACTGAAAGATCTAGGGACTTTTTATTATTTCTTTGGTTATGAAATTGTATATATTTTGTTTTTTTAATATTTACCTTTAAGTTGTTGTTTTTTAACCAAGTTGTTATGTCATTTACTGTTTTATTAATTTCATTATTATAGTCATTAATTGATTGGTATGAATTTGAAACGACCACCGAAACATCGTCAGCAAATAATGTGCAAAAGTGTTTGGTGATTTTAGGCAGATCATTTATATAGAGTAGAAATAGCAATGGGGCCAGGATACTGCCCTGCGGCACACCACAAGATTTTGTTTCTGTGTTAGATTTAAATTTTATCTCATTTGAGTATTTGTCTAAATGTGTGTTTTCTACATACTGCAATCTTTGATGTAAGTATGTTTTTAGCCAACTATAACTATTTCCCCTAAGGCCATACTTTTCACACTTTACTAAAAGTCGTTCTTGCGATACATAATCGAAAGCTTTACTCATGTCGAACAATATTGCAGCTATTTCAGTAGATTTATCTACTTGACTCATGATAGTATTCATAAGTTTGTAGGTGGCCAGTACTGTAGACTTACCTTTTTGGAAACCATTTTGATTTTCGTCTATTATGTTTTGCTTATTAATGAAGCTAGTTAATCTAGCTAGCATAGCTTTTTCGAAAATTTTGGACAGTATAGGCACCAAAGCAATGGGTCTGTAGTTATCGAGTGCATCTGCACCGCCGGTTTTATGTAAGGGTTTTATGATTGTAATCTTTAATCTATCTGGGAAAACACCTTGTTCGAAAGACAAATTAATTAAGTAGCATACTACCGGTGCAATTACTGATTTGACAGCCTTGATGACATTTGTGGGGAGGTCATCATAGCCTACAGAGGTAGTATTCTTTAGGCTTGTAATAATTTTAGTAACCTCTGAAACGTCAGTTGGATACAAAAAGATACTATCACAAATATGCGTGATGTTCTTAATAGTTGTAGAAGCATCTTCCGAGGTGTCGTTCTCTGAGCCCAGCTTTACAAAGTATTTATTGAATATGTTAGCTATTTCCTCGGGCTTACTAATGGTTATGCCGTTATGTATAATTTTATTTATGAAATTACCCTTGTGATACTTTCTATTTTTTATTAAATTCCAAGATGCTTTACAAATGTTAGAACTTTTACCAATATATTTTTTGTTGCAAATTCGTTGTGCGGTATTTATACACTTCCTAAGGATTTGATAGTAGTTCTGATATGTAATTTTGTTATGTATATTTCTTTTTTTGTAATAATTAAATCTAAGCAAACGTTTATTTTTACATGCTAAGCGTATTCCTTTTGTTGCCCACAGATTCTTTTTCCGTTTCATAATTATTTTGATCCTTTTAACCGGAATGCATAAATTATAAAATAGTGTCATGTAATCGTGAAATATATTAAATGCTTTTTTTATATCAGTTTCGTTATAAATTTCAGACCAAGATAAGCTTTGCAAATAATCATTGAGCCTCGTTATATTTTCATGGTGAAAATCTCGCCTTTTTACAAAGTAGTATTTTATTTTCCCTGGTTTATTGTCTATTGGAATCTCTAGTGTCTGTGCTGTATTGTGATCAGATAAACCTAGAGAGTGAATTCTACTGTAAGCATTAGATACGTTACTGATTATTAGGTCGATACAGGATTTCTGTCTAGTTGGTTCTGTAATATGAGATACCATGCCATGATTTTGAATTAATCTTAAGAGATCCCTGCAATACAAACTATCTTTCAATGTGTCGATGTTAAAATCCCCGGTTATAACAATTTTTTTCTTAGTTTTAGGCTTGACTTTACATAAAAGTTCATTAAATTCATTAAGAAAAGCATTTAATGTTGATTTTCTATTATAGGGAATTCTATACAGGCATATTATTATACACTTGTGTTCTGTTATTTCTATGCCACAACACTCAAAATGTTTTTCAACAGACATCTCTTTTATGTAGGACAATTTTTTATACTCCAAGTCATTCTTACACAAAATACCTACTCCTCCTCGTTTCTTATTTTTACGAGAGAATGTTTCAGCAAGTTCATAGTTTGGCAAGTGTAAGTTCTTTTCATCCCCCGATCTTATAAAAGTTTCTGACAAACAAATTACATCTACGTTATTGTAATTTTCTGCCATTTCGTCTAGCGTTAAAAGAAAAATATCTCGTTTACTAAGTATTCCTGCTATGTTCTGATGTAGTATCAATAATTTATCCCCCTTATGATCGAAAAAACTGTACTTGATTGTCATTACACAATTTGATACTATCGTTTTTTATGGGACTCATATTTATACTTAAACTATATTCTTTGTCACAGGTTAGTGTTTTTTGGTTTTTTGTGCTGTTTGACATACTTTTCTTAGGGAAATAGTCAGTTATTTTTTTATTTCGAACATTTTTTGATATTTGTATTTGCTTGGAACGGTTGACAATGGGCTTTTGTACAGTTAGTCTATGATATTTTCTCGCGTAAGTGAAGTTTTTAATGAATTCACTGTTGTACTGTATGTAGTCAATTTCAATATTTAGCTTTGTGGTGATTAGGTCAAGTAATGATGTGCTATTATATTTGTTATAATCAATATTAACAAACTTACAATGTGGATAGTTC
The DNA here is from genome assembly GCA_963921215.1 of Scoparia ambigualis. Lineage (NCBI taxonomy): Eukaryota > Metazoa > Arthropoda > Insecta > Lepidoptera > Crambidae > Scoparia > Scoparia ambigualis. The sequence continues at coordinate 113,480 of OY992511.1, forward strand.
CTAACTATCGATTCCAAGTCATAGTTCAGCTTTGCCACATTTAAATAAGGGTTATTTTGTACACTTAAAACAAATATTTGATTGTTCCTAAAATTTGACAATAAGTTACACAATTCCGTCGTTAATTTATATGGGTTTTTATCATTGCCACCTATAGACAAAACCATTATATCATCCTTTGTCAAGTCAGGTAAACAGAAGCAACTATTTATTATTTGTAAGGAGGTAGCATAAGGTTTAACAAAACTGTTCACATTATATTTGTCGTTCCATTGACCACTTCTTTTTTTTATCATATTTAGAGAAAGTCCACTCACTTGTTCATCTCCTAAAATATGAATATGAGGTTTTTTGTCGCACGAAAATAATAATGTTTTTTCTACACGTTTTGATTTGGTATGTTCATTATTGAATGGTTGCAGATTCATAGCAGTGGCGCCATCTGTGTTGTCTTCATGAATTTCTTGACTGCAGCTTGCTTTGCTGGTTGCTTCGTTAGTTTGTTGATTTGTATGCTTTGTAAATAATTGATTTTTAAGATCATCAATTTGTATTTTTAAATTATCAATGTCATGGTACGATTTTTGGAGTAGTTGTTGGAGATCAAATATTCTTTGTTTAAGAGTTGCGCATTCTATGATTTTTGCATTATTTTCCTTTAAACTAGGTCTTGGCGGCGTAAAGAAGTCTAAAGGAGTTGGTAATAGTTTTTTTTTTCTCGCATAATTTTCTTCTCTTCCTGGTGATTTACATAAGTTTTTCAGCATTTGTAGGTCTCTATTCAATTTATTAACACATCTTTTAAGCTCATTATTCTCCAAAATTGTATTTTCTAATTCTGTTTGTGTAGAAGTAAGCTCGATCTTTAAGACACCGATTTTCTCCCTCAGTTCATGTTCCGTGAGAGTATCATTAAATAATGTGTGTTCGGCGCTTTTTGAGAGTCTTTCTGTAATTGCGAATGAGTCTTCAGACAAATCACTTCCAATTGGGGTGCTGCTATTTTGAAGTTCATTTCCAGATGTTGTTGGTATTGGAGAGGTGGTTATATTCTGCTGTTGGCGTTGTTTTTTCCTTGTAATGATATTACTGTGCTCAAGTAGATTGGCTGTATTTCTTTTTTTTTGAATATTACATGAAGGGCATTTCAAATTTTGTTTTTTGGCAGGGTTCATAATATGAAACAGCTTTTCCGAAACCCCCATACAGTCAAACTCAAAATAGTTTTTACATTTAAAACAACAAATCGTATCTCTTTTGTTGCAATGAGTTTTACATTTATAGCATATAACTTCTTTTTCTGCCATCTTACGGCCGTCTGTTGTAGCTGTTTGCGATTGCGCTCACTATTGTGGATATAGCAAATAGCACGCGAGAAGCATGCAAAATCACAGGTACGACTGATGATAGCGATCACTTATTTCAAGTGAAACGCGCCAACTGCCGGTGGTCTAGCGGATAACACGTCCGGTCCGGCATCACTCACCCAGCGAGAGCGGGTTCAAATCCCCGCGGAGAAATTTTTCAGCCGTCTTTCTGAAGGGGCTCCGGAGCTCAACCATTGAAGCCAAACACACCCGAGAACAATGGGGCGAAGTCCCAAGCCACTTAACAATTTACAAAAAAACAATTCAAAAATGATTTGACACGTCTGTTCAGTGTAAGAGTTTGAAGCACTTCTTTACTTCTTTCTCCCTCTCCTCTTCTCTTCTTACTTTTTTCTCCCTCTAAGTAACAATGTTACTTTACAGTGTCATAGATCTAATTAAGTAGGTACAATTTATTAAACATAATTAAGTACAATTTGTACGCATCAATAATATTAATAATAACTAAACTAAATAATTTCAACAATTCATAATAATTGAATGAGAGAATAGTTAATAATAGACTAAAAATACTAATAATAAACACTAGTACAGAGTAGACTTATTTTCATGCATTTTTGTCTGCAACATAGTCATTGATCTTCTAATAAGCTTATAATAAGTCAATATTCATAAAACAATTATATAATAAAATAAAAGATAAAACAAAAGTGGATCTAAAAGTTTTACTCGGGCACTATGAACGCATTAGAACAATGTGTGCGAAACTAGAGGAATGTTAATTCCATGCATTTTTGTCATTGATGTAATCGCTTACAGTGTAAAAGCCCTTTTCTAAAAGTCTATCCTTAACATGTGTGTTAAATTTGTCTAAGGGCAAAATTATAACATCGTTCGGGATTTTATTGTAAAATAAGACACTTTGTCCCATAAATGATCCATAAACTTTCTGAAGTCGAAATTTAGGAATTACAAGTTTATACTTATTTCTAGTATTTAGTTTGTGTATATCGCAATTTTTTTTGAAATGAGAATTGTTTTGACGCACGTAAACAATACAGTTATAAATAAATTGTGATGCATCTGTAAGAATATTTATTTCTTTAAACAGCTCCTTAAGGGAGTCACGCGATCCTAGATTATATATGGACCTTACTGCTCTTTTCTGCAAAATGAAAATGGTTTCTATATCTGCTGCTTTACCCCAAAGTAGTATACCATAGGACATAACACTGTGAAAGTAACTAAAATAGACTAATCGAGCAGTTTCCACGTCTGTGATATGCCTAATTTTTCTAACAGCGTAAGCAGCTGAACTAAGTCTCCCCGCAAGGGTGCTAATATGAGGGTACCACTGTATTTTTGAATCTAAGGTAATACCTAAGAAAACTGTTGAATCAACAAGGTCCAACAGTTCACCATTCAATTTAATTTTATTTACAATAATATTCTTTACGTTAGGTAGAGCAAAATTTATACATTTGGTTTTCTTCGCGTTTAATTGAAGATTATTAGAAGTAAACCAATTCAACACATCTGTTAGGGCACTGCTGATATCATCAAAACTATTTTTATTTCGATCAGTCTTAAATATTAAAGAAGTATCGTCAGCAAACAAAACAATATTGCTAAAGTTTTCCGCATAAAATGGTAAATCATTAATATAAATTAAGAATAAAAATGGACCTAGTATTGACCCTTGTGGAACCCCCATTCGCACTGAAGATCCGGATGATATGAATCCATTCACGCTAACTTTTTGGATTCTGCAGCTGAGATATGATTGAATCAATTTCAAGGCATCCGAGTGCACTCCGTAGTGTTTTAGCTTTATGAAAAGGGTGTTGTATTCAACGCAATCAAAAGCCTTGGAGAGATCACAAAACACTCCAAAAGTATTCTGCGATCCCTCCCAAGCCTCAAATATGTGTTTTAGCAGAGCTACACCTGTATCAGTAGTAGACCTTCCCTTAGTAAAACCATACTGTTCACTGTGAAAAAGGTGGTTTATAGCGAAGTGGGAGCCGAGTTGATCTAAAATAAGTTTTTCAAAAACTTTACTAAGAGTAGGTAAAATCGAAATAGGTCTGAAATTGCTCAGCTTATCTTTACAACCCGATTTGAAAAGTGGCAGAACTTTGCTATGCTTTAGGAGATCTGGGAAAACTCCTTCGTCAACACAGCTATTGAATATGACTACAAGAAAAGGCGCAATGGGCTCGATAATATTATTAATAATTTTTGTTGAAATATCCCACAAATCACAAGTGTTTTTTATTTTAGTTTACGTGTTTAAATTTGAACACTTCATTACACATGGGTACATACTTTTTAACAGAATTTCTGCATTGCTCGGTGAAGAGTTGAGTGACATAGTTGTGGCAATTGGTATAGTTGTAAAAAACTGTTCAAAAGCATCAGCAACTTTATTGTCTTCACTTAAAATGCTATTGCCTATTCTTAAAGAAAACTTAGTATCACGTGGCTTTATTTTACCAGTTTCGCGGTTAATGCAGTTCCATGTTGCTTTTATTTTGTTATCAGACTTTTTAATTTTTTCACTAATAGATAATGACTTGGCACATGCACAAGCCTTCCTAAAAGTTTTCGAATACTTTTTGATATACTCTAGAAAACTTGGACTATTATTATATTTTTTCTGCTCATATAAGTCATACAACTTAGCCCTACTTTTATGCAAACCAGCTGTAGCCCAATCCCCAAATTTCATTGAAATATTAGTTTTAAACTTTTTAATAGAGAAAGTTTTATTAAATTCACCGTTTATAAGATCAAATAAGTGCTTATAAAGACCATCTGGATTTTCCTGTATAAATGGTAAACATGGAAGTTTTGCAGTTACGTTATGCTTGAAAAATTTAACTCGTCTCTCTGTTACTGGCCTACAAGATATTTCTTCTAAGTTAGGGTGTCCATATTCCGTAAAAGCTATTTTTTGCTTACAGTGATCTGAAGATAAATTAGTTAGTATGGACTTAGACTCAGGAGCAAAGTTACAAAAAAAATTGTCTAAGCAGGTTGCAGTGGTTGCTGTAATTCTTGTCGGTTCTATAAATTGGTAATCCAAATCGAATGATTTAAATAACGAGATTAATCTTAAACTAGTTGTATGACTGTCTAATAAATTTACTTTAAAATCCCCACAAATTACTATTTTCTTTTTAGATTTACAAATCTTCTTAATTACATCTTCCATAGTGGCTTCAAAGACACTAAAATTACCAGAAGGAGGTCGATATACACAAACAATTATAAATTTCTCTAACTCGACACATGACAGCTCAATAACGCGTTCAATAGAAAGGGAAACTACATCCTTTCGTTTCATAATCTTATGTTTACAGAAATTAACGAATATTAAGGATTCGCCGCGAATTGCATTTGTTCTAGTAAAAGCACTGGAAAGCTGAAAGTTTTTAATATTAAAAATTAACTGATAATCTTTAAGCCAGTGCTCAGTTATACATAAAATGTTTATATCTTCATGTAATAAAAAAAGTTCAATTTCTAACTCTTTGCCGGCCAGGCCCTGTATGTTTTGATGAACTATTTTAATTTGGATAGGGCTGGCTTTTGTCTTACCTCTTAGTTTAAACTAGAGGTTTTGCAAGACTTATTAACTAAATTTACATTAGTAGAAATACTAAGAGTGCGATAATTTTGTGTCGACATTGTTATACTACTTATAACTGTGTCTTTTAAATTATATGCTAGCAATGATGCTATCTGTAACCTGTCTTTGTATATTAAATACATAGAATCAGTAGTCAACTTAAAACTAGATATAAATTTATTTGTATCAAAAAATACAATACTGTCACTGTGACGATAAGTGGAGTTATACAATAGTAAGTTCAAATCAAAGATCTGTTTGTTTTGTTTCCACGATAAGTTACAGGCATAGGGAAAGGCACAAACTATTATTTTACAATTAGTTTTATATTGTATGTCAATTAAACTCTCTCAACTCAAATTTATAGAGTAGTCAAACTTAGGAATAAGACTTAAGCAAATAAATGTAGAACTATAAGTTTTAAAAAATGGGAAAACTACGCTATATCTGCGAATATAGCAATAGTTCCCCTTGATTATAAGCTTAAAAATGTAATTAATTAAGATAAGTTTATAAGAAAATAGTAAATAGCAATAAGATTAAGAATGTAAGGACCTGTGAAGGCCACCACAAATAGCATAAGATAGCATATAAGAAATTGTAAAGAGAGAGAGATAAGATTAATATAAGATAGAAAATAAATAAAATGTAATAGATATAAGATTGAAAGAAAAGTTGTAGGACCGAGCAAATGCTCCGTTGAAAAAATTATTTACCCTGTAGTTTTTAAGATAAAGAAACCAATAAGATGGTAATGAGGCTACAAAGCCCTAGATTAGAAGAGTAGGGAGGCTACACGGGAGTCCCACCCGAAAGGAATGAAAGAGATGTATGGTTGTGAAGTATGCGGTATGAAAGTGCGAGAAGAATTAAACCGAGAACTGGAATGAATGAGAATTAGGTTTACAATAGGCTCTGATCATGTTGGAGCAGAGAGTATTAAAAAAAAAACTAATTATCGCGGTTCGAGATTTGAAATGAGTTAACGGAATCATACAACTGTCGGTTGGATAATTTGTATCATCATCATCATCAGCCTATACTCTTCCACTGCTGGACATAGGTCTCTCTATTTGTACCATAATTATGTGTAATTCCAGTCTATGATTTATCTGAGTGCCAAATTTTATCCAGATGTGTTCAGGTAAACTTTTGTTTGATTGAGCAACAAACATACTAACAAACATCAAAACTTGCGCATGTGTGTGATATTGTGCGGTCGTCTTGTATAAATTGGTGCTGGTTCTCTGGTGACGGATTCTTGTTTGCTTTTGTCCAAAGATTTGGAAACCAGCGACAACGCCGGAGTTGACGCCGTCTACTCCGACGTCATCATCGGCAACCCCTGGGGGTTCCCTACCTAAAAAAGCGCGTCGTGGCCTGCGGATGGACGACGACCTCATTGCCAGAGCTCTTGAGAACTCTGGTAGTGAGGTGGTAGTAAGGACGACACCGACCACAGTGACAACGAGGGTGAATCGGAGGATGAAGTTGCGGATCATCGATTTGTAAATATGCGGCGTAATGCGCGGTAACTACGCCAGGTAGAAATAGCGAATGAGGAGGGATGTCTGGATGAGCCACTGGCAGATGAAGTAGTGGTAGATGAGGAAGTGGAAATGGACGATGGTATAGAAGAAGAAAGAGTGGCCGGTGTGATGTATGATGACGATGAGGGGAATGGAAGGACCGAATGCTGAGATGTTAACGATGGAATCAGTGTCCGCAAATGGGTTTTCTTGGTCGGAAGACTTTTCAACGTTTTCTGGCCTGGAGGAAACTTATTTGCGTACACCTGGTCCATCGTTTGCTTCTCAGTATCCGGTCGAGTGGTTCAAGGCTGTGTGGACGGAAGAAATAATGGCTCATATTGTAAATGAGACAAATCGGTATGCATGGGAAGTTATCGTTACATTTACTGAAGTTATGGCTGATTTCCCAGAATTATTTTGCGGCAAATTACGTTGTTTTAATAAGTTCAAGGTTAAATTGCCTTTGAAAAGTGACGCCAAACCTATTTTTTTTAAAGCCCGCCCAATGGCATTTGCACTAAAGGAAAAAGTAAATGGGGAGCTAGACCGGTTAGTAGATTTAGGTATAATTGAACCTATTAAGTATTCGGAGTATGCATCGCCCATTGTACCTGTCCTTAAACGCGATGGCACAGTGCGCATTTGTGCAGACTATTAACAAACTATAAACAAACAATTAGTTGTTGAAAAATACCCATTGCCCACCGTAGAAGACTTATTTACAAAATTGTTAGGTGGTGAACAATTCACAAAGTTAGACATGTCTCTTGCATATAATCAGCTGCAAATAGAGGACCCTGATAATATAATCTGTATTAATACCAATCGCGGTTTATATAAGTACAATAGATTAGTTTTATTCTATCTATTTCATTTGCGTCTCGAACCCTAAACGCAGCTGAGAAAAAATATGCGCAAATTCAAAAGGAGGCGACAGCAATCATTTTTGGAGTTGAAAGATTCCACCAATACTTATACGGTAGGTCAGAACCATTCGTACTACGCACCGATCATAAACCGTTACTTTCCATTTTTCGGTTAAATCGCGGCATTCCTGAGGTAACAGCAAATAGGTTGTAACGATACGCAATATTTTTATCTGCCTATAATTACACAATAGAATATGTGCGAAGTTCGAACAATAGCGCGGACTACCTGTCCCGAGCGTCATTAGAATTAGAAGCGACCCAGTCGGCCGAAGCGGGCGAGCCGCGCGGACCTCATTCATGCGGCGATATTTGCAGTGACACTAAAGTAATCGCGCGCCGCACGCGGGCGCGGGACACGCGCGCCGGCCATTGCCGCCAGCCGCCGCGTTCATAGATCGAGCAACTTATATTAATTTTGTTACGGCGGGAAGCCTGCCGGTTACTATTGACGAGTTGCAGCGACGAACTAGGGAAGACGCGGTGTTGAGCGAAGTGATTTTGTATGTTCAAAATGGTTGGCCGCGCAAAGTTAATGATTTTAATATTAGACCTGATATCATTGCAGATTTTAATTAGCTTTTGAAAATGGTTGTTTAATGAGGGGCCATAAAATAGTAATTCCGTCAAATGTTGGACCTAGATTACTTTCAGAATTGCATAGCTCACATCTAGGTATAGTCAAAAGTAAGGCGGAGGCTCGATCGAGGTTCTGGTTATGGAGGACTGTCTGCTGATGTTGAAAAGGCTTTTCTACAGATCGCTATACAAAAAGAAGACAGAGATGTCACTCGTTTCTTATGGATTAAAAGTATCACAAAACCAGTAACAAGAGAAAACCTTTTGCATCTGCGCTTTTGTAGAGTTCCTTTCGGCATTATCTCCAGCCCCTTTCTTTTAAATGCTACAATAAAACACCATCTGTCTAAGAACAGTGACAGACTAAGAGGTATATGAGATGATATTTATGTTGACAACTTAGTGCCTGGGGCAAAGACTGAGAAAAAAGCTCTCGAATTGTACAACACTTTCAGACAAGTCTTTTAGGGAATATCAATGAATTTAAGAAGCTGGAGCTCTAATTCCAAGGAATTCATGAAACAAGTTACAGATACTAGCGGAAAGGAAACTGTCAAGATTCTTGGTTTATACTGGCATCTCAATGATGACACTATTAGTTTGCGTCTTAAGAGCATGAAGGTAGCTAAAACAAAAAGAGACATTTTGAGAAATATAGCTCAAGTGTATGACCCCTGCGGGTTTGCTACGCCCTCGTTACTACCTGGGAAGCTATTCCTTTAAGATTTATGGAAAGAGAAAAGTATCAAATGGGATACGACTCTACCTTCAAAACTCACTTCCAAATGGGAAGAACTAAATACTAACTTAGCCGAAATCTAAAGTTATTTATCTATGTCGATGGAGTGTTACGTAGCAAGGGCAGACTATCAAACGCTGACTGGTCTTATGACATGAGATACCCGATACTCATGTCATGTGCATGAAAAAAAACTATCACGTAGGAGCTAATCATACCTTAAGCATCATTCGGGAAACTTATTGGATTCCGCAAGGTAAATGTTAGGTCCAGAAAGTTATACGAAGATGCCAAATATGCATTAAACACGGAGGAGGTCCGTATAAGCTACCGGACACTCCAGCTTTACCTCCGGAGAGAAGCAATTATAGCACACCGTTCACCTATACAGGGTTAGACTATCTTGGACCCGTGCAAGTTAATACTGGAAACAGTATCAACAAAAGATGGATATGCCTCTACACGTGTTTAGCAGTGAGGGCGTTACATCTAGAAGTAATCAAAGACATGACGTACGGCCGAAGAAACACTTCTCGCTTTGAGAAGAATGATATCGTCCAGGGGTATCCCTAAAGTAATTACATCAGATAATGCGCAGCAGTTCAAATTAACAGCTGAAGTACTAGCTGAACCATTTTGTATCCAAAATAACATAAGGTGGAAATTCATTCCCCAATTAGCTTCGTGGTTCGGAGGATTTTATGAACGTCTAGTGGGTCTAGTGAAACACTGCATGAAAAGAACCCTACAGAAGAATCTGTTGAACGATAGCCAGCTATGACAGTCATAAAAGAGATAGAAGCTATTCTAAACACGAGATCACTTACCTTCGTGGACGCTGAACAGGATCATATACTAAAACCTGCTGACTTCTTAACAATGTCCAAATGTTTGACCCAAGACGTTTCTTCTGAAAATTTAACTGTACAAAGAACAGTAAAGAAAGCCGACTTAATACAGAGTTGGAAAAGAGGTCTTAAAATATTAGAAGGATTTAAGTCAATGTTTGTGAATCGATATTTACCTAGCTTACGTGAGCGGTATTAAACACTCTCCAAAGAAACCTAGGGTAAAATCCAAGTTGGGACCTAAAATCGGTCAAATAGTGCAAATCAAAGGGGATAATTTTTTTATTTTATTTATTTTATTTTTATTTATTTATTTATTTATTTCAGGCTACAATGGCCCATAGCAACATAAATACCTTATAGACTAACATACATACAATTATAACATAAAACTAAAAAAATAAACTAATTTGCACGTAAACACGGCGCCGTGCGGCGCAGCGTGGTGTCCGGTAGCCGGCCACGGAATCGCCGGAACACGACACCCTTTGGCCAAAATTCCTCTTTCATCAGAGTCGACAGATGGTCGGTTGGTACTCTCACCACAAATGAATTAAAATTCACGTTATGGCGGGACTCCAATCGCTCGACTCTCAGAGTGAATTTGCTCTTGATTCTGATGTACTCTACGATCTCCTCTGCCTTCGTAGAGTAATGCAATCGGGACACGTACAGCAGCGTCGTCGGTATAGCTGGACGCAGCAGGTGGTTCGGTCCGGTCGGTGCAACACCGCACAGGTTTCGACAGGCGGGCTTCCTCTTCTTCCTTTCGACCTTGACAAAGCCCTCTTCGTCGAGACGATGATCTTGCGGTGCCGCAGTAGTAGCCTCATGGATTAGGCTACTTTTCTTTTCCATTTGAGGCGGTCGCCGCTCAGGTTGCGGAGCGGCGGCGGCGGCTGTGCCGACAGGTCGGCTGGCGGCCGCAGCTGCGTAGGCACGTTGAGGTGTTGACGTGCAAACGCGTGACGTCCCCACCGGGGCGGAGGGGCGGGCGGCGGGGCTAGGGATGGAAATGATTGCTATTTAGAAATCATAATCATATGATCATATGATTTTTTTTATCACAGTGATTACACCTGCTATTTTTCATTGAGAGTAATTTTCCTACTATTTATCATTGCAAATATTGAAGAGAAATGACATGGTAATTGAATAATGATTAAGATGTAACAGGACATGATTATATGTCACACAACAACGCGCACGTGCTTAGGACTGACGAGGACGACCGCCCGCACAGGTGAAATGTCATTTCATTTTAAACTGCGACTGCGACTGCGACCCGGGTCACAGGTCAATCGGACGCACTACTCGCACGCAGGGATTGTTGAGTAGATGCGTCCCGCTCACACCTCGCTCGTATGATTGTCGTGCATGCTCGCCGCGGCCGCTCCGCGCGATTTTATTCGATCATTCATACACGCACGCACTAGTGAGAAATCATAATCGCTGCGATTGCGAATGACAATAGCAGTTATGACATATGAAAAACTAAATCATATGATTTTTCACTGCTATCAATGATTTGTTCCATCTTTAGGCGGGGCGCGGGGCATCGCGCGCAGTGACAGCGGCCGGTGACGCATCCGTATGCGCCGACTCGAAACTGCTGATGGATGCATTTTGCGCCCCGCGACGAGTGTTTACGTAAGAGGCCTCGGGTGACCTACATACCGAAGCAGTGTTGCTTAGTAACACTACCTGGGCGCGCAACTCACCAATGGTGTTATTTGAAGCCTCCAACTTCTCCACTACTTCGGCCAGGCTTGGTTTGAGGAAGTTGATGTCCTTTAACAGCCTGGTGACATCTACATGGTCGAACGTAACGGGAGGCAGCTTGTGAAGCTCTTTTGCCACGAACGAAGGCACGTCGTCCGGGTCGGTCTCCTTCAGCAGGCTGATGATGTCCTGGAGACTCCTTTCTGTTCCATCCCTCCTGCGAGATGGCATCTGGTTGGCTTTACCGAGCGTCTGGAATAGCAGCGCCTTGCCACTGCAAATCTCGTCCTCCTTGAAGTTGGACTTGCAGATCTGCAAGATGCTGACCTCGTCCATGGTGTCAATGGCGTTTTGTATAAACGCCAACAACTCGTTGACTATGAGTTGGGAACTCATTGTCACACTGACGTGCAACGGCTATTGCCGCGCAAATCGCGAATTAATAATTATTCTTACTGCACAATGGAGCGCGTCCGTTTCCGATAATGCAAACCGCCAGCACTGGAAGGTTGGTAGAATAACAGAACTGTTAGAAACAGGCAGGACAGCTAAAGTGAAAGTAGGTAGTACAGAATACACAAAATCGATAGGACAGTTATATCCTCTGGAAGTTAAAGAGGAGGACAAAACGTTTTTTGGAGTCACTGAGTCTTACGCAACTGATGACACACCTAACGCAAATCAGCACGTAACAAGTTGTGACGACAGGGTCACTGCAGCCAACGACACGTTTTACATGGAACAGGATAGAATAAATGATAGCAACGAGTCAAATAATGAGACTTGTGAAAGCGAGATGGAGGTAACTAACAATATAAGAGTGACTCAACCCATTGAGGACTTTGAAATGGAAACTTCTGATGACGATCAGAATTTACGGACACTTGAGAGTCAAAATGAAAGGGAATCGCATGACGTCGAGAAACCGAGACGTGCTGCGGCCACAAGAGCCCTGGAGAAGATCCGGGCGTGGACACAAAGCCTTATCACCTTGTTCTAACTTTTCGCCGTCGGGAGTGTCACGACGTCAGACGAATACTCTCAAATGATGGCAGGGTGCTTCTTCGAGCAAGGCATTCTTTGGTGATTTGCGTGGCAATTTTCAAATTTAAAATATTTTTTAAATCGACATCTGTATCTGAAAATACACGTAAAAGTAATATTTTTTGTAGAAGAGGCACATCAGAGAGCGATATACTTACAGAGATAATCGAGGTTAAAAAATTGGTGGCCACGCAAATCACAAAACACCCCACGAAAATGTTTTTTTTTATTTAGCTTTCTCAGATGAGTTATTTAATGTTACATCATATTTAAAATAAGTTATTATGTTAGCAGGTAAAAGAATATGTAAATAACTAAAACAGAAATCGTTTTTTTTTTACTTTTAATTATATTTGAATCAGTCAAGCATTATTTATAAAGACATAACAAACTTAAAACACTTATTTAAATATTTTTTTAAAATAACACTTTCTCTTACTAATCAGTCATTTGTTAGAAACATTTTTTTTCTTCATGTTATATTTTCGGGAACTTATTCGACTTTTGTCTCGTCTAGTTCTTTGTTCGCGGCGGTTCAATTCATGAATACTAAGTATTTTTCCTTTGGCTTTCCTTTTATAATATCTCGCCCGGTTTTTGGCCTTGAACTCTTCATTATTTTTAGGCCTCTCTCTTCTTCTTTCGCATAACTTCTTTCTTTCTAATTTTTCCTCTCTTGTTAATGGCATTTTTGGTCTAAAAAATAATTAATTACAATTTTATCAACTATTAATATAGGTAGCTAATCTGACACAATTTTTATTATTATTAGGCCTTTGCCCTGCAGTGGGACGGCCATGACTAAAATAATAATAGTAATTAGGTAGGTACTTATAACATCAGAAACCCATTAACTGCGTCATTTTAAGTTTGATTTAAATGAATTGACATTTAACTAAAAATATTATCATACATTACCTACTACAAAACACTAAGTTATTTCATTTGCATGGCCAATAATTGATTTGCGTGGGTCAAAACTACCACGTAAACCACGCAAATCACGACCACGGAAATCAAAATAAATCCTTTATTCTAAAAATATATAAAAACCTTTTAAGCAAATAAACTGTGTTTTGAATATAAGTTATGTAACCTAATATTTGTTCGCTACAATATTTTATTCAGTAAATAAATTCACAGACACCGGAGAAAATTGTACCACGCAATTCAAATTTTTGAGAAACCATACCCACGCAACGAGGTTCTTACCGTATTTTTTCGGAAACTCGACGCGTCGTCATACAAGCACTCTGCCCGGCCGTTGGAGCGCAACTAGTTGTAACTTGAATTAGGATGACGAAACATCGGGTCGCGAAGTTAGGGATGTACAAGTGAATTTACAATAGTCCACGCAAATCAGTAACTACCCCGGGACAGTTACATTTTTATTTTTTTTAGATAATGTATTTCTTTTAAAGCTATGGTCTAATTTTTCTTAGCATTGTCAACTTCTTAGGACTTAGCGTTTTTTTTTTTGGTGAACATGTTTAGTTTAAAATATATAATTTACTAAGTGAGTTGATCGGGATTAGGGACACTCCACGAAAATCAAAGAATGTGGGTGTTATATTTTTTTATGATATTAAATATAAAGATAATTGAATAATAATCAATAACCCAGGTAAGAGAGGATTAAAAGTTTGCCCGAAAAAAAAAAGAGGCTTGCAGACTTTTCGATTTCTATTTTTTTAAGGTGATGCCGCTTGAAAAACGTGTCTCAAAGAATGACTCGGCAACACTCTGATGACGTCACCCGGCAGTGAGAACCCCGCTGCCAATGTCAGTATGAAAGCCCGCTAATGCGGTCGATGTGAGTTCGTTATTTTACATTATAATATTCTCTCATATGCAAGTTAAGTACTGTGTTAGTGAATTGGGTGAAAGGACGATGCGGAGAAAGGGCGCCACGTGCTGCTGTAATGAAAGCTAAGTATCTCTATGTGGAATCTAAGTACCTAGCTAAGTACCTATCTAAGGGATCCGAGTATATTGTTCTCTAAGTGGAAACTAGGTAACTAAGTATAATGAAGGCTAATTACCTATCTAGGTAACTAGGCCAATAAGTAGGTACCTAATTATCTAAATGACTTGTGAACTAAGTACTTATATTGGTGACCAAGTATAAGTATGATTTAAGTACAACACACTAAATATTCTATAGATAGGTTGAACTGCATATTATCGTACCAGCAGTAGATAGATAGGTTGAACTGCATATTATCATACCTGCAGTGATAGCGTACGGCCCTTCGGGCCTTCGGGGGTGCGACGGTCCAGAAAGACCGTGGAGCATAAGATACAAGCACCCGTAACAAGTAGGACTGCATATTATCATACCTGCAGTAGAAGCGTACGGCCCTACGGGGGTGCGACGGTCCAGAAAGACCGTGGTGCACAAGATAATCACCCATAACAACTGTTCATCTGCCCAATGAGATGATAGCGCACGGCCCTACGGGGGTGCAGTGATCCGGTAAGGCCTAAGTAAGATACTGAATGCAAGGGATAGTACATACAAGGATTCTCTCGTACTATCTAAGCAATAGGACCCTTGTATGGAACAAAACGACCATTTCCGAACGGCAACACTGTACTTGTAATTATTAGACAGACCGGCTGTCAGTGTGACGTGTGTCACTTCGTTCACACTGCTTAGGTTAGATTCGTGCGGGCACGTAAAAAGGGGAATTTGTAATTTTGATGTGTAGGGCACATGACAAATTAAATCGGCGGACCGTAATAGATACGTAACAGTGTTATGTTCTAACCATTTAGATTAGTATCCAAGGCGGGCTAGCTAAAACGGTTAATTGATTGGAGCTTGGTCGTCGTTGGTGAATTGGTCGTCAAGCACGAGGCATTTGGCCTTTTTTGGTTATGAGACCCACGCAGTGTATCTCGCGTTGGACTGGGAACTTTAATAAGTTTTGAACTAAGCATTGACATATAAGTGTAGTTGTGCATCGGTGTATTACGGTGCAGTCTCACTGCTGTGCCGTGGGCCACGTGGCGTGGCGCGTGACGGAAGTCGAACGGTGCGTATTTGTCTGGAATTAAGAGCGGCGGACGAGTGGAAAACTAGTTTGTAAGTAGGAGTTTTATTTTATTTAATGGCATTTCCCTACAGCAACTCTGCTAGAGTTGCTGTAGGGATATCAGTCGATGACCTCTCTGGACCATAAATTTTTTGTTAGTAGAGCGTAGGTTAGTCGATTGACCTCTCTATAGCATACAACCCGTCTTAATGTTCCAGGTAGTAGCGTCTTATTCTATATTTGTTTCCATGACTAGACATTATCATTATGACTTCACTCCTTACAATAATTACCACAGGGGGAAACTCATGTAACTGATGTACTTAGGTTTTAGCGAGTGAGGTTGAAGCGAAGCTTGGCGAGAAATTATACTCAGGATGGTCAGTCGTAGAATGGATGATTTATTTTAGTTAATGATCATATATATTACAATTATTATATTTACAAACATAGGTTGCTTAACTTAGTCACTTACGCAAAAGAGAGAGGAACAACGGGTGTCTCATTCACCCGCGGTCGCTATGCAACGCGGTGCGGAGAACACCCCGCGACGCGGGGAAGTGCGGGCGGGAAAACACGCACGCGACAAAACTGGCGACGTTCGTTGCGCTCGGCCATTTCGACGGCCGGCAGACCACGGAGCGGACGCAGTGAAGATGCGTGGCGTGCGGCGTGCGGCGATGGCGATAACTGTGGCGCTGTTACGAGTGATGTGTACACGCAGCTGAGAATGGTGGCGAAGAATGAAGATGCTGTTTGCTTGTTGACGAAGCTCCATTCCTATTTCATTACGACAGCCCTTTTCAGTGCTATGTTCCTGTTTCATATCGATCTATTCTTATTTCATTATGGCAGCTCTTTTCAGAGCTATGTCCCTGTTTCATATTGAAAAGGCTTCCGTCCGACATTCTATTAAATGGATTTGCTTTACATCTTCTGTGCTTGTTATTGTGAGTGTGCGGCTACAGGTTCTACAATACATTTCAGCACTGTAAAGAGTCACCCCGGCTACCAGCTGGAGGTGTGACCCGTTGACAGAGGCACCACATGCTGTGGTGTCATCTGTTTCCTAAATCTACAGATGGCGAAGCAGTAATCTAATTCGAGGCAGCTGTTCCTTGAGGAAGCAGAGAGAAGCTGTCTTGAAGTATAACTATGTGAGTCATATTTATATTTTTAATTGCAAACAGCATACAAAGATTGTTCTTCTGTACTTGTCGCCCATGAAACACATAACCTAGGCACATATACATTAAAGCGGCGACACTCGTACTTCAATGAATATTGTAAACAAATAATTAGTGAAATCGGTTCAGCTAAAATTTTTTTTTTAAACACTGATAAAAGACGACAGCCTCAGGCGGGAATCGAACCACGCACCTCGTCGTCTTTTATCAGTGTTTAAAATTTTACTTAAGTATATTTAAGCGTTAATAAAACGCTAAAATATAAAATATTATTCGGTTCAGCTGCTCTCGAGATTTGCGCTTAGCAACACATTCAGAGATTCATTTTTATATTATAGATAAAATTTCTTTATTGCATAGACTGTGTAACAAGTTTTAAAAAAAATAGTATCTATCAACAGTTTGCCCGTGATCAGGGCATCAATCATACTAAGCACCAACGATATTACCAAAACTTAACCTTTACCGTTCAGCCGACTCGCTGACCCGTGACCCGCTTGCTCGTTTGCCTCCTTCTGCTATAAAAAACGCGATAGCACTCATAGATTTTTTTTTCTCTTTATTGGGGTTAAAAAACAGTGTACACAATACCATATAACATTAAGTACAAGTGATAAACATTTCTCATTGTGCCACCAACAACATTAACCATATATATATATTATGTAATTGCGTGAGGAATGATAGTGAAAGTAAGTATGTATATAAAAAAGGAATTGCTAATAAGGTTACATTAATAAAACATAAAAAATATAAGTCACGAGAAGTGCTTCTACAAGTTGTCTTTTAAATGTACCAATTCGTGTAGCAAACATATCTATGTTATTGAAGTTCATATTAAAAGAATTGAACATTCTATTTAAGGGTGATCATTTGCCAGCATTAGTGCGACAAAAGGACGTAGCAAACAAGCGTGTTAAATTACGACTATGTGTCGTGGAAGGTTCTTTCTAAGATACTAAAGAATCTTTATAAGATACTTTATTATTGAGCTGAGTGCAATCATATCTGCAATGACACAAATCAAATAAGAACATTGTCTCAACTTGATAACGTCTTAATTTCAGTGTTAGTAGATTATACTTAGCTAGTAACAGGTTATATGGTAACTTACTATGAAAAAATTTATATATGTATAAATGTATGTATAGTACATGCTGCGAAGAAACCGTTTTTGCACTGATTCAAGTAAAACATTATATTTATCATAAAAAGGATTCCATACAGGCACAGCATGTTCAAGCTGGGATCGGACCAATGTCTTATATAAGTAAAGGTAGGTAGAAACATGGTGAAACTTAACACTCGAGCGCATGACAAAACCGTACATTTTGTATGCTTTATTTACAATATAATCAACGTGTGCGTTTAAGTGCAATTGTTTATCCAGTATTACTTCAAGATCTCTTATCTGCTGAACAGATTCAATACGAACACCGCAAAGCATATATGGGTAATGGCTTATTTTCTTTTTTTTGTAAATATAATAGATTTACATTTATTTAAATTCAAACTGAGCTTATATACAGCTTATATACCCGTAGTACAGTATTCGGTAAAATTATCCAAATCTTGTTGAAATTTAATGTGATCTTCATAACTGTTAATAATATGATAAATTTTTAAATCATCTGCATAGAAGTAATGACAGAATTTGAAACATTGCCAGATGTCGTTAATAAATAGGATAAACAACAAAGGTCCTAAAATAGAGCCCTGTGGAACACCGGAACTTATTGATACAAACTCAGACTCAAATCCTTTGATCACGACTTTTTGTGTGCGGTTAGAGATGTAAGATTTAAACCATCTCCACAAGTTTCCACGTATACCATTGTACGCAAGTTTCTCGAGAAGCAATTTATGATCTACTCTATCGAATGCTTTCCGGTAGTCCGTGTATATGCTGTCTGTTTGCTTATTATCATCCATCCCTTCATAAAGATAGCCCGTGTAAACGAGTAAGTTTGTAGTCGTAGACCTTTGTTGCACAAATCCATGTTGTTGCTCAATTACAATGTTGTGAAGAGCGGGATAAACGATGTCATGTACTAGTCTTTCGAATAGTTTGGACAGAACGGGAAGTATAGAGATTGGCCGATAGTTTTCTACGTCATTTTTCGCGCCACCTTTATGTACCGGCACTATTCGAGCAGTTTTCCAAATCTCAGGAAAGACGCCCTCTCGTAGGCAAGCATTAAAAAGGTAATGTAAAGCGATAGAAATGGAACAGGCTGTAGATTTGAAGAACATAGGAGGAATGTTGTCTACCCCTGCACCTTTTGATATATCAAGTGTACTAAGTTCTTTAGTGATTGATTCTTTAGAAATGCATATATCACACATGTATAAGTCATTGTTATTATTACTATCTTTTTTTTAATTTAATGCAAATTTGCATACGTTTAATTAATTTATATTATAATTTATAAATATAATATAATTTAATTTATATTTTTTTATATAATAAATATAAATTTGAAATTTTTTTTTTTTTTTGAAACTACAAATGCTAATATATTATAGTAAAGTACAGAGACAGCTAGAGCGTGACACCTGTCTATACACTCGCTCTTCAATAATAAATTTAAATATAAAGTTTTGAAGCATATTATGACATGGTCAAGGTGCATTTTGTAATCCCGCCTCGTGATTCACCTGCGCTATCGTTTTCTACTGCGTGCGCCGCCGCTGTGGCGTCTGTGGAGCACCCGATGGTTTACAAGGTTTATGGTGATCCATCAAGCAACATCTTGTAAACAACGAGCTGTCTATTGTCGCCTTGACGACGGCTCCGCTTTGACCAATAGGCGTTGAGCCCGCACTTCCGAACCAATAAGAACCAAGTTTTTTTCGTGCTGCTGACGTTTCGCGCCTGCGCCCGCTGCCGCACACAAGATCCGTCACCTTGTTTTCTACTGATTTGTTTTCTTTTTTTAGATTTATTTGTTTATTTTAATTTTAATATGATTAAGTTTACTAGATGTCCCAACGCTCCACGACTTTAGGCCAAGATACCGGTAATGGCCATTATGTGAGGTGCGAGCTCTGCTCTCAACCAAAATTTTTTAGAGGCACCAGAGGTCTAAAGATCCATATTGGTAAGGTGCACAGACTTTCTCATGCCTCCCAGCCCACCCCTTATGTACCCTCCCGTTCAGTTGACCCACCCATCCAACAAAATATTGAATTTTGGCAACAACTTGCAAAATTAAAAAATGCTACCCCAATTATAAAACGAATTCCGAGAGGAGCTCGCACCTCAGTAGCTCATTCTCTAGCGCAAACCATAGGTAGGGTCATCCACGAAAACACCTCGTACAGCTGGGAACTACTATTGTCATTTGCTTATCGCGTTCTTCATGTAAGCAAGGATGACAATAGTGGTACCCTAACCCATAAAATTAAATCCAACTGCACAAATCCATTACCACCACTTCATAGTTCAGTCGTTAGTTTTAGAAAATCGCAAATCACTTCATTTAACATTAGCAAGGTTGAAGAAAAAATCAATGAAGGTGATTTAAAAGGGGCCACCCAGTTGATTTTTTCTAGTGATTCCGTTGCTCCTGACTCTCCAGAGACTGTGGCATCACTAATTGCTAAACACCCTCCTCCTGCAGCAACACTTCGCCTCCCCGATCCACCCGAGTCTACAGATGCTTCGCCTTCGACCAACGAAGACGAAGTCTACAATTCTATATTTTCATTTAAAAATGGCTCTGCCGGTGGCCTCGACGGTCTCTCCCCGCAACATTTTAAAGATTTGGTTTGTGGTACCTCTGGAGACGCCGGCAGAGTCCTACTCACCAAAATTACCCAACTCTCCAACCTCATGCTTGCTGGTAAAGTTCCGCGAGACATCACCGGTATACTCTATGGCGCTAACCTCTGCGCTTTAAGAAAGAAAGATGGTGGTATAAGGCCGATCGCCGTAGGGTGTACCATCAGGCGCATCGTCTCTAAAATTTGTGTCAAACACACCCTTTCTGACCTTTCATCAAAATTTCAGCCAATACAACTCGGGTTCGTTTCGAAAGGTGGCTGCGAGGCCGCCGTTCACTCAGCCCGCACCTTCTTGTTCAATGATGGTGGCGAAGTTCTGCTGAAGGTGGACGTCAAAAACGCCTTCAACTCCGTAGACAGGGGTGCCCTGCTGGCGAAAGTAAAGCAGGAAATACCTTTGTTTTTTAATTATTTATGGCAATGTTACAGTGAACCAACTAAATTGATTCACCGTAACAATCTTTTACATTCTGCCGTTGGTTGCCAGCAGGGCGACCCTCTGGGTCCAGCTATTTTCTCTTTGGCTATCCACCAAATAATTTCAAACCTAAATTCTAAATTTAACGTCTGGTACCTCGATGACGGCACTTTAGGGGGTAACTCCGACCTGGTTCTCGAGGACCTACAGAATTTAATAAACCAGTTTGGCACCATAGGTTTGGAACTAAATTTCTCGAAGTGTGAATTATACATATCGAATACCGTGGCCCCGGACCGTAGAGCTCAAATTATTTCTGACTTTAGTCTTCTGGCCCCCAACATCAAAATTCTCAGCGACGACTCATTATTTTTATTAGGTGCACCACTTCTCGATGCTGCCATGCCGGCTTTTATTGATGATGCCATCGCTAAATTCAGTTTAAATTCAGACCGTCTATTTCAAATTAATCCACACATGGCACTATTTATTATTCGTTTTTGTCTCTTCGTTCCAAAATTTACCTACGTACTCCGATGCTCCCAACTCTGGCTTTTTCCAAACTTATTATCAAACTTAGATATTCTTATTAGAGATACTTTAGTCAAAATTCTTAATTGTCCCATGAGCGACCGCGGATGGCTTCAGGCTTCCCTTCCTGTACGCTTCGGGGGCCTAGGTATAAGAAATTTAAGCAGTGTGGCCCTGCCAGCGTTTTTGTCTTCTGCTCATAGCACGCACAATCTCTACCGGAAGATTGTCAACCCATCCCTGGGTTCCGTAGAGTTGTCGTGTGTGGCAGATGCCAAAAACGCCTGGCTATCCACCTGTCCAAATTCAGACCTCCCTTTGTTACCACAGTCGCAGAGGCAATGGGACGAGCCACTTTGCAAACAAGTTCATGAGGAGCTCCTATCCACTTCTGCTGATTCGGCAGAACTCGCTCGTCTCACTGCCGTCTCCGAGAGAGAGTCAGGCCACTGGCTCCAGGCATTACCATCTGCCAACGTCGGTACCTTGTTGGACGGGCCGTCCCTCACTCTAGCGGTCTGCCTCCGTCTTGGCGCCAGGGTAGTCCACCCTCATCGCTGTGTGTGTGGGGAGGCTGTTGACGAGCTTGGCCACCACGGCCTTTCTTGCGCTCGCAGTGCTGGTCGTATGTTACGGCACTCCTCACTCAACAGCATCATTCGCAGTGCTTTTGCCACCGTTGGTGTACCGGCTGTTTTAGAGCCAACTGGTATCTCTCGCAGCGATGGCAAAAGGCCTGACGGTATGACCATTGGACCTTGGAAGCTTTTCAGGTCGTTGGTGTGGGATGCGACCTGTGCAGACACCGTGGCTCCCTCTCATGTACGCGCCACCTCGCTTCATGTCGGGGCTGCTGCGGTAAGTGCTGAAAGTCGCAAACGGAACAAGTACGCGAACCTAGGCCGCAACTACATATTTGTTCCGTTTGCAGTGGAGACAATGGGTCCATGGGGGCAGGAGGCCAAGCAGCTCGTTAAAGAGTTAAGTCGTCGCCTTATTGAGGCTTCCGGTGACAAGAAGGCTGGCAGCTACCTCTGCCAGCGTATCAGCCTCGCAATCCAAAGAGGTAACGTTGCCAGCATTCTTGGTACCGCACCCATGAGCCCACAGTTGGATGACATCTTTTATTTATAGGTTTATTCTTCTTTTTTTACCGTAGTTTAGTTTAGGTGGATTAATTTTAATTATTTATGTAGATAATTAAGTTGTTTTTTTTATTATTATTAAGTTATGTTGTTATTTTGTGATTATAATATATTAGCATTTGTAGTTTCAAAAAAAAAATAAAAAATTACTATCTTTTATATCCGTGACATCAAATTTATTATTTACATTCGAAGGTTCATAGACAGAATTAAAAAAAGTGGAAAACAAGTTACATACACTAATTGGATCATTTGAGCATATATTCTTGTTCGAGATGCAGCTAGGTATATCAGAAGTACTCTTACGATTGTTGATAAATTTCCAGAAATATTTTATATTAACTTGTATACCATCTTCTACTGATTCTATGTACCGATTGTAGCATTTCTTAGATTCCATTCTAAATCGTTCCCATAATATGCTAAAAGTTTCATAATCACAACAATTTCCGTACTTCTTCCACTTAATCCACGCTCTCTCTTTATTCTTAAAAATATGTATCAAAGCTAAAGAAAACCATACGGGAAACCGCGAACTTTTAATAGTTTTTGTTGGAACAGCTTTTTTTATGATGGAATTAATAATTTCGTAAAATATTGTTACTGCATCACCAGCTGATTTTTGTCGAAATATTTTAATCCAGTTTAATTTACTAAGTTCTGTGTTAATAAGTTCATAAGGAGCGTTTTTATAGTCATATTCGGTGCGTGGTTTTAGATGGAAACTATTCGTACATTTGATCATAGGAACTAGAATGTAAAAGGGCGGGTGATGTCCATCGACAGGCACAAGTGCGTTGTGTACAGGAAACGCTTCACAGTCATGTATATTGGTGATAAACAGATCCAATATCCTACCATTTTTATTTTTAAATTTATTATATTGAAAACCGTGTAACAAAGACATCATATTTATTAAATGTTTTATGGATGTTGCATAGGAACCGTTTATATTGGGCTTTACATAATTATTAACACTTTTCCATTCTATTAAGGGTAAATTAAAATCTCCAGCCAATATAAAACTGTTAACGTCTCCGCTCTGCAGTATATAGATAATATATTCAATAAAACAAATGTAGTCCTCAGAGCATAAAATTGGTGGAACATAGGCCGCAACGATTACGCAACAATAGTTTCGAGCGCGTAGCTCAACAAGCACATGATCAACGAGTGGCGGGAGCCGGGCAGCCGCGGCCGAGGCGCCGGCATCGAGGACGCGCGGCACAGCACCCAGCTCGCGGCGGACCGCCACCAGCACGCCCCCTCCGTCCCGCTTGAAGGTTCTCCCACGATCGCGATCACACCTATGCACACAAAATCTCGAATCTATCCACTCGCCGTTATGTATATCATTATGCAACCAAGTTTCAGATAATATTATAATGTCATAATCATTTAATAAAATATTAATGTAGATGGTATGCAGCTTAGTCCGCATACCGCGGCAGTTTTGGTAGTAAACAGATAATGCGCGACTATCCATTATCGGAACAGAAAAAAGCACAGATATTACTACGATATATATGCGATTTTTTAAGACGGTTCGTAACATTAAATGACACCAACCATAACAATAATCTTAATGCATATGGTCCAATCCCATAATCACTGTGAAGACCCTGAGCATGTATGGATATAATAACACAAAGATAAATATGATATAAAAAATGAGACAATGCACAATTATGTATTTTAACTACATGTATGGAAGCAACGCGTAAACAAACAAAAGTATTGATTAAGTTTAAATTATTCCCTTGTTGTTTGCAAATGCTAAAACAATTAACTTTAAAATTGGTTTTTATAAAACGTAACAGTATTATGTAAAGCACACGACAAAAATTACAATTAATAAATATACTTAACAACGACAGACAGAAACTAACAGTAATAATAATAACAACAATAAATACTTTATTTATCTGTATTTTTATCTTTTTTATATTATTTATCTTACTATAATAGCTCGTTAGATTAGTTATTAAGTCTTAACTATAAGTTAGTTAACTGTTTTTTTATTATTATTAGTATTGACGTCAATAAGTGCCTGTAAAGGTTTACATTGAATAAATAATTTGACTTTGACTTTGACTTTGATTTAATTTTAGAGACATCTTGTGCCGAGCGGATTGCAAAAATGGGTGAAGTTTCTGATTTACGGGCCAGAATAACGCCATGTTTAATCCATACGAATTTAAATTGGTATTTCTTAGCGACTTCTCTCTCTGCATTGTCGAAAAAAAAATTATTATTTAAGAGCGTTTACGTCCTTTTGCGCCGTTTTGCTCAAAAACTGTACTTTATAAACCTCTTAATATCTGTTAATACTAACTTTACAAATATGTTAAATACTTATATCATTAGGCGCTCTTTAGTCGAAATAGTTTGTTGAAAACTTTTCTAAATTTATGGATATTTTGGAATTTATAACAAGATAACTGTACAGAGGTTTTCATAAATTGACTTTCCGCGTCAACTTCGAAGCTTAAAAGTGTGTTTAAATTACTAACAAATCTAATTACAACATTTTTATTTCAATTTGAAAGATCCTCAGCAAAATAGTTTGTTGAAAACATTTTTTGATTTTGGTTACTAACAAAAACTATAAAGTTCCAAACATTGTGAATTTTTAAAGAAATTATAGGTGATAAAGTGATTGTTTTCTCTAATGTACTAAATATATTTTAGAAGATAAAAGCTTTATACTATAGAAAAAAGTGTTATTTAAAATTTTAACAAAATTGTTTTTACTAAATAAGCTCTATAATTTTTCTATGAATATTTTAAAACGCCGCGAGGCCTCTGAGAGAGTGGTCACGTCGCTCGACGCTCTGCCCGGCGCGGTTGTCGACCTTTCCGTAAGTTCGAAGATAGTGCAAATTTATAGCTTGATTTGCAAATCTTAGTACTTTGGTGAGTAAATTATTACAAGCTTTTATTTAACTTGCAATGTATGTATGTCTTGTTCGGGTGGAATTTTGCAACTCAATTTTGACCCACTTCCCGTTTACTGATTGAGCTGAAAATTTGCATACATGTGTAAATTGCGTGACAATGCAATTTTGTGATTGACATGGTGCTGATCTGATGATGGAGATGGAAGGTGGCCATTGAAACTTTGCAATAAAATAGCACAACCTAATCGAGTTTGGGCTCGTTTGAATCGTCTTGACGAGTAGTTTGTCTTTCAATGGTAACCAGGGTCTGATGATGGAGCTGGATGGTGGTCATAGGAACTCTGTAATAAAACGACGCAACCCCATCGAGTTTCGGCTCGTCTCATTCGTCTTGACGAGTCCTTTGTTTTTAAATGGTTACCAAGGTCTGATCTGATGATGGAGCTGAAAGGTGGTCATAGGAACTCATTGAAGAAACGACGCATCCCCATCGAGTCTCGGCTGGTTTGATTCATCTTGACGAGTACTTTGGTGCTAGATGGTAACCAGAGTCTGATGATGAAGCTGGAAGATGGCCATAGGAAATGAGTAATTAAACAACATAATAACCCCATCGAGTAAGCTGATGTTGGAGCTGGAAGATGGCCATAGGAACTCAGTAATTAAACAACATAACCCTATCGAGTAAGGGCTCGTTTAAATCGTCTAGACGAGTACTTTGCTGTTAGATGGTAACCAGGGTCTGATGATGGAGCTGGAATGTGGCCATTGGAACTTCGCAATGAAATAACACAATCTAATCGAGTTTGGGCTCGTTTAAATCGTCTTGACGAGTATTTTGTCTCTCAATAGTTACCAGGGTCTGATGATGGAGCTGGATGGTGGTCATTGGAACTCTGTAATAAAACGACGCAACCCCATCGAGTTTCGGCACGTCTCATTCGTCTTGACAAGTACTTTGTTTTTAGATGGTTACCAGGGTCTGATCTGATGATGGAGCTGAAAGGTGGTCATAGGAACTCATTGAAGAAACGACGCATCCCCATCGAGTCACGGCTCGTTTGATTCATCTTGACGAGTACTTTGGTGCTAGATGGTAACCAGGGTCTGATGATGGAGCTGGAAGATGGCCATAGGAACTGAGTAATTAAACAACATAATAACCCCATCGAGTAAGGGCTCGTTTAATTCGTCTAGACAAGTACTTTGCTGCTAGATGGTAACCAGGGCCTGATGATGGAGCTGGAATGTGGCCATAGGAACTCCGTAATAAAACGACGCAACCCCATCGAGTTTCGGCTCGTCTCATTCGTCTTGACGAGTACTTTGGTTTTAGATGGTTACCAGGATCTGATCTGATGATGGTGCTGAAAGGTGGTCATAGAAACTCAGTAAAGAAACGACGCAACCCCATCGAGTCTCGGCTCGTTTGATTCGTCTTGACGAGTACTTTGGTGCTAGATAGTAACCTGGGTCTGATGATGGAGCTGGAAGATGGCCATAGGAACTCAGAAATTAACAACATAACCCCATCGAGTAAGGGCTCGTTTAAATCGTCTAGACGAGTACTTTGCTGTTAGATGGTAACCAGGGTCTGATAATGGAGCTGAAATGTGGCCATTGGAACTTTGCAATGAAATAACACAACCTAATCGAGTTTGGGCTCGTTTAAATCGTCTTGACGAGTAGTTTGTGTCTCAATAGTGACCAGGGTCGTGATGATGGAGCTGGATGGTGTTCATAGGAACTCTGTAATAAAACGAAGCAACCCCATCGAGTTTCGGCTCGTCTCATTCGTCTTGACGAGTACTTTGTTTTTAGATGGTTACGAGGGTCTGATCTGATGATGGAGCTGAAAGGTGGTCATAGGAACTCATTAAAGAAACGACGGAACCCCATCGAGTCTCGGCTGGTTTGATTCATCTTGACGAGTACTATGGTGCTAGATGGTAACCAGGGTCTGATGATGGAGCTGGAAGATGGCCATAGGAACTGAGTAATTAAACAACATAATAACCCCATCGAGTAAGGGTTCGTTTAATTCGTCTAGATGAGTACTTTGCTGCTAGATGGTAACCAGGGTCTGCTGATGAAGCTGGAAGGCAGCCATAGGAACTCTGTAATAAAACGACACAACCTAATCGAGTTTGGGCTCGTTTAAATCGTCTTGACGAGTACTTTGGTTTTAGATGGTTACCAGGGTCTGATCTGATGATGGAGCTGAAAGGTAGTCATAGGAACTCAGTAAAGAAACGACGCAACCCCATCGAGTCTCGGCTTGTTTGATTCGTCTTGACGAGTAGTTTGGTGCTAGAAAGAAAGAAATTAAAATGTATTTTCATTTCAGGTTATCGAAGATGAGGTTCCACAAACAACAAATAAGGTTGAAGGTCGAAGACTAGTAGATTTTCAATACTTTTTGGACCAAATTAAAATACTTAGTAACCACAATAGAGCCACAGGATGTACAATTGATAATTTACAAGTGATAAAAAAGCATAAAGTAGGCTTATTATCTACATTTTTAATGAAGTATAACATTTACCTTCAGATAAGTCTAAGAATCATCTAAAATCTTGTTTACATAAGAAAGGTCAAAGTGTATTTAGTTGACAATACAGCCTGGTCATAATTATATTTTCACATTATAGTTTCTTAGTCAATTATTTTTATAAATAATTAATTTTACGCTGGTATGATAGCCTTTAACAGCAGTGTCTTACAGACAAAGGTACCTACTCAAAATTTATGTTGCGTTTAAAGTATTGTTCTCTTACTTTCGTTGGAGTTGCTCGAGTGTGTCATGCTCTCTTAAAGTGTCTCTGCGGTGGTGGCATGTGCGTCGGGTCGTTACGTTCCCTCAAACATGGTTAAAAGAAGCGATGGCTGATTCACATGTCATACTCGTGAACGGGTGCCGCCTGTGGAGGCTGGTCTGCTCTTGCAATCTTATTTTTTACTGGTAGTATTGAAAAGTCTTACTTTTTCTTGTTTCAGAGACACTGTAAGACGTTGTTTATTTTATTTTATATCGAGCAATACTTACTTTAAACGCAACATAAATTTTGAGTAGGTACCTTTGTTTGTAAGACACTGCTGTTAAAGGCTATCATACCAGCGTAAATTAATTAGTTATAAAAATAATTGAGTAAGAAACTATAATATGAAAATATAATTATGACCAGGCTGTATTGTCAACTAAAAACACTTTGATCTTTCTTATGTAAACAAGATTTTACATGATTCTTAAACTTATCTAAAGTAAAATGTTACACTTCATTAAAAATGTAGATAATAAGCCTACTTTATGCTCTTTTATCACTTGTAAATTATCAATTGTACATCCTGTGGCTCTATTGTGGTTACTAAGTATTTTAACTTGGTCCAAAAAGTATTGAAAATCTACTAGTCTTCGACCTTCAACCTTTTTTGTTGTTTGTGACGTCAAGACAAATGAGACGAGCCGAAACTCGATGGGGTTGCGTCGTTTTATTACAGAGTTCCTATGACCACCATCCAGCTCCATCACAGACCCTGGTAACTATTGAAAGACAAACTACTCGTCAAGACGAATGAGACGAGCCCAAACTCGATTAGGTTGTGTTATTTCATTGCGAAGTTTCAATGGCCACATTCCAGCTCCACCATCAGACCCTGGTTACCATCTAACAGCAAAGTACTCGTCTAGACGATTTAAACGAGCCCTTACTCGATAGGGTTATGATGTTTAATTACTGAGCTCCTATGGCCATCTTCCAGCTCCATCATCAGACCCAGGTTACTATCTAGCACCAAAGTACTCGTCAAGACAAATCAAACGAGCCGAGACTCGATGGGGTTGCGTCGTTTCTTTACTGAGTTTCTATGACCACCTTTCAGCTCCATCATCAGATCAGACCCTGGTAACCATCTAAAACCAAAGTACTCGTCGAGACGAATGAGACGAGCCGAAACTCGATGGGGTTGCGTCGTTTTATTACGGAGTTCCTATGGCCACATTCCAGCTCCATCATCAGGCCCTGGTTACCATCTAGCAGCAAAGTACTTGTATAGACGAATTAAACGAGCCCTTACTCGATGGGGTTATTATGTTGTTTAATTACTCAGTTCCTATGGCCATCTTCCAGCTCCATCATCAGACTCTGGTTACCATCTAGCACCAAAGTACTCGTCAAGATGAATCAAACGAGCCGCGACTCGATGGGGATGCGTCGTTTCTTCAATGAGTTCCTATGACCACCTTTCAGCTCCATCATCAGATCAGACCTTGGTAACCATTTAAAAACAAAGGACTCGTCAAGACGAATGAGACAAGCCGAAACTCGATGGGGTTGCTTCGTTTTATTACAGAGTTCCTATGACCACCATCCAGCTCCATCATCAGACCCTGGTTACCATTGAAAGACAAACTACTCGTCAAGACGATTCAAACGAGCCCAAACTCAATTAGGTTGTGCTATTTTATTGCAAAGTTTCAATGACCACCTTCCATCTCCATCATCAGATCAGCACCATGTCAATCATAAATTTGCATTGTCACGCAATTTACACATGTATGCAAATTTACAGCTCAATCAGTAAACGGGAAGTGGGTCAAAATTGAGTTGCAAAATTCCACCCGAACAAGACACATACATTGCAAGTTTAATAAAAATACATGCAATATAATATTATACTTACATATTTCATGCATTACTTACGCCCATATTAAAAAAAAAAACAATCAAAGTATATTTATAAAGTCTTTTACTGTTAAGTTTATAATGGTATAAAATTGGTTGCCTGTAAAGTCGGTATACGGGCGAAAGTTTTACGTGACAACGACTTTGAGTGGTAAAATAATTTTAATGTGAATATTCATTCGTATAGTAGGAAGAAGGATGAAATAATAGTAACAATTTAAAACATTTATTTAAACAAAGAATTATATTTAAAACATAGTTGAGTGGGAGAGAGACGCAAGGCATTCGGCGGGCCTCTCTCTCGTTCGGTGACTCATCGTAACGTTACCGAGCGTTACACTTTTTCATAAGTGACTCCCAGCCGCAACCTAATTTAAGACGTTGTCACGTCAAAAATAATCGAAGTACCTATTACGAAAAAGCAAATTCGATCTAACGGATCAAAGTGAGTGAGTTTGACTACAGTGAGCAGAACTAGCCTATTCTACACACACAGTCGCGCGCGCTCACAGCTCGCTTCTGTGTGCGTGATATTTGGACTTAAAAACCTAAAGTTGAGGTCTCGCGCTCGGCGTAAACGCTCTAGTGTTCGTTAAGATAAATAGTATGGAGGGTGCCCGTGATAGAAAGCTTACTGGAATCTAATCCTTTGTTCGCGCGGAATGCCGATAAAATGTTGTCACGTTGTACTCTGCTGGTAAATTTAACGATCACGTTCTTTGGCCTTGGATTTTTTTGATCAGCATGAGGTACGCGATGAACGGCTACAATGTCTGTTGATCGTATTGGGCATTTAATAACATTGCCTAGTATTTCAAGTATGCTCAAAAGGTTTTCACCACGTCGTTCAGGCATGTTCGAAATCTCAACATTACATTGCCTCGCCTGTTGTTCCATTGTTGACAATTTGTATTCCAGGTTACTCATCTTACTTTCAAGGTCATCTAAATTAGACGCCCCACCTTCAATTGACGTTAGGCGGATGTCAAATGCATCCTGACGCTCTGATACAAAATTAACCGACTTTACTATTAAATAGTAAAGTCGGTTAATTTTGTATCAGAGCGTTTCATCTAATTTTTTTATGTTTTCGGAAAGAATTTTGTTTGAATTGGCGTTATCGGCATTTAGTTTAATCATGTTATTATTTAATTCGCCAAGCACAGTGGATATCTTTGCCATTTCTGTTGTCAGAACAGTATTTACCGCTGATGTTATGCAGTCGGTTATTTTCGCATCCCATACTTGCAGCTGTTTATTAAATTGTTCATTCAATAGATCCATTTCATTATCTGGCTGCTTACGCTTACGCGTGTTAATAAGCGTAGCAGTCTCATTATCCACAGAAGTGGGTATGTTTGTATCCGAGGAGAATTTATTCGGCGGCGTGTGCTGTATAGTAGACATTTTTTATACAGAGCAAAAAATATGTCGCCGTCCTGTAGCTCGCGGAGGTGAGCTAGGGTCCCCGCTGCGCCAGGCTCGGGAGATGCGATGCCAAAACGAGATAGCACGAATCGGTTACGTTGGAGTTGAGTCACTGCACTTGTTTTATGCACACGATTTTGGCACTAAAATTAACAAAACTGTACGACTGACGAAAGATTGTCCTACAGATGCAATTAGACAGAATTTTAAATTTACAATAACACTACCACTCTCAATATGCGTCCGAGACGGAATGAATAATAACTAAAGTATTATTATTCTGAGATAGCACTATAAAAGTATGTCTAACGACTGCGTTTCAGTTGTAATTTGGTTGAGATTATTTAGCGTGATAGCCCCCCAGCACCAGGCATGCAATGTACACAAATAAATACTATTAACTTTAATATTAACAAAATTTTATAAATTTTGTTATTAAGTATACATCTTTTTCATATTTGTTTGTTAATCTTTCGTCATTATCTATTTTTTAATTTTGGATAAAATTAATAAAGATTTGGCTTTATGTGCTAAACCCCTTTGCTTTTCTCTTAATAGATAAAATAAATTTAAGACAGTAACTGTCAGTCGGCCAATATGTCATTATCACGTTGCACTGCGTCGGTAGTGGTTCCGGCTTGCGTGACGGTTTTGAAACGGTTGTGCTATCATAATACCTGTACTAGGAACGCCATTAAACAGTTCCGGTGTTTTAGTTCTAGTAAAGCCAGTGTTAACCCAAACAGTGTGACCAGCAAAATGTATATTGCAGAAGAAAGAGGATCAGCTTACGCACCGGATTACCGGGTGTACTTCAGTGAGTTGATGTTGTGAATTATAAGGTGATAGCAGATGTAGTATTGTATCAGTAAGCAGCACTTCAGCGGCTCGCACGCCTGGCACGCGCTGGATTCAAGTTGCCCACTCCATTCTAATCATTCAGTCGCGTGCGTCATTTTATCTTAAAAGGTCAAATAAAACTTCAGTGCTGCAATGACAGCTGCTTAGATAAGCTTTACAAGTTAGCGTTGCGAAAATCTTAATATTTTAAGCCCAACACTACTTCTGAAACACTAGAAAAATAGAAAATAATCCATGTTTACATAGTATTAAAAACTTAACTCAAAAAGGTTTCTTGATTACAAGGATTTCCATTAAGAAAACTTATTGAAGTTGCGGTTTGATTTGTGAAAGAATAAATTCATTTCAATATACCTAGGTAGTTATTTAAACAATTAATCTTTCAAAATACAATAATCAAGTAGTTCTTTCATTTCGCTAAAACACAGATTACCGCCAAAGTTATATCATTACTTTAAAAAATAACAATTATTAAATTACTTATTTGTTTTTCAATCTGCTACCACGGAAATTAGATAATCGTGATATGGCATTATAGTAGGTGCAGTTACTTTAGATAATTATCTGCCTACTTAAAATAGATTACTCATATCTATACCTTTAATGTACTTTGGGATCATTAGTATTAAATAAAATGAATTTTATATTGTTCATAATTTTTTTTTATTTTATTTTAGAACTAAAACAATTACACTATAATTGGTACATTTATAAAAGTAAATACATCTAGTATGGTTAATTGTGTAACCAGCATCATTGTCCACAACAGGGGTAAGTATGAATGTATAAATATATGTAGTATATAGTATAAATGTATGAGAAAGGCACCAGTACACTACTCCCTACACATGGGAAAACATGACTTAACAAATGACGAGTCGCTGAACAAAACCAGTTAAATTCATTTTTGTAAATTTTACAGAAAAGCGCAAAATGTAAATACCCTATTTATATGCACATTCTTACAACTTTGGAAATGGTTATATATCTTCAATGGGGGGGGGGGGGAGGGGGAGATTTTCATGATCAATTGAGCAATCATTGAAAATTACGAATTAAAAAAAATACGGTTATTTGTTGTGGAGTTAGCCGCTTTTGTTCTGCGACTCCTCAAATAAAACAAAACATGTTTCTTAAGACATAAATGTTGCAAAGTGCCAAAAATTAAACATGTGGTAGAATTAAACATGTAGAACAAATCACGGATCTTATTTTATTAATTACCTAGTTACTTGTGTGAGAGAATTTGTAAAATCTGTTTTTTAAATTGGTTAGACAATAGTGTAAATAGGTCTAAGTCATTTGCAGTTTTGTTAAACGATTGTACAATTCGTGACACTGGTACTTATGCTTTTATTTATTTATCTAAAACAACAAGACTTAATACCACCATTACAGATAAAAACCCAATGCAACAGTACAAGCATGCATAAAATTACTATTATTATTATTTTGGATTCAAAGTCAAATTATTTATTCAATGTAAACCTTTACAGGCACGTATTGACGTCAAAACTAATAATAATGAATAAAAACAGTTTTTTTTTAATATGAGAAGGAGGCAAACGAGCAGGCGGGTCACCTGATGGAAAGCAATCACCGACGCCCATGGACACCCGCAAAACCAGAGGAGTCGCAGATGCGTTGCCGACCTTTAAGAAAGGAATAGGGTTAGGGGAAGGAGTAGGAATTGTGAGGAGAGGTGGGAGGGGAAGTGGCCTCCGGAACTCTCACTGGCCGGAGGAAACACAACAGCACCAAGTGCCATTATTTCACGCCGGATATTCGTGAGAGGGTGGTATTACGCCGGGCGAGTCGGCCCAATGCGTGCTGCAAGGCAGCGTGGCTCTACCACTCAGTCAGTGTCACTCATTTAGCACCACCCAGGGGTCACGTGTAGGGTCTCAAGGGTAAACCTACGGACGCGAGAAACTTTAACCCCCGAACCCGTTAACTAACTTGTAGTTAAGACTTAACAACTAATCTAACTAACTAACTATAGTCTGTGCCAGACAAACGCGCATCGCTACCCCCAGTGCACGCCGAAACAGAATTGCGTCGAACCGAAATATAAGCCGTGGCGATAGAATTCTGTCTAAACAAACGTATCCTGGTACGAGACAAAAATGGCGGGAAAGTGTCTCCCCTAGCGACACAAATGGCTAAAACTTATAGGTAATTTATTGTTTTTGGGATGAAAGGTGGAGATTGATAATTCATAGTGAATTGTTAACTTAAGTTACCACTTCAAGGAATAAATGTGATTTCCAATTATCATATTGATATTGTGGTAGTAGAAATTAGAAATGACTGAGTTTTTGAAGTAAAATAAAATACCGGTTGAAATGACTTGGAAAACATTAGTAATTGACATTTTTAATCATTCAAATATCTTTTTTTATAAAACCTAGTAAGTATAAAAAACGTCAAATATTAATAGATACATTAATTTGTGTGTTTTAAAATTGTTTAGTTTTTCGTCTTGGTACAAGCACAGAATAACTAATAGTAATAGTACCAAAAAGTTTGGACAATCGTTCTTTTGCCGAACTGCCCGTATGTGGAATGCGCTTCCCGCACACGTGTTTCCTGCCTCTTTCTCTCCCGGGTTATTTAAGCGGGGCGTGAAAAAGCATTTATGCAGGCCGCCATAGTGAGAGCGTTCGGCATAGCGTGGTAGCGCTGTGATGAACGCTTTCACTTCTTGGGCTTCACTGGCTGCTTTTCATAAGGCAGAGTGAAGCCACTATGGCGTGCCACAATAAAAAAAATAAAAAAAAATAGTACTACCAATACAGAAGGTACAATCTCTAATGACTTTCATGTGAAATTGAAACTTATTGTGGGACCCGAGCGTTCACATTCCGACAAGTAACGCTGACTCGATATCGATATGACGTTAGGAGCGCAGGGTTTACGCGCGCGCGCGGGGATAACGAGTTAAGGCTAGGTAGGTCGCGCTTTGAGTGTTTTCAAACCATCTGAGACATAGAAAGTAATGGTTTAAATTCTGAAAAAAAAGTATGTAATAATTATGGATCTAATGTATTCAAAGTCACATTCAGTTACAAGATCCAATGAACTTCACTCGATAGAAAAAATCACATTCACAAAGCAAACGCCAAATAATATACTTAAATAAAATATTTTTAATTTAGTTAAGTTAGTTTTGTGATTTTGAGAAATAGCCTTTGTAAGTTGCAGTATCCTGTACAAACTTCAATATTGAACAGGCCAATTACAATGAAACATTCTGTGCCTAACAAAGATAGTTACAGTCATGTTTGGTATTTTTTTATCTTTTTTAACATTTTTATGTAAAACAAGAATGCAATAGGTAAATAACTTTGAACTTTGAGTAACCTCTTGTGTGTAAGAAAACTGAAATCAGCTGTTAACAATGGAATTTCTATTGTGTCTGCTTTACGCCAGCTGCCAGGTTAAGGGATTCATTTGCTTTTCAAATAAAAAAAAACCTTAATTTATGCTAAAATGTTTACTAGAAAAAAAACTTTTTTACAGTGACATAATACCGTTGGCTCGTAGCGTAAAGCACAAACTACTACAAAAAACTCAATGAGTCTTCTGGGGTCTTGGTAGCTTAGCGGTTAGAGCAGTGGACAGGCAATCCAAAGGTCATGGGTTCCAATCCCATCCGAGCTTTCCTGAGACTGGTTGTTTATTTCTAGTTAACATTTTATCCTATATCTACGAGTATATCGTCGCCGTAGAGCGAAAAGTCACCAAGTCGCAGTTTGGCCGAAATTGAGTTAGAAATGTCATTAACATCACCGATTTTTTCTGCAAATTTCAATCTTAATATCATGTCAATAGGTATCATAGATTTTATTTTAGGAAGTGCTAAAAATCATTAACACTTACTTAAGACTACAACATTTTACTCGAAAATAAACTAACTAACGAAAAGTAATTAACCCTAATTACTTTTCCTTTTTTTTAGTAATGGATGGTAACTAGGACCCAATTATTTCTAAAATTAACTTAAACCACTTGATTAGTTTAAGAATGACTGTTTAGATTCAGAACATATATGCAAAAACTAACTAAGTCCATTTAGTGACTTTTCAACCAAGAATTATGATAATTTGCACTACCATACGTAAGAGCGAGAAATCATTAAAGTTGATTAATAAGTTCTATCCTAATGGTATAGCCACAAAGCTCTGTTTCGAACATTCGCTAAAACGTTTTGGTGATAATTTTAAGCAACATCTCCAATGGTCTATTATACTTGGGCGATTTGGTTAGTTTTAAGTCTTTGATTTTGCCGCGTAGGTGGTAGGTGACTTTTATTCACCGCGCTGACATCGGCGAATGCGCATGCGCTTGATTTTTTTGTGCCAACGTAATTTTATACCCTATTTGATATTTGTTTCAAGCGTCTCAAATGATTTATGGAGCAGCGGGGACCGGAAAATAACAACAAATAATTGACTAACTAAGTCAGTCGGCTGATCTAGCTCTGGCTCGTTATCTCTCGGCGCAGTTAGTCATTCTGAGGCAATTTAATGCCCACAACCAACAGTGGTTGTTCTCGTTACAGATGACCGACCACGCTGGGCGGGAGACTCGTAGACTTGCGTTATCGCAAGATCTCTCCCAGCTTGTAAACTGCGCTACGCGCGTGCCAGTGCCTTCTGCTGACGACTGATCCAGACAAACATTCCATATCTCATTATCTCATATATTCATATCATAACTAACTGGAGTTATTCTCTTTGAAAATTATACAAACACGGGCGACAACTCACCAACTCCATTCTACAAATCAATAACTAAAAATGTTGGTACAAGATTTGAGAGCGAAAAGTAATTAAGTATGTTTTTTTTTTCATTATCTCTGAAAATAAATGAAATACATTAAATGTAGTAATTTTACCTAATGCGCTAATTTATTCTCCAAATTATGAGACCATAAAATTAGAAACATGTTATACCAAAACTCAGTTATATTTTTTTTTATTTAGTAAAACTTTAAACCTTCCTAACTCAAATATCAGTTTTACCTACTTAGTGACTTTTCGCTCTACGGCGACGATATACTTAGTGTTGTGAATGCAAAAATTTAAATAATAAAGATATTGTTTATGCTTTGAAAAATTTTCTATGTAAAGTCTCAAGGCTTCTTGGCGGGAAAGTGAAGCGTCATGTCTGCAGTTTTGTTTTATTTTCTAACATTTGTGTTTTTTCGAATATTAATGTGAAATAATAGTGGATTATTAACCGTTAAGTGTTTGTGAACGTGCATGAGTGTTGGCAAATGAAACAAAACAGTGCAACATCACTTTTCAAATTCTCTCAAGTAGTCCGCGTGAGACCTCAGTAAAGTCCCACATCTTTACTGAGGACTCAAGGGGTTTGGGGAACATCATTTATCATTCATCCTAATCACCACTCATTATCATCAAGGGAAAAAAACAAATAAAAAACTAATGACTAGGCAGTATGGCTCAGACCTTAGCCTGTTCCTTCATGGAACAAATATTTAAAAAAAAAAAAAAAAAGTAAAGTCTCAAGTCTTTTTTATGTTGTCTCTTAACCAAATAGACATCTGTATTTTTCTTGAGCACAGAAAGTTTAGTTAGAAATGGCTTATCATACCATGATCAATATTGAACTTTGTACAATTTGAAATATGTTTAAAGTCTCTTAAAAATCATGCGAAGTAAATACTTACATTATTTCTTAATATTATATTTAGTTGTTTTAGCCATTTTAATTTTTTTTAATGTGTCTGCATTGAGGCATTATAGACTTAAGGTCTTCGCATACGTAACGGGAAACTTCCCGGACGGAACGATGATGGGACGGAACGGGACGATTTCTTGACATCGTTGCATTTAAAATATAGCAATAAAATATATGTGGCGGGAAACACGGGCAGGACGGGGACGGGATGCCTCGTTCCGCACGCCCCGCGCGGCCCGTGCGCCGTCCCGTCCGGGAAATTTCCCGTTACGTATGCGAAAACCTTAAGAAGCGACACCGCGAAGCAAGTTTTTGCACACTTGAGTTGCAGCCCATGAGCTGCATACTCCTCTGTGATGGCGCATGATCCAAGCGATTGTGAACCTCGCCACTGCAAATCAGTGCGCAACTAATTGTTATGCAGTGTCGTCTTTAGTCTATCATACCTTAATGTGTGTCTGTCACAAATGCCATTGGGTTTAAGGACTGACAGCCCTAACCGTAATAATGTTAATCCGATCCTGAGACAGTTCTTTTGTTTTGTAATCACAAGAGAAAACATAAAATAGATATACATATTATGTAATTATACATCAAATGTATTATTTATTTATTTTTATCAGGCATTCAGGTTTCACAGTCCATTGATAATTTCATGTCTGCAGGAGGTCCTGCCGCTAAAGCGCATTTGGTATTATAATGTTGTCTTACAGAGGATGAGAGCGGGCCCATTTCGCCGCTGCACGACATACCGCTGTGGGCGGATCGCGGCGCGCGCGTGCTCAACATGGTGGTGGAGGTGCCGCGCTGGAGCAACGCCAAGATGGAGATCAGCCTCGGCGAGTCGCTCAACCCCATCAAGCAGGACGTTAAGAAGGGCGCGCTGCGGTTCGTGAGCAACGTGTTCCCGCACCACGGCTACATATGGAACTACGGCGCGCTGCCGCAGACCTGGGAGAACCCGCACCACGTGGACCCGGCGACGCAGGCGCGCGGCGACAACGACCCCATCGACGTGATCGAGATCGGCGAGCGCGTGGCGGCGCGCGGGGACGTGCTGCCCGTCAAGCTGCTGGGCGTGCTGGCGCTCATCGACGAGGGCGAGACGGACTGGAAGCTGGTGGCCATCGACGCGCGCGACCCCGCCGCCGCGCAGCTCGGCGACATCGCGGACGTGGAGACGCACTTCCCGGGGCTGCTGCGCGCTACCGTGGAGTGGTTCCGCCTCTACAAGGTGCCCGACGGCAAGCCCATCAATAAGTTCGCGTTCGACGGCGAGGCCAAGAACAAGGAGTTCGCGTACAGAATCGTGGACGAGGTAAGCTCTACTCGTTTGTTAATTTAATATGAAAGCTTAGTTTAAGTTAACAGTCATTTTCTTCTTTCGATTTTTTTCTCTTGGTGTAATTTATGTAAAAAACGTTTGGGTGGCCGAGCGGCTAAGCGCTCGGTTTAATAACAGGATGCCCAGGATTTAATTTCCAGGTCGGGTAAAGTGTGTTTCGGATTGTTGAATGGTGCGCCCGGGTGCGTGATCACCACTCCGCATTTGCCAAGCATGGTGACTTAGCCAATACCCATACATTTTAGCGAACACTTGACATTACAATGATGGAGGTTTTTGCCTAGCAGTGGAACAGCATAAACACTACCTACTTATGTTGTACTTTGCGTTAGAGTGTTATTATTGCTACATAGACACTAAAACAAGATTGTAGTTGTATAATTACTTTAGTGTTTTCTCGATTTTTGAATAGTGTAAATGATGTTCGTGGG
Organism: Scoparia ambigualis; assembly: GCA_963921215.1. Taxonomy (NCBI): domain Eukaryota; kingdom Metazoa; phylum Arthropoda; class Insecta; order Lepidoptera; family Crambidae; genus Scoparia; species Scoparia ambigualis. Next base: position 153,293 of record OY992511.1, read on the forward strand.
CGCGGGAGCTAAGCGTGTGGCGGTTGCAGGTGCACGAGTTCTGGCGCGGGCTGGTGGCGGGCGAGGCGGCCGACGCCACCGACATCTGCAAGTGAGTGCCACACGCGATTCATTCCACTACCTAAAGCTTAATAAACTCATTTAATTGTGTACGTAATATACATAGGATAGGATCACTTCTTTATTCTAATTAAATTACACACATGTAGTTCTTACAATGTTACTAATTACTTGCTATCATCGTAAGCCTCATTCGGGAGACCTTGCTCAAGTAAACTGCCATGAAAGGTTATTTAGACGTTTCCTACGTAGCGGTCACCTCCGGATCGAACGCTCTAGGTGTAGCGTTTTAATGTTTTGTAAAACGACCGATTCGGATAAATTCGTATATTTGGGTTGATACATACATACAAAAATACTTAATCACAACTTTTATCAAACAAAGAATGGTGGTATCTCTACTTAAACAAAATGTATACATACATAGATTCATGACTATTACTTTTGTTCGAATGCGGCGCTGGAGTGCAGAAGCAGTCCACTGCCACAGCCCACGTTTCACTAAATTACATTTGCTCATGTGCTTGGCGTGATAGGTGGTGAAAAGTGGACTATGCTATAGGACTGCTTTTGCTATCCTCATTGCCTAGTCTCTGACTTACCCTTTGGGGAGGGATAATAGTCGTGATTATATGTATGCATGAAGTAATATGTGGTGACACAGCTAAAATTTATACGAAAACCTTTTTTATAAAAAAGCTTTTATTTAAATGCGCTAAAAAAACTTTTACTCTAAAGCTTTTACTGTCAACCTATAAAGTCATTGCACAATTTATGAGATATAAAAGGTTGTCGCGAGATTTAAGTAAGTACTACTCGTATTTTTATAGATTGAAAAATTTTATAGCTAAAATCAATCACAAGTTATATAATTTACTTGTTTATTTACACTTATTTATTTATTTATTTATTTGTTTATTGATAGGAAAACCATCAGCTATGTTACAATGTAGAAACTTATAGGTAAAGTCAGAAAGCCAATTACAGGTTCTCACTGTTAAAAATAGAGTAGCTTAAACTGTGATACAGTCTTACAAGAAACTCAGTCAAATAGGTACAGAAGTTATTCACTAATCACTATCTACCGCTCATCAATGTAACCTCCAAAAAATAACTGGCTCATGAGACGCCTTATCGTTGCAACACTGGCATTGAAAAGGTCAATATCAATTTCTTCACTCATTGTATTAAAACTATTACTCGCTCGCCAAATATACGTGTTCTGCCTGTAGTTGGAAGAAGATGGGGGCAAATATATTAGTGGGCTGAACCTAAGAAGCTTTGTGGGTGCTCTGAGAGCTATTTGAGACAGAAGATCAGGACAGTCGATGGAACCCGAAGCGGTTTTCAATAGAAACGTGATGTCAGCAATTTCACGGCGAATTTCTAAGGGAAGTAGATGATGTTTTTTGCAAAAACTAGGGTATTGCGCAGAGTCGTACCAATCTTTGAGACGAAAACAGAGATACTTGATAAATTTTTTCTAGATGTTTTCAATTCGCGATATATAAGTTTGATATCTCGGGTTCCATACTTGAGACGCGTACTCCAGAATGCTACGAACAAACGTGCAGTATAAAATTTTAAATGTCTTAGCTTGAGTAAAATCTTTGGAGTTACGCATGACAAATCCGAGAGCCTTAGACGCTTTGGAAATTGTATTATTGATATGAAAGTCAAATACTAACTTATAGTCGTGGACTACACCAAGGTCTCGCACATAGTTGCACGTTGCAGATTAACTCCTTTTTAGCGTATAATCAAACAATACCAAATTGGGTTCCGGCTGAATGTTACAATGCTACACTTGGATGGGTTTAAATCTAAGTGGTTCTCCGCACAATAACCACTCAGCCTGAAAAGGTCCTTCTGTAACAAAACAGCATCCGATTCTGATGAAATAGTGGCAAATATTTTCATATCATCAGCAAAGCATAGCAAACTGGATGAGTGAAGGCAGCGCTCAATGTCATTCACAAATATTACAAAAAGGAGGGGGCTAAGTAAAGACCCTTGAGGTACTCCACTGGGGACCACCACCCATCCAGATATGTAGTTATTGACGACTACTGCCTGCGAACGATTATCGATGTAAGAAGAAAACCATCTCAGTAGGTCACCACAAATCTTAATTTTTTGTAGTTTGACCATGAGTAAATTGTGCTGGATTCTGTCAAATGCCTTACTGTAATCAGTATAAATGACATCGACCTGATAACCATTATCCACGGCTTCAGTAAGTGAACTATTTAATAAGACTAGATTCGAAACAGTAGAACGACCCTTCAAGAATCCATGTTACTGTAATCAGTATAAATGACATCGACCTGATAACCATTATCCATGGCTTCAGTAAGTGAACTATTTAATAAGACTAGATTCGAAACAGAAGAACGACCCTTCAAGAATCCATGCTGAGCGATGCTAAGCGACTGCTTCAGTCCTGGGTAGATTTGACCATAAACAATCTTTTCGAAGACTTTAGATACAATACAAAGTTTTGATATTGGCCGATAATTGGTGACATCTGTCTTGGAGCCCTTTTTATGAACCGGTGTGATGAAGACGCGCTTCCATATATTAGGAACAATTCCTTCCTTTCTTTAAAGATCTTTTATAAAGAATTGAAATTGGAATAGCAATAGTCTTTGCACAGTTAATAAGGAAACGAGATGACAGTAGGTCTGGGCCTTCAGATTTGGATGGATCCAGGGTAAGAAGCAGCTTCACCACTTCGTCAACACTGATTCTGATATTTGTAATATCAGAGAAAGACCGGTCAACAGACCTGGAAAAATCCAAGGTAGACGAGGAAGTAGTGTTCAAGAAGTTGGAGCAGAAGTAGTCTGAAAAAGAGTTACATATGGAATGACCCGTGTAAGATACAGAATCTCCGTAGTTAAGTACATAATATAGTATTGTGGCGGCGCCACCTACCGCATACGCCGCACATAGTTCGACACGAAGCAAACACCTACTCAACCGTGTCAACAGATGGCGCCACAAAAGCCAACCGAACGACATTTCCATACTACGACGATCAAATAATATTAGAAGCCTTCATCATGGTAGCGAATTTTCTTTTTAGCGCATTTAAATAAAAGCTTGTTTTAACTTTTAATTTATTTTTTACTTTTTAGTTATCCCTGGGACACGTTTTGCATCTGTTCATCTTACTGAATACAAATATTTATGTATTCAAAATTTATTCACGTCCACCAAACTACCATCACTCACCACTAGGGGATGCAGTACCGGTTCCCTCTCAAGAACCGGGACTGGATTTTCGGTACTGTACTTGGAACTGGGATTTACCGGGAAATTCGACACATTCGGTACTTGTTTAAATGTTGCTTGCTATTAATTTATTGGGTGTATCGGGGCTCTATCTTAGACCAAACGGAGCCCAAGTCAACCTCTCCTGCTTGTGGTGCATCCTGCCGAACAACAAACGAGGCTCTGGTGACCGATCGATGGCGGGATAACCATCACAGGCAACACAGCCAATGCGTAGCTTAATGTACGTGCACAGACAGGTGGCGGGCAGCAGCGACACGGTGCGATAAGCTTCGCACTGCGATTGCCAACCCGCATGCCTAGCGTGGCAATTATTGGCAAACCCTCAAAAATGGCGACACAAAAAGACCACGGCCCCCAGTTTCCGGCCGCCCTGCCATTCCTGATCAAGGCGGCAGTCACGGTAACGGCAGGATAGGGGGTGCGAAGAATCCCCGGGTTACAGAAGGCCGCTATAAACAACTGACCCTGGCAACGTATAACGGACGCTCGTTACGGCTCGACGAGTACCTGGCGCAACTCGAAGAGGAACTCGGGGGGATTAGGTGGCATATCCTTGAGTTATGTGAAGTCCGAAGAGAGGAGGAGGACACTGTAACCCTTGGATCGGGTCACCTCATGTACTTCTGAGAGGGAGACCAGCTATCCCAAGGTGGTGTAGGGTTCCTGGTAAATAAAGCCCTCTGTGACAACGTTGTGGAAGTGTTGAGTGTGTCAAGCAGGGTTGCGTACCTCGTAATCAAGCTAACCGAGAGATGAAGTGGAAGATATGTTTGGAGACATATCCAAGGTCTTACACTTCACCACGAAGGCCCACTACAACGTTGTCATGGGGGACTTCAACGCTAAAGTGGGAGTATAGAATCGCGACGAATCGGTAGTAGGATCTTATGGTTTTAGCAGCAGGAATCATAGGGGGCAGATGCTTGTCAACTTCCTAGAGCGGGAGGGACTTTTCTTGATAAATTCGTTCTTCAAGAAACAGCCCCAACGGAAGTGGACATGGCGGAGCCCCGATAATATGACAAAAAATGAGATCGACTTCATCATGACGGATAAGAAGCACATATTTAGAGATGTCTCAGTGAACAACAGGTTTAATACCGGCAGTGACTACCGACTTGTACGAGGCTCTCTGAATATCAACTTTAAGCTTAAACGCGTTCGCTTGACTAAGTGCAGGCTCCGTCCTAATCTGCTATAAACCATCGTATTATCTAAAACGTTCCAGTCAAACCTGGAGAACCGATTCTCTGCCGTGGAAACCAGAAATGCTGTAGACGTTGAACAGGCCCTCAAAAACGTGTCTGAAATCCTCAGGGAGGAAGGGAAGGGTCAAATTCAGCGTAAAGGCAAGAAGTCAAAGTTTTCGGAAGAAACGCTCAGGCTCATGAAGATACAGCGCGAAGACCCACCTGCCACTTCGTCCGAACAACGGGCCCTCAACAAGAAGATTGGCAAACTGGTTTTATCTGCGATGTTCCAATACGCGCTCGATTGAACGAGCAATTGAGCAAAATCGGGGGTCCAAAGTGTTTGTCCATGTCCAGTCTCTTGGTAGAAGCCACCTGAGGAAGTTGAAGAGCCTACACTCGATGGGGTCGTGTCGTTTAATTACTGAGTTCTTATGGCCATCTTCCAGCTCCATCATCAGACCCTGGTTACCATCTAGAACCGAAGTACTCGTCAAGACAAATCAAACGAGCCGAGACTCGATGGGGTTGCGTCGTTTCATTACTGAATTCCTATGACCACCTTCAAGCTCTATCATCAGATCATACCCTGGTAACCATAAAAAACAAAGTACTCGTCAAGACGAATGAAACAAACCGAAACTCGATGGGGTTACGTCGGTTCATTACAGTGTTCCTATGAGCACCTTCCAGCTCCATCATCAGAACCTGGTTACCATTGAAAGACAAACTACATGTCAAGACGATTCAAACGAGCCCAAACTCGTTGAGGTTGTGTGGTTTCATTGCGAAGTTCCTATGGCCACCTTCCAGCTCCAGATCAGCACCATGTCATAATATTATAGCTTTGTCACGCGATTTACACATGTATGCAAATTTCAGCTCAATGAGTAACCGAGAAGTGGACCAAAATTGAGTTGCATAATTCCATCCTAACAAAAGACATACCATTACATACATTTTAAATAAAACCTTGTAAAAAATTACAAAAGGCTAATAAGAAAATTTTATAAAACTCCTTTAAAAACGTGCATCTCGTTTACATAGTTTTTTTATGTATATGCCTATGTACAAATACATACTTAATTGTTTTTATTTGATATATAAAGGAGATCGGCGAAATTTAGCCTAACTATTACAGGAATCAGACTTTAACTAAAATTCGTAGTGTAATTTTTATTAACTTGTGGAACAAAAAACAACTAACAATTCTATGGAGAACAATTCATTGTAATAAATAATAACAAAGTGTTTGACTACCCACCTAACCAAGGACGCATATCACGTGTAGTCGAAGCACAATGTTGTCTGTGGAAAAACTACTATTGTTTCTATTAGTACGAATTGATCATTGTATTTTGACGTGACAACGTCTTATAAATTGGTTTGCCGGGTGACACTTCAAGAAACTGCGTTACGCTCCGCTCACGTTATGCGCTCACAATGAGAGCGAGTGAGAGGCACGCGTCCCTTCCACTCGGGCATGGTTAGCCCGCCTAAGAGCGAGAGAGACAGACATAAAAAGCGAAAGGCACGCGTCCCTTCCATATTATTTCATAATTGGAAGGGACGCGTGGTGATAGGTGAGTCAAACAAGTCCTGCTTGTTTGACTCACCACTGCTAGACTAAGTATTCTAGAAATGGTGTGAGACACCGACTATTGCTTCCGATCGTACTTCTTCTAAAGATAAATTTCATAAACTGTGACATTCGTTTTACTTGTAAGAATGCTTTAGGTTTGCATTTGATACAAGACGGAGCAATACTGTCAGTTTTACAACAGTGAATACTCTTACGGTTAGTGCATACACCGAGATTTTTCATTGGTTTTGGAGCCGAAACCCTGTTCATGTTTATCATCAGTAGAAGCTATTTAGCTTGTAAAACTAAAACTATGAGCATAAAAAATATCAATAAAAAGTGTACGAACCCTTAGTACCGGACGATCTTATAAAAATCAATGACCGAGGCGCTTCAAACGCTCCGCCTACCCCCCGCCCCGGCGCCGGCGGCCGGCCGGAAATGTTCATAAGGGTCGGGTCACGGTGTACGAGTTGATAAGGAAAACGTTACTACGTGTTTTCGACAAAAAGTCACTTTTACAACTTTTTTTTCTTTGCTCTTAAAGTAATTATTATTTCATAAATAGGTACAACACTTTTTTTGTATTATAACGTTTTTGGCTCCAAAACCAATGAAAAATCTCGGTGTATATTATATACAAATTTCAGTTACATACCAATTATACAATATAGGTAAAGCAGTAAGTAAAAATTATTTGTTTAAGTAAAGTAAACTAACTTCACTGTTTACTTAACTCCCAATATCTGTGTTATCCCGTAGTTGTAATTGTTAAATTGTTATATTGTTGGAATCCGATGGTTAAGATATACAAAACTGCATAATATAAATCATCAGTGTAACGGTCAAGGTCCAAGGTCCTAAGGAACGTCGCCGGTCTCCTTTAAAAAAAGATATTTTATTTTATTTATTAAGGTAACAAACGGTCATAAACATATTAATTAATTACAAGTGGTATATAACTAGACATATTAGTACCATAACTTAATAATGAAAAGGTTTTAACGAATGAGTTTATGAGAAACTAATTTTACTGTACAATAATGTAAACATGTATCCAAATACAATAGAGAAATCAGATAGCACAATGACACTTTACAATGTCTCGCGAACCAGTCTCCTTTATGTTACGTAACGATTACAAAATATGTCAACATTGGCCAAGTTTTTGTTATAAAAATCCAGAGAACGCCTAAGGATCGGGTTTTTTGTATAATTTGTGTGACATGGGTGAATATAAAAAGTACTTATAGAACGTGAGGACGGACGAGGAACTCTTAGGTAAACTTTATCTAGAAGTGGACTACAAAAGATTTGACAATTTATAATTTTATGCAAAAACATAGCATCGAGAAAAGTACGTCTAATTTGCAATGATATGTCTGATATTAAAATAATATTTGATATGTCTTGTGTATTAATAATTAAATAAATAATTTAATTTTTATTACAATTTAGAAATGTAATTTTAAAAATTCTTAAATCCGTTGCATGTCCATTCATCCATTAATTGCTAAGCCCAAATGGGTAACATGTTGTACTGGAATACTTATTGATGACTCTACCTTTGTATCAATTCATGAACAGTAATAAATACTTTGAACTTGAACTTGAACTTGAATGAACTTATATTATATCGGAAGGCACTAGCCCTGTAATCGTCTGAAAGAAGTCTGTGGCGGCGCCACCTACCTGCATGACGCCGCACATAGTTCGACATGAAGCAACACCTTCCCAACCGTGTCAACAGATGGCGCCACAAAAACCAACTGAACGACATCTCCATACTGCGACAGAAAAATAGTATGGGAAGCCTGCATCGCGGTAGCGAAGTTTCACCACCTCCTTCGCTATACATAGCACCTCCAACTAACACCCGTTGGACCTCGGTCCCCGAGCTATAACACCCAGCTCGGAGGAAGATCTTCCCTTTGCCTTCCTCAAAGTTGTCACCCTATCCACCATCGCTTCCCATAATTGGTGACCCCGACGGTATCATCGCGGTATCTCGGACATCGCGGTAGTTCAAGTTTTTAAAAATTTATTTTGTACTTTTTCGATGCGATCAATGTGAACAGCATACTGTGGGCTCCATACTACACTTCCAAACTCTAAAATACTACGGACGTAAGTTTTAAATAAAGTTATCAATGTTTTTGTGTTTTTAAAGGGTTTCCCTAAATGGTTAATTAATCCAAGCTGTTTAAACGCACGCGATAGAACATTATCAATATGAGTATTTATTTATTTATTATTTATTTATTTATTACAATCACATGCAGGTTAACAGAAAAGGTTTCCAACACACCAGCAAGTTATACAAAATGAAGAAGTGAAGTTTGGAGTCCACAGTTATACCAAGGTGACGTATTGTTGAGACTCTTTCTATAGTGTTTCCAGAGAAATGGTAGTCATACACGAGCGGGTAGTGCACAGTAGTTATGAAATTTGGTCAGGTCATTTTGAAGCTCATTACAATCAATATGTGAAGTTATAATTTTGAAAATGTTGGTATCATCTGCATACAGTAGATGATGTGAGTTTGCAAAGCAGTTGTGTACATCATTTATATAAAGAGTAAGAAATATGGTCCCAAATGAGAAATCTTGACCGATATCCCTTCAAAGATACCGCCTGACTCCTATTTGAAATATAAGATTTTACCCAGCGCCAGAGGTCGCCGTGTATACCGATTGTATATAATTTTGCAAGTAATAGATTATGATTTATTTTATCGAAGGCTTTTGAAAAATCTGTACACAGCGTCTACCTGGTGTCCGGCGTCCAAAGCATTGAGAATAATATCCGTGTATGTAATTAAATTGGTCTCCACGCCACGCCCACTGAAAAACCCGTGTTGATTGGGAGAAATAAGTTGTTTAGTTTGCCAAGTTAAACATTTAGAAACAATTTTTTCAAAAAGATCTACAAAATGTTTTTGAATTATTTTCTGTATCAGTGTACCAGTCCTTTGACGATTTTTCTTATCAGACGTTCTACTTATATGACTATTTCAGACGTTTTACTAGTAGGTCGTTTTACTTTTAAGCCGGGTATAGGCTGCTGTAACGTAACATAGAATGTAACACGAAAGGACCATTTCATAAGTGTGGAGTTGTGGACGCAGCGCGCGCACGAACTGAGCATGTACCTACTCGTATCTGTTTCCGGCATGCGCGCGGCGAGCATAGCTTAATCTGCCGTGTTTTCTTTCTTCATTGTTCGCGCGCGTTCCACAGTATCACAACCCGTCCACACTGGTGCTCTGCGCACACCGCGCGCTCTTTTGTGTTCAGCGAATAAACCGATAAATTACGGATTGCGGCGCGCACGAGTTGAAATGCTCTGTTCGTGCGCGTAGTGTGCACGGTTCGTGCGTGCAAGGTGTCCACATTATTTTGCATTTGACGACCTCCTTGGTCGAGTGGTTTGTACACCGGTTTTCATGGTGTCGCCATCTCTGAGGTCCCGGGTTCGATCCCCGGTCGGGTCAATTTAGAAATTATTGTTTTTCTAAATTGTCTCGGGTCTGGGTGTTTTCTATGTATAAGTATGTATTTAAGTATTTTAAGTATGTTTATCCGTTGTCTAGTAACCATTTAACGAGTTTCTTCGAAGCTTCTCTTGGGCTAGATAATTGGTGTGATTGTAGGAAAGATTTATTTATTATTTATTTATTTTATTATGTAAATTCTGTAACGTCGCATGATACATGGCAACAATGTGGACGGCAAATTCTTTCATCGCATGTTACATTGCATGTTACATTTCGTAAGTCTGTACCCGCCTTTATGTCGTTAATACCTCAAGGGCATTTTGCTAGTTAGTGTAGTTAGTCCTTCTGATACGGAGGGCGGGAAGAGGGGGGGTGGTAGTATTGTTTTACAGTTGTCTATCTGAAGAATATAATTTAAAACGAAATATAAAAATACAAAAATGTGTGTGAGTAGTGTGATGATGCCCCTCAGGACCAACGTGCTGGTGGAGGGCAGCCCGGGGCGCGTGGAGCGCGCGGAGGCCGCCGCGCTGCTGGCGCGAGCGCCGCCGCGGGGCGCGCCGCAGCCGCTGCCCAAGGCTACCGGTCAGTACCCCACACACACACACACACACACACACACACACACACATACACACACACCCACACACACATACACACTCACGCAAAGCCGCCGCCCTGCTGGCGCGCGCGCCGCAGCCGCTGCCTAAGGCTACCCGTCAGTGCCACACAAACACTCACACTCAGGCAATCACACTCACACACACAACGAAAGATGAGATTGCTTGCTTTAGGTTTTAAGTGCTCCGTCTTTTTATGCTTGTTTATTTATTTAAGTAAGTCGGTATACGTAGTTGTTTTTTTTACATAGTTATTTTTATCGGTTTATATTTATACAACCCCTTGTAGTTTGAGTGATGTAGGTATGGAATGCCGAACCGAAAAACTAAAAGTAAAAAATGAGCGTTCGCATCTACCTTTATTTATTTTTTATAACTCTAGGGTTCTTTGACAAAACAGAAAAGAATGTTGTGTTCGAAAATGCATACCTTGGGAAGATGTTTTTATCTGAGAGCTGATAAATTAAACAAAAGATTTATTTCTTTACAATACCACGAAAACGATGTCAACTTTCTGTTTGCCTAAAGTGCTTAAATTTTATATTTTTTTAAATACTTCTTATTTTTATGAGAATACAGTTTCTCATGTGCGTGTGGATTGAGTGATCCCTTAAAAAGTTAATCCAAACATTACGAAATCCAAGAATATTTTAGGAAATGATTGTGAAAAGTCAATGGCGAAGAAAAAAAATTGTGAAAAGTTTGGAGAGAAAGTTACGGTCAATTAACTAGAACACTCAATCTGCTGACAGAGAAAAATACAAAATCTCGTTTCTCAAAAAGCACAACAACAAGATATTGCACGAACAACAAGATTAAGGACTATATAGATTTACTCAGATGTTCCAGTTACAGATTACATTAAATATTTATCTGATAAAGATATAAATCAGGACGTTTTAGAATTGCGAGCTCGCTTAGCACTTAAGTATTTTAAAAGTAAAAATGTTGACGATGAAAATGTTAATGTTGACTGCGCATGCAATGTCTCATTTATATTCGAAAATGTGTTTATTAATAGTGTTGTCAGTGCTACTGTCACAAAAGAGTGCTTAAGCCCATCATGTTAGATACCTAAGAAAGTAGAGAGAAAGTCTGCATTCCTGCCCATCAATGTAGATATGCTATCCGTTTTCGGAATTTCTGTCCTGGAGGAGGCAATTTGTTTCACTAATGAGACGCAAGAATGTAAATGGTGTAAAAATCAAACTATCGTCTCAAATGAACTTTCGGATTTCATATTCTTTAATTTAAATAGGGTTGAAAAAAATTTCTTAAAGGAAATACCTACCTAAATCTATTTTTATAAAAGATAGACAGTACAAATTGGTGGGGGGCGTTGAATTTGTTCCAGGAATGAATCCTAATGATCTTGGCCACTACAAAGGGCATGCTTTTGATAACGATCAAATGGTCTGCTATGATGAAATAGCGAAAAAAAGTTGCTCTGGTAAAGATGGTCCCATTATTTTACACTCTTTATGTTACGGTCTTTCAGATTAAGAAAAGAAAGATAATATATAAAATTAATAATCTATATTTTCTTGTAATAAAGTGCATAACACAATAAAAAAATGTGTTTTTTTTATACATGCATGGTCACTCTAATTAATTTCCTAGCTTAGAAATATGATAAAGTTAATTATTGTTGTAAATTAAACGTTCACAAAAACAGAAGACGTGTTAAATTTTAGTTAAAACATTTTCACAATTTTTGATGTAGTCTCGGTTTGCATACAAGTTCGTGTTAATTAAATATGCGCTAAAATATGGAACACTCAGATGGGACGTTACACGGAAAGTATTTTTTTAATTTACTCTTGAACTGTTATATTTTACTTTAAGATTTTTGTTTCACAAATTGATTCAGGATTGTATTTGTGTAATAGAATAACAATGTCAAGAATTTATGTAGCCATAGTTTGAGATTTTAGGAACACTCTATCTGCACCATTGGAGGATTGAGTGTTCTAAAGATACCTTATAAAATCAAAATAAACCGTTAAAAACAATTGAATAATTGTGAATATCTTTAACAAATATTGTACGATTATTTCACAAAAAATGATATATCTAAATCTAGTACTTTTTGAGAAACGAGATTTTGTATTTTTCTCTGTCAGCAGATTGAGTGTTCTAGTTAATTGACCGTAACTTTCTCTCCAAACTTTTCACAATTTTTTTTTCTTCGCCATTGACTTTTCACAATTATTTCCTAAAATATTCTTGGATTTCGTAATGTTTGGATTAACTTTTTAAAGGATCACTCAATCCACACGCACATCAGTTTCCCTAGTCTTTGGATTGTCAATATACTTAGTAATAAGTTACTTATAAATATGATATCAAATTGTCCATGGTTCGTCCATGCGCTGACTGCCGTGCGTTGTTTCAGTGGACAAGTGGCACTTCCTGTCCAACATATAGGCGGCGGCGCATCGGGACTCGCGGCTGGGGAATACGTGTATATTTATATTATTAAATTAAACTTACTGTTACACATCAATGGCTTTTATTTGATTAGCGTTCTTCTTCTTCTTAATTATTGTAATAGGTCGTGCGACCGTTTTAATTAAAGAAATAAATAAGTAAATAGTTTGTACTTGATGAGAAATAGCTGTTGTGTTGTGATAACGAGTCGCATTCACTCCAAATGTCAATGGTTCAAGGCGCGCGATAGGCTCGTAACAGCACACAGCTAGTGTTTGGCTGTTCGCGAACTTTAACAATGGCCCAGACGGCAGCGGTGACGTCACGCGGCGCGGCGGCGGCTAACGGAACCCGCCAAACTACTTTTTAAAACCATTCCCCTTCACACTTGTATCTAACAGCGGCCTGCACTTTACGTTTGGAGGGAGATTTGCTATTTGGCATACACTGCCGACATAAGTCATTTCACACGCTGCTACGAAACACGTGCTTAAGCTTTTGGGTTAAGACGCATGTGTGTATGCGTTCGGTTCTCCGTTCTGCAGTTTCAAATATCCGGTCGGTCCCCTAAATTATGCGCCAACTTGTTGTATAGATACTTATTTATTCTGTGGTGTTGTACTGTACAGAATAAGTAATTAAGTAGGTAGGTACTCCATTACATTATGCAACGAGTCGCGAATATCTAGGCAATGGAGGTGGGTAGAGATAGCTAGGTATTTAGTCATAAGCGCATGTGCCTTTGCAAACTTGTGCGTAGTAGCACGTCTAGTGTCCATGTCTACAGCTTCCTCATTCGATATAGAGAAATTCTAAGCATGCCATATTTTTGTGCATATTATGTGCAATCAAACGTTTCAGTCCTAATTTTTGTGCCACCACAACTTCGTTACTATGAGTTGTTTTATGTGTGTAAGCTGGAGACACGTGTCACCAGCTCGCACACGCCCGTTAAGACAAACCAGTGAGGTTAGGGTTTTGGACTATAGCTAGAAATTTTGTGCATAATTTGTGCACTAGGAACAAAAAAAACTAACCATCACACTCAAATACTGTTGAAACTACGATCATAAAACTGTGTGCGAGCTGGAGACACGGGTCTCCAGCTCGCACAGCTGTATCTTCGTAATTGTTCAAGCTACGGTTATGAATTATACCTCAAAATTTTGTGCAGAATTTGTGCATAAGGCACAAAAAATTTCAAAACTTTAACACAAAAGGTTTTTGAGCTACGAACGGATAAGTATGTGTAAGCTGGTGACACGTAACACGGGCTAACACATGGTGAATTATTGTAACTGTATAAGATAGCGCTTCGTTTTAAAGATCTAATAATACGTTATAATTTGTGCACACACGAGGCAAAATTTCAAATCTCTGAGCCTCTTACTTTATAAATTATAAGCCAAAAACTGTTTTCCCGCCAAAAAATTCAAAATAATGGCTCGGAAGCGGCTCAACGCGCGCCGACCGCGCCGTTGCCGTTCCGTGCGCTACACTATTGCAATCGAGTTTGAACTTGAGAGCTAGCTCAATTTAGTGTCATTTTAATTTGCGCTCTCGATCGTTTCGTTTCTATACTGAGAATTTTAGACTAGGAGACTGCTGATATAGGAAATTGGTTAATTTAAAATAAAAGCAGTCTATTTTATTTATGAATGTTCATAAAATATCGCTATGCTTAGTTTTAAGTATTTACAATAACCTCATTAATATGATAAGTAGTGATAAAATTAGTCTGCCTGTATGTTTTTATTACCACGTTTTTATTAGGTAGCTTTCTCGTTTATTTGTTTATTTATTTGTCGACAAATGCAAACGATTTTATACTAGCTTCCCGATGAGCTAGACTTGCAACTTTGAACATAGGTCAGAACATGATGACAATGCAATATTATGGTGTCATTGAGCTGATCTGATGATTCAGCCGGAAGAAGGCCACAGGATCTCTGTAAGAAAACCATGAAACCCCATTCAGGCTCATTTGATTAGTTTTGATGAGCACTCTGACGGGAGACGACTAGACGAGGTCCATGGTCTGATGATGAACCCGAAGGAAGGCCACAGGAACTCAGTATTGAAACCATGCAACCCCATCAAGTTTGGGCTCGTTTGATTCATCTTGACGAATACTCTGTTAGAAAAAAGGGTCCAGGGTCTGACGATGGAGCCAGAAGAAGGCCACAGGAACTCTGTATTGAAACCATGCAACCCGATCGAGTTTGGGCTCGTTTGAATCGTGTTGACGAGTACTCTGTTGGGAAATATTGAAGCCGGAAAAAGCCCACAGGAACTCTATAATAAAACCATGCTACCCCAACGAGTTCGGGGTCGTTTGAATCGCCTTAACGAGTACTTTATCGAGAAATAGTGTTCAGGGTCTGATGATGGAGCCGGAAAAAGGACACAGGAACTTTATAATAATACCACACAACCCCATCGAGTTTGCGCTTGTTTGATTCGTCTTGACAACTACTCCCAAGAATTTTTAGTTATGGCACGTTAACTAAAAAACAGTTACTACGCTACGATAACTAAACCATCAACCATTCTGACAAGGGATCGGTCAGCCATCGCATTCACACATAGAAGAATTGGTAACTTGCAAACTTTTTAACTTGTAAATAGAAAAAGTAAGAATTACTTACTACTGGTAAAATAAAAACGTTTTGTAATTTGAAATAGCTTTATTAAAAATAATAAAAATATCTTTTTTTTTCGTTATCTGTGGATTGGGTTTGAAATACATATAAAATTTAACATCTACCTACTTACTAGCATTTGAAAATAACTTTAGGTACTTACTCATAACATAACAAAGGTACGCCTACTATTGAATCTAGGTGATCTACTGCGGATGGACAACATCTACTTAATGAAGCCATAACTGGAGGTTAGTATAGGTAAGCAGCAGAACGATTAGATAGAACACAATTAAATTAATTTCTATTAAAGTTCTTTTTCTATAGAATTTACAATAATGACGAATAAGGCCGGCGCACAGGAAGATGCGCGTAATAAAATGCCCGCTTGCAAAGTGTTAAACTATAGCTACATAAATTGAATATCGGTGATAACAGTATCGACCATATCTACGGACTATTAAAAATTCATGCAATATCGTGTTTTTTTCCACTATATAGTTTCAGAACGCATCGAACGTTTATAATAATTTTATTTTATTAAACTTTTACAAGCACATTTGTTTGTTAAAAACTACAGATTAATGATAACTCAATAAATATCAGGGATACGGTACAATATTCTTGAATTCGATCACGTACAATATAGTGAACTCAACGCACACCGCATTCCTGATGCGATATAGTGTTTTCCAAAATAGGTATAGTTTCAGAACGCATCGATATCGGATCTGACGATATTGATGCAATAAATACGTTTCAGTAACCTTATACGATTTGTATCGCCTACTCCTAATTTTATCGGAAAAAAGGAAGAGGTGATTGCGCTTTATTACATGTCGGCAAATAATTACTATTTATTGCATCTTTATTATTTTTATTAATTATTAATTCGTAATATTGTATTACTTTTAATACTTTATCGTTACTCCAATCCATAATTATCGAAACAGAATAATATCGATAGTCGTATTTGCAACACGTTCACACCTCTAGTTGTCTAGCAGTCAACTAAACTGTGCGAAGGAAATGTGGCCGCACGAACATATCGCGACAAAATCCTTGATGTGCGGCAATTTACCAACAGCGCGGCGCGTCAACGCCATGATACAACGCGCTAACGCGAAGTGTTTGGCCAGACGTGTCGCGAAAACGCAAATCTTCGCGCTAGCGCGATAATGTGGCCCTAGCATTACATTGGGATGCCCCAGCAGACTAATCGCAAAGTCATCGATCACCATAGAGTACATTTATTTTTATTTATTTATTTACATTTAACCATGGGAAGTAATACAATCTAATATTAAAATAAATTACTTTCAATGGTTAAAATTTATTCTGTGACGGTCGAAAGAGATTAGTTTGCTGGAAAGCATCCGTTCTTTATCGAATTAGGCTCAAGTATTCAACCATTTTGTCGTTCTGCACTCCTCCATAATGTTTATCATTATGCCAAATCTAATTATTTAATTGTCTCAACAAAAAAAAATAACTAAGACATTCGTGTGTAAGATATCTAAAATAAAATGTAGGGTAGGTTATTAGGTACCTGCCTATAGTAAAACTAAATAAGTCGCGTCGCGCATCGCTTTAACAGACGGCTCCTAGTCTAAAAGTGTCAATAGTGTAGCGCACGGAACGGCAACGGCGCGGTCGGCGCGCGTTTAGCCGCTTCCGAGCCATTATTTTGAATTTTTTGGCGGGAAAACAGTTTTTGGCTTATAATTTATAAAGTAAGAGGCCCAGAGATTTGAAATTTTGCCTCGTGTGTGCGCAAATTATAACGTATTATTAGATCTTTAAAACGAAGCACTATCTTATACAGTTACAATAATTTACCATGTGTTAGCCCGTGTTACGTGTCACCAGCTTACACATACTTATCGGTTCGTAGCTCAAAAACCTTTTGAGTTAAAGTTTTGAAAATTTTTGTGCCTTATGCACAAATTCTGCACAAAATGTTGAGGTATAATTCATAACCGTAGCTTGAACAATTACGAAGATACAGCTGTGCGAGCTGGAGACCCGTGTCTCCAGCTCTAACCTTATACGATTTGTATCGCCTACTCCTAATTTTATCGGAAAAAATGGAAGAGGTGATTGCGCTTTATTACATGTCGGCAAATAATTACTATTTATTGCATCTTTATTATTTTTATTAATTATTAATTCGTAATATTGTATTACTTTTAATACTTTATCGTTACTCCAATCCATAATTATCGAAACAGAATAATATCGATAGTCGTATTTGCAACACGTTCACACCTCTAGTTGTCTAGCAGTCAACTAAACTGTGCGAAGGAAATGTGGCCGCACGAACATTATCGCGACAAAATCCTTGATGTGCGGCAATTTACCAACAGCGCGGCGCGTCAACGCCATGATACAACGCGCTAACGCGAAGTGTTTGGCCAGACGTGTCGCGAAAACGCAAATCTTCGCGCTAGCACGATAATGTGGCCCTAGCATTACATTGGGATGCCCCAGCAGACTAATCGCAAAGTCATCGATCACCATAGAGTACATTTATTTTTATTTATTTATTTACATTTAACCATGGGAAGTAATACAATCTAATATTAAAATAAATTACTTTCAATGGTTAAAATTTATTCTGTGACGGTCGAAAGAGATTAGTTTGCTGGAAAGCATCCGTTCTTTATCGAATTAGGCTCAAGTATTCAACCATTTTGTCGTTCTGCACTCCTCCATAATGTTTATCATTATGCCAAATCTAATTATTTAATTGTCTCAACAACAAAAAATAACTAAGACATTCGTGTGTGAGATATCTAAAATAAAAAGTAAGGTAGGTTATTAGGTACCTGCCTATAGTAAAACTAAATAAGTCGCGTCGCGCATCGCTTTAACAGACGGCTCCTAGTCTAAAAGTGTCAATAGTGTAGCGCACGGAACGGCAACGGCGCGGTCGGCGCGCGTTTAGCCGCTTCCGAGCCATTATTTTGAATTTTTTGGCGGGAAAACAGTTTTTGGCTTATTATTTATAAAGTAAGAGGCCCAGAGATTTGAAATTTTGCCTCGTGTGTGCACAAATTATAACGTATTATTAGATCTTTAAAACGAAGCACTATCTTATACAGTTACAATAATTCACCATGTGTTAGCCCGTGTTACGTGTCACCAGCTTACACATACTTATCGGTTCGTAGCTCAAAAACCTTTTGAGTTAAAGTTTTGAAAATTTTTGTGTCTTATGCACAAATTCTGCACAAAATTTTGAGGTATAATTCATAACCGTAGCTTGAACAATTACGAAGATACAGCTGTGCGAGCTGGAGACCCGTGTCTCCAGCTCGCACACAGTTTTATGATCGTAGTTTCAACAGTATTTGAGTGTGATGGTTAGTTTTTTTTGTTCCTAGTGCACAAATTATGCACAAAATTTCTAGCTATAGTCCAAAACCCTAACCTCACTGGTTTGTCTTAACGGGCGTGTGCGAGCTGGTGACACGTGTCTCCAGCTTACACACATAAAACAACTCATAGTAACGAAGTTGTGGTGGCACAAAAATTAGGACTGAAACGTTTGATTGCACATAATATGCACAAAAATATGGCATGCTTAGAATTTCTCTATGTCGAATGAGGAAGCTGTAGACATGGACACGCACGTCTACCCATTGGGATGTTTTGTGCTAAATATGTTATAAGTACAGTCACGACCAAAATTATTAAACTCTTGATACAATGCAGTGGAATAAAAGTCAATGTGTATACATATTGGTGATCGCGTGACTGTACCTACAGGTGATCAATCCGAATGGGTCAGTAGGGAGAAATCAAAAACTACGAGAGATAGGGTTTGTTATTAGGAACCATGGCGTCGATTTTATATTTAATAAAAAGTGCATTCAATTTTTTTTTGTTAATTCTCATATACAACCAGGAGTCGAACCCGCGGTCTCTATCTCTGTAAACAATGTTATAAATTCTGCAAGTTTATTCGTTGTAATTGTCGATGGTAAGAAAATAAGTCACAAGGAACACTTTTCTAGTGGAATCTTGTTTAAATAATTGAAAGCAATCCCAAAAATAATAATCAATATTATTAGGTAGGTAAATGTTCAAAATAAGTGTAGCCATTTCCCTGGATGTATCGCGGAGGCGTGTGTGTGGCGGCGGCGCGCGGCAATGCGGCGCCGGCATCGCGCCGGCCGCGAGCCGCGTATCGACCGGCGCATCCGATACCCAAGTTACATTGTGTGTTCGCACGAGCCACACACAATTCATGACCTCTAGACAATATACTCATTTAAAAGTTTGTAATTAAGGTAACTTGCGTAGATATTTATATTTTCTTAATAAAATTAATTTGTGTCGTTGGAATTCTAAACAATTATATACAAGCGGTATAGAGCCCTATATGTAAGCTCAAAATACTTAATGGGAGTAATTTAATTCACTGTCATTTAGAACACAGAGCAGCTTAGCGTAGCGGTAATAGCTATGATGCAAGAGAAAGAAGGTGTATCCGCTACAGCGATCGTTTGCCCCAGGATTAGCTGAATTTTAATTTGTAATCGCCTTAGTTAAATCCACAGCGTATGACGACCCACGCCGATCTAAATGTACATAAATAATACGAAACACATAAGCGGGCGGCGAGCACGGCGATCATTAAATCGGAACCTGTTAAAATATTACAAGGCTCTCGCGGAGAGAGTCGCGGGAAACTGGATGCTGCCACAGCCCGGCCCGCCGCAGACCTGACACCGCACGCATGACGCACTAACGAAGAAGCATTCAAACATTATTGTACTCAAATGTACCTACTTATTGATGGTCACAGGCAGTGAGTTCAAACTCCACATAAAATGTTTTTGTAAGAAAAATTGTTTTTTTCATTCAACTAAAAAATAAACAAGGTAGACATAATCGTTCAAACAGAACTTTTAAGGATGTTTTAATGTACCACATTTTGCCAACAACTCTTCCCCATAACGCCATGAATATAAATATTAGGTAGGCAATATGAACATTGGTCCTTCGAGCCAGTATAGTTAGATTCGTCCATTTGACATTGGATTAAATATTGGTGGATCCTCTGTGAGGAATGGTTTGCGTAGGCACCCTGCGCGGCGGGGCGCGGCGGGATGGGCCGGGGCGGCGGCGGCGGCGGCGGCAGTGAGCGGCGCGCGTGCGGTGAGTGCGGGTGCGGTGAGTGCGGGTGCGGTGAGTGCTGGTGCGGAGTGAGCGGCTGAGCGATGCGAGCGAGGCAGTGCGCGGCGGCGGCGGCGGCGCTGCTGGCGCTGGCGGCGGCGGCGGCGGCCGCGGCGCGCCGGCCCGACCAGGACTTCGAGTTCGACGACGATGCGGTGAGGCGCCACCCGCGACCCGAGACAGCGCTTTGTATCCGAGCGAGCCCTATTCGGAACTACGGTTGTTGTTTGTAATGAAATGCACGATGCGACACAGATATGTAATGGGATCGGCGAACCCATCTCAAAGTTATAATGTTTTACTTACGTTTACTACTTACCTACTTCTGTATTAAAACTGGGTATATGAGTAAGAGAAATGATAAAAGTAATAGAAGTAAGTGAGTATAGGGAATTCAATTAAATAATAATTGAATCCCTATACTCACTTAGTTCTATTTCTTTTATCATGTCATGATTAGTCAAAGATACGTAGAAAGTAGGATAGCTGACACCTAGTTTATTTGCTTTGTAAGTAGTTTCCTATACTTTTAGGTAGTAGGTACATATTTTACCACTTGGTATATTATTATGATTATGACCTCTTCAGTTAACTTCCTTCACACACCTACATGTTGTCTATCTCCGTGCATGCTCTTAAATTGAACCTTCAAGGACTTAAGGTTTGTTTTGACTAATTGCTGTTTCACTGTAGGTGCTATAGGCACATGAGTAAAGAAACGGAAGTGTATAGGTAGCAGCTACTATTATTTTAATGTTGCACTGTAACAGCGGTATGAGTGCCGGATGGATGGATCACTATTTGTATCAGTAGTACCTAGACGTGCATTAGCGTACATTGGATTACGTGACGTACCCTACGTACCTACCGCTAATTATTAACTAAGACCTAAAATGCTGAAAGTAGGTAAGTACCTACCTAAGTAGATGTTTTTAGAACCCCTAAAAGATCTCTTGTCTGTCTGTGTCTGTCGGTCACAGGCAATTTTATAGGGAACATAGGTATCTATGTTGAATATATTTCAAACCTACAGAGATTATATGGATGTGACATAATGATGTTGTAAGTAGATAATACCTTTACCTATATATAAACTAAGTGCCTAGGTACTCGATTTTGGAGTTAAATTGCAAAGTAGGTACCTAACTTTCAGCACAGAATTGCTAAGTTATCAATAATTGACATGCTTAATTATAATGTAATAAGTAGGTTTTATATCTCGCAATATTTTATAAGTAAGTACCTACCTACATGTTTACAATACCTACATAATGTAAATAAAAACATTAGTTTGGAAATAATTTGCACTTTGCACCAAAAAATTGGTTGCCTGTAAAGTCGGTATACGGGCGAAAGTTTTACGTGACAACGACTTTGAGTGGTAAAATAATTTTAATGTGAATATTCATTCGTATAGTAGGAAGAAGGATGAAATAATATGGAAGGGACGCGTGCCTTTCACTTTTTATGTCTGTCTCTCTCGCTCTTAGGCGGGCTAACCATGCCCGAGTGGAAGGGACGCGTGCCTCTCACTCGCTCTCATTGTGAGCGCATAACGTGAGCGGAGCGTAACGCAGTTTCTTGAAGTGTCACCCGGCAAACCAATTTATAAGACGTTGTCACGTCAAAAAACTTCGAAAATCGCGTTAAGATAACTGAATTTCTCTTAACTACGATAATTAATATTATCGTACTTAAGAGAAATTCATTTAACTTAACGCGATTTTCGAAGTTTTTTTGGTTTTGTTTCATTTTTTTATTTCATTTGTTTAGTTCAATCCAGGAGCTCAAAAAAGTGCCCTCGCGCAATTTATGAAAATCTTTCTCTGCAATTTTGAGTTTAAATAAAAGTTAAGCGAAATTTACAAAAAGCGAGGCCGCTACGTACTATGCCAATAGTTATTCTACACTATTTAATAAGTAAATACTGTTAATGTATTTTTGTTTCTGAGATAAAGAACGCCTAAATTGGCCAAAATAAAATTCTCAAAAATCACATTCAAGTGAGTAAAATTTATACCAGAATAATTGTTACTTCATGAGGAATAAAAATGTTATAATGAATTTATTATCCTATTTCGATGAAAACTATACATACAACTAAGTACAAAATTACAACAAAATGCGATGCGCCGGCCGTCCGAACTCAGCTTATTCTCGCAGAGTGGAGATTCGTAATATAACGCATGCATTTATTATCCTATTTCGATAAAAACGATAAATACAACTAGAAAATTACTACAAAATGCGAAAATGGGCATTTTGCGCGGGAATCACAGTCGATATGTAGGCCTCTACACTTAATTTATTAATTATTACTTAATTATTAGAATGGAAGCAACCAACAATCCAAAGAGTTTTTTACACAGACCTATTATAATTAATGCCCTAGATGACTTTTAATAGTTTGCGAAATACATAAATCATGTGTGATGTTCAAAGAATTTATTTACCTCTGCCTTTCGTATGCCAATCATCAACACGTTTAAGTACACATTTGTTTGCAACACATCACATGCTCAACACATCTTAGTTCGTCACAGAGACCAATAAAGCGACGAACTGAACTCGGAACACATTTTTTTAACACAAATTTAGAAAACACTTGTTACTTATAAACAATCCCTCAAATAAAGTGAATGGTGACAATAACAAAGAATAAAAAATGGCTGGCTGCTGCCTGTGGTTGCTGCCGTGCGATTCTCTAAGCTAAAGCCTTGATAGCTGCGGCTGCCGCAGCGCTGAGAAATCACTCTGTCCCTTTTATATTCATAGAATTGGAAAGAGACAGCACATCACAGCCATGCGCGCAGCGTCTATGTGTCGCTTAGAGAATCGCATAGCTGCACAGCACAATCGCGTATTGACGCTCGCCTCTGATTGGTTCGCCCGAGCTCGAGCTGTCGTCGGTCGCCTCTGATTGGTTCGCCCGCGTTTAAGTTGCACGTAATTCGGTAGAAATAAAGCCTGATTTGGAGAAGGCCTTACTTGCGAACTTCATAACGCAAGCTGGCTTTGACGAAGAGTATGAATTTTTTCATAGAATCTATACATACTTACGCAGTATTATGTTTATAGAGTACCTAGCAATTTTGTTAAAGTTAGAAGAGAGCGGATATACTTTAAATCCGAAGCCCGGTTGCAAGCCAACTTGTGCGAGAGAGATGTAAAGCGTCGCACGATTTATAAGCAGCTTTATGCGATTTGTTTGGTGATTCTTAATATGAGAAACTTATAAAATTGATAATTTGAATGCTGATGAAAGAAAATTAAATATGGTTAAAAAATATTAAGTGATTTTAATAATTGCGTTTTACCAGTAGTGATATTGAGTTTTTGTTAGGGCAAGCCGGGCTTTTCGGCTTGTATGATGGTACCGCCACTGCTGCAGTGACACAAAAGTTGCACAACAATTTTTACTACAGTGACACAATAGTGTCCCAAAATGGTAGCATACAACTATAAAGTCATGGTTATATTGGGAGCTAAAATAAAAGACTATATTTTATCTTTAAAATAAATATTTGTTTCAATACAGGGTTAATAAAGATGAAATTAAATCTAATGTAATTGTTCTTAAGTTTTACGTTAGGTAACGATGGTGATGAAAATATTGCTTTGGCAAAAAATAAAACCAATATTACCGTTGACTTACAATTTACTTAATATAAGTAGATCATTTTAATAGATTTAAAAAAGGTATCGACTTTATCTACCTATGCAACAGGACAGGTACTAAATAATAACATGTTTTGGTGTAGCTCTGCTTTATCACACCAACTCCAAGAAAATATTTTGTACCTGTCCTATTGCATAAGTAGATGAAGTCAGTTAATTCTTTTCCTTTCAATTTTTTAAGTTGAATTTTTTTTAGTGTAATCCCGACCTTATATGGTAGCACAATTGCGGTGACACAGAAATTGTGCAGCTAGTGATACAAAAGTAACACAAACGTCTCACAATTGTTAGGTAGCACAGTAAGTAAAAATTGATAACTTCGAAACTACGCATGAAATCGTATTAAAATTAACATACACAAAAGCTCATGCTTTTTTTATCTAAAGCACTTTAAATCATAGTCAAAACACAAAACTGACCCTTGAAGTCGTCGAAAAAGCTGTCGGAAATTTTCTGACCACGCTGTAGCCGCTTCGAGTTTGACATCTGACTGATTCAATTTGGCAGCTATGCTCCAAATGTTTAGAGACAATATCCGTACAGTGTAGCCAGTTCGCGAAACCGAAATTCTTCCTTGTTTCAAGTCTCTACTGCCGATGAAAACGGTTGCACAAACTGAGTAGCACAATTGTTTGAAATCACATTAAATAATCAAAAACAGTAAAAATATGCATTGTTGTGTTATTTACTTACACCGTGAACACGAAAATAGTTGCCGATTATACTCTTATGTTGTACAATTTGATATTCAGTCCACAAGTTACTTTTAACTTGTATTGAATTACCCTCAAAGTTCACCCTATCCAAAAATTATGCCATATTTTACGTGATTTATTCCAGTTTTGTGAAGAAATTATTTTATTAGTCTGCAATCAAGTATTATTCTATATTATTTTGAATCGGGCATGATAGGCAAATAACCATTTCATTTAGTGTCAATATTTATAAAATTCTATCAGTCATAGTTTTTAAGAAAAATCGTTGGGAAATTTTGGATTTGGCAAATGCGTCAATATTTTGGCTTTCACCCGTATGTAATAATACTCGTGTATTTTGCAGATTCAAATCACTATTAATAGAAGCAAAGTGTATCTACTACCCGCCCGCTCAATAAAGACGTTATTTAATTTAGTCATCATCATCATCACCAGCCTATACTCGTCCACTGCTGGACATAGGCCTCTCCAAGAACACGCCACTGAGCACGATCCGCGGCCACTCTCATCCAGCTCTTGCCAGCCACCTTCGTCGCTCCACCTTGTCTGAGGGCGTCCTACGCTACGGTTGCCGATACGCGGTCTCCACTCCAGAACTCGTCTACCCCAACGGTCATCGGTTCTGCGACTGATATGGCCGGCCCACTGCCACTTCAGCTTGCTAATCCGGTGGGCTATGTCGATTACTTTGGTCCTCTGCCGGATCACCTCGTTTCGAATCCAATCCCTCAGAGAAACTCCGAGCATAGCCCTTTCCATAGCCCGCTGAGCAACTTTAAACTTGTGAACCAGCCCTACCGTAATCAGTGTCCACGTTTCGGCTCCGTATGTCATGACGGGTAGGACGCACTAATTAAAGACTTTCGTTTTTAGATTAAAACAAAAAGGGAAGATACGGCATGCTCCTACTTGTAGTTATTCAAAATATAGTCCTACTCAACTACTTAAGCAAACACTCACACACGCACACCTATAAAGTGTAAATCGAGCGAGCGAGACAAAGCGGTAAGTTTCAACGTCAGCGCGAGGGAGTCAGCGAGTAGCGCGTTGACGTCTCGGTCGCTTCGCAACAGACGAGTACGTACGACCGATTCCGACGCCACTGTGGAGTAGCGTCTTTCTCTTTTTCACATAGTAGAATATCCGCAATAGTGCGATGTAGCCTGTTCGCTCGGCAAATTGTGACTGAAGTGAAATTGGGCCTTTAGGCCTAATTTTGGCGGCTCACTCACGAGACGCTAATGCCGTATCTTCCCTTTCTGTTTTAATCTAAGCTTTCGTCTTTAGACATTGCGGAATTGGCGACGTAAAGACCCGACGTAATTTCCCATACGCACCCCAGCCCAGCTGTATCCTTCTGTTGGCCTATTTCTTGAAGTTGTTTCTACCCATCTGTAAAATTTGCCCGAGATAGACATATTCCTTAACAACTTCGAGAGCACTGCCTTGTATTGCAATCGGTTCCGGGACGACATGTTCGTTGAACATAACCTTGGTTTTGTCCAAGTTCATCCGCAGACCAATGCGTCGAAAAGAATCAGCTAGGCCGTTCAGCAGGTGCTCCTGCAACGTTTCGGCCATGATGACGATGTCGTCTGCAAATCGCAAGTGTGAGATGTATTCGCCGTAAATGTTGACGCCACGTCCTTTCCAGTCCAGCGTTTAAAACATATCTAAGGCATTTGTGAATAGTTTTGGGGATATCACATCCCCCTGTCTCACACCTCGATGTAAGTAGATATCCCAAGCAGCAAAATTCTCCTATAGTTGTTGACTTATAAGACTAAACATCTTATAGCACACTAATAGAGGCTTTGATTAAAATCACTGATCTTGTTAAAGCAGCTTAACGGACTATTTGCGCTACAAGCACTTTCGATCCTATTACGCAGTCTTAAAGACGTTTACGAGAACATCTTATATAATTATGGTATATTTACGCTACAAGCACTTCCGATCCTACTACGTAGTCTTATAAACGTTTACAGGATTACATTATATGATGCTTAAAAGAACTTAAGTCTTATAAGTGCATGTTATAAAAATAAATTTAAAAGCTCCTATAAATGCATTTACAAGACTATTTATTCTTGTTCACGTTTTGTTTATGCTTCTATAAGAAAAGTTCTTCTGTAAACGTTTTAGGTATAGCTACTATAGGTCGAAGATATTATAAGATTGATTTGACTTTGTCGTGACTTCTAAAGGATTTCTAGCACCAAAGTTGCACGTCCTGCTACTATTATAGGTAAGATTCTACTTATATGTGACCTGCATTTGCTATTATTAGAGTGATCAGCTGTTGACATCAATTAAACAATATGGTGTCCAGGACTGTGATCCTATTATAACATTAACATTGACTAAAATGCATTGTAAAGCTCCTGATAAATGCATTACAATATGGACCGCGATCCGATCTGATGACGGCTGTATTTACTAATAATTATTGAATTTACAAATAATAATTATGTTTACTTTTGAAGGCGCATAAACATATGTTTATTATCATAGAATACTTTATCAATAAAATTTATTTCGCAAGTAATTTTTTTTTATATAACAGTGAAAACACAAAAAGTTATCAACCTTTATGATAATGAACTGTAATAAAGATTACCCTTTGCAATTCCAATATTATTTTATTTTCGTTTGCCTCCACCATTAAAAATTAATGAAAAATAAATGCTCCAGTTATGACATCACAATTACCACTGTTGGATAAATAACACCACTAGCGGCATGCGCCAGATTGTTACAGGACTAATCACGCTGACTCAGTGCGTGTACCTGATCTTTATAGGACACACATCTGATCTTTATAGGACGTGCGTGTACCTGATCTTTATAGAATAAACTTGTAATTCCTAAATTTCGACTTCAGAAAGTTTATGGATCATTTATGGGACAAAGTGTCATAATTTACAATAAAATCCCGAACGATGTTATAATTTTGCCCTTTGACAAATTTAAGACACATGTTAAGGACAGACTTTTAGAAAAGGGCTATTACACTGTAAGCGATTACATCAATGACAAAAATGCATGGAATTAACATTCCTCTAGTTTCGCATACATTGTTCTAATGCGTTCATAGTGCCCGAGTAAAACTTGTAGATTCACTTTTGTTTTTATCTTTTATTTTATATAATTGTTTTATGACTATTGACTGTATAATTTGGTAACGACATATTGTTTTGTAAATGTCGTTACCTCTATATTATTATAAAGCTGTGGAGTTTGTTGTGCCCGTTCTTCTCCACAGTTAAAAGACTTCCTGAATGGGTGGGGTGGGTGGGTGGGTTCCTGTGCCTATCCATCCATCCATATAAAAAAAAAAAATTGACGATTCAAAACGCTTAATTTAAGCTTACTGAATAAAGTTATTTTGATTTTGATTTTGACACAGTGATCTTGTAGAAGCACTCAATAAAATAGCAATAAAATCAATTTGCACTTTACCGGACTGTAACAAAATAACTAGTCCTGTAAAGTGCGCCTAAATGCGGTCCTGTAAAAGTTAATAGGATTTCTATAGGACTAAAAAATATTTGGTCCTAGGATACTTACATGACTACATTTTGCTACTTGGGATGTCTTGTCTGGACTACTTGGACGGCCATGGTGGCGGCATTGTAGAGACACTTGGATATATCGCCAATCGACTTGGCATCGTTGCAGGGATTTAAGAACAACCCAGATCTCGATAGAGTCAAATGCCTTCTCATAGTCCACAAATGCATGGCGCAGGGGCCGCTTATACTCTTCGGCTTTCTGTATAATCTGCCGCACTGTCAAAATGTGGTCTATGGTGCCGTATCCTCCTCGAAACCCGGCCTACTCCGGGGGTGAAATTCGTCGAGTCTTCGCGCAAGGCGGTTTGTGATGACTCTTGAAAACAGCTAGTAGACGTGGCTCAGGAGCGAAATGGGTCGGTAGTTCTTCAGAAGGGTCTTGTCTCCTTTTTTGAAGAATAACACGACGACACTCCTACTCCACGCCTCTGGAGTTCTCCCATCAAAAAGAACGGTGTTAAAGATGTATTGGAGCTCCTTTAACACAGGTTTACCGCCTGCTTTAAGGAGCTCAGTCTTCACCTGGAGCTTTTCCGTTTTTAAGGTGTCCAAGAGCCAACTCAATTTCACCTAGGCTGATTTCTGGCAAGTCTTCGGTAAAGTGGCGGGTCAACGTGGCTCTGGTTTCCTCATTTTCGGGATCAGGTTGAGATGCATGCGAGGCATATAGCTGGCTATAAAAGTTTTCTATTTTTCGCTTCGAAGCAACGACTGCTCCGCTGGCCGTAGTCAACTTCGTCAGGTGGCTTCTACCAAGAGACTGGACAAACACTTTAGACCCCCGATTCTGCTCAATTACTCGTTTAATCGACCGTGTATTGGAGCATCGGAGGTCATATCGCACCATTTTGCCAATCTTCTTGTTGAGGGCCCGTTGTTCGGACGAAGTGACAGGTGGGTCTTCGCGCCGTCTCTTCATAAGCCTGAGCGTTTCTTCCGAAAACTTTGACTTCCTGCCTTTACGCTGAACTTCGCAAAATCTCAAACCTTACTCCCTGAGGATTTCAGACACGTTATCGAGAGCCTGGTCAACGTCAACAGCATTTCTGGTTTCCACGGCAGCGAATCGGTTCTCGAGGTTTGACTGGAACGTTTCAGATCCCATGATGGTTTGGAGCAGATTAGGACGGAGCCTGGACTTCATCAAGCGAACGCGTTCAAGCTTAAAGTTGATATTCAGAGAGCCTCGTACAAGTCGGTGGTCACTGCCGGTATTAAACCTGTTGATCACTGAGACGTCTCTGAATATGTGCTTCTTATCCGCTATGATGAAGTCGATCTAATTTTTTGTCATAGTATCGGGGCTCCGCCATGTCCACTTCCGTTGGGGCTGTTTCTTGAAGAACAAATTCATCAAGAAAAGCCCCTATGATTCCTGCTGCCAAAACAATAAGATCCTACTACCGATTCGTCGCGATTCTGTACTCCCACTTTAGCGTTGAAGTCCCCCATGTCAACGTTGTAGTGGGCCTTGGTGGTGAAGTGTAAGGCCTTGGAAATGTCTCCAAACATATCTTTTACTTTTTCATCCGAGTGTGTTGAGGTCGGTGCGTAAACCGGCACAACCTTGAGGCAATACCTCTCGGTTAGCTTAATTACGAGGTACGCAACCCTGCTTCATACACTCGACACTTCCACAACGTTGTCACAGAGGGCTTTATTTACCAGGAATCCTACGCCACCTTGGGGTAGCTGGTCTCCCTCTCGGAAGTACATGAGGTGACCCGATCTAAGGTCCTCCTTACAGTGTCCTCCCCCTCTCTTCGGACTTCACATAACCCAAGGATGTGCCACCTAATCCTCCCGAGTTCCTCTTCGAGTTGCGCCAGGTGCTTTTCTAGCCGTAGCGTGCGTCCGTTATACGTCGCCAGGGTCAGTTGTTTATGGCGGCCTTTTGTAACCCGGGGATTCTTCGCACCCCCTATCCTGCCGTTACCGTGACCGCCGCCGTGATCAGGAATAGCAGGGCGGCCGTGAACTGGGGGCCGTGGTCTTTTTTGTGTCGCCATAGAGGGTTTGCCCATAATTGCCACGCTTGGCATGCGGGTTGGCAATCGCAGTGCGTAGCTTATCGCACCGCTGTCGCTGCTGCCCGACACCAGTCTGTGCACTTATTAAGCTACGCATGGGCTGTGATGGTTATCCCGCCATCGATCGGTCGCTAGAGCCTCGTTCGTTATTCGGCATGATGCACCACGAGTAGGGAGAGGTTGACTTGGTCTCCGATTGGTCTAAAATAGAACCCCGTTACACCCCAGAGTATAAAACAAGTGTAATGTCATTATCATTGTTTTATATTCTTTATGCTCTTTCATTTGATACCAATATTGAGGGGAGGGGGAGGAGGGGAGGGCACATGAAGAGAAAAGATATTATTATTATGCTATTTATTTAAATATAATCTTAAGTAAACATTTTTACAATATTTTATATAAAAAAATATATTTACAATATAAAATATTATAAAAAACTTAACCTAGGTTGCCACCGGCAGCGGGGATAGACCCAAGTTACCGGTGGTTAGGGCTGCAGAGTGAGGAACCTCCTGACAATACGTGCCGTGTCAAGGAGTACTGCCTTCTGTATCTGACCCTTGACCCAACCTTTTAGCGAGAGCCTCTCTAGGTGTTGATCGAGGCTCTTAACTAAAAGACCGTTTGCCGAAACGACTATCGGTACAATAATGGTTGAATCCACATCCCACATGGCGGTAACCTCGTGAGTCAAGTCAAGGTACTTACTGAGCTTGTCCTTCTCGGCTTTCACGAGGTTCTCATCATGAGGTACGGTGATATCAACCAATATTGCCCGGCGCTGAGATCGGTCGACCACCACGATATCAGGCTTATTGGCGACAATAGTCCTGTCCATGATGATAGAGCGATCCCAGTCAAGCGTTGCATGACCATTTTCGAGAACTGGCGCAGGTGCGTACTTATAGTACGGCACCTCTGATTCAACAAGGCCATATTGAAGAGCAAGTTGCTGGTGAATTATTCTGGCTACTTGGTTGTGTCTGTGCAAATACTCTCCGTTAGCAAGATGAGAACAACCGGAAATAATATGTCGGAGTGATTCTCCAGGACGGCGGCATGCCCGACAGATGTCGACCGTACCGTCCTTCATAATATATTTCCGGTAGTTATTCGTCTTGATAACTTCATCTTCAATAGCACAGACAAAACCTTCGGTTTCCCCAAAGAGGTCACCGAAACGTAGCCAGTTCACCGAGGCAGGCAAATCTACATCAGGCCCAGTTAGAGCCCGATAGTAGCGCCCGTGTAGCACCTTGCTCTTCCATATGTCCTTGCGATCGAGAGTGCTTAGCACCACTGGTTTGCGCCAGTTTTCTGTTGCCAAGGAGAGCGGCGTAAAGTGTCTATCAACTGCCACGACATCTAAATGCATCCCGCACTCACTGTTAAGGAAATAATCCCTGAGACTGCACACCTCACGGTTATGTAGGTCCTTGGCATTTAAAAAGCCGCGACCCCCACATCTCCGCGGGATGTACAGCCTCATAACAGATGAGCGCGGGTGTAACATTCTGGAAGTCGTGAGCATTTGACGGACTCTTCTATCCAAGGCGTCCAATTCGGTCTGAGTCCATCTTAGTATGCCAAAGGAGTATGTGAGGAGAGGCATAACCCAGCCATTAAAAGCACGCGTCCTATTGCCACCCGATAAAAGACTGTTAAGTACTCTTCTCAGGCGACAAAAGAATCGCTCCCGTAATGACTGTTTTATGTCCCTGTCCTCAACACCCAAAGCCTGTGACATACCAAGATATTTATATGTTTCAACTTCGGAGAGAGATCTGAGGTTTATCGTTTCGGAGAGCTGTAAATTGGTTGAATTTACTACTCTCCCACGCTGTACATGCATAACCGCACATTTATCCACACCAAATTCCATCTTGATGGCACTGCTGAAAGTCTCAGTAATTTTCAGCAGTTTCACCAAGTCTTGGCGGTTTGGTGCGAACAATTTGAGGTCATCCATGTACAACAAATGCGACATAACTTCACCCCCTCTCCGCAGTTGACAGCCTAACTTTGAATTTCTCAACAAAGTACTGAGAGAATTCAAAGCTAGGCAAAACCATAAAGGACTCAGACTGTCGCCCTGGAATATGCCACGCTCTATCCTTATAAGATCCTGCGTGGCAGAAACACTATCTCGACATCCTGGTTGACACAAGACCGTGGTCCACTGCCGCATGTATGACATCAAAAAGGATTTTAAAGTTATATCAATTTTATATAACTCTAAAATCCTCACCAACCATGAATGCGGCACCGAATCATAGGCCTTCTTATAGTCAATCCAGGCTGTAGAGAGAGTCCCTCTGCCACGCCGGACCTTCTGGCATATGGTCATGTCAATGAGGAGAAGCTCCTTAGTACCACGGGACCCAACCCTACATCCATTCTGAGTCATGTCCAAAATATTGTTTGCAACAATGTGCGTGTTAATTTTTGTTCTCAGAATGGATGTAAGGAGCTTGTATAAAGTAGGTAAGCACGTGATGGGTCTATAATTTTTCGGTTCCGTGGTACTACCTGATTTATGGAGCAGAAAAGTGACACCAGTAGTCAACAAACTTGGGAGTGAGCCGAGCTCTATGGCTTCTTGGAATTGTGTTGCCAGTAACTCGTGTGAACATCGAAACCATTTGATCCAGAAGTTGTGCAATCCGTCCGGTCCTGGGCATTTCCAATTTTGGGCCGTACGGATTGCACAACTTACGTCAGCTGTACTAATATTTATAGGCTGCATGGTCTCGATAGGTTCACACGCGTCACTGACAACACTCATCCATTCACCTTCCGTGTGCTCGACGGGCACCGACCAAATGCTGCGCCAGAAATTAGTCATGGCATCAACATCTGGTAGCCGCCCGTCGCTCACACGTTGATCAGCTCCTTCCCAACGTCTGTATACTTTTCTTTGGTCACTTTGAAAGAGGCGATTTTGTTGGTATCGGTCCACACGCACTCTGTAGCGACGTATACGGTTTGCCCACGCATAGACTTTTTGCTTCAGAAAGTCAATACGTTCCGTCACACAAGCCATATAGTTTTCCGGACAAACATCAGTCCCAACAAAGGCTTGTGTGACGAATCGCATGACGCGAGGCCGATTATTGCCATTTCTGAAGCAAAAATTAGCTTTGCAATGAGTGTCCTGAACTTATTAATACGCCCCTCGATCCTCAATTGCCAAGCAGGGGCAGTCCCGGTTCGCCGCGGTACTCGGTCAGAATCCTGGAATTTGACAAGAGCAACGCGACACACCGCGATGGCCCTACAATAAAGGATCGAGTGGGTATCAATTAAACTTTCACTGGTTCCAAGATAAGGAACCAGTAAATCGTTCAAGGCACTCATTAACGCTAAATTATGTCTATTCGTGGGCAAACAAGGTATACGCGGCCTAGAGTTACGCGTGTCACGATACTGTAGAATAGCATCTTTCAAAGCGCTCCTCATTTGCTCATTCGTCTGTGTACTTACATTCGTATTTATGAAATCTTCATCGTCGGGTACCGGATCTACTCGCGCCACCAAAACCGGCGTCACGGCCGGTAATTGTGGGGCAGGGCGATCTTGCACCGAAGAAGAAGCCGCACAAATACGTAGTGACTCCAGGCGTAGCCGATCAAGTGCTGACTGATCCAGCAAGTTGTTACGCTGGATCACCCGCACTTGATCCGACAATCGTTGGGCAGACACGTCGATGGTCGGTTCAAGGGCCTGAAACAAAGACAGCAGTCGAACACGATACGCAGTGAGGTTAGTTCCTCCCTCTGTTGCCCTGTAGTAGGCGCGCATGCAGTTCTCATTTATTTGTTGAGTCCATCGCATGCGGCGCACTACACCACCGGTAGCGGGGGTCGTACGCGGAGCAGATTGCCCCACTTGATCCCAAGCGTGCCGGCAGCGGTGGTCGTCCACGTCGCGCTGGTCGTTGTGGCGGCGGCGGGGACGGCGATCGCCCGCTCGCGCTGCTCGACTCGTCTCTGGTGAAGTTATCAGACGAGGAGCTTACGGTCGGCGGAGCGGGCGATGATGGAGGGCGTGCGCTTCGTCTTGCTCTTCTTGTTATCATTATTTTCCATTATTATTTCATTTTATTGTATCTTCTGATCTTCATGTTAATTTTTGTAAGTAATGTCAATGATATTATATTAAAAAGAGGTAGATAGGTTATGTCAGTACTAATATGATTTCAATAATGGACCGAAGCGTCGTACATACGAAAACCTGAGCATGCGCTATACTCACTAAATATTACGATGTTATACGGGCGAGGTAACTTGTCACTTCTAGTCGATGATCTCATATGGCCGCATCTGCCGAGTTAACTTGATCGTATTCTAAAATGTGAGCAAGATAGCATGACAACTAGTAAGAGCGTAAACAAGACAGATACATGTAGCGCTGTGTCATTTCGAATTACATGTCAATTTGCTGTCGCACTCTATATTTTTATGACACTATTTATTCTGACATTTTGTAGTTGATAAATAATAAGAACTTAAATCAATTAAAATTTAAACTCACGCATGCCACTCATGATATATAATTTCATGACCTTTTATGTAGTTCGCATGACACAGGACAGCATATTTTTTATTAATTTTCGGAAACAAATACATGCAAACTGACACTGTCAAAGTGGCAACACTGCTAACGCTTTTGTGAGACTACGCTTAAGGTAAGCCAATTAGCATAGTTTTCTGTTGCCACTTTTTGGCACATGTAACACATCTACCTCTTTTTATTGTAACATCATTGAGTAATGTAATGTGATATTGTATTGACATTTCACGTCACCATGGGTCAACTTCATTTTTGTACTCGTTGTAAAATAATTTTGAATAAGTATATTTTTCGTTCCAAAGACATTAAACTATTACGTTTTTGAATAATTTGCAGCCGATTTATTGAGGACTAGGTTAAATTGTAGTTGTCTAAAAATTTGGTAGAAAATAAAATAATACCTATACAAATAAAGGAAAAAATGACGTGTGGTGTTGACAAGAGCTTAGCTTTTTTTATTATTATTATTATTTAAAGATAAAATGAGGTTTAAATTATTTAGAAAAAAATTTATTAATAATAATAATTACTTACTTACTAATAAAAA
Organism: Scoparia ambigualis; assembly: GCA_963921215.1. Taxonomy (NCBI): domain Eukaryota; kingdom Metazoa; phylum Arthropoda; class Insecta; order Lepidoptera; family Crambidae; genus Scoparia; species Scoparia ambigualis. Next base: position 188,918 of record OY992511.1, read on the forward strand.
ATTCAATTTAAAAAATATTTAATTTAATAATTAAAAATATTTATTTATTACTTTTATTTATAGGTACCTACTTACTTAATTCAATTTTTTTATACTTTTTTAAAACCTATTATATTGTTATATTTTATCATTTATCCATATTAGGTACAGTCACCAGCATTAAGATGTGACTATCGACGGGATGCAAAAATATCTGCTCATTGGTGGAAGGCTTATATATGCCTATGATATGCCTTCCACCAATGATCAGATATTTTTGCATCATCACGTCTTATTGCTGGCTGGACAAATTTCGAGGTTATTTTTTTATTAGACAACAGAAATACTAGCTGCCCTACTCCTGTAGTAGGTCACGTGATAGGTTAGAAATGTACAAGCTGGTAGGTTAGTTTATGAAAAATACTAATTTATAATGTCGAAACAGTGTGCGAGAAATTTCCTTCTAACAATTTGTGTGTACACCTGTAGGTACCATTTTCGGTTTTTTGACAATCTGTCGTTTTGAGAATCTGTCCTTATGAGAATAACCCATTATTACAATACTGAGTATTTCGCATTGTATTGTTATCAGAACTAAAGGTGTAGGTACCTAAGTATGCAAAATTTCAGCTTAATCGGATACCAACAAATGGTCGAAAATTGGTTTGCAAATTTTGACGGACAACTTAGTTAGTTGGTGAGGTACATACGAACTATTAGGAACCAGCGATATACAGCGATATTAGGAACAGTGCAAGCTAAATAAAAGCTTGTAAAAATGGCCGGTTTTTTAGGGTAAATCTAGTGACACGGGCAAAATGTTCCGAAATAGAGTACATGCAGTTTAATGCAGGACTCGGGTTAAGTTCAGTCAGTTTAAAATAGGGGAGAACGGGGCGCGACTTAACAATATTTATATTTTCAGTTGTAGTTTCAAAACGCCTAAATATTTTGAAATGATTTTTGTGTCAAATGATGTTTAAACTATTCAATAACCTCAGAATAATAACTAATATTATTCTATATCAATAACCATATCGTTGGTTTTAATTTGACAAGAAATTGGTACCTTTTTAAAAAAGTCGATTTTACTCAGAAAAGTCAGAAATTAATACTTACCCCGCGATCGGGGCTACAATTAACGGTTCCGAGGTAAGTATTAACAAAAGAGGCAACAATTAACATTGTAAGTAGGTATTTCCCTCTATAAATAAAGAAAACGCAAAATTACAATTAATTTTTTTAAGCAATACAATTAACATTAGGCTTAAACCAAATAGCACTTTGTCCTTGTAACCGCGATATAAGTACCTATATAGAGAAAGAAACCCAAACAAAACCTCTCTATATAATAACAAAAATCAACAAATATCTGAATGATTTCTTATTAACTGTTTGCTATAGAGAGGTCAATCGATTAACCGTGCTCTGCTAACCTAGAAAAGTGTGGTCCAGAGAGGTCATCAACTGATCTCCCTACAGCAGCTCTGCTACCGTTAATTAAAATTTATTACTAATGACTTACATCTAGTTTTCCCAAGCACGGCCGCCGTATCTCCTCGCGTGGTAATGGTGGCTCGCCGCCCCGCCGGCTGTCCCTGGTGTCGGTAGACCGCTTTCCTGCGCGTCTGCTGGTGCTGGAGGTGATAAGGCCCTAACGTCCCGGCCACCCCTCAGTACTGGCCAACCCAGACAAATACGCACCGTTCACGCCACGCCACGTGCTTACGTGTCGCACTCCAAACAAATATCTAGCTTTTAGCTAGCCCGCCCTGGTTTCCAAATTAAACTAGTGTTTTAGCACTGTTTCAACTTATTACTACGGTCCGCCGATTTAACTTATGTGCCGCCACATAGCAAAATTACAATTCAACTTTTACGTGTCCGCACGATGATAACCTAACAAACTGTGAACGAAGTGACACACGTCACACTGACAGCCGTCTGTCAATACAAATTAAAACTACAATGGTTTGCCATCCGTAAATGGCCATTTTATTCCAAACAGACCCCTGCCCCGATCGGAAGGCTCCGATCGCTAGCTCAATCAATCGGGCAAGGAGAGACAGTTGCCGTGGCTTGTCGCGGAATCGAACCGCAGTCCCATACTCGCCAACTAGCAACTTTACAATGCGGCCCTGGCGCCAAACAAGGAGGGCAAGTTAGTCTCCTTCCACAATATACTAAATCTAATTAACCAAATTAAAATAATATTAAATGATCTTATTTACCGAAGCTTATTTTCTAAAAATTTACAAACATCATTGAGATGAGAGATTGACCCGTGCCATTTTGTGCCATTGTCGGAGCGAATAAGTGAAGGTAGACCCTTACGCGACACGAAACGATCAAACGCGACGACGAAGGCCTCCGTGGACAACGAAGAAACTCCCAAGAGCCCAGCCAGGTAGCCAGGCACAAAACACAATATATTTACCTTCGAATCCGGGCGTTGCGAAGGTTGGTCGGTTTTACCGAGAAAGGTCCAGCAAAACCCGTCGCATGCGACCCCAAGTATGGACGAGACTGAGTGGCTCGGTCCCAAAGTAGTTAGTAAAGTTGATCCCTTATATGTATACGACAATTATCCATCGGAGTTAAAATTTAGATTGCAAAAAGCTCATAATGATGCCAGGAACAACTTATTAATATCAAAACAAAGTAGAAAAACTAATTATGATTTAGATTGTAAGGAAGTACACTACAAAAAAAGGTGATCTACTCTTGTATAAGAATGAAAATTATAATAAATTGAATGACTTGTATTTAGGTCCATTTGAAGTTTTAGAAGAGCTAGGTACTAATGTAAAAATATTAAAGAATAATAAAGAATATATAGTTCATAAGAATAGGACTAAGATATTTAGAAAATAAGAGTTTACTTTTCAGGGAAGGGATGCCTAGCCCTTTCAGGGGAGGTGTGATATAGTGAATTACACTATCAGCACGTACTCAATAGTACGTGATAATTAAGGTCTTCCTGATTGACAAGGCGTCCTTCCTCTAGTCACGTATAGATGTGATGTTAATTAGTATTTAAGATGATACACTAGAGGATAAAGATTATTGATTCAACGCAAGACATTGTTTCATTTCGGGTCTCCGTCCCAACGCCATTACACAGATCCCCCGTCTGTGGCTACATGGGTGAAGACGTCCCCTGTGACAAAATAAACACCGGAAGAGCACTACACAAATATGGCTCTTAGAACAAACAATATTCAAAATTACAAATTAGGTTACCTAGTAACACACCCAACAGACGTCAACCGTGACGTACTAGCCTATTGAAAGGCTTTACACTCCTCATGGGCATGGGCTACCATACAGACCATGGGAGGTTTCTCAATTTCCCAAACTTGTGCATAGTTTTGGAAAGAGACACAAACACAATGACTCTAGACTAATGCGGAGTCGAGTCGTCAGACTGTGTACCTACATAATAGAAAAAAAACAAAAATAGTTGGCACTGCCATCAGTGTAGAGTTGTAGAGCGACCCCAGAGCTGTCTGGGTGCCTAGTAGGATCCGTCCTAGTACACCCGAGCCCAAGAGTAGGTCAATTGGGCCGGATGACAAGTGTGGGTCTGCCTGATCTTGACCAATGTATGTGCCGTTATCCCTGCGGGCGAATCGGTAAAAGGCTGTTAACCTACAATGGTTAAATTCATTACCGTGGCCGAAATTGTAATCCTCACCGTAGATACATGCACCGATGAGAGGGTGACTTGTGTTTGCCCCGACAAACCCCCAGTATGCATGCCACAAAACAGTGTCGGCCCAAAATTAAAATTTTCAAATTTAAGATTTCTTTAAAATCTCCTAAACGTGGCCGCCGCAGTAGTTAGCAAAACCGTCCGTGGCTCTGCTCTCGCAAAGGGGCAGGCTAGCTATGGCCTGCCCGGGTCCTCCATCCCCAAAGAAGGCATCCGACTAGTGGTGGGCAAGTGTGTGCACACAATCCTACTAGACGGGGCGTATGCCGTCGCTCTGCCATATTGATGATACGGCGAGTGGTATTCTAACCGCGGGTACTCGTAGACCGGCGGTGAGAACCGCTGTGGCACAAACGTTACAGTCCAACAATAGCACAAAGACAGGGCAATATTGCCTACATATCCTTATAATTACAATGTAGCAACAACCAAAATTAATAAGTACAAAAGACTTAAACGGGTTTGCAACGAGAAGCGCACCAACAATTATTATTACATAGTCACTACGCATAAACCAACCGAATTTCAAACGAGGTAGGTAACACCTAAAGGTCAAATAATGTAAGTAACAAAAAAAAGAAAAACTCTGGTTGTTTCCAAAAGGCACACAATAAAAATAAAAAAGTGTTCAACTGATATTACATATGCCGCTATGTAAAACAAAGCAAATCTAATCGGTTCCAAATAACCAGAGTAAACAAAATGAATGTTCAACTAATATTACACAATGATGAACAAGTAAATCAAACTTGAATTAATTTTCAAAGAAAAAATAAAAATAAAAATGTTCATTAATATTACATACGCCACTATGTAAACAAATCAACCCTGAGAGACAAATAAATCAACCCTAGTTATTTCTAAAGCAGCCACAATAAACATTGAATGTTCAATTAATGATACATAGGCCAAACTTGCAAGGAATGCACAAATCAAAAAATCGTAAAGTGAAAAAAGTTCGTTACCTGGCCAAAATAGACGCACATCACATACCTAACTCACTCCCATGGCGCACTGAGCAGTCTCATCCAGTAGACCGCTGTCACAGGGACGAATTTTAGGAATCACTGTGATGTGCTGTTTATAAGTAGTTTCATAGAAAATCGCTTTTTTTTATTTTATAAAAGAGGGAGGCAAACGAGCAGGCGGGTCACCTGATGGAGAGTAATCACCGCCGCCCATGGACACCCGCAAAACCAGGGGAATCGCAGACGCGTTGCCGGCCTTTAAGGGAGGAATAGGTTTAAGGAAGGAATAGGAATTGGGAGGAGGGGGGGGGGGGGTGAGGGGCCTTGTTAATACTTAACTCTGTTAATGGAAGCCCGGCCTCCCCTACCTACTTTTATTTGATTAATGACTGAGTTGTAATTTAATGACCAATTTCCGACAGGAGGCGAGCGCAGACGCAGTGCGCGCGCACCCGCGCCGGCCGCGGCGCTACATCTACGACCCCCACAGTCGGTATCTACTTACTCCCGTGGCTACTCGAAACAACATCAGCTAAATAATTAATCTTAATTTACTTGTATATATTTTATTTCAGACTCATTATGTCAATCTCTCGTATGTAAACGGCGCGAAGTATGCCTGTTGCGGGATGCCTTCACGGCGCTTTGTGCCAATAAGAAGGATATACTGCGAAAAGGGTGCGTAGGTATTTAATCAAAACATCGAGAAAAATAAAGTAAATAAGCGCTCTCTCGGAACACCTTCCATTCTACCCAAACTACTAATTTCTCTTTTAGAGACACGATAGTGGCCGGCAGCGTCCGTGATGACGGCCTGTGGGGGCGCGATGACGACGACGACGTATTCTACGAGGGCGGCGCGGGGGCGTCGGACGAGGGGGCGGGGGCGCTGGGCGTGGGGGCGGGGGCGCTGGGCGAGGGGGCGGGGGCGCGCTGCGTGGGCTGCGGCGTGCGCGCGCGCGCTGACTTCCTGTGCGGGTCAGACAACCGCACGTACTCGTCGCTGTGCCGCCTGGACCTGCACAACTGCGTGCGGCGCGCGGCGCGGCCCGTGCGGCTGGCCTGCCGCGGCTTCTGCCCCTGCCCGCGCCCGCGCCCGCGCCGCCCCAGGCCCGGCCGGGTAACTATACGCGCCGCACACACCGCCCGCGTTGTGCCCGATCTGCTCATGTGTCGTTCCCCATGTGGGAAGGCCTGTGTTCAGCAGTGGGCCGCTTATAGGCCGATGCGATGATGAATAGAATATTATGTTTATGTTTATTTGCATGACGCTCCAAACGAATTTTTGATGTACCGCAGGGTTTGCTACCCTGTAAGTTGTAATTTAAATTGCACATTTCTCTCTACTTTTTATCCAAAGCAAATGAAAATATTCCCGGAAGAATGCAATGAACATTTTTGTGATCCACCAATTTTAACTACTTACTTACTTAGCTATTTACATACTTATAAGTAGCATGTAAACACACGGCTCGCGTGTTGCAGGAATGGCGGCAGCGGAAGGCGGACTCGGAGCGCAACGAGGTGCTGCCGGATCGGCCGGCGCGGCGCCGCCCCGACCCAGGTAAAGGCAGCTCCTGCACCGGCCATCGGTTGTCATCTTTATTAGCCGCAGGCCGCGCATTAGGGCTCTCGACACACTGGCGGATCGTTGAGGAGGGCAGAGGGAACTGCAGTTGGTGACGGCCGCGCCCCGTGACGGCGGCTGCGGGTACTCACGATCAAGAGTCGTCGGCAAACTGCTGGTCGTGTGTTAGAGCGCTTACCCATTCCACATTGAAGTCAAATCGCGGGAACTTTTATTTATTAGCTAAAGTAAATGACGTTCGTTTGTTACGCGGACAGGTTCTGAGGAGTGCGCGTTGGACAAGATGGCGAACCGGCTGCTGGACTGGTTCTCGGTGCTGATGGAGGAGGCGGGCGCCACGCGCGCGCCTAGCGACGGTCAGCGCTCGCTTATTGCTAATTAATGCAGTTACTGTCACTAAATCTCCGCTCGTAGCTTCGCCTACCGTCATTTTATTTATCCTCATATCTACTAAATATCGTGACATCATAAAATCTGTTATTTCAGGTTTCCCAAACGATTGCAAAGCGGAAGTTCGTTGGATGTTCACGCACCTGGACACAGACGGCGACGGCCTGCTCTCGCCGATGAATCTCTATTCGCTAAGTGAGTACAATCGCTATCTACTCGAGGCGCAGAAGATCTCGGTCTATGGCCCGAATCGTGTCTTCATTCGCATACCGTAAAACCTGAGGCCGCGATAAAGTCCCGTATTCACCAGAGCGGAGATGGCGTCAATACTCTCCGCCAATTTCTGATCTATTTATTTTTATTTATTTATTTATTTTATTCTGTTCAGAACACCGACAGCACATTAACAATATATGGATACATTTATATAAATCTACTTAGCCATTAACAGGTATTCGCAAATGGAAAATAAGATGTACTTACATAAGTATAAGAATAAGATTAATTAACAAGTAACAATTAACATTACAACAGAATATCTAAAACTATGAAACAGTAAAAACAGATAAACTTGTAACTTGACTATGCAAAAATAAAGCAAAAAAGTGAATCCCACACTAGGAAATCCTGAATTGTGGGCTTCCTAAGCCATAAAGCTAACGGTAAGCGACAAAACAAAGCAGATTTTTATATAAAATTAAATAATCCTAAACCAGATAGATTAGGTACTATGGTTTACATAAATAAACTAGAAAAAGTTAGTTGTTTGTGTATGTGTGTGGGGTGTGTGTGTGAGTCTGAGTGTGTGCGTGTGTGTAAGGTATTGCGAGCTTGCATGCGTGTGTATGTGAGAGCTGATTATACGAGCGGTGTGACCAGCTTTTCCGTTTCCCGGTAAGTCATGGAAAGGAGTTGCAGAGTAATAAGTTTCTTGGCTTGGTTAACAGTTGCAGTCTTAAAGTTGCAACACTTAGTCATTCTATTATAGACAATAAACGGCAAGTATGAGGGATGCCGCTGTGCGAAGGCTGTTTGCACCTTGACCTTTGGGGCTTTGAATACGCGTTTTTGTGCCATAGAATGATAGCTAGCAGATGTTAAGATTTCGCGGTGCATCAATAGGGAAGATTTTAACACGTAAAGTTGCCGTACACTTAGTAGTTCAGCCTCAGCATAGAGGGTATCGGTGGGGTATAAGTAGCTTTTACTGTACATTGTTTTCAAAACGGCACGTTGCGCTCTCTCCAGAGTGAGCATTGATGTGACACCAGATCCTCCCCAAACAGTTATACAGTAGGTGATGAGTGACTCGCCCAGACCTCTGTACACTAATCGCAAAGTATTCTCATCCGCTGAGTACCTGAGCAATTTCATCACATAGATCAGCTTTCTAACTCGAGATGCTGCGTACACTATGTGAGGTCTGAAAGTGAGGTTTTCGTCAATGATAACGCCGAGGTATCGGATGTTTGTAACCCTTTCAATACTTGGCACGAGCAGGGACCGCGATTACAGTCTAGGTGCAGACGGATGCAAGCCGGACTTGTAGGCGCCGATGCTTTGGTCTTGTGAAAGCAGAGGGACTTGGTCTTCGATGCGTTTAAGGTGAGCAAATTATTATCGAGCCAGTTCTTGAGCTTCGTCATACCATTTTCTGCTTTTTGAAAAGTGACATTCCACGATTTCCCATGGAATAAAGCCACTGTGTCATCAGCGTAGCAAACTACTTCAGCTTCTGGGGGTACTACGTCGTGGATATCATTCATGAACAAAATAAAAAGGGTTGGACCAAGAACGCTACCTTGCGGTACGCCAAAAATTATGGGTAGTTCGTCGCTGACAACCTCACCCACCCTCACACACTGTCGTCTATCAGACAAGTAGCTGCGGAACCAGTCTAGCGGCAAACCTCTGATACCAACGTTCTCTAGCTTTTTAGTAGTAGTTTGATCGGAACATTATCAAAGGCTTTTGCCAGTTCCAGGAAAACACCGACGTATTTGCTACCGTGGTCAACTTCTTTGGAAATTACCTCCACGACATTCATCACCGCTTGTTCAGTTGACTTCTCCTGTCTGAATCCAAATTGTTTAGTAGACAACAGCTTGTTCTGCTCAAGATAAAGCATAAGCCGATTATTTACCGTTTTTTCCAGAATCTTTGAGAAGATGTTAAGTAAAGAAATGGGTCTGTAATTCTCAGGGTTATTTTTTGGTCCGCTTTTATGGATTGGAACAACCATGGCTTTCTTCCACAAACGAGGGAAAATTCCAGTGGCTATACTGAGGTTGAGTATGTGCGTCAAGGGGACAAGTATCTCTGCCTTGATAGCTTTAATAAGCGACGATCCAAAACCATCTTATTTATTGATTTAAGATACCTACTGACAAAGTCTATTTATTTTTAATTCAAGTCATAAAATTACACTTAAATCTACCGTTATAATGCCAGTTTCACGTTATTTCTGTGAAACTTATGTCAAGCAATTTGTAATTTTAGTGACTCGAATTATAAGTCTCGGATAGTGGTGGACGAGTGATTGTCGCGAACGACCGAGAGATGGCGTGATATTGTTTACGTGCGGTGAGCCGGTGATACGAGAATGGTGCGGGAAAAGTTTTATTTGTTTGTGTTGAAATTGGTAAGCAGTGAGTACATTTGCATCAGAAGTGAAAGTGTTTAAATCGTTTAATAACAACCTACATTTTTATAGGTACGCAGCTTATTTTCTATTATGGTATTTACAAAAAAGATACTAGGTACTTTCGGGGTCGCCGTCGCTTTACCACTTTGCAGCGATTTTCGTGTGAAGCGCACCGACCGCCCGGGTACCTACGTGCCCGTACCAAATAGACGAAATGAAATGAAATGTATTTATTAGAACACACACAGTAACATAATTACAATTGTCATAATTATATTAGACAAAAAGTTCGAAAAAAAAATGTGTCCGAAAGGGACTCCACTCAGCATTTGTTGCAGTGAGCAAGTCACTACAACGCTGATCTTCCGTGGACACCGCAGTTGTGCGAATGTGCGCGACGACGCGCCGGTGTGCAAGGGATTTTGACCTGTAGACTGGTAAAGCGACGGAGTCCGCCATTGTACCTAATGTGAGGTAGATATTTTCTCAATCATTCAAAACTTTTCATATTTACTACTCGACCAACATAATTAAAGACGTTTATCATAATTTTTCAATGATTAACAATCTAAGTATATTGCACTTCAATTAGTTTGCACATGCTGAGTAATCAGATTTAAAAATGGAATATCGTAGAAGATACGTTTAGTTTGTAAATTATTGAACAACTGTGATAAACGTCTAGCTGACATGCACCTAATTGTTTTGGTCGAGTAACACGTATAACTTCATAAGTAGGTACTTACCTAGCTAATCTTTTTTAACCACTCACTCTTGGATTTTTTTTGACACTTTTTTGACAGTAACTGTCAACGTCAAATTTGACAGAATGGAGCATAGACTATGCGATATTGTGCGATAACAATACATAAGATGAACCACAGAACCGAAATAACCAAACTTGTTCATACTAAAGTAGTCTGTAAGTCTATGAAAACACGGTACAAAGTCAAGTGTGTTTTTGTAGGTGCGGTCTCATGCGACCGCTTGGGGTTTGAGGGGGTAAAGTTAACTAGGGTTAAGTATATTCCTAGTGCATTCAATATTAATGTTACCTGCCTAGTCTTTTATGACTAATAAACAAAGAATAAGCTACGAATAGTTATTCCGTGTTTTGTTCCTGTCATTTAAACGTAATTTTTAATTAGAGTAAAAGAGACAAAACACGGAATAACTATTCGTAGCTCATTCTTTGTTTATTAGTCATAAAAGACTAGGCAGGTAACTTTAACATTTAATGCACTAGGAATATACACACATCAAAAGTGTCTAGGGATCAAGCATTTTTATGCGGATTTCTTGAGATTGAGATGTGGCTTTGTAATAAATTTATGATTTTATAAATTTATATGGATCCTTTTTGGTGCATTTCATAATTTGAAACAGGAACTTTCAATCAATTTCTAGTAAAAGATGAAAATCAGCTGTCAATATTTTCCCTATAAAAACATACAACGCATTGAAGACATTATTAGTGCTACTATTTCCATACTACTGATTAAAACCAACGTTATTATGGAGCGGCGACGTCATTTAAGCAGGAAAGAAATGCTCAGAGCCGTGGGAATGATAGAAGCTGGTTCCCGGCAACGTACTGTGGCTTTAGCTCTGAATACAAGTCAGAGTGTTATCAGTCGACTTTGGACACGTTACCGAAGCACTGGTACCGTGGCTGAGCGCCATGGAGGACGGTATCGCTGCATCACACGGAGACAAGACCGATACATTCAAATCACAACTCGAAGAGCTCCAACAATAACCGCCATGATGTTAGCCGTGAGGCTTCATCACTCTTCAGGGAACTTAATTAGCGACCAAACAGTCAGAAACCGCTTGCATGAAGTGAACCTTCATTCCCGAAGACCGCTAAGGGTACCACCTATAGCAATGCACAATCGTAGGATTCGATATCAATGGGCTCTTGAACACAGAAATTGGGCAGATGAACAATGGCGTTTCGTGTGCTTTTCTGATGAGTCTCGTTTTGGTATGAGACCGGATACAAGACGTATACGACACTGGAGAACCCCTGGACGCCAACAGCGATTAAAATCCTGCCAGGAAGTCCATCCTTATAGTGGTGGAACCATCATGGTATGGGCGGGTATTTGGATCGGCGGAAGAACTGAGTTGATTTGGATCAGAGGTAACCTCAACGCTCAAATTTATGCTGAGACGATTGTATCAGACGTCATCGTTCCTCTACAAGTGCAAATCGGTCCCTTATTTCAGTTAATGCATGATAATGCACGACCGCACACCGCAAGAGTTGTAAGACAGACTCTCGCCGCAGCTAACATCAATGTCATGCCCTGGCCTGCTCAGTCGCCAGACTTGAACCCGATTGAGCATGCATGGGATATGCTACAGAGAAGAGCACTGCCGAATATGGAGGGTATCCAGTCGCAAGAAGACCTTTTTTTGTTGTTGCAACGAACATGGGCGGCCATTCCACAGCGTGATTTGGATGAACTCATTTTGAGTATGCCAAACCGATGTTCTTGTGTTGTTAGTGTTCGCGGTAGAAACACGGATTATTAATTGTTTAAGTTACCCAATAAAATTTTAAAGAAAACTGTTATTTCAGTCTTTTTTTCGAACTTTAATGTTAGTGGTTCAAATGTCATAAATCCCTTTATTAGGAAAATGGCAAATTTCTTTATTAATGCAAAGGTGACTTGGTTTATCGTTACTGTAGACAAACGAAAACACTTTATTTGATGAATCCTTAAAGAAAATTTTAATTAATATCAATCAGTAGAAAAGTTATTGCAAAAATATATGTTGATCCCTAGACACTTTTGATGTGTGTACTTGACCCTAGATAACTTTACGAAAGATTAGCTTGGTAAGTACCTACTATGAAGTAATAGGTACGTATTAGTCGACCACCATAATTAGGCGCATGTCAGCTAGACGTTTATCACAGTTGTTCAATAATTTACAAACTAAACGTATCTTCTTCGATATTCCATTTTAAAATCTGACCACTCTGCACGTGCAAACTAATTGAAGTGCAATATATTTAGATTGTTAATCATTGAACAATTATGATAAACGTCTAGCTTTAATGCGATTAATTATGTTGGTCGAGTAGTAAATATGAAAAGTTTTAAATGACTGAGAAAATATCTACCTCACATTAGGTACAATGGCGGACTCCGTCGCTTTACCAGTCTAAAGGTCAAAATCCCTTGCACACCGCGTCGTCTATTTGGTACGGGCACGTAGGTACACGGGCGGTCGGTGCGCTTCACACGAAAATCGCAGCAAAGTGGTAAAGCGGAGATACCCGACCGTACCTAGGTATATCTTTTTTGTAAATACCATAATAGAAAATAAGTTGCGTACCTATAAAAATGTAGGTTGTTATTAAACGATTTAAACACTTTCACTTCTGATGCAAATGTACTCACTGCTTACCAATTTCAACACAAACAAATAAAACTTTTCGCGCACCATTCTCGTATCACCGGCTCACCGCACGTAAACAAAATCACGCCATCCCTCGGTCGTTTGCGACACTTGCTCGTCCACCACTATCCGAGACTTTCAATTCGAGTCACTAAGGCGCAGGACAAACACAAGCGGCGTCGGGCGAGGTGCGGGCGCGGCGCGGGCGAGGCGCGGACGAGGCGTATGAGCACCCCGCCCGCGCCACGTCGCATGTATATGTCCCGCGCCCCGCCGCTTCTATACGATTCATATGAAATGCGAATGACGCCCGCGCCTCGCCCGCGCCGCGCCCGCGCCTCGCCCGCGCCGCGCCCGCGCCTCGCCCGCGCCCGACGCCGCTTGTGTTTGTCCTGCGCTTTAAATAACAAATTGCTTGACATAAGTTTTCATAGAAATAACGTGAAACTGACATTATAACGGTAGATTTAAGTGTAATTTTATGACTTGAATTAAAAATAATTAGACTTTGTCAGTAGGTATCTTAAGTCAATAAACAAAATTGTGCACGATTGTACTTAAAATCGAATGTATGGTAGAAGTTTACATTAGATTTTTGGAAAATAGCAAAGAAGAATTCTTTTTTTATTAACCCATTAACGCCCAAAATGTAACTGCTCGTAAAAATTCTTTATTCATGATATTTAATGTATCATTACCGATTAAACTAAAGGTATCATAATCAAAATATTAGGAAAAAAAATAAAACTTAAGTTAAAGGGGTGTACTCGGCCGGGTACAGTGGGCGGATTAAGTATGGAAACTACCAAAGCAAGGCCGCTCAACACATAATGTTTTCATGCAAAGTTCGCAACGCCAACGAACACGATTGTGACAAATAACACACCGCAACTGATTTTCTATACGTTCTGGGTTGTGACCGTTATTTTTCCGATCAAGTCCTACTACTGACGATGACGAAGGTCGGATCTTTGTTTTTGTAGGTGTCAGGTAGGCTCTTGCTATGTATGGTACGACAAAACGATAACTGATCCATCCATTCAGCAGCAGCAATATCACCCACCACTATTTCTTTCCCTTCATGGCTACTCTATAAAGGCTGATCGACTGGTTCATTTGGTCAACACTTCCCATAACTTTGTTGTAATTTACAAATAATCTAGGAATATTGAAATCAACTTTCTGCTTAGCAATATTGCACCATCTTTTTACTTTTCCCGGGGGCTCAATCTGATTCAAATTAGATTCCATTGTAACTATGTTATTGTCTTTCCACCGCACGATTGTTATTTCATTCTTCGTAACAAATCGGTAGTCGTATCCCGCTCTTGAAAAAAAAAAGAAAAAAAAGATAGAAAAGATACGGCACAACCGTTTCTTCATAGCCTGAACAGGAGTGCCAGGACATTTTTTTGTCCTATTATCTCGAATTGTGCCCGTTGCTCTGTAGCCCAGACGCTGTAGATCCTATTGTAACAGATAATTGGTAAAAAAATTGTCGAAATAAACAATATGTTCACTGAGAACAATCGGCATCTTTGTAAGTAAAGATTTCACCACTCTAGCTCCTAGAGTGTCGCTAGAAGCTTAATTTGACTTGCCACAGTATACGTCAAAGGCATAGCAGTATCCGTCTGAACTCGTTGCAGCCCAATTCCGATAGCCGAATCGTACCGGCTTTCCCATGATAAACTGTTTGGCGGTGGTTTTTCAATTGATCAACAACTGTATTTTTCCTCTGCTGACAAATTTCGGATACCTCATGAGTAGTACTATATATGGGTAGTCTTACGCCACACGGGCTCGTCTGATTCCAAGTTTCTGGCTCGTTTTGAGGGCCTAGAGTAGTTTGACAGCAGCTCATCATCACTATCGTTCCCATCAGAAACATCACAACTGGGGCAACGCGGAGTCACCTCAATTGGCACTGGCACATCTCTTGGCATAGTCGTATTAGCGAGATCATCATCGTTTCCTTCTTCTTCGTCACTTACTATGGCTGATTCAGGTGGCAACAAAAAGACATCATATTGAATGTTATCATTTTCATCAGCCATAATTGATTCAATGGCTTCTTCCAGACTTGAATACTCATTTCGACTCGTAAAATCGCGTCGATTGGCCATGGTGGATTATTCAAAAATACCTGCAAAATACAATAAATTATAGTACATAAGTGCCCTCTGTACCCGCCCAAGTACAGTGTGTTTACGCCTTCTTGGCGCAATGGAATTTACTTTTTAGAAAATAAACTCTGTTTCTTCTTTTGATAGTTTAATTTGAAACTGGATTACAATATTTAGATGCAACTTGAATGACGTTTGGACGGCAAGTAAGTCTATGACATTTTTTACTGACAAACAAGAATAGCGCGCAGTTGACAAATATTGATTTTGCGGTGACAATTTTCTTAGGCGTTACCATACTCCCCCCCGTTGAAGACTTCAGTTCTTCAACTCCAGTGTTCTTCATCGCTTAAAAGAGGGCAGAGTCGTACTAGGGGACGTCGATAGCATCCAGTGGTTGTCTTCACGTCTGCGACGCGGGATATTCCGTCAGCTCCTGGGTACAATTTGGTAACTCTACCGGTACGCCAACATAGTGGTGGAAGACAGTCTTCAGAAAGGAGAACCAAGTCTCCGACCTTCAGTGTTGAGGTATTTTGTCTCCATTTTGTTCGGATTTGCAGCTCTGAGAGATATTCCTTCTGCCACCTTCTCCAAAAATGTTGTCGCAGCTTCTCCAGGCGAGCATATCGGCTTAGCCGAGTTTCGTTCTCAGCTTCCAGAGCACGGGATGGTACAGCGTTGAGTGGCCTTCCGATTAGAAAGTGCCCTGGGGAGAGGGATTGAGGATCGTCGGGAGAAGAGGACAAGGGACACAAAGGTCGACTATTTAATATTGATTCAACCTGTGCGAAAAGAGTTGAAATCTCCTCAAACGTCAAGTGGGCCGTACCCATTACACGCCTTAAAATTCGTTTGGAACATTTAATTAAAGATTCCCAAGTACCACCGAAATGGGGAGCGTAAGATGGCGTAAATGTAAATTTTATGCCTTCATGAGCGGCAAACTCGGAAAAAAGTTCATTTTGTTGAGTTTGGAATAAATCGAGCTCTTTAGCGGCTCCTACAAAATTACGACCGTTATCGGAAAATATGTTCGCTGGTCGCCCACGTCGTGATACAAATCGACGTAACGCTAACATAAAGGCATCTTTGGACAAATCGCTGACCGCTTCTAAGTGAACGCATTTATATCGGAAGCATACGAACAAGCACAAGTAGCATTTTGTCAACCTTGCTCCGCGTCCCTTACGATTCGTGATGTAGAAAGGCCCTGCCATGTCTATACCTACAGACTTGAATGGGAAATCAGGATTGACGCGATGTGAAGGAAGGTCACCCATTTTTGGTTCCAGAGTTTCTCCCTGCACTCGTCGACAGCGCACGCAACTTCGCACAGTGCTTCGAGCAATAAATCTGCCCTTTATAGGCCAAAAGCTCTGTCGAACCGTAGCAAGGAGTAACTGTGGTCCGGCGTGTAAATTACGAATGTGTTCATAAATGAAAATCAATTTACATAAATGATGCGACGGACTTAACATAATGGGGTGCCTTTGGTCATAGCTGCAATTAGATTTATCGATGCGACCCCCCACGCGAATTACGTTGTCTTTATCTATAAATGGGGATAAAGACAAGATATGGCATTTAGAACTTAGTTGTTTTTTGTCTTTTAGTATTTTGTATTCATTCGGAAAAGTTTGTTGTTGAGCTATAGCGCATAATAAAATAGTAGAATCATTAAGTTCATTTGCTGTTAAATTTCCGGTAATTTTTTTATTAGAATATTTAATATTATTTATAAAACGTTTAACATAGGCCATTGTCCGTTGTAGTCTACTGAAATTAGAAAATCGTTCAAATTGAACGATTGGCTCTGAAATGATTGTTGTGGCAACTATTTTGACTTCAGGTAAGTTACAAGACTTTTCTATATTTAGGCAGGCCAATCACCTTCACTCTTAAGTAAAAACTCCGGACCATGCCACCATAAACTTGAATTTTGCAATTGATCACAGTTAACACCCCGAGAAATGAGATCAGCTGGGTTGTCAGCTGTAGGTACATAGCGCCACGCAAAAGACTGCGAGGTCTCTTGTATTTCGCCGATCCTATTTGCGACAAAGGTTTTGAGTCTCGAAGCATCACCCTTTAACCAACCCAGAACAACACTAGAGTCACACCAGTGAATTATACGGTTCGGAGCAAGCCTTAAAGATTCAACCACCGTTCCACACAAGCGAGCTGCAAGAAGAGCACCACAGAGTTCCAAACGTGGCACGGTAGTAGGCTTCAACGGCGCGACCTTTGATTTGGAACATAAAAGTCGCACAGTAGTCTCATTATTTAAGGTCTTAGACAGTATGTAAATGCAAGCACCATACCCTACTTGTGAAGCGTCACTAAAGGTGTGTATTTCGATAGAGATGGGATTGTTACAAAGTACATGGCGAGGAATTTGCAATGTTAATAGAACAGATAAGCCTTTAGAAAATTGTGCCCATGCTGTTTCTATATCATGAGGCACAGGTTGGTCCCAGTCTATTTTTAAATGCCAAAGCTTTTGGAGCATTAATTTTGCTTGCATGATATATGGACTAAGAAGGCCCAACGGATCAAAAATTTTGAATGCATTTGACATTATGTATCTTTTGGTTACAATGGTATCATCTTGGGTGGCTATTAAATAAACAGGAAAATTAAGAGAATCACTGTTAGGATTCCAGCCCAAACCAAGAGTGCTTGAAGATTCACTTATCGTTAAGTTATCTTGCAAAGCTGTAGTTGCAGAATCTTCAAAAATCGAAGGTAAGTTAGTTTTATATTTACGTAATTTGAAACAACCTTTACTAAGTTGGGAAGCTACTGAATTTTTTATGTATTTCAGTTCTTCTTTGTCATCTGAGCCCGTTATCAGGTCGTCAACGTAAAAGTCCTTTTGAATGATGGTTTTGATCAGATGGTCATCACATTCCTCCCCAAGCTGCCATAAGCAGCGTGTACTTAAATAACTGGCACTTGTTGTCCCGTAAGTGACAGTATTTAGTTGTAGTGTTCTGATAGGCAAGGACTCATCTTCTCTCCATAAAATTAATTGTAGATGTCTGTCGTCTGAATGAACTGCAACTTCGCGAAAAAAATTTTTAATGTCACCGGTAAGCAAGTATCGGTACATTCGTGCTCGTATCAATATCGAAAAAAGAGAGTCCTGTACATTTGGGCCTATCATCTGCAAGTCGTTGACCGAAAACCCGGAGGAGGAAGGTGCTGAGCCGTCGAAAACGACCCTGAGTTTTGTTGACTCACTGTGCATTTTAATTACGGCATGATGACAAAGAAAGTAGCTAGGATTTGGCATTACTATAAGGGACTCTGAAAGATGTCCAAGAGTTTCATATTCTTTTATAAAATTTGAATATTCTTCCTTTAGGGGAAGATTAGTCCTAAAGCGCTTTTCTAAAGTTAAAAATCTCTTTTTAGCAAGAGTGTAGGAATCGCCTAAGCAATCTGGTGAGTCCTTTAGTGGTAGCTTCACACAAAATTGCCCATTAGCTAAACGCGTGGTGTTTGCTAAAAAGTGGCTTTCGCAAGCCATTTCAGTTTCACTTAATTTTGATTTACGTGGGACCTCTTCTAACTCCCAAAATTTGGTAAGTAACTTATCGACTTTAGTTTCAGTGGAAGAGTCTTCGTGAACTATCAAATTGTTGCAATGAATTTTGTTAAATTGAGATATATTTACAGGACCAACAATAAGCCAACCAAACTTTGAATTTTGAAGAATTGGTTTGTTTTTGCCCAACATCCTCTGTTCACCTAGTAAAGTATTCCAAAAAAGATCTGCACCTATTAACATGTCTATAGGGCAGTGTTCGTTAAAATTGGGGTCCGCTAATTTTATATTTAAAGGTATATTTAAGTCATGTAGACTAATTGGAGCCTTTGGTAGGTCTCCTGTAAGTTTATCTAATATAAAACAATGCAAGTCCCTTTGAAAAATATGATTTTTAGATTTTAATTGAATAATGCAACTTTCGTTAACTTTATTTACTGAATTGTTGCCAATGCCGATAACGTTAATAAATATGGGTTTTGTATTTAGAGACAATTTTTGTTGTAATGATTTTGTAATGAAAGAGGATTGGCTTCCTGAATCCAATAAGGCACGAACTGTAATTGCCTCTTTAGTAATTGGATTTAGTACCTCTATTAAAGCTGTAGACAAGATAACATGTTTGGAGTTATTTTCTTTAGAGAAAGTAACTATGGAATCGCATTCCTGAATTTGGGCATTGTTGGCTTTAGTAGCTTCAACTGAATGCAGTAAAGTATTATGGCGCTTATTGCACTGCCTACAGGGACCCATGTGACAATTGTTAGCTGAGTGACCTTGACGTAAACAGTTTGAACATAATTTGTACTTATAAACATCGGCTAGTTTTTCATCTATAGACTTAGATTTAAAACTAGGGCAATCATATATTTTATGATTTTTGTCGCAAATAATGCACTGAAATTTTGTTTGATAGTTATTTTGTTTCACTGTGGCATAAGATTTTGTTTGGAATGGTTGCCTATTATGACTGGGTTGCGAATGTGCTTGCGAATGCTGAAATGATTTTACATTATTATTTTTTGTACTAGAATTTATATATTTATTACTACTAGTGGATTCTAAAACGTGAGCCCTATCAATTAAAAATGAATTAAACTGTTCTAAGCTAGGAAAATCACCTAAGTGCTTTCTTTGTTCCTCCCACTTGACAAGTGTCTGATTCTCTAACTTAGCAGAAACCAAAAAAATAATAAGGGTGTCCCAGTGTTCAGTGGGTTGGCCGAGATTAGCTAAGGCACGTAAATTTTTGGTGATATGGTCCACTAGAAATCGTAAAGAACCTTCAGTTTCGCGTTGCAATGGTTGTATGTTAAAAATAGATTTTAAATGATGATTTATAAGCAACCTTTTGTTGTTATAACGGTCATATAGAAGCTGCCAAGCGTTATTGTAGTTCGCGGATGACACCTCAATGTTAGAAACGACACGAGCTGCATCGCCTTCCAAATACGATAACAAGTAATGAAATTTTTGTATGGTAGAAATTCGCTCATTGTTTTGGATTAAATTAGTAAAAGTATCGCGAAATTCTAACCAGCGAAAAAATGATCCGTCAAATTTTGCAATTTGTATTTGAGGTAACCGAACATGAGACTCACTATGATCGAGACTGCATTGAGCTTCATGAAACATGGACTCACGCCTTTTTATTTCTTGGTCGATAGCTTTTATTTCACTTTGTTGGTCTAAGAGAGTTTTGGCCATAGCAATACAGACAATGAAATCTTGTTCAATGCGTTCACGCTCATCAAACTCCAATTCCAAATTATCGGAGTTAATTAACTCAATCCGAGTCTGCAGCTCATCATATTTAACAGACTGGCTTTCGAACCTGCTGAGCTTTAAAGACAGTTCAGCAACCTCGATAGTCGCCAGGGTAGCTTGACTTGTAATTTTATCTAAATAGGTTTTAAACCTGGTAATTTGCCCTTTAACTGAACTGCGTTTTGTAAATAAATCCTTTAATGTTTGATTAGTTGGTTGTGAAAGAGATGATGAACCTGGTGTGGTCATTTTTAAAAACAAATAAAAGAACTTAATTTAAATTATATAAGTAAATTATTAAGTAACGCCGTTAATTTCGCTATATGAACTTTGACCTTTATATTTTAATCGTATGAAATTGTAAATTACAAGACACGCTTCATATAGAAGGCAACCAATTTACCTTAGATATGGATAGTATACGTATCTCACACTCCTCACTGCGAAGACACTCTGGCGCCGCGCCGGCAACAGACGGGCAGAATCAGCTGTTGTCCCGTTAACCGAAGCGATGTACGGCCCGCGAGTATGTACCGGCCGGTACCAGCGCAGTAATAGCTGAAATAGTCGGCAATTTTCGCTAAATAACCGGAAAAACCTGGTGCGAAGTAGATAAGGGAGATACTATTTACGTATATTTATTGAATTTAAGCTGATTTTGACTATATTTAAATGAATTTAGAAAACTTTATTTTTTATTTTTAGTATAGGGTAGATAATTTTTGCACAAGTAAAAACATATTGTAATGGGAAATAATTGTGGGATATTTATGTATTTGGGTATGTTTCGTGGACAGATGAATGAATTGGAAAAGGATTTAACAGGACACTTATCTGTATTTTGGCTTCGAAGTGTTCTTTCGCTGAAACACTGTTCGATGTCCTTTGATAGGTGATATCGTTCCCGTATTTCCTGGTTTGTGTCCTGTCACGGTCGCCAATGTTTACGCCTTCTTGGCGCAATGGAATTTACTTTTTAGAAAATAAACTCTGTTTATTCTTTTGATAGTTTAATTTGAAACTGGATTACAATATTTAGATGCAACTTGAATGACGTTTGGACGGCAAGTAAGTCTATGACATTTTTTACTGACAAACAAGAGTAGCGCGCAGTTGACAAATATTGATTTTGCGGTGACAATTTTCGTAGGCGTTACCATGTGATAAAATAAAGTCTAACACGTATTTATTGGACTGAAATGTAGCTAAAACAGTATTTTATGATTATGTGTATTCTAACAAAAAGCACTTATACAAAACCAGTCTAAATAAATCATTAATAATATTAAAAACACAATATCAAAACTTACCTTAGTACTTTAATCAGCAACTCGTATTTGAAAACAGTAAACATGACATTAATTTTCACGTTAAAGCCAAATTTCAACTTTTTTTAATCTGCTAGTGATGTCTTGTAATGAAAAAATGGTTTTTATAACAAAAACCATAGATCATTAGTATGAATTGTTTCACTTTGTACCTGTACTCGCGCGAGTACGGAGAGCGTTAATGGGTTAATATTGAAAGACTACAATTTCACACACAATTTTTTCATGTATTTATTTGTTTAAAACTTCAACCCGTTTCTCTGGAATCGCCATCAGAAGAATCGTCAAGTTGGCAGCCCACTTAGAGACCGTAATATCTCGGTTTGTATTGAAGTACAATTGTTGAAATTTTGCGTATACGATTCACTATTTATACACAGTTTTTTGACATATAGATCACATTGATACGAACTGTATTTCTTAAGGTGCCTGCTATCTTGACGTCAAGTTAGCAGGCACACCAAGATACTCAAATATCTTTTAAACCATAATATCACTATTTATATGCTATACGTCACTATTTATACACAATTTTTTGACATAGTCAAAACCGTCTAATTCCGTGGTGTGCCTGCCAACTTGACGCTCACAAAATTGTGCACGATTGTACTTAAAATCGAATGTATGGTAGAAGTTTACATTAGATTTTTGGAAAATAGCAAAGAAGAATTCTTTTTTTATTGATATTGAAAGATTCACAATTTCACACACAATTTTTTCATGTATTTATTTGTTTAAAACTTCAACCCGTTTCTCTGGAATCGCCATCGCAAGAATCGTCAAGTTGGCAGCCCACTTAGAGACCGTAATATCTCGGTTTGTATTGAAGTACAGTTGTTGAAATTTTGCGTATACGATTCACTATTTATACACAGTTTTTTGACATATAAATCACATTGATACGAACTGTATTTCTTAAGGTGCCTGCTATCTTGACGTCAAGTTAGCAGGCACACCAAGATACTCAAATATCTTTTGAACCATAGTATCACTATTTATATGCTATACGTCACTATTTATCACTATTTATCACTATTTATACACAATTTTTTGACATAGTCAAAACCGTCTAATTCCGTGGTGTGCCTGCCAACTTGACGCTCACAAACCATCACAACCAGCAGCACTACCCGCCTTTAGCTGTGATATTACCCGGTCTACTTCGAATATATCGGTGGGTTGCATAAAGAAGGAGTGGGGTACTTACAGAATTTATTTTTTGGTGAAATTTTCTTAATATATCCTCTTGAGAACTGCGCATACGGTTGAGCTGTTGATTCGCTAGTTTTTCACCAATGTTTGCAAAGAAATCGTTGCAGCAATTGACAGAATTAACTGCATCGCCTGGTACAATTTCACTGAGTTCTAAACCAGATTTACTCTTGGTGCCAGTATTGCTTATTTTATTTATTGCTTTCCAAAGACCCTTTGGATTATTCTTGTTGTCTGCCAGTTCTTTGGATTCGTATTCTGTCTTTAGACGGTGCTGAAGATCAGTTAGGTAGTTCCGGTATCTTTTATAGATAAGCTCCTTCACCTTATCAGTGGGGTGTTTTATACAGTCTAAATGAAGCCTGTCTCTATGCCGCGAGCATCTCAACAAACCAGGGGTCATCCAAGGCTTTAATATGCGTTTTGACTTGCTAACAATTTTCTTTGTAGTATGTTTTTCGACTACAGTGGATAATATTGCTTCAAAGTTCGAAGAAGCAGCGTCGACGTTTTCTGCCAGCATGACAGGTGACCACTCTGTTTGTTTTAGCTCCTCGACAACTGCTGTAAAATATGGGAAAAGAAAAACTGCACTTTTGATTGGAAAGCTGGGAGCAACCGACGAACGTACTACGTTTTTGAACCACAACTGCGGCGGCCATCGAAAAAAGGGTACTGCCAACCGAACAAACGCGCGTCGGCGGCGGCGGCGGCGCGGGCGTTAATTATGTTGGTACGCTCGTTGGTCGCGCGCGGGCCATATTTAATGTAGCATTTAAAAGTTACATAATTATTAGGTACAATTTGTACAATAATATTAGTTAAGTAATTTTACATTAGGTAGGTATATTTTAAGTGTGTAGTGCGTCGCCTACATTCTGCCTCCTTAGTGCTAACTAGTTAGTACTATCATCTCGTGGTGACAGTAGAGCGACGCGCGTCACAGGCCTACGCAAGATGCCGGTGCGTGTGCGCACATCTACGGTGCGTACTGTTATACGAGAAACTCACAAAGGGTTTTTAAAAAAGATTTATTAATATTAAACGCGAGTGTGTTGTACAAAGGTTGCCGGTTGACTGGTCGGCCAGTCTTCCAGTTCTAACTACGTAATATTCTAATGATACAATGTTGCAGAGAGGGCTGACAAAGCATTCTTTGTCAGCACAACCCTTTACAAATCACGGATATAACAACCCCCCCTTTAAGAGGAAACTTACAGAAGGTGAGTTTCCGTTAAACTACGTTACTCGCAATCGAGGCAATATTGTGATATCCGCAACAGGTTCAGGTTCGTCTAAAGGTTTTTTATAACATAAATATTTCCGTTTTTTAGACAATTTTAAAATTATGTAACATAATATTATTAGACATACAATAAATGACAATATGCTAAAGATTGGAAAACTAATATGATTAGAGAGGTTTGGTTTTTCTAAAGTTTGTAAAGAATCTATAATTTGATCAGAGTTGTCTTTAAAAGATTTTAAATTATTTAAATTTACAGTTTTAATCTTAGAACTAGGAATGTTGATTGTGATTTCTTTAAAACGGTTAATGTTACAGCAGCTATCATTTATAATATTGAATTCTGAATATATATATGGTATAGTTATACTAGGATTTGCATTTCTTACTAATTTAACATTTTTATGGAAAGCTATACATTCTGTTGGCATGTTAAGTACACCTGTACCTGATATTGTAAAGTCGGAGATTACATTGTTGCATTCTATAGAAAGTTTTGTAGGTTTTGATTGGACAAAAATCCAATTATTATTATTTAATTTATGCCAAATATCTATATCTCCAGAAATGAATTTAACAGGACAATTTTCTGGGAGAGAATGCAAAGCTTTTGTGATTATTTCTATTTCACATGAAGGGTTAGCAAAGACTGCGTATATATCTGTTATTTGACAAAGGTAAGTTTCTCTAGGTATAATTTTACAATGAATAAAGTCTTTGAGATAGGTGTACGAGGATTTATCTCTACTTACAGCTAAATATTGTTCAGAAGGTAATATCATCACAAAAGAATTAGGACTATCACTAATATGTGGAGTTGGTAACGGAATATTTTTATAAACATTATAATCTGAAAGACTTACAAGAGGTATTTTTACAATAAACATTAACTTATTATTTAAGTAGTAACATACTAGATCCGCTACATTGATCAACTTATGAATATTACTTAAATCTAAACTTACAGGAAAGTCCTTATATTTAGGCACAATTTTTAGGTTGCTAGTGATATCATTATACATTTGGTTTGGTGTAAGTATTGACGGATGTAAGATATTACTTTTTACAAAAAGAATTGAATTTAAAAGATCTTCAATTTTAAAGGAAATTGTTAACAAATTTGATTGTAATATATTAGAAATAACATTAAGTTTGGTCTTAAAGCTAACAACATTTATAACATCTGATACATTTTTAACTGAATAGGATAAATTGTCGATGACGTCATTCAATTTGGCCTGATTAATATTTATTTCGTGTAAAGAATCATTAATTTTAGAAATTGCAGTTTGTGAAACCATTATACTCTTTGTAATAGATTCTGCTAGCTTTTTGTCATTATTATATAAAACTTGGATTGCGTCATCATAACTTTTCGCATCGTCTTCATCTAATGTTCCAAATATGTGTTTAAATACGGTACCAACACCAGAGAACCAAGCAGATCTCTTAGAGATACCAGTAGAGATAATATGAGAAATTGATTCGAAATCTCGCAAAATATCATCATATAACACATGTAGAGGTTGTAATATATTTTGACATTGTGAATAATCAATTTCGTTACTTTCGCGACAATAGAATTGAACATTATCAAACACATTTTTAATATTTTCTATATGTGATTTTATTGGAGAAACGTCTACGGGAATAACAATATGAAAATAGTCATTCATAATCCTCAGTGTGCCGACAGGGTCAAATAGTATACCAGGGCTTTTAGTGATATATTCTATATACTGATGTTCTTTACTGGCTAGGATGCCATTACAAAATGATGCGGCCATCCTGTAATATAAGAATAATGATAATGGTTAAAGTAGTAATAAAAGGTAAGTAATACCTAAAAGGAATAATAAAGAGTAATAAAACTAATCTATGATTGACGACAACCTCAGGCGGGAATCGAACCACGCACCTTGCGTGGTTCGATTCCCGCCTGAGGTTGTCGTCTTTTTTCAGTGTTTAAAATTTTACTTAAGTATATTTAAGCGTTAATAAAACGCTAAAATATAAAACATTAATCTATAAACGCAGCTTCATCTTAACCGAATGTTCAAATATTTGTAAAAATATTTCTTTCGGATCTCAGAGGTGAAACTTCTAAGATTTGATGAAGCAATGTTGACTAAAAACATAAGCATCAAGCACTGACAAATTTCGACGGTTGAAAGCCAGACCTCGGTAGCCAAGTGGTTAAGGCAGCCGCCCGGAATGCGGAAGGTGCGTGGTTCGATTCCCGCCTGAGGTTGTCGTCTTTTTTCAGTGTTTAAAATTTTACTTAAGTATATTTAAGCGTTAATAAAACGCTAAAATATAAAACATTAATCTATGATTTTTATCTAAAATATTATAATTAAGTAAAGTAAATTATTTGTATAAAAGTATAATCTTATTTTTTATTTTTTTATATAAAACAGTAAAATTAGTTTTCAAAAGCTGGTTTGACTTCATCGTAATGATGTTTTACATGACGTCTATTTATAAGGAGTGTGAGGGAATTATTCCCATGAATTTTAATAATTTTATATGGACCTTTCTATAAAGGCGAAAGGGCTTTGCGAAGTCTTAAATGATTTTTTAAATAGACATATTCTCCTGCTTTACTGGTCGAGAATGTTTATCATAATAGGTTTTAGACCTTTCTTTGGAAGCATTTATATTTTCGACTGCTTTTTCGCGAGATATTTTCAAACGATGTTGTAACATTTTAATGTATTCAGGGTAAGTGACGTCAGAACGTGAATCAAATATGCTATCCGGAATGTACGGTTTATGACCGAAGACAAGTTCATATGGAGTGAACTGTGTAGTTGTATGAATGTTGCTATTATAAGTCAACATGGCTGTGTATACGAATTTATGCCAATTAGTTTGATTTTCGTTCACATATGATTTCAAATATTCTTTGAGAGTTGAATGGCTTCGTTCTAAAGCACCTTGAGTTTGGGGATGATAAGGTGAAGACCATATTTGCTTAATTTTTAAAAATTCACAGGTTCTTTTAAATAGATCGGCTGTGAAATTTGTACCCTGATCAGTTAATATGGATTTGGGAATGCCGAATAATGATATAAAATGTACTAAGCATTCACATGTCTCTTCTGCTGTAGCATTTGAAAAAGGATAGGCAATTGAAAATTTTGTTAAATCGTCTTGAAGAGTAAGTATAAATTTTAATTTCTGCAGCCCGGCTTCTGGTAATGGGCCTACGATATCGAGACTAATTCTTTCGAATGGTCGTGTAGAATTAGTTGTTATTTGCATGGGAGATCTGTTGATTTTTCTAAGTGGTTTGTTAGTTTGACACAGTTTACAATTTTTTTACATAGTTTTCAATATCTGTACGCATATTCTTCCAGTAATAGCGTTCTTTTATTCTATTATACATTCTATTTGAACCTAGATGTCCTGCTACTGGAATATCATGGTTTTCTTTCATGATTTTTGAAATTTCAGTTGGCACAGGATATATAATAGTGTTATGATGATGTATGTTTATTGTTGTATTTGTATTATTAAACAGGTACATGAGCATACCATATATTTTTACAAAAGAAAGTTGTTGAAAAGGATTTTTAAAGTCAGATATTGCAATTTCGTTTATCTCGCCCTTAAGTAAGATATCGTCGCGTGCACTCTTAAGAGATTTAAATATTTCAGGATATGTGCAGTTGTCAAAGTCATAATGTTTTATGAATAGGAAGTAATAAACTTTATCCTTAATTTCTACCCTTTTGAAAGAATTAAGTTCACGCTCGTCGTTGAGAATTTCAGAAGGATCATCTGTTGTTGCGAGAATATCTTGGACATAGGGATTTGATTCGTCAAAGTCAATTGAAATAGGGATTAGAATAGTTTTAGAGCTACTTTTAAGGAGACTTTCATTATGTTCTTTTATGTAAGTATTAAATATTACATCTTTGTTCGTAAATGATTTTAAGAAATTGTTATAGTCGTCATTATGACGATTTTCTTTATTTGTTTCAGGATCAAGATTAGAAGGTGAAGGATTTTGTTGTTCTTGAGGTAAGTTGGAAATTGAAGGAATTGTATTTTCGGGATCATATACATGGATTGGAATATCGTCATTATCTAGAAGAGATATAGAAGGTAAGTCATTACTATCTAAATCGAGGGAACTCGAAGGAAGGCGAATATCTAAGTCCTCTATTGTTATAGGACTGAACGGGAGAGAATCATCTGGATTTAATACAGGTTGTGGATTTTCGAGAACGTCATTATCAAGTTGAGATGGACTTTCAACAGGCTTTGAATAATTATTATTTTTAGGAAGAACAGGATTGACTGGATATCGAGATAATGCATCGGCATTGCTATTTATTTTACCCTTTTTAAATTCTATTTCATAATCGAACTCTTCGAGTTTTAATCGCCACCTTATAAGTTTGGATCCCGGATCCTTGTGATTGAATAACCATTTAAGTGGTCGGTGATCAGTAACTATAGTAAATCGGCGGCCATAAAGATATGGTCTAAAAGTTTTGGTACCAAAGATAATTGCTAGGCATTCTTTCTCAGTTGTGCTGTAGTTACTTTCGGCTTTATTTAAAGTTCTATCATTTTCAATAGGTTCAATAGGCCTATCATTACCTATAGGGCCTTGTGAGAGAATGGCTGAGATAGCAAAATTAGAAGCGTCGCAAGTTAAAACAAAGGGTTTTGCGAAATCTGGGTAAGCCAAAATAGGAGCGGAAATTAAACAAGTTTTTAATTGTTCAAAGGCTAACTGGTGTTCGTTTTGCCAATGAAAAGTGACGTCTTTCTTCAAAAGGTTTGTAAGAGGTTTAGCGATTTTGGATAGGTTTGGTATAAAACGACGATAATAGCAGGGACTGAAAGCGGTTACGGTAAAAGGTTACGTTACCGGTAAAAAATAAGTGTACCTTAATAAAATAAAGGTAAGGCTTTACCGTTATTTAACCTTTATGCGATATCGGTACCGAAAAACGTTGCATTGACAGTTGCGGGGCGCAGGGTGAGGGGTGAGACTTGCTTTTGCTTGCGAGGCGACGAGTAAAAACCTGTTTTTGTTGCGTGTCGCGCGCAAAAATGTGTAAAAAATGTGCGCGTGTAAACATCATTTTACACTAATGCGGAAATTGGTATTTACAAACTCATGTCAATAGTAAGCTTTACATTAGTCTACTCGTCTGTGAAAACCAACTTACTGCACTAGTA
This sequence comes from Scoparia ambigualis, assembly GCA_963921215.1. NCBI lineage: Eukaryota > Metazoa > Arthropoda > Insecta > Lepidoptera > Crambidae > Scoparia > Scoparia ambigualis. The sequence goes on from OY992511.1 coordinate 218,050, forward strand.
TAATAAGTCCATCATTACGTGTTGCCATTTGCCATGCATTCCGATTCATTGCGTATGACACCATGGACCGTCATTGATATCTTTTACGTATGGCGTTTGACACCAAATGGCGTCATAAATAATTCCTCTGAAATTCTATAGAATGACTATTTAGAGAGTTCTAATTAACAGAACTTACATTATTTGACACGTAGATTATGCCTGTATGGATCGTTTTAAGAGATAGTGCCAGTTAAAAAACTTCAGTGGTTGCAAACCTTTTGTTCCCTAATTTTACTTCTTTTGTGTATGGCGTATGACGCCACATACTTAGCGTCATAAAGAAAATTCCACTGAAACTTTGTAAAATTACTTTTTAGAGAGTTCTAATTAGCAGAACTTTCATTATATTGCGGATTTGCTTAATGTTATAAATAATTCGCTACGCGTTTTTCTATGCCGGACGATAAACGCGATTATGCGGCATACGTTTTTGACGCGTTAAGACTTATTATGGAACAACGATGTAAAGGTTTAAACTAGCTCGCCATCTTACTTTTATTAATATTTTCTAATTATAAATTGAATTAGTGACGATAGGGCTTGGAACCGGTTTAAAAAATCCCGGTTATTGATTAAGGTTTTTACAAAAACTGCTTCCAATGTATATGAGAGGGCTTCAAAAACCTAAATAAACCGGTTTAATCCAAAGCTGCGAAATGTATTTACTGCTGGCGAGGCGATTAGGCTAATGGCAACCTTTCGTGTGTAGACATAAGCTCGCTAGTCGATTTAAAACTCGCGCGCTCGCTTTGGGAGAGCGGTATTTCAGGCAAATAGAATTCATGCCTACGTATGGAAGGTCGCTATTCGCTTTGCCACTCGCGCGCTCGCGTTGTCCCGTTGTGTTTAGGTACTTATAAAAAGAAAAAAACATCTTTAAACCGTTTAATTGATTCAAAACCCATTTCGTTTTTTTAGAAACAGGTTTGTTTAAGGTTTGGGTAGGCCCACGGGCCGATGTAATCTGTTATGCAGATGATACTCTGATCACGGCCCGGGGCGGAAATTGCGCAGAGGCAGGGAGACTGGCCACCGTCATAATATCTCTGGTGGTGGACAGAATCCGTATGTTGGGGCTCGAGATAGCGATCGGTAAAACTGAGGCTCTTCTTTTCCATGGGCCTCGACGAGGACCGCCGCCTGGAACCCACCTAGAAATAGACGAGCATAGGATCCGGGTTGGGGTCCGGATGAAGTATCTGGGTCTCATTCTGGACGGGCGTTGGCGCTTCGAGGAGCACTTTCGCGAACTCTCCCCTCTTCTCGTCAGTGCGGCATCCGCTTTGGGATGCAACATGCCGAATGTTGGTGGGCCGAACGCTTTGACTCGCCGGCTTTATGCTAGAGTAGTGGGCTCGATGGCCCTTTATGGGTGACTGCCCCCAACGCTACCAACAAACAACATCTTCGTGCCGCACAGCGGATAATAGCGTTGAGGGCCATCAGAGAGTACAGGACAGTGTCTCATGCTGCAGCTTGTGCGGTGGCTGGCATCCCGCCATGGGAGTTGGAGGCAGTGAAGCTGGCGGAACTGTACCGACAGCGGGCAGAGGCTAAAGAACAGGGTAGAAACCATACTCGGGAAGAGCTTAAACGGGCTCGAGATTTGGCTGACCAAGAGCTACTGGCCAAATGGGCCGATGATTTGCGTTCGTCAACTTACGTCTCCCGGTTGTGCCGAGCCACCGAACCAGAATTGGGAAGATGGCTACAGCGGCGACATGGGACTCTATCTTTCCACTTGGTGCAGATGCTGTCTGGGCATGGATGCTTTGGACACTACCTGCACCGAGTGGCAAGAAGGAGGCCGACGTCAGAATTCCACAGCTGTAGAGCTGCGCAGGACACAGAAACGCACACCCTTGAGGAGTGCGGGTCGTGGGCTGCGCAGCGCCACAGTCTGATGTCGGTCGTTGGGGAAGACCTCTCGCTGCCTAGCGTGGTAAAAGCCATGCTAGACAGCGACAGATCATGGAGGGCCATGGCCTTATTCAGTGAAGCGGTTGTTTCACAGAACCCATGCGGACCCGATCCGACGCAGGCGAGTCGGTAGGAGGAGGCGGCATTTTGCCCACCTCCTTCCATCGCAGTGAGGCTTGCGTGACTGTGGGGTGGGAGACCCCATAGTTGCATTGCACGAGCCTCATGGGAGTCTGGAGGGCGCCCAAACTATCCTGGGCGTCCTCCCCACTGGCGGGCCGTCGTAGAGTGGAATTTGGAGTCTGCTGTCCGTGGTCCCGAACCACCCTGACGACAAGTGATGGGATGGTACAAGGAGTTTTAGTGGGTAAGGCCCCTCTTCACCCGAGTCCCTGTCGAGGCCTTCGGACCTGGACAGGGAAGCGGGCGTTGGAGGGAGAGTCGCCACATAACCAGCGGGCTTCCCCAGGCCCGCTGTGTATCCGTAAATAGGATTTTTCCTTGTTTAAAAAAAAAGAGCCAAACCTTAATAAAACGGTTCCTATGTACTGGCTGCTGACAAGGTTTGAAAATTAACAGATAAACCCTTCCGGGCTGTTTGGAACTAATCTCGAAATACCTATTACTTAATACGACCTAAGATCTAAAAGACCGTTTCTCATAAGGAATGAAACCCGAATGGACTTACTACCAAAAAGAGCGGTTCTCAATATATACTATTGTCAATAAGACTCAATTTCAAATGAACCGAGTCCCATTGAAACTTATTCCCAAAACGTCTCATTCCCAAAATACACTAAATTCTAGTATCAAAGTACTCGATTATCATAAAAACTAATTGTAGAAACGTCCTAGTCCCTAAACACACTAAATTCCGTCATTTATTATACTCTCTAGACAAACTTATCAGTCAAATTTCAACACTTTAGGTAGCAAAAAAAAACTTATAAAATTAGGTTTGCCTCTCAATAGGCCTGGTGACCTGCGTTTTGGCGAAAAAAGCAGTTTTTTTTTCAAAACTTGTTAGTTCTGGATTACACACGAAATGAAGAAATATACTAATTTTAGGTAAATTCCTAACTTGATCCGATTCGCCCTGCGATCCGGTTCACCTTGGTCTTCAATAATCAAACCAATTTGCCTTTCTTAACTCTTTGTGGATCGTAAAACCAGACACAATTGAAAATCGATTGTATCGCGACCGCCGGCGGTCTTATAATCCTTGACCTATTAATCCATAATCCGACACTTTTAGGCGCGAATTATACAGAGAAGGCGTAAGGCGAAGTCGCGGCGCAGGCACAGAACAACAAAGCGGGTGTACCTGCGCCGCCGCTTCAGTGTAATTCACAACACGACGCCTTCATACATTTCATATGAAAACGTTTTGAAGCGGCGAGATGCATGCGCCGCGCCTTCGCCTCTGTATAATTCGCGCCTTAGAGAACTAATCTGGTGCTTACAGCAATTTTTGCACTCAAACCTGCTGAATCAAACATTTAGTGTATTTTGGGACTAGGACGTTTTGAAAATTAGTCATTATGGGAATCGTGTGTTTTGATATTTCCATGTGTATATATTTTAGTGTATTTTGGGAATGAGACGTTTTGGGAATAAGTTTCAATGAGACTCAGTTCATTTGAAATTAAGTCTTATTGGCTTAATAGTATATGTTGAGAACCGCTCTTTTTGGTAGTTAGTCCATTCGGGTTTCATTCCATATGAGAAAAGGTCTTTTAGATCTTAGGTCGTATTGAGTAATGGGGTATTTCGAGATTAGTTCCAAACAGCCCGGAAGGGAATAAACAAGCCCTGAGTGGCCGTACATTATTTATTTTAAATATTGTATTGGATTATTTTATTTTTTCGCAATCGAATTAAGTTCGGGAGTTAAAATACCTCGTTTTAATATGTCATTTTAGCGACTTGTGTATCAATCTACTATTAAAAATGGCTAGATTGAAAACTGCTTTTATAAGTAAGTTCGATTATTCGCAAATTCAAGCGATTATTCAATATGAAGTTGAACCACCACGACACATTTTCCATTTCATTGGACTACATTGCTCATTAACAATGAGAACAAGAGTTCCGACACCTACTCATGCGTATTTTTTAATTTTTTTTTATATTTTGACTCGTTATAGTGACTGCATCGCAACACTACGGTATAGAACCTAAATAACGGTACTCCTTTCACACTCTTTTGTAAACTTTTACTAAAAATACACATAAGGTTTACAAACACTGATCCAAATAAATCACTTAGCAGCCATTCCAGCAAAATCGCGTAGATAAGTCACTTTACAATACACTAAACGAATTAGCAAACCCTTCACGTTTGACATCCGATGCCGACTGAATGTAATCACGTGTAAACAAGCCAAAATCATAACAAAAACAAAATATGTTCACTCATGGCTGAAGACGCGCAAGCGCGTCACTTTAATGGGTGGCGGCTGACGCCCGGAGGCGTCACAGAATATTTGTTAGCCGCAATGCACAAAAGTCATTAAAAGTGGGATACGCAATGAATCGGTTATGGGATAAATAAAAGTCCGTCCGCTTATTAGCAGACACTAGCTTGAGTTGGCGTTAATATACCTACCAGCAAGCGTACTTTTAAAAGTCCGTGTGTACGGCAGTTGCATTGTTCTACAATATTATTCTGTGGTTCTACTTAAATAAATATAATTACGTAACTGTTCTATTGTGCTGGATGGTTGCAATAGCCAGAAACAAATGGAAAACATATCACATGATTTTAATGAAAAATAACGAAAATATTACACTTGTTGTGTTTATTACAATAAGTAAGTATCTAGTTAAAGGAATTTACTTAAGTATCTACTTACCTGTTGCTGATATTATATCTTTTCGTGTGTTTTTGACATTGTTATCCACAAGAAAAAAATTACTTAGACACCTAATTACAACCTACCAGACGCGCGGCGCACGTGTTTTGACAACGAGAACAATCCAAACTAAAGCTTTCTAAGCAAACCAGTAGTCGCTTATGCTTGAAACGGTTGTTAGCCGTCTCTTTCATACCGAAATAAACCTTTATTATTTAAAAACTCAAAATTACGGTACCGATATAAATTTGGATATCGGAATATTCCGGTAACCGCTATTTTTCGGTATGACGCCATACCGCTATATAAAGGTACCTTAATTTTTGGGTTATTCAGTCCCTGTAATAGGATACTAAGCCTAGGAAGGATTTTATGTCTTTGGGACATTTAGGTTGAGGAAACATTTGAACGGCTTTAGTCTTTTCTGGATTAGGTTTTACTCCGTGATCGGTTATGATGTGACCAAGGTAAGATACTTCTTTACGAAGAAATTCACATTTATCAGGCTGAAGCTTTAAGTTAAAATGCCTGAGTCTGTCGAAGACGTTAGAAAGGGATTTTATGTGAGAATCAAGGTCGAATGAATAGATCACGATATCGTCTAGATATACGAAGCATTGTATGCCTTGTAGGCCTGAAAGAGCCGAATTCATTAACCTCTGGAAGGTAGAAGGTGCATTTTTAAGGCCAAATGGCATTCGAGTAAATTCGAAGTGTCCTTGTGGGACAGAAAAGGCTGTTTTAGGTGCATCGCGTTCAGACATTTTAATCTGATGAAAGCCAGATGCAAGGTCAAGTGTACTGAAGTACTTACATTTACCTAACTGATCTAAAATTTCTGATATATTGGGAATTGGATAGGAATCACCTATTGTGATATCATTTAGACGACGGTAGTCAATGACTACTCGCCATTTACGTTGGCCAGAAGCATCTGCTTTCTTGGGTACCACCCATATAGGAGAAGACCAAGGTGACATTGAAGTTTTAATAATTCCTTCATCAAGCATCTTATTTATTTGGTTAAGTACTTCTTGTTTGTGTACATCAGGAAATCGATAAGATTTGGTATTGATAGGATCAGAAGAAGATGTAGATATTTCGTGTTGTATAGCGTCGGTATATGAGAGGTGTTCGTTAGGACGGTGAAAAATATCGGAGAATGTAGAACAGAGTTCATATAAAGCATCTGTTTCTTCGCGATTTAAATGAGAGACTCGCAAAAGGTCGAGAATTTGATTAGTTCGGTCTAGAACGTTATTTGAATTGTCGTAAGGATGTATAGTATTAATAATTTGACACTTGTTGTTTTTATCTAATGGTGATATTTTTAACTTTAAATTGGAACCTATGGTCAAAGGCGATTCGGAAATATTGACGACAGAAATGTTTATTCTTTGATTTGATTTTACTTTTACAATGCAATTGGCTATAAGGAGTGATTCAATAGGATTTTGATCTATGATAAGTCCTTCTTTTATTTCAGGATTTAGTACTGAACATTCTATGATTGTTTCTGTTCGAGGTGCAATGGTATAAATGGGTTCATTGAATTTAAGCTTAAGTTTTTCCTTATCAATTATTAGTAAATCCTTTTCGAAATCAATTTTACTGTGAGATTCAGATAAAAAGTCATTTCCTATGATTCCATCATATGGAAAGTCTAAGCCGGCGACGAGATGAAATTGATGACTTAATGAATCGAATTCTACAAGAATAGAACCTTGTGACTGCATAGGATTAATTGTTGATCCTATTCCAGTAAAGGTTGCAAAGTTTTCTATTATTTTGTTAGGCATTATTTCTACAGAACATAATTGAATTAAGCTTATAGATGCTCCGCTGTCGACTAGAAGTGTTAAAGGCTTAGAGGATACTGATGTCTGGACTTCGATAAAAGGTAAGTATTTTCTTATTGGATTTGTAGTAATATTGTATATGCTAACTTCCTCTTTTTCTTTTTCAGGTATGCTGCGAGGAGTAGAAAGAGAATATTCAGACGTTGATATCTTGTCATTAGTAGGTAAAGTAATGGAAATAGATTTTTTGACACCACTATGAATTTGGGGCTGATTACCCTGTTTGTTAGTGGGCTGTTTAGAATTAGTAAGATCTCTACCAAAAGTTTGGGGCTGGTTACCCTGTTTGTAGGTAGGATTTGAATTAGTAAGATCTCTACCAAAAGTTTGGGGCTGGTTACCCTGTTTGTAGGTAGGATTTGAATTAGTAAGATCTCTACCAAAAGTTTGGGGCTGGTTACCCTGTTTGTAGGTAGGATTTGAATTAGTAATAGAATTAGATATAGAATGAATTAGAGAATTAGATCTGGTATCGATTTTAGCGCTTAAATTTCTCGCACGGTACCGGACGGGAAATCTTGCCCGTTTAAATGATTGTCTGTTTCGTCAGTACCTTGTTCTTCTGAGTTAACGACATGAATAGGCTGATTACGACTTTGAAAGTTAAAATTAGGCGAAGGACGATTTTTTTGGTTAAAATTGTTTTGGTTATTATTAAAGCGTCTATTATTATATTCGCGTTTACGACAACGCTCTATTGTGTGCCCTGGAATTTGGCAGTATCGACACACTGGCGGATTATATCTGGAAGTAGAAGGCATAACATTTTCATGATTAATTTGATTAGTAAAATTCGTGCCACGCTGTGTAAATGATCGATTATGATTGAAGTTCGGCGATTGTCTATTAGGTCGCCACTGATTTTGAGAAAAGCTAGTATTAGTCTTGCGAAGAGTAGATTGAATGATTTTTTCTTCCGACAAGGCAGAATTGATTGCGTCATTTAACGTCTCTGGATCGCGGCATCGAACTACTGTTGACAGTCTGGGGCTCAAACCCAAAATAAAAGTATGCAGAGCTAGGTCTTGCATAGCAGCGACACGGCCTGCCAGTTCGGCTTTCTTTTTAGTTGGAATAGATATGTTAATTTCAGTTAATAATTTGGACAGGCATGATTCTATCCGAAGCGCGAACTGATTGACTGTTTCGTTAAACAACTGATGACACGCTTGAAGGTCTGAGAGCAGTGCGGCGTAGTGTTTTCGTTCACCGAATTGCGATTTTAAGAAATCCTCTAATTGTTGGTATGTTTCGAATTCTTTTATGGAACAAGCGGTTTCTGCTCGTCCCTCGAGTTGCGAAATAATATATTTTAAAAGAATATCTTGCTGCTGTGTAGCAGCAAGATTAATTGCATTTCTGCAATTGTTAATGAATGCATTTAAATATTCTCGGTTACCATCGAACTTCTTAATAAATTTACAGAGGATATTTAAGTCTATTTCTCTAGCCGGTTGCGTCATGCTTTGTTCGTCTTTGGGCATCGGTATTCGTTAATATAAACAAGCGATAAGACGCCGGACGCGGACCGCGGGCGATAACGCTACACTGATCTCAGATTGAAACAAAGTTGGAACAAAGGATTAATAACTTAATGAATAACTATTTTTAGAACAATGGAAAAAATGTTTTAAGCTTAACTGAACTCTTAAAACGAATTTAGTTTTATGCACTTTCACTTTTATATTCACTTGACTTCATAGACACAGATGTAGAATAGTTTTCACTTACAGGAACGTAGCGATGATGGTGATCTGGCTCATGATTACCAGGTTGCAGGTCTCTGGATACAGCAGGAAGTAGTAGTCGATTGACGATAAATCGTAATTAGCACAAAATAGTATATTTGATAACTGGATATGGAAGTAGATCGCGTTCACTGGAATCAGCTCGGATGGGTGACCGTTTTGTTGAGGTCACTGAAAATGGTTCGGATGGGTGACCGTTTTTTTGAGATGAGTTCAAACGGTTTCAAGAAATCACTTGTTGAGACACTCGCGTAACTGGACTCACTTTCACGGAACTGAGGCGAACCCCTGGATCTTCAAAGATCCCTTTACGCTGCCACCAATGTTATACGAGAAACTCACAAAGGGTTTTTAAAAAAGATTTATTAATATTAAACGCGAGTGTGTTGTACAAAGGTTGCCGGTTGACTGGTCGGCCAGTCTTCCAGTTCTAACTACGTAATATTCTAATGATACAATGTTGCAGAGAGGGCTGACAAAGCATTCTTTGTCAGCACAACCCTTTACAAATCACGGATATAACAGTACGCGTCCGTCCCTACCCGCATGGGTCGCACTCACAACTCCGTGGCGCCAAGTGTTTCTTTCTATGTTTGGTTCAACTAAGATGACGTAATCATCTACCTGTAATGATCTAGACTCCTTAGTCCACTTTTGTCGGGGTAGCAAAGTTGGTAAAAATTCTTTTATCCACCGTGCCCAAAACATGTCAGCAAGCCGTTGCGCTACTCGCCAACGTTTTCTTAAGCATAGATCGGAGTTGTCGTACTTGCCAAAATGAGGTGCTATAGAAGAAGCACCAATTAAAAAATGGTTGGGAGTGAGAGCCTCCGGGTACGACGGGTCGCTCGATACGTGCGTAATAGGGCGGCTATTGACTAGCGCTTCCACCTCAGCCATCAGAGTTATTAAAGTTTCAAAGTGAGGTGCTCGTTCTTTTAAAATCACCTTAAGTGACGATTTTACAGTGCGGATCATTCTCTCCCAAGATCCGCCCATCTCAGGTGCACCAGGTGGTATGAATTTCCACTCTACACCACGGATGGCTCCAGCCTCACGAACTGCCTCCTGGTCTAGCTCAGAGATACTGCGCTTCAGCTCCGAGTGCGCGCCTCTAAAGTTGGTGCCGTTATCAGAAATAATTACCTGCGGCATACCACGTCGAGCAGCCATACGCCTGAGGGCCATAATCGTTGAGTCCGTAGTGAGGTTTTCAGTCACCTCAATATGAATTGCTCTTATTGTAAGGCAGGTAAAGAGCATACAATATCGCTTGAGTCGTCTGCGGCCGACTGTAATTTCGAGTGGGCCAAAGAAATCTGCTCCAGTGTAAGTAAAAGGTCGCCTGTTATGTTGGAGTCTAGCGGCCGGCAGGTCCGCCATACGCTGGGGTTGTGGGGTCGCGCGTCTATACCGGCAGAACAGGCAACGAGACGCAATCGTACAAACAGTAGGTCTGAGTTTCAAAACCCAATAGTGTTGCCGTAAATTGTTTACGACGAGCTCGTTCGCGCCATGCATTGCTTGCCTGTGGTAATATTCTACCAACAAACGCGGAATCCGGTGCTGCCCATCCAAGATGGCTGGTCTTCGGGCGTCGTGCCCAACACCCACAACAGAGTCAATGCGTCCGCCAACACGCATGACGTCACTCTCATCAAGGTAAGGTGTAAGTTGAAGTAAGCGGCTGTTAGATGGTAGTGGTTTATTATGCTTTAAATACGTAATTTCCGTGTTAAAAGAATCAAGTTGACATTTTTTTATCAGTAGGTCTTCTGCCTCCTTCATTAGAAACATGTCAAGTCTGCACACTTTACGTTGACATTTTCTAATGAACAGCAAAACCCTTGCAGTAGCGCGCACAAGTGTCATCCAACTTGAAATATTATCTTCGTTAGGCAAAGATAATACTGCCCCACTGTCCATTACCAAAGTCACAGTGCGTTCCTCACACTTTGCATCATCTAGTGCTTTAGTGAATCTACGATCCTTGGGCCACTGATCTTCAGGCTGCCGTAAGAATGAAGGACCCTGGAACCAGTCACTAGAGTATACAAGTGGAGGGGCGTCGTCCCGGGTGGCCACGTCGGCCGCGTTCAGCGCAGTACTCGCACGACTTTGTCAACTCGTCAATCTCACCTTAACGGTGGGCTACGTACGGCTTGTAGTTGCGAGGATCGCTACGGATCCATTGCAGCACTGTACTAGAGTCCGTCCAAAAATACCGTTTCCCAGGCTTAATATCCTTGTGCTCACGTTGAATAGAATCCGCAAGCCGTGCTCCTAAAAGCGCACCCTGTAGCTCCAGCCTTGGAATAGACACTGGTCGTAGCGGACTAACCCTGCTTTTACTGGCTACAAAACATACTAGTACACGTCCATCAGATCGTGTAAAACGCCAGTAAATAACAGACGCATACGCCTTAGACGATGCGTCACAAAAAATGTGCATTTGTTTATCAACGATATTTACATCGCCGCTCGGTATCCATTGCTCGCTCGAGTAGCATTTCGCCCACTCCTGCCCGTTGCCGTAAAAGCGTGGAATACGAAGTGCACACAAGCTACGTAAATCTTTAAGCCAGCTGACCCATAGAGCGTGTTCCTCGGGTTGGATGCGGCAATCCCAATCGAGCGCGGAACGGTGAACATTTTGAAAAATAATTTTACCTTTTATTATAAACGGAGAAAGAAATCCGTGAATATCATAAACAGACATTATAATACTTAACATTTGTGCTTTAGTAGGAGGCTCAAATCCATTTAAAATGTTTGGTGCAATTCGGTCTAAAACGATTTTAAAACTAAAACAGTCTTCGCTCGGATGCCACATCAACCCGAGAGTGCGCTCACTTGTATTTGTAGCTCCATGTTTGAATTCTATGGCTGTCGGCGCGAGCGCGTCCGCGGGAATGGATTCTAACACCGCTTTGCTGTTGCTCGACCAGCGTGTTATTTCGAATCCGCCCGCCCTGTGTATATCTGTTATCTCACGCACTAGTTGGATAGCCTGACTTTCCTTGTCGCATGAGTGTAAACAGTCATCCATGTAGTGACTATTTACTATAACGTCGACAGCCTCGGGACATAAATCTTGATACTTAAGAGCATTTTTATTTTTAATGTACTGTGCAATGAAAGGTGAACAAGTGGCACCAAACAGTAGACTCTGCATAACGCAGATTTTTAAAGGTGCGTCCGTGCTTTCTTGCCAAAGAAAACGAAAAACATGCTGATCTTCCTGGCGTATTCTAATTTGAACGAAAAAATCTTAAATATCCGCGGTAAAAGCGATTTTATGTTCGCGAAAACGTAACATTATACCTAATAACGAGTTATATAGGTCAGGTCCGGTAAGTAAAAAATCATTTAGGCATACACCTTTCACTTTTCCTGCACAATCAAAAACTAACCTAAGCTTGCCGGGTTTATTAGGGTTCTGGACACCAAAGTGCGACAGGTACCAGATGTGACTAGGCGAGGGTTCGTTGACCTGTAGCTCCCGCGCATAGCCGTTGTCGAGTAGCCTTTTAATCTCCCGACTGTACTTTTCTGCGTACGCGCTATTAGTGTTAAATTTCCTAACCAAACTCTGCAGCCGACCTTTAGCGTAGTCCATGGTGGCCGGGAGACACAGCTGGTCCGTGACAAATGGTAAACCTACTTCCCATTGGTTGCCAAGGTGACGCGCTGTGTCGTCGAGAATACGAACCGCTCTCAAATGTGCCGTATTCTCGCGGCGTAAGGTCGACACTCCAATCGAGTCAAGTTCAAATGACATTTTAATTAAATCATTTATTTTATCAATATCGTTTTTCTCGGAATGGGCGAGGTGGAAAGTGTGTCCGTTAATGGGAGTGTGAGTGAGACCATAGCAACCGTGGATAGACCAACCCAACCGACATCTCGTGGCGTATGGCTCGTGTCTGTTGCCATGCAAAACTTCTAGAGGGGCTAGAAGATAATAATTGTCTTCTCCTATCAGTAGTCGAGGCACCACACACTCACTGCAAACAATCTTTTACATGTAACAAGTGACTGCACTGCAGTTGTTTTACTATTGACAAATCTTGTTTAGGTAAATTTAAATTATCAACTTGTCTTAGGGACACATCAAAACTATTATTTTCATAAAAACCTGAAATATTTGTAGTAACTTTAGGCACATCAGATTGAAATATCTCGAGACCAAATGCATCAATAAATTTTATGGGGCTACACTGAGAAGGAATAAGTCCTAATTCGCTTACCAAGTCCTTATTGATCATCGAGATCGAGGCGCCGTCATCCAATAACGCATATACACTCACTATGCCATTGGGGCCACTAAGATTGACCTTTATCACTTTTAGCATCACTTCACTCGCGACGGAAAGGGCCGGTGCGCTGTTATCACTGGGGTTGCCGCGGCCAGGGCGCGAGGGGCGCGCAGGCGGCCCGCACGAAGCCACGGACGAAGCGGCGCCCGCGACATAAGCCACGGTCTCGTCGCGTGGCGGCAAACACCGCCGTCAGCTGTTTCATGGTTCTCTTCTTCCTTCGGAGAGTTGTTTACTTGTGAGCTTCTAGTATCGGGTTTTGTAAAGTGCAACAATCGATGATGTGCGAGTCCGCAGTTATCTATATCGCACACAGGTGCTAGGCATGTATTGCGGTCGTGCCGTCCTTGTAAGCAACAAAAACATAAGTTATTTGTTTTAATGAATCTCCAGCGTTCTTTTCTTAGGGCACGTTTGAAGTGTCGGCAGTCGGTCAGTAAATGAGCTGACTTTTTACAATAGTTACACGACGACGACGACGGCTTATTAAAGGTCGCCGTAGCTAACACCGGCCGGTAGGTGACCTGGCGATGTTTGTCATCGTATTTCTTAATAGGTGGCACTGTGTCAACTTTACGATCTCGTATTTGTGACACTCCGGTGGCCGATAGCATCTGGGCCTCTCTTTTCAGAAAAGTAGCTAGTAGTTGAAGTTTAGGCGTATCGGTGGCTAATTTGACGTACGCGTAGTCAGTCCACTTGCTGATCAGTATGCTGGGCAGTTTAGAGATAACAGCTGCTGATAACCCTGGACTGCGTAGATAATCATTTTGGTTTAGTGAGCATAAGGTTGCAACACAGTTATTTACTTTCATTGAAAAATTTATTAAATCATACTGGTAGGTAGGTACTCGGGAGCGGTGATAACCTTTTCATCTGTGAGGTCAACTGCTGTATGATCAAATCAGAGTGACCAAACCTGAGTTCCAGCGCCTCCATCACTACAGCTGGTTGAGTGTTGCCGATTAAAAGGTCAGTGACCGCTTCCTTGGCATCACCTTTAAGTGTTCGACGTAGTCTCCATAGATTCTCAGAGTCGCTAAACTGGCATATGGCTGTAGATTCATCGTATGCATTCTTGAAATGTAGCCACTCAATGCAGTCGCCGTTAAAGAACGGTAGCTCACGGGGTGTGGACAAACGAGTGAGAAGTCGCTGTTCGTTCTGGGTGGATGATGAACCCATCACCTCTTTGAGCGTGCGAGCGAGCTGGAGGATGCTGTCAATAGGAACGTCGGGGGCGGTTGCACGGCTAGGTTCTACAATAGGTGCCGGCTCTGCCTCCTTCGCTGTCGTCGCTGCCGCCACATGTGACGGCTGAACATTACTTCGTTCCAGCCACTCCTCCACGTTAGACTGTCGCTTCTGGGAGCTGGTAGACCTTTTGCTCAAGCTATTTCGAGATGAACACTGGTCGTCTTCGATCATGGCTAGTTCGCATTCCAGTTTCTTATCGATGAGCTCTATTTCGATTTTCGCTTTGGCTTCTGCTGCCGCTAACTCAAGCTGTTTGCGCTTAAGTCGTGACGAAGATGATACAGAAACTCCGATGGATTCTGTTTTCACTGCACGAATATCACTAATTTTTTGCAACGAACATTCACCGGCGAGCACGTGCTCCGACGCACTTTCCAATCTTTTGTCTAACTTAGTTTGGCACTTTTTCCTTACTAGGGGCGGTGTACTAAACATATTTGAATTGATTCGGATCGAGGGACCAGATTGTAAAGTATGGGAAAAGAAAAACTGCACTTTTGATTGGAAAGCTGGGAGCAACCGACGAACGTACGTTTTTGAACCACAACTGCGGCGGCCATCGACAAAAGGGTACTGCCAACCGAACAAACGCGCGTCGGCGGCGGCGGCGGCGCGGGCGTTAATTATGTTGGTACGCTCGTTGGTCGCGCGCGGGCCATATTTAATGTAGCATTTAAAAGTTACATAATTATTAGGTACAATTTGTACAATAATATTAGTTAAGTAATTTTACATTAGGTAGGTATATTTTAAGTGTGTAGTGCGTCGCCTACAACTGCCTTATAATTTATTCTTGATATATGTTCAGGAGCAGCTTTTTTCTTGCTACAAGCGTTGTTAATACCCAGCATACAAGCACTGTGATCGGTAATAGAAGTGTGTGCGACCAGATCAACTGAGTCATTTGATTTACATTTGATGAATATATGGACCACATAAGCTCTTTCTACCTATATAAAATTATAATAATAGAAAAACTAAACAGTAATAAAACTAAAATAATATAAAAACTAAAAAGGAATAAAACATTGTTAAGTGACGGCAGCACTTTCAGAGTGGGATGTAAAAAATTGTGAAGTATAAAACGTAATAAATTTTTTTGGTTTAGTCCGAAACAATTCTAACTCGCTGCTGCTCTTTGACAGGTCATTAAAAGAAGTACTCGCTCGAACAAAGAAAGAGTTACGGCGATAATTAGTATAAACTCTGGGTATTGCTAGCGGTTAAGTTCGTCTAACCGGTAGTTTGCGTGGTACCCAGATGTTAACTTGCTCCAATAGAGAAGGGCAATCAATAGAACCACTCGCAATTTTTAACAGGCTGATTATGTCAATTACTTGTCGTCTTTTCTGTAAAGGTAAGAAATGATATCTCCTACACCTCGTCTCATAACCATGATCTATTATTTTACATTTAAACTGCAAATATCTTAAAAATCTTTTCTGTATGGATTCAACTCGGGAAATATATATGTTATATTGTGGATTCCAGACCGCCGAGGCATACTCAAGGATACTGCGCACATAAGCGCAGAAAAAAAAATCTGTTGGATCCCACCCCTCAATGACGCGCTTGTAAGGAGTCATTTAGAATGCAATTCCGTAGTTTGGTCTCCTTACGAAGCCAAATATAAATTTATGTTAGAGCGTATCCAGAAATTTATTAGGTTCATGTACTTGAAACTGGAGTATATGCAGGTTATTCCTTACTATTCCTACTCTGTTTTTGCTCGGCATGGTGGGGTACTACAAGCTGGAAGTAAGAAGGGAAGTTACTTTCGCCATGTACATTCTTAAAGTGATGCGGAGTAAGATACACAACCCGAAGATATTGGAGTGGGTACAGTTGAGTATTCCGGGCGGGCCGCCGCGGGCAGCTCCGCGCGCCACTGCCACATGAGTATTTATTGATGTGCCACTGCCCTACTGCACCGGGCGCCGCGCGAGCTCAACGCTATGGCTGACCGAATAGATTTGTTCTCGTGTCCGCTGAGTGAGCTCAACAGAGTGGCATTTTAAATGGTCTCGTAAATTTAACTTTTTAATTTAACAACACTATAACATTAGGTTTTAACTGTCAAGATTGTGTGTCTGTGCTTTTAAAATAAAATAAATAAATAAATGAAATGTTCCGTTTGCCAGGGCACGACGAGCGCGAGCGCTGCCTGCGGCCCTTCCTGGCGTCGTGCGGCTCGGGGGGCGGGGGCGGGGGCGGGGGCGTGTCGCGCGGCGCGTGGTGCGCGTGCCTGGCGCGCGGCTTGCGGCCGTGCGTGGCGCTGGCGCGGGCGCTGCCGCCGCGGCGCGCGGGCTACGCGCCGGCGTGCGACGCGCGCGGCTTCTACCGGCCGCGCCAGTGCCACGCGGCGCTGGGCGTGTGCTGGTGCGTGGACGCGCACGGCGCCGAGCTGCCCGGCTCGCGCACCAAGGGCGCGGCCGCGTGCCCGCCCGCCGCCGCTCCCGCCGCCGCTCCCGCTGCCGCCGCCGCCGAGGGCGCGCCCGCCGACGACGAGGACGCGCCCGGCAGCGGCGACGGCGAGCTGCGCTTCTAACCGCCCCCGCGCGACGCGCTTCGGCGGACGACTCGGCGGATCTCGGGCATCCGAGTTCTCGGACGCCGCTGAAACTTTTACCTTCCCGTGATCTCTCGCCGAGATACGATACGTGAGATCGCTTCTCTTTCAGACGCGCCTACGGAATGGAGATTTAAGTGAGCGGTCGCGATCGGAAATCATGCGCGAGAGGGCCAGTTTCCCTGCTTATTCGATGCTACCCGCCTTGCGATCGTCACGAATAGTATGCCCAATAGTCCATGCGCTAGCATGGACTATTGAGTATACTGAGGCGCGACTATTAAGTCGTGTACCTATGCGACTGTCGCTATATGACGCCGTAGGCGCATACTAAAATATAATCAACACGAGTTATAATCGCGCGGTAGCATGTATAACTTCACCTATAAGCACACGTAATGTTCCTTTGTTTATTATAAATCTAGCAGCAATTTTACAAAAATAGTAAAATAAAAATTAGATAATCGTCCTTGGTAATACGTAAACTGGCAATAACTACCGCCTTATGTGCAAAATTATATTGAATGTCTCAGCACGTGTTTCGTGATCCGATTTTCTCCTGCTAAAAAGAATTCAAATAATTTATCTTTCATATTAAGTACCTACATTAAAATTATTGCCTAATCTTTTCAAAGGAGAATGCCTAAAAGCAGGTCCCATTATGATATATCGAATGCCTGAACCAAATATTATTTGTGATTTTTTTTGCGATTAGGTTTATGATTAGTTTTCAACACTATTTCTTTCACATACTTACATACATACGTACATATAATGACGACTATTATCTCCGAAGGGTTAGTCAGAGACTAGGCAATGAGGACAGCAAAAGCAGTGGGTAAGTACTCTTCCATAGTCCATTTTTCACCAAATAGCGACTGCACATGTGCTCAGCGTGATGGGATCCCTTTCGTTCAACTAATGTTTTTATACTATTAAGTTTGGCATAACGACTGGCATATTTTTTGCTATAATAATACTTTGACATACTTAATTGTTTTCTGGCATTATTTTTCTTTAGGCATAACTATTATTTATCCTATTTTTGTTGTTGTAATTTTGATTGGCATAAAATTATTAGGTAGGTATATCATTTACTCGTATACTAGTAATTAGGCATAAAGATCAAAAGGCATAATGGAAATAGTTTGGTTAATTATACGTACTTATTCAGATTTTTTCTTTGTCGTCGGGGAACTTGAGGCCCCCCCAAAGAAAACAAAGTTTGCAAAACTACAGTTCTGACGGGAAGAGATGGGTTGGTAGTATTTTTAGTGAGCCGCTATAGCACGCGGCGCGGCGGCGGCCCCAGGCGCTCTCTGAACTAGGATAAATCTAGACAACACCCAGACGGATGGCAACCCTAAAAGAGAGGTGTTGTGATTTTGTATGTAAAAACTTATTAAGGTTTATGTCTACATTAATTATGGTTTAATATCATTATGCCTTTTTTAAATTATGGTTTTGAATGTTAGGCTAAAATAAGATTATGTTGATATAAGTAGTTATGATTTAAACAATTACGCATTTTGTTATGATCAAGTAATATTATGCGTAAGTATCATTACATAATTAGTATCAATTCCAGTATGCCAAGATATATTATGGCTCAAAATGTCATGCTAATAGATAGGGAACCCAGCGTGACAGGTGGTAAGCCCATCGCCGCGTTATGCTGTTGGATGTATGTGCAGTCTTTAGTCCGTTAGTTAGTAGCCTTTTACGAAACCCAAGGGAAGAGAGAGGGTGGTAGTATTCTGTCACTGCTACGCGCCACGGTCTTTCTTTCACCCTGTAAGTAAAGTTAATATTAATTAGTTAATGAACTGAATTCTATAATCCGCCAATCATATTAATTACAATGCTGCCAGGTAATAAATAAGGGGCATCCTCTTATGGCGCAAGCAGATTCTAGCCACAGGCGCTACGCCTTCCGAATGCACTTATTTAGCTAGACACCCTAAATTGCGGTTCAGTCGCAAAATGTACCTTTCGCATAATGCACCCCATGCGCAAAACGCCCCTTTCGCAAAATGTACCTTTCGTAAATGCACCTTTCGCAAAACGTACCTTTTTCTACATTAACCCTTTTACCGTGTAGTGTGCTACAGGTAATGAAAAGGCAAAAGTTGTGATTGATATTTGTATTTATAATTAAATAACAATTTAAAATATTACAAAGGCTACAAAGTCGAACTAAATAATACTTAGAGCTCATCTATCTGTCCAACAAAAACTATTTAAAAATAATTTTACTGAAATAATAAGTAAATAAATAGGTAAGTAGGTTTTTGTTTTAAAAAGTTTTTTTTTAATTTTAATTTTAACTTTTTAGTATTTTTGTTGGGGAATACAACATGGTTCGCCCTAGTACACAGAGTCGCAACGTTAGCGTATGATATGTTTATACACCGTCATACCATTTAGCGCTCGGCACGTGCTCACCTTGGCATTGGGGAATCCATCTAATTAAAGACAGAATCCACATTCATAACAAACGGAACGAACGAACGAACTTATTTACCCGAGTTCCTATGGTCATCTTCCAGTTCTATCATCTAGCACCAACGTACTCGACAAGACGAATCATACGAGCCCAGACTGGATACGGTTGTGTCGTTTAATTGCCGAATTACTATGGCCATCTTCCAGTTTAAACAATACAATATGTGAAATAGTTTATTTTATAAAAAACTAGCGACCCGCCCCGGCTTCGCACGGGTTACTACCCGTACCTAAACAAATTATTGCCTATAACCTTCCTCGATTAATGGGCTATCTAGCACTGCAAGAATTTTTTAAATCGGACCAGCAGTTCCTGAGATTAGAGCGTTCAAGCAAACAAACTCTTCAGCTTTATAATATTAGTATAGATTAACCCGTTAGTTGCTTTTACGACACCCAAGAGAAGAAAGGGGTTGGTATGGTAGTATTATTTTAATGAGCCCATCGCCGCTCTATGCTGTTGGATATGTATGGGCAGTCTTTAGTCCGTTAGTCGCTTTTTACGACAGCCAAGGGATGGTAGTATTATTTTAATAAGCCGAGCGCCGCTCTATGCTGTTGGATGCATGTGCAGTCTTTCCATATCTTCCCTTGGGTGTCGTAAAAGGCGACAACGTAATGTTATACGGATTAATGTAGAAAAAGGTACGTTTTGCGGTAGCTGCATTTTGCGAAAGGTGCATTTTACAAAAGGTACATTTTGCGAAAGGTGCATTTTGAGAAAGGTACATTTTGCGAAAGGTGCATTTTGGGAAAGGTACATTAGGCGAAAGGGACGTTTTGCGCATGGGGTGCAGTATGCGAAAGGTACATTCTGCGACTGAACCAAAATTGCGTCTGACATTCTTTTACCATTGGCAGGCAATGTATAGAAAATAGTGCATCACCTATTTTTTCGTAACATAAGTACCTAGGTAAATTTTTTAGATTTATTTGGTTCTGCTGATTGTTGTTACTGTGAGTACCTATGTTTAATCTCTAATATTTTTCCTACATTTAAATTGTTAAGTATAATAAGACAAAACTAAGCTTATGTATGCTTGATATTAGCTTCTTATTATATGTCTGTGGATATTAGTGTTGTAAAAATAAGTAGGAAATAAACTCCTTTGTCTTTAGTAGCTTTAGGGACATGCTCTTTTTTAAGTCAGTATTGAAACGTACTTGCCCATTGAATATTATCCAAAATTAATATTTATCGAATAATTCTTATAAGTTTTATTTGTTTCTATAGATTCATACTTCTAACCACAATATTATGTATTGTCGTAGTACTTAATTTATCTGTCGCGTCCATGCTAAATCTACTGTAAGACTTTTTTATTTAATAAGACAGTACTTATTATCATTGATATTATAGTATAATATCATTGCTTATAGGTACCTAATGATCATGTACCTATTTTCTATAATGCTGGATTCACACGAGGGCAGAACAATGGGCAGCACAGTTACCTACTGCTACTGTTTGAACGCACAGAAAAGTACTGCCTTGACAGTAACCAAGGCAGAATAGTACTGTTCTGTGCGTTTAAACAGTAGCAGTACTGTGCTGCTGCCGACTGTTCTGCCTCACTGTTCTGCCGTCGTGTGAAACCGGTATAAGGGTACTGTAGCCTAATAGTCAATTTGGTGGTCAAATATTTTTGTTTTTTAATAAAATGTTAAGAGTTTAGAGTCTTTAGAGCTTAGAATTTAGTTCCAGTGCGTATTATCGTGTTTTGTAATTATGCATTGATAGAAAACACGATAATTACATAATGTGTAAAGACTGGTAATAAATATTTGGTCTATGAATGTGATAACTGATAACAGATACTTACTGGCCTACAACGGTGCACAAACAAGATACATCAACAACATTACTTAGCCTTTAGAATGTACACTGTCATCACTCATCACTCACAAAACATCATTAAGGAATTCCATTCCTAGCAGTTGCCCTGTTGATTGCTGACTCCAAATATAAAGCTTTTGGGATCTGCACCTGTACTTAATATTATCACTGTTAGCAATCTATAATATGTATAACAACGTGAAGAGTTTAAAAGAGCTTTGTCTGCTAGCGAGGCTATATAATATTGCATTATGACTGTAACTTTTACATTACAATATAAATGATACAGTCAGTGTGCAATTTTGGACAGAACTAGGCTTAACTAGACAATACTAATAACTGATAAAGTTTGAGAACTAAACTGAGTCAATTCTAATATGCTATGTTTTAACAGTTTTGCCTAGTCTAAGCGAATGGAGACCACAATGTGTTGACAGTACATAAATGCTTAGTATTGTTATTGGATGCGTCATATTATACAACAACATACAAAATACAGATTTGTTTGTAGACCAATTACTGGTACTTTGGGACTGGTGTGAAATTTTGGGTGTTTGTATAGACAAATTATTTGCACTTTTCTAACTTTTAATCACTGTAGAGATTGTAAGAAAAATAAAAATCTATACCACATGTGTTTAGTCTCATTGCTCATCTTGTATTGCAATCCTACCATTATTTTTAATATTTATTGAAACAAACAACCTCCTATCTGCTACTTCCGTAGGTATTACTTCCTGTTTATATCCGGTCTAGGTTTATTGACAATTTCCATGAAATTTGGTATGGAGACTTTATTAATAACTTATAGCACTGGAATCACTATTACATAAGCTATCTGGCTATGTATAATAAAGTATAGTTTGATGATACCATTAAATTGCGAAAAAAAAGTGAAAGTACTGTTTTTTCCCGATTAATTTTAAAAAAATTATATAATTTTAAATAAACCATGAAAGGTTACTACGAGTATTATTTGTTTTATTTACAATTCAGAATACACGTTTAAAACAGAATAAACCTCACTATACCTTTTTTATTTGCGCCACAAGTGACGCATAGTACGGGGTGATAATGGTGTCTGAACAAACTTATCGTTTATCGCCAATTGCCATTTTGAAACATTTCTTGCGTTGAAATGCCGTCTTTGTCCAACTCTATACATTAAAGCAAAGTAATAATAACTAAAGGATACATATAGTTTTAACTAGCTCAATATGTCAATAAAACAGACTACGTGCCAATCTGCCCAAATTGGGCATTGCGCATATGCGGGCTATTTTAAATCGACCCAAATTGGGCAGTCAAAGTCAAAATATATTTATTCAAAGTACTTTGAATCGTCTAAATCTTTTTTAACCTACCACCCATTCAGGACATCATTTCTTAACTGTGGCAAAGAACGGGCGCAAGAAACCACAGCACACAGAAGCAACAGCCTTTACAAAAAAAAAAATGTCGTTACCAGGTCATAAAATACAAAATATGAATTTGAATGTAAACAGTTTAATTAAATATGGTGCTTTATTAATTATAGACAATTAGAAATTGCTGTTGGAGTACTTGGAGCATTTAAGACCCAAGCTGCTTTGTCTACTGTGTAATCTGACACTTTATAAAAAGCTTATCTTTGATTTTGATCTTAAATTTATCAAGATCTAATTTCTGAATATCATTTGGTACTTCATGCTTCCTGGGTAGTTCTGGCCACAGAATAAAATTTGTAAAACAAAAGTTAACAAAATAAACTATTTTTTAATTTTTTTTATTTGGTACTTTGTTGTATAATCGTACACACAGACCCTTAAAAGAATTATTTAATTTATGGAGCAGGTGGCCATACAAGGGGATATAACTACTAGAAAGAATTCAACGAGTCTTCTGGGGTCTCGGTAGCTTAGCAGTTAAGAGCAGTGGACCGGCAATCCAAAGGTAATGGGTTTGAATCCCATCGAGCCTCCTGAGACTGGTTGATTTTTTTTATAGTAGGTTGCATTACTGATAATATTTATTCAACTTCATTTTTATGTTGTAACATAACTGATTGCTGTTCCTGAATAAATAAATAATTGATTAAATTTACAGTGCCTTTCAAAGCACAGCGGTGCATAAACTGATTATAATTTGCAGTTGCTTAACTGGTAAGATCGCAAACCGAACGCCTTACCCGCTGCGCTATTGAGCCTTGAGTGAGCTATACTTTGTTGGATTAGGTATTGTTTTATTGTGGTTGAAGAATAAAAAACAAAAGAGTACTGTTGGCTGCTTATAATTACATCTATGAATAGTTCACTTTTCTTCGCAAATAACTTAAGAGACGACTAGGTAGATACATTGATTCACTTTCCTTCTTCATCATCCTTGAACTTGCCTGAGTAGAATGGGATGTAGGCGACGAACACCTTCCAGTCAGTAACATATAGAAGTGAAACAAACGCGGCACCTCCAAATCCCGCTGCCGATGTGAAGAAGGAGGAGGCAACTTCAAGTTGCTTCTTGCCCAAGCGTCCCAACATTTTCAATATCAATATTCGAATCTGAGACCTCGAATTAAAACGAAACGTTTGAAGGATGATTGATTACGTAAACGAAGAAAATTCAATCCAACTACTACCTACCTACCAATCCTCGATGTTTGACAGTTGGTTGACACATGACAGCACAGCATTGTATTTTTTTAAATTCATAAAATGTTCTACCCCGAACCCCGTACAGCCCACTGGTAAGTAATATTTTTTTAAGTTGCAAAATTTGACACTATAACAATGATATAAACGTCAAATAGCTGTCAGAGTGAAAAACAACCATCCGATTTGATGGTTGTTTGGTTGCTGCGCTCTGAGCCACAGAGGGCCTAGTCAACTGGCAAACGCTCGACCGGTGACAGCTTCAAAATCGCTCATCAAATTCGCTAGGCTACATCGATATCGATAAGCTAAGGGATATAGAACATACAGGCTTGTCTTAGTGTTTTTTTGTTTGATGATAATGTAACGTAAGATGATAATGTAAGATTAATAAATAGGTAGTAACCACACCAATCCTTTTGAGTTTTAGTGAATTGAATGTCACTTTACTAAGAAATTCGGGTAGACTCCTTGAGACAATTTGAAAAATGAATCAATAGCTTTTTTCGCCGGAAGTTTGCCAGGCAAGCACGTTTGTAAATAAGTACTTATAATGATGACGAGTGACTTACCCACCATAATATGATATTGATATGAGACCAAACCCATTTTTCAGCTTATAATATAAATAAATTAAGACTGAAGACCACAAGCAAACGCTTGCTGCCAAGAATTTCTCAAATATTAACAACTTGACGTCCGTCTGTAATGAAATAAGTGATAACACTAAATGTTACAAACCGCGCGAACATTTAAACAGTTTGATCTTAGATGCGAGTACCCACTAGGTAGTGATTAAAACGTTTGCATCTTGTATGAGTACATCGCCTAAAGTAACTCTATGGCGTAGCGGCTAAGGCTTTCGGGTTTAGTTGTCTAACTACAACACCTATCACATTACTTTTCTAATTGATTATTGTCCTAAATAAAATAAAATAAAAAACATTCCAAGTACATGGTTTTGCTAGTTAAATTAAAACTAATTTTAAAATATGCAAACTAGCGAAGCAATGTACTTACTGTTACTTGAAAGGTAATGCTAGAGGTTTAACTAATGCAAAAAGTCCCCGCCCGCACCGCACCGGTTTGTGATCTTGCCAGTTAGTTACGCAACTTTCACATTACCGAGCTAAAGGATGGGTAACCAAATAAAAAGCGTCTCGAGCTCCTCCGTGCTTCGGAAGGCACGTAAAGCACACTGCGGTTGTATTGGCTCAGGGCTTAAGCCTGTTATAGCCCAGTCTTTCTAGTGCTGTCGTTCATGTGGGAACGTTCAGGACGTTCATAGGATGACGATGAAGACAACATCGCCTTAATATAGGATTGTTTCATTGTTACTTATTTATAGCGGTAGGTACCGAAAATAATTGAAATTAAAAGTCAAATCATTTATTAAATATACGCCTTCACAGACACAATGACATGATCGTGGTCTCTACGCGACAAGTTAAAATATTTATTTATTTTACATTATTTATTTCACTGCCATTCATTATGAGTTGGTTGATAATGTTTCGAAATAAAACATAGGATTATTTATATGTTTACCAAAAATAATTTTAAAACAATTAATTTTATATAATTACCCTAGTATGTTGATAATGAATCAAGTACAACTTTAAGCCATGTTTAATGCAGTTTCATTGTTGGATACGACATGTGGTACACATCCCTTCTTTATTGTGAGCCTGATGCAGCATTAAATATTGGTGTTATTATGATTAACCATGCTTTTTGAAGGTATCCAGAATCTCCTAATAAATTGGAACAATATACTTACTTATAGATATACTTATAAATTGTCATACTTACATAAAAAGTTAGTAGGTAGGTAGTATATATTTACCAAAAATAATTTAAAAACAATTAATTTTATT
Source organism: Scoparia ambigualis (assembly GCA_963921215.1). Classification (NCBI taxonomy): domain Eukaryota; kingdom Metazoa; phylum Arthropoda; class Insecta; order Lepidoptera; family Crambidae; genus Scoparia; species Scoparia ambigualis. Next base: position 243,465 of record OY992511.1, read on the forward strand.
TATTTATTTTATATTCACAAGTGAATCGACAGTTCTATAAAAAGTATACCACTGAAAATGTGAAACAGCAAACCATTTACAGATTCACACAAATAAAAATGTGATAGTAACATTACAAACTCAAGCAACAATTACAATCGATTACTTCACAATCGCCAAATTGATAATAACTAAACTATTACAGAGTATGCTAGATATGGAACTTAATTTGTATTATATGTATAACAAGCCACCTTATGTTAAGCCACCTATTTAAAGAAAAAACAATATTATAACAAACACAATAGAACCCACCAGATTTAATAATCGGATAATAATAATGCAAGTTTATACATATAATTACCTTTGTATGTTGATAATGAATCAAGTACAACTTCAATAGCTTAATGTTATGACTAGTAGAAATTGATATAAGTAGGTACTTAAACATTTTCTATAGGTACCTACTGCAAGTAAAATTAAATATCAAGTAAAAAATAACATTAATGTTGTATTTCTTAATATATTCTTATTTCCTTACCTAACTCTCTCAAAGTCAAAGTTTATTAAATATGAGGCTTCACTTTCTCTTATTGACATTAAAACTATATGTGTATAAAAATAAATGCCAATTGTGTGTTTATGAAGGTACTGTTTTTTAGTAGTACCTACCTAAGTAAATCTTTTTAATAAAGTACAATAAACTTAGAACTAAATTAACTTTATACTTAATTTTTCCCCATCATATAAACCAAATCACTATTTTATGGGTTAAATATATTTATGGCACACTGTTCCTTTTCTTAAAATAAAAATGTTGTCAACGAAGGTATTGTTTTTTGTACATAAGTAAATCTTTTTAAATAAAGCACAATAAACTTAGAACTAAATTAACTATATTTATGGCACAGACTGCTCCTTTTTGTAGAATAAAAACGTTGACAACATTAGAGCTCCACAAAAAATCATATAAATAACTAAATTCAACGATGCCAAAGCCATGTTCAATGCAGTTTCATTGTTGGATATGACATGTGGTCCACACCCCTCCTTTCTTGTGAGTCTGATGCAGCATTAAATATTGTTGTTATTATCATTAACCATGCTTTTTGAAGGTATCCAGAATCTCCTAAGAAATTAGAACAATATACTTACTTATAGAAAATTGTCATAGATAAAAAGTTAGTAGGTAAGTACCTATGTATTATACAAAATTGCTTGATATTGTTTTTTACCAAATAACCATGTTTGTTCACCATTCTGAGGAAGTCCATCCTCCAAATTATGAGGTAACATTTAAGATTTTTGAATCGTCGTCTCAAATCTGCAAAACCACATAAAATAGTTTTATCTTTATGTCAATACTCTTTATTCTAGCAATTTTAACAAAACTGACATTTCCTGGTACTTAAATCCCAATATAATAATAGGCATAATACTTACCTTTATTATGTAAGTAATAATTTATTTATTAAAACTTACCGTTTGAACGTAAGGACTGATATCTTTTCCTATTAAGAAAGATGCTTGTCTGTATAAGATTTATAGGGTATAGTCAATAGGTACACCTTACTACACTTAGAGCCTTGGTTTAATACTCTAAGCTACCTGGCAAATTAAATCTTCATTGGAACCTGTAAAACAAATAGGCAATCTAAGTTATAAATTGATAAATGGACATTATGGTTAGGTTACATTTAATATTTATACAAAAAGTCCCTTACTGTTGTCTTAATCTTGACCTTTCTTGTCATGATTAAAGGTACTTAGGTGGATTTATTTGGCCCAAATGTTTGTATGGTTTGAGAGCCCCTACAAATTGTTATACAGCGACTTGCTCTTCGTTGCGGAAAATGTTGCATGACACACATTTATTTGGTCACTCACATCGCAACAACTATATCAGCACGCAATTCCCGGCAGACCTTAGCTAAATATTTGAAAGTTCGTAAACGAGAACTCTGAGAACTATTCACAAGTACAACAAACTCGATTTCGTTACTTTGCTCCAAGTAACGTAGGGAAACATTTCTTCCTTAGCGCCTGAGCACTTGATTATCGCAGTCCACAATAGCCCTAAAAAGAGCATTTTAAACAAAACTTTCAACACAACACAACTATTCCTTCATCAGCTGATCAAACAATCGCCATTTTGTGTGAATTTTTATCTTCAATGTTTGAGTGATCGCTAGATTAGCGATTCTTGGCTTGTCAAACTGTTAATTAGGTCTATTTTAGCGTAAATTTTACGTCGTAGGTAACTTTTGCTTATGTCAATCCCATACATTCGGTTTATCGTAGCGAAGATTTCGTAGCGTTTCATTTGTTTGCCAATTGACTAGGCCCTCAGAACGGATGAAACTACGCTCTGACAGCCGTCAGAGTAAAATTTCACCAAGCCACGGAACGGGTAGAGCGCGCGTCGGAGTGCGCTCGAGTGCACTCGAGTGAAGCCACGGAACGCAGCCTAAGGTCGGACAATAGTAGGACAAATAGTGCGATGCCAGTAGTAGCACCGCACTATTGTTGCCACAGACAGAGGAAAACGGTGACTTTTCTTTAAAAAAAATAGAAAACCTGACCATGATGCGGAAAACTAATGGCACTAATTTCTTTTACTGGCAACAATAACTTTATAACGTCATTATCATTGAGATAGATACTATAGAGAGAGCATAAGTTTGCTATCTCTTTCTGCCTTAATCCATTACTATTTTTGTTCCGTTTCGGCACATCATGTTTAAAGTAAGTAAAACAAAGACAAAACATAGGATGAAAGGACCGTGTCGGTGAAACTGTGCAACGTTTTACATGGATCCAGCGACACTTGGCCCCAAACAAATCGCTGTCATTATTTTACCTACCAAATAATTATTTGTTTTTTAGTTGATTAAAGGTATATTTTAGATGAACATATTATTCCGGCGGGCTTAATTGAACGATGAGTTGTTCAGTCAAACATTGCAGTAATAGAAGTGAGTGCAAGTGCCTGGAATATCGTTTCTTACGTAAGTTTTGATAATCTGGTTTCGTGATGATTATTAGCAATTTACCATGCAATATTTGATTTGTTTCTATTCAAAATGCTAATAAATGTTTGCAAATCTCTAATTCTAGTCTTAAATATGTGTGCTTTTGGTTTAATACGGAAATTTCATAAAAATATTTCAACATAACCTGTAATCAGTGGTAGGGCGGGAACCAACCTCTATACTCGGCGCCTGCCCTCTTGTCCAGGGATTGAGTTCGTGGTCAGCACATACACAACAGATTTGTAGATTCACATTAACACCATTACTATTCACGACACTGGGGCTTTTTGGATGCACAGTACTTGTGGTGATTGCGGATTAGATTATTTAATTAACGTTTCAAAAGTTTTATGCGCGCGCGGCCATTGCTGATGTTACACTGAGGTTGAGGTAGGGAGGGAAGGAAGTTGCCATGTAAAAAATGTGTAAATGATGCGTTTTATGTAGTGCGCTTTTTTTTGTTGCGCTGATGTAAAAATAAATAATTGAATTAAATAAGTGATATTGGCGCAGCCAACTTCGGGGGGCCTAGAGGTTTCCTCTACATTGCGATGGAATTAAATCTAATTAATTAAGTTAAACTATATGTCTTAAAAACTAAGTTTATACAACTGAGAGTAATTATTGAGTAGGTAACGGACAGAGCCGAGTTACAGGTCGTATATAAGTTCCCGAGGAAGTTTTAACTCTAACGACGCGAGTTATATTATCCTTTCCGGGGAAAACCTCTGAGACAACAGCGAGAGGCCAAAACATTGGGTCAGAATTATTATCTTTGATAATGACAACCGTTCCCACACTCACAGGTTTGGAGGGTGTATTCCATTTGTCGCGTTGTTGGAGAGAAGTTAGATACTCCATACTCCAGCGTTTCCAATAACTTTGGACGATTTTATTTAGAAGTTGGTAACGGGTTAATCTATGTTCTGATATAGCGGGATCAATATATTCTGCGGGCAAATATTTGAGTGGCGTAATATTTAAAAAATGGCTGGGACATAATGCAGACAGATCGGAGGGATCTGACGACAGGACACAAATTGGACGGCTATTTAACAACCCTTCAATTTGAACCAAAATTGTATTAAATTCCTCATAGCTGAGAATTTGACTTCCGATAGCTTTAAATAAGTGAACCTTTACTGACCTGACATTAGTCTCACTCAAGCCGTTAAAATGAGGGCCATAAGGCGGGCTATGTTGAAACTGAATTTTATGTTGGGTGAGATAATTACTCAGATAGTTATTATAATCAGTGGACTGTATAAGAATATAAATTTCGCTTAGTTTACGCATCGCACCAATAAAATTGGTGTCTCCGTCACTATACAAAACAGAGACAGGACCTCTGCGTGAAATGAAGCGTTTGAACGCGGCGAGAAATAGATCCGTGCTTAGATCGGAGACCAACTCTAAGTGAAGCGCTTTCGTCGTGAGACAAACAAATAAACAGATATAAGCCTTGTGTGTAACTCCTCGTTTGCGTATATGCGTAATATAAAAAGGTCCGGCGTAATCGACAGCCGTGTAGACGAATGATTTAACTTGAGAAACCCTAATGGAGGGAAGGTCGCCCATTGGTAGGTTAGTTGAACGCGGCTTAAGCTTGAAACATGAATTACACTTCTGTACTCTTTGACGGATCAAATTGCGAGCGGCGAGAATCCAATATTTCTGCCTAATCAGAGCTAATACTAAAGCGGGACCTGTGTGTAAGTTCGATGTATGATAATGATCTACCAAGAGTGACACAATTCTACCTTTAGCGGACATCAAAACTGGATGTTTTTGATTAAAAGTCAATTGAGAATGGGTAAGTCTACCTCCTACTCTTATGATACCTTTGTCGTCAACAAAGGGGCGGAGTTTTAAAATTGGTTTGTTTGGGTATATTTTATTATTCTGAAGAGCGTCGAGCTCTTGAGAAAAATATTTAGACTGTTCGTAGCGTAGCACATAGTGTTCTGCGTGTTCTAAATCTTTCAATGTTATCACGCCTTGAGAGTTGATTAACTTTGAGAAGCGAAGTAGGTATACGAGTGAGCGAATGAATTTAATCCATGTCGAGCATCGTTCGGCGAGACAATGTATTGGGTGAGTGTTGTCCATTATAGATGTAGTTAGCGCGGGAAGTGATATAGTTTTAGTTTCCTGTGACTCTAATATTTCATTATTATTAATTTTATATTCTTTTACAGGCCATGTGTTGACCGGAGCGGACAGCCACTGCGGACCATGGAACCAGAATGTGTTATTTAATAATCCTGTTGGCGTTACAGGGCGAGAAACAATGTCTGCGGGATTTTGTACACCACGAACGTGAAACCAGTGGCATGCGGGTAAAAATTCGTTTATTTGAGCGATGCGGTTAGCTACGAAAGTATGAAACTTATGAGCGGGCGAATGAATCCAGGAGAGAGTCACCGTGGAGTCAGAAAACGCGTAAATTTTATTTATATTACAGCGCTTATTGAGGACATCACGAACTGAATTTATCAATTTTGCGAGCAATACTGCGGAGCAGAGTTCTAAGCGAGCGAGGGTTTTATTAGGATTGGAAACTTTAGATTTAGCGATGAGTAATTTCACAGAGCGTGCGGGCGAGTTTTCATTCGTATCAACGCGAATATATATGGTGGCACCGTAGCACTGCTAGCTGGCATCAGCGAACCCCATCAAAGTTATTCTAACTGTAGACGTTATGCCAATATGACGCGGTATTTTTAATTCCGATAAATGCGAAAGTTCCTTGTAGAATCGTTTCCATTTGGAAAGAATGAAATCGGGGACTTCATCATCCCAATAAAGCTGTAATTTCCAACATTCTTGTATGAGTAGTTTCATATAAGCGACGACCGGGCTAATGAGACCTAACGGGTCGAATAAACGCGCAGTGACCGAGAGAATCGAACGTTTAGTGCAAGTCTCTGGAAAATCTATATTTATTTTAAAATGAAAATTGTCATCATTAGGTTGCCATTGCATGCCTACTATTTTTGTATATGCGTTTGGGTCGTCATCAAACTTGACAGCGAGTGGGCTTTTGAGTGCGGATGGAATATGCGACATGAGTTCGGTATCATTTGAGATCCATTTAACTAAATTAAACCCTCCAGATTTAAACATAGCGACCATCTCGTTATAAATTTTTTCAGCGGTGCTTATCTCATCAACGGAACTAATGTAATCATCGGTGTACATATGATTTTCGGCTTCATAAGCTGCGAGCGGGTACGACCCGCGGCTGTCAGCTGCTAGCTGACGCACGACGCGCATTGCAGATAAGGCGAACTCGACACGCCAAAACAGACTATTGAACTGATAAATGTCAACAGGCGCATTGGAATCGAATCTAAATAAGATTCGTTCTTGAAAATCTAAATAAGATTCGTCGGAACGTGTGATGATGTGGAGAAAGCTTTACTTGAAAATACATTTTTTCAATGTCTGCGCTTATCGCGGTTGAGAACATGCGAAGATTGATAAGTAATTCGAAAATATTATTTTGTAACATTGGCCCTACATACAACAAGTCATTGAGAGACTTTCCCGACGTGGTTTTGCAACCAGCATCTAGTACAATACGAGTTTTCGATGTTTTTTTGTCGGGACGATAAACGGCCCTGTGCGGCAGGTAATAAGCGGGAGCGTCTTGAAAATTATTTGGAACTTTAGATAAATACCCCTGGTTAATATATGTTTGGACAGTTGCGTTATAATCGGCGCGCAAATTGGGTAAGTCGAGTTTCTTTTCTAGGTTTAACAGCCTGTATTTTGCTGCAGAATAAAAAGAACCTAATTCAGCAGGTGAGTGTTTGAACGGTAGATAAACCGTGTATCTGGCGGTGTCATCACGTGTGTAAGTTGATTGAAATATTTTTTCACAAGCCTCATCATCGAGACTAAAATGTTTCTTATCAGAAACGTTTTCTATTTCCCAAAATTGTTGCGTTAGTTCATCGAGCGTGTTATTTTGCGTATGACAAAAGAACGTCTTGTCATAGCTGCGCGCGAGAGCGGGTTCGTCACGAGTGCGACAATAAACGTTTAGCGAGCGCGGAAGACATTGGGCCTTGCCCATGATTACATATCCGAGAGTAGTTTCGATACCTACGACCGACGAGTTCGGTGAGGTTGATTTATTTGATCCGAGTAAAAGCGGGAATAATTCGCTGCCAATCAGACAGTCTTTTTTTTTTTATACTAAGCCCGGCAAATGACCCCACTCCACCTGATGTTAAGTGGAAATGAGGTCCAGGCGCGAGGACAACTGGTGCAGCGTAAGAGACGTAGCATCAGTCATCCTCACTCTGCCGGCCCACAAAGTGCTTCTTCACGCCTCGTTTGAAGGACCCTATTTCTATTTCACCTGGTGAGTAATAATGTTCATCAGCCATCGGCAAATGTTGCAAATGCACTAATTCCGTCTTATCAACTTTGGCGTTGGGTAAAAAGTCCGTAATCGTGTCTATGACTCGAGCGCAAACTGTATAGACACAGCGCAAGTCGAAGCGAGAGTATATTTTAAATTGCGTTATTCCGGGAGAGTGGTTTTCGACTTGACCGATACCTTTGACGATAGAGGGCGCGGGCGTTATCTTTAAATTTAAACGTTCACAGCAGGGTTTTGTAACAAAGTTACTCATCGATCCCGTGTCGAGAAATAAACGCATTAGACTTGTTTTGTTGTCGTTATGAACGTTAACAGTCGCGGTTGGCAACAATACTGTAGTATCACAATTTGAAATGCGCGCGGGAACAGTAACAGAGAGTGCGAAGTTGTTATCAGTATTTGCGAGAGCGCGTGGCGATCCGCCATGCCTATTGCCCATGCATGCGAGCGGTACTCGTCGGAGTCGAGCACGGCGATGGCGAGTGCGAGTGCGAGTGAGAAGGGTGCGGCGGCGGAGGCATTGCGCAAGCGTCCGCACGTCGCAGCGCAGGCGCATTCGGGGTTCGATTTGCGTTACTGTTATCAATATGAGTGTTATCAGCTGATCGCGGGAATTAGGATGCATTTGAATGAGTATCGAAATGCAATAATGAGTGATGCTTGCGATTGCAAATCGAGCATCTGTTTGATGATTTATATGCACCTACGTGGAGAAAACCTAAACAATTAATACAAAAAGTATGTTGACGTACAATATCGTTGCGCTTTTGCGTATTTTGATTTAGAAAATATTCACACTTGAATAGAGGGTGAGCTTGTTGAGAATTGCACACTTTACATGGTCGAGGCTGAGAACTAGTGTCAGATCTGTCAGACTTATTATAGGAAGTCTGAGGTTGAGGTGCGGTAAATTGAGTGCAAAACGTTTTTGTTTTGTTATATTGCGGTGCGGGTTTAATAAATTGAGTGCGAGTATTATTATTAGATTGAGAGCGTGATGGTGCGTGGAGGAATGGAGTTTACTTTGTTCAGTTAAGAATTTTTTCAAATCATTAAATTTTTGAAAATTGACATGTCTATGAGCTTGTTCAAATAAGTCAAGCATCGGTTTTTCTAGCTTGCTTAATGCAATGTGAGTTATGATGAAGTCTGATAAGTTGTCAATCTTTAAGCGTTGCAATGCTGCTTCAGCAGAGCAAAAGTTGTCAAGCATATTGTCAGCTGACTGTCCCGACCTCTGTTGTAACATTTGGTCTAGATAAATGGAAGCCTGTACCCTTGTATCCTGGTATTTTGCTAGAAGAGCCTGCCAAATAATTTCATAGTTTTCAGAGGTAGCGGTGATTCCAGGGCACACATTTAGTGCCTTGCCAGAGAGGCAGCCAATTAGGTACTGGATTTTTTCAGCGTTTGTGAGGCGAGTATTAGTGTGTATAACACTGCGGAAATTTTCATAGAAAATTGGCCATTTACAAGGAGCACCGTCAAAACCTATAAGATTGGGGCGGTAATTTAGTGTTAAAATTATCGTTTTTTCTTTTGTCCTCAAGTTCTTGTCTCAGAGTGGTTTCCGCCTGTTTAATGTAACAATATAACTCATCAAATGTATTAAGAATACTATAACTTGGCTGAACTTCCGGGTCTTCTCTGAGCTTTTCAATCATAAGTTTATCTACAGTGTCTACATAATCTGACCGCGTTTTATCGACAAACTGAGCCCTAGCTAGAAACTGTATGCGTGTTACATCATCGGATACCCTTAGGCTTAAGTTATAAACATCCTGGATTATTAGGAACAAACATTGTTTTTTCTGTTCCAAAAAAGTTATCATGACGTGGTCGTCACACGAACTTTGTGCGTCTTCACCGTCTTTACTTTTGTCTTTACCCATCGTAGAAATAGTTATTACCTATGCACTATAATTATGTTCTTTATAGCGAAACAGTTGAAAGCTAAGAATAATTATGACAACGCGGTTTTAAAAGTAATGGCGGGTAGGTAGGTATTTAGCGAGTGAATGACAAACTAATTTACAATTTATTTTGCGCAAATTTTTAACGATATACTAGAAATATATGCACTGACTTATAGAATGATTATAGTAATTGAGTTTTGAGAATTATTTTCTGTAAAATAATGTAATATGTAAGCGATGAAGTTTGGTTTACTGGCGGTGCGTAAGCGTGGTTGAAAGAGAGTAAATTGCGTGAATAATAGTATTTATTGCGTATTATGTGAGTGAGTAGATTTGCGGGATTGAGAATTTATTAATATGTAGGGAGTATCCGGCTCGAAGGACCAAACACTTGGTAGGGCGGGAACTAACCTCTATACTCGGCGCCTGCCCTCTTGTCCAGGGATTGAGTTCGTGGTCAGCACATACACAACAGATTTGTAGATTCACATTAACACCATTACTATTCACGACACTGGGGCTTTTTGGATGCACAGTACTTGCGGTGATTGCGGATTAACTTATTTAATTAACGTTTCAAAAGTTTTATGCGCGCGCGGCCATTGCTGGTGTTGCACTGAGGTTGAGGTAGGGAAGGGAGGAAGTTGCCATGTAAAAAATGTGTAAATGATGCGTTTTATGTAGTGCGCTTTTTTTTGTTGCGCTGATGTAAAAATAAATAATTGAATTAAATAAGTGACAATATTGGCGCAGCTAATCAGTATTGTCAGGTACTTCGCAAAGTTTACCCCAAAAATACTTAGGTTTATTATGGAACGAATAGCATAAATTAAATTATCTAGACCACGGACCCTGTAAAGGGTTCGAAACGTCAGGATAATATAAAAAACTATGTAAATAGTAAATTAAACGCGAGTTAATCCGTAAAAAAGTGTTTCATTTCAATTATCTAATTGAATTATATCCACCTGTACTTTATACCTTTCCTATCTATTCGAGCGTTAGACTGAGCGTGGTAGAAAATACTAAATTTAGTTTTAAGGTTTTAGGGGCCTCACGAGAATCAAGCCAGCCTAGTGTAAATTGACGTTTATTTTCTATTTATTTTAGATTTCCAAAGGATGAAACACTCAAAAAAATGATGATGGAGACATAAAAATAAAGAAAAATGAAATCTTAGCGAAATCGCGGCCACTTATCAAAACTTGATAACACGAACACTATTGAGGACTTGAATACTGACAAAAAATTAATCAAGAAGTAAGTATCACAAATCATTAAGAGTGGCGCTTCTGAGATTTTGGTGTCAAAACTTGCATTTTTTTATTATTTTATATATATTTTCCCTTGAGGAGCTCGATGGCGATAGCGCGTTCGGCTTGCGATCTAGCCCGCTAAGCAACTTTCGCAATGCCGGGTCGCCTGATGGGTGACCAATTAAAAACATCTCGAGCTCTTCCGTGCTTCGGAAGGCACGTTAAGCCGTTGGTCCCGGTTGTTGTCGTAAAGATGGCAGTCGTTAAAAACCCACCAACCCGTATTAGGCCAGCGTGATGGGTGATGGCCCAATATCCACACTTGCTATTGTTCACGTGGGAGGCCTGTGCCCAGCAGTGGGACGTTTATAGGCTGATGATGATGATGATATTTTTCCCTTAACATCAAAATTTTTGATGTTTTTAACTTCTCTATTGATTTAATCAGTGACCGCGATTTCGCACAATTCTCCTTTATTTTATTATGAATTTTCGTTATTCCACAAAGTTAAGATGAAGCATTTTTGTTACAGGTTGTTTTATCATGCAGTAGTTGCACATACTTACTACTTATTATTTTTTACCTCTGAATGGCATTCTTTTCCCTCAAGTAGCGAGATCTGAAATAAAAAACCTATGTTCAGTGGCTGTGGGACGGGCATAATAGTTTTCCTACATGTTTTTGTATTGTTTTGACATAATTTGATTTAAGTATTTTATAGGTGTAATTATGTTTTTACTTACGTAAGGGTGACGCTCGACGAGCGTGAAAAATGTGTGCCGTTTCGTTTGACGCGTCCTTCCCATTCGCGTTGCTGCTTTGTTCTTTGGGTTCACTTTAGTAAGTTCATTGCAAGAGTGAGGCCGGGGAACGGATCAGTTGGGGAGGGAGTGAAATTAAAACATTTTCACTTTTCGTACCAACACATAATGTGAACATTACATTGTAACTTTGCATAGGATTTGATTGTACCATTGCATTGATGATACCATTCTTCGTCTGCTTCACAGACTTACTAAAGATGCGTCTGCTTAAAATTGTAACAGGCGGGATAGAATATTAAATTTGTTTGTTTTAAAACTCAACATGACAATGACAGTTGTCGGTTGTGGTTTTTTACTTTTTGTTTTCACCCTTTAGTTAATGGACTAAGGAGCCGAGAACATTCTGACAATGTTTGTTTTTCTTGTAGTGTTGTCTGTTATTGTACATTGTATGGTTAATTTTATGAAATGTGTACGCGTGTCATGTAAATGTGTATGTCTGTATGTTGTTCGTGCACCGTGCACCGACAGGCTTCGCCAGAATACCAGCGTTGTTGTGACAGGTCCCGTTCGCAACAACACAAGCTGAGGCGGGGTCCTGATTGACCTTTGTTTTTTATTTTTAATTATGTTATTATTGTATTGTTTTGTGTGTCAATAAATGTTTCTCTCTCTCTCTCTCTCTCTCTCTCTCTCTCTCTCTCTCTCTATTAGTACTGAAGAAACATTGGAACAAAAGCAGCAATGCATCTTTTTCAATTAAATAATATTGACTTTGTTATTCAGATTGATAATTATCTAAAAACAGCGATTAAAAGTTAAACTTACGTTGAAATTAATGTTAAAAAGAAACAATTTAGGCCACGGATTGTTTCATAAATAACAGCTATATTAATTTGGCTTCACGTGTTATTTTATTTCATAATGTATAAAATTTCTCAAAGATTGATTGATATTTGATCCACAATACATTGTTGTTGGTTTTATATTTTCGTTTCTTTTATCCTAACCGTTCTACATCCGACACAAAAATGAGAGGTGTTATGTCGAGAGGTCGAGACGTGGTATTTGTTCTTACATTGTGTAACATTTACCCATATTTAGGGAGTGACAACTGTGAGCTGGCAACATTTTGGTAACGCACACATAGGCGCCTTATTTTGTGCATGTGTGAAAATTTTGCACATTGCAGTTACCTCTATAGTATCTATCTCAATGGTCATTATCATGACATCATTGTCATCAGACATCTGTTGATTGCTGTCATAGTGTCAACGCAGACTATTTTTCGAATTAGTGATATTTTTTTGCGTTTTAATGCCGAAAACTATTCATAGCCTTGAGAGAAAAGTAGCTTTTTTCAAGTCCGTGGTGTCAACATGACTGGTAGGGAAATCATATAGTACGTACTATGAAAATTGACCACTAATGTTTATGGCTGAAAGTACAAACGCGATTCCTAAGTTGGATGTTCGTAATTATTTATTGAAAAGATCTGTATTAAAGAAGTAATTTGTGCAAAGTTTCACGTTCCGGAGATTCGTAGTTTCTTTAAAAAATATTTATGAAAATCGATATTTTTTCGCCAATGGACTCTATTTTGACAGGTTTGATTTTATTGTAATAGTAAGTTGAGTTCAAGCAAAGGTAATAAGTTTAAAGAACTACGAATATTACGTTTTATTTTTACATCTTAATAAAATTTCTTCTTACAAATCACAAACATTGTCCATTTTTTTATATTTTATAAAAATTCAACGAGTCTTCTGGGGTCTCGGTAGCTTAGCGGTTAGAGCAGTGGACCGGCAACCCAAAGATCACGGGTTCGAATCCCGTTCGAGCTTTCCTGAGGATGGTTGTTTTTTTCTAGTAAACATTTTATCCTTTATTTTATAATTCAAAAGTATACTATAAAAAAATGCGTATTTATGTGATTAGTGTGTTAGTAGTGTGTTATTTTACGACATTTGAGAAATTTTGTGATATTTAGCAAAATTATATTTATAATTATATTGAGAACAAAAATAAGAACTTGTTGTTCTATGCATCTTTACATTTTTTTTGTCATTATTGAAAACCTGGATTAAACATTGACTTGACCATCATTGACCAGTCATACCCACTAAATTGGCGTGCATACCCTCAGAACAATAACTAAAGCATTATTGTTCTGAGTGCATACCTATGTAAACTTCGAAAACTGACTTAAAATTAGATCAATCGCTCGGACACTCTTGGCAGAGAGGTCTCTTGTTAGGTAGAGCCGTTCAATCAATTCATAATGATGAATTATTGTGTTAATAATTTATTCATAAAACGTTGAGTGGATAAAAATTCTTAAAAAGGAAACCTAGAATATCCTACTAATATTATAAACGCGAAAGTTTGTAAGTATGTATGGATATTTGTTACTCTTTCACGTAAAATCTACTAAACGGATTTGAATGAAATTCGGCATTCAGATAGTTTATAACCTGGATTAACACATAAGATACTTTTTATCCCGATATTCCCACGGGAACATATGGATGGATGTTTGTTACTCTTTAACGTAAAAACTACTGAATGGACTTGGATGAAATTTGGCATACAGATAGTATTTAATATAGAGAGTCTACATCAAGACAACAATAGTGCTGGGCCCTTATACAATAAACTTAAATTGCTACTTACTTCTTTTAAGGTAAAAGATAATCTAAAACGACTTACGTACTAGAAGACGGTGTGCCACACCCTTGAGATACGCCGCTCAGTTATTTGTTGTCACAAGTCGACACTACCCTAGCGAGACTAATTCTAAATTAAAGTTAGACAACAAAGCAAAAATAAACTGCCACAAACAGTTTTAATCAATAAGTACAACTTTCTTGTCTGACAATTACACCGCCCCGGTGAGTAGATAGTACTCAAATAATTCAAAGCAAGTAAATACTGTACTGTGATATGATTTTAATCCAACCAACAGTTATATCCTATCTCAAATAAACACATTCTTGTTAGTAATGTATAACCAAAAAACAAATGTTTACCTTGCACTATTAAGCAAGTAATTACAGCAAGTTAGGTCATGACAATTGCACTTGCAATGACTTTCCGCAATGAATTTCCTACATACTCAAAGCATTCTAAATGCGAGACAAAAACCAAATTAATTATGTTACACTGACCGCAGTGAGACAATCTTAGACAACTTTGCTGTAATCACACAACAAAACCTACATATTACAACATTGCATTCTGAATACAATTTAATATGCGGTTGCAAACAATCATAACACTAAAACTAATAACTAATTACTTGAGGTCCGTAGACAAAACCACGCTCTGGTTTACCAAAAATTATTTAATATAGAGAGTCTACATCAAGACAACAATAGTGCTGGGCCCTTATACAATAAACTTAAATTGCTACTTACTTACTATATGGTAAAAGATAATCTAAAACGACTTACGTACTAGAAGACGGTGTGCTACACCCTTGAGATACGCCGCTCAGCCCGGTGCAGTCCGCCGCGCCGGCTGTCTTCGGGCTGCGGTGCTGGATCGCGCTTCTGCGCGTCTTCGGGGCTGGTGCTATGGTGATGGAAAGGCCCTAACTTCCCGTTGGCTACCCCAAGAGAGCTCTTAAACCCCAGAGAAATACGTATCACTGCACCAATCACTTAGCCCGCCACGACACGTGTGCGGGTCAACCAACAAATCACTGATTTTACTCAGGCCGCCCTGGTTACAAACTAAACTTATGTGTTCTACACTGTACTTAATTATTACGGATCCCCGAAGAACCTATGTGCCCCACATATTAAATTACACCAAAGTACAAATTATTTTCACACGACCCCGCGTTCAAGTTCCTAACCTAACCAAAAATCCAACGTGAGTGTGTGTCACACTGACACTGACAGTCGTCTGTCCATTACAAATTAAAACTACAAAAAAGTTTGCCAGCCGTAAGTGGCCATTTTGTTCCGAACAGATAGTTTATAACCTGGATTAACACATAGAATACTTTTTATCTCGATATTCCCACGGGAACGGAAACCACGCGGGTGAAACCGCGAGCGGCCGCTTGTAGTTTTATAAACATCAAATAAAATATATTTGACGTTAACAGTTAAAGAAACGGAACGAAACGTTTTGAGTTAGTATATTTTTTCCTGACTTTAAAGGGAAGTATGAAATCATGGTTAGATTTGGTGAATTTTGAGCTATTTTGCCAATACGGTTTATATAAATGCAATCTCAAAACAAAACAGGTCCAAAATTTGCATTGTCCTTTACAAATCCCAATAAATATTTCTTTTCAATGCTATGTAAAACCAAAAGTTTACTTGATTTTTTTCCCTTCAATCGTATTCTTTGTCATATTTTGCGTATCCGATACATCGAATAAAAATACAATCAACAAACAATCTTAACACTAAAACTAATAACTACCTAATTCAGGTCCGTAGATAACCTACGCTCTGTTTACCAAAAAATGTTTGCTTTAGGGAGCTCAATCGATTAACCGTGCGCTCTGCCCACCTCAAGATGTGTGTTTGGTACTAGAGAGGTCATCGACTGACTTCCCTAATAGCGACTCTGCTACCATTTAATTACTACTTAATTATAATGAACAAAAATGACTAACATACTAGTTTTCCTCTCGTCCGCCGCGCTGTTCGCGGAGGTCCCGGTGACTCGCCGGCCCGCCGGCTGCCGTCGGTGATGCTGGATCGCGCCCCTGCGCGTCTTCGGGTTGATGATGGCTCTAGGTGTCCCTAAACATCCCTTTGTCTACACCCAGAGCTCTGTACCCAAGAAAAATACGTACCGATATGCACAAATCACTCCACGTGTCGCACTCTGACCAAACTACTGGTTTTAGCTAGCCCGCCATGGATACTAATCTATACGATTGTTTTAAACTGCACTTAATTATTACGGACCCCCGAATCAAATAATATGTTCCCTACACATCAAAACTAAATACAAAATTACTTTACACGACCGCGCGGTATTTTAAGTTAACCTAACCGTATTGTTCCAACGTGAGTGTCACCCGTCACTCTGACAGCCGTCTATCACTACAAATTATGACGACAAAAGTTGCCATCTGTAAATGGCCAGTTTGTCCCAAACAGACCCCTGCCCCGATCGGAAGGCTCCGATCGTTAGCTCAATCAATCGGACAAGGAGAGACAGTTACTGTGGCTCATCGCGGAATCGAACCGCAGTCCCATACTCGCCAACTAACAACTTTACAATGCTGTCCTAGCTACAAGCAGGAGGGCATGTTATTCTGGGGTGTGCGTTGGGTGACCTCCTCGTGGTACACCCTGGAAACGGGCAGCTTCAACATCCTCCCCCTGTTGGGAGGGTGCCTTGAGACTGGCCGGCTAACAACCCAGCATAGGCAGGAACCCCTTCTGGGCCTGCACCCCCTTCAAAGCGCGTCCCTTCTGGACCGCACAGCGGGTCATTTGGACTTGCGGGGGGGTCTCCATGTGCGAGTCCACTCTGGGCCGCATGCTCGCCGCTCCTTCTGAGCGGCTTTGAGTGGAGTTTTGACGGCGCCCTTTTTGGGGGGGGCTGGCCGGTCGACAGGAACAAGTCGTTTAAAACCCGGGAGGCAACCTGTCTAACCACGTCACCAGAGACGCTAAAAGGAAAAGGGGATGGGAAACCCAAAAATTTCCCACCCCCAAATCGTATGAAATGTCGCAAATAAATGAGAATGTTTTGCGATGCTCTCCGGCTACCCCCCGGCGCTCACCGATACCCGGGTCGGTGAGTGGTAAATCTGTTACCGATGACCCCTCTGAGACGACAGACCAGGTCTCAGTAGGTGGTGTTGCTACTGGTGCTGACAGTGCTGGGTCCGTAAAGGACGGTAATATCTTTAAGTCTGTGAAGGACGGCGTTGAAGGAGTGAACATTTTTAGAGGCGATGACAAGCCCAAAACTGTCAAAACCAAGAGCTGTCGGCGCTCTGAGCTTGAGCTGCTGGAAGCGGTCACCGATGGTTGTGCAGGAGTGAGCTATCAGGCTCCTGCAAAGGCTGAGGTTGCTGGTGTTGCCGCGCGTACGCGGTCGAGGACCGCGAAAGATAGAGAGGCCGGGGACGCGTCCGGTGAAGCGCCCGCTCGGGCCAATGGCTCGAGCGGCGTGGAGCCGGCGGTGTCCGGTGTTGGGGTCGATGGTCGTGTCGACGGGTCGAAGGAGTTGGCAGTGGAGGGGGCGGCGCCCGACTGCCTGAATTGTCCCTATCTACCGACCTCAATAGATAGGGTATCGCAACTGGAACTACGGGTCCGGTTGTGTTTTCAGAGGTACTACGGGGTTCCGGTTCTAGCCCCCCGCTGGTCGTGCCTTTAACCAGGCGCACCCGGCGGGATCCGGACATGGGTTGGACTCGTAGTGGCGTGTGGTTAGCTGTAGAGCTTGGGAATGTTCGTTTGTCCTGGTATTGTGTGCCAGGACTTCCAAACTCGTGCACAGCGAGCGGGGCCTAGTAGCGGTCTCTGAGGGGCCAGAAGCGAAAAGTCCTGCGGGGAACGTGAGTTTCCCTTATAGTTGGCAGCTTTGTCCGGTGGTTTTCATTGGACATTGGTGTTGACATCTCCGGTACTAGTCTGGAGAACTAGTAGAGGCGGCCTCCTAGATGCCGTAGCCTCCGGTCCAGCCAGCCGCGTAGGACGTGGGAACTGGCTAGGCGCCCGGATGGGTTCCGAGAAGTGAGTGTGCTTACTACTCCGCTACCAAGGTGGACACTTGGGAGTCGACTTTAGAGTCGACGACCCTAGCAGTGGCAACTGCGAGTTGTGCCCTTCGTGCAACGAGAAGTGAGCGGTAACCGGAGCTTGACAGCTCCGGTTACCTATCTGGACAATAGGCAGTGAACTACACGTGTTCACGGGGATACTCTCCTGAGACACTAGTCTTATGAGTACCGAATGAAGAGCGCGCTGCGGCGGGCACTAATTTGGCGTCAAGACCTAACGTTGGTGGTCTCCTGCGCGAGTGTTCTACTGGCGCAGGGACGTCTGGCACTTCTTGCAATAACCTAACGGTTGGTCTCGAGGTGCCAGTACAAATAAACTTAGTGAAGTAAGGAGAGGGGATGCCTGAATTGTGCTTGTGCTGGGTTGTCCTTCGTTGTGGCCCACGTCGAAGGGTGCGGCCTTGTTCGCTTGGACGATCCCGGGCGGGAGAGGCGGCAGCGACGGGAGGAGGTTGTGGAGCGCGTTCACGACGAAGAGGAGGGGTCGGAGGCGTACTCCTCTGCCATATCAATGGGCCGTGGGCGGTCGAGTCGGATGGACAGCAGTAGGGATGCCTCCCACTCACGCGAGACGCGCACGCTGTCGGGTTGTCCGGGGCGAAGGACCACTTGCACCGCATAAGTCGGAAAGAGGAAAGGGTGGAGGCCGAGACCGACATGGAGGGCTACCTTAAAAAGGGGAACAAGCTGCCCCCGCCACTGCCCACAAGGTCGAAGACCGCGAAGGCCAAAAAGACCGCGCCGAAGCGGGCCTCACCAGGAACTCCCGAGTCGGGGGCTGTCGGCGAGGAGGCTCTAAATGTGGAGGAGGCTCCCGTCACGGAGACGCACCTCATGAGGGCGCATGCTGCCCTGGACGGAATTGCCGACGTCTGCGCGAGGAGCGGCCATATGAAAGGGGCGAGCGTGTCGACCGTGAAGGGCCACATCATCGCGGTCGTCGAGGCGATAGAGGCCATAGCGGCCACCAAGATGGACGAGGAGACGAGGCGCCTCCGAGCGGACAACATCAGGCTAAACAACAGGGTGGAGCTACTCGCGGCCGAGCTAGATGCGAATAAGCGCTCTATCTCTGAGCGGCCGTCCCTGCTTCGCTCTCCGTCGAAATCCCCGATCTCGGCGCAGGAGGATCACGCCCGCATCACCTCCAGGGTCAGCTCTATGCTGAACGCCAGCATAGAGCGGCTGGAGGGCAGGCTGCTTCCAGCCGGGCCCTTGCGCCCGCCGCTTGCGGCGGATGTAAGAAGGGAGGAGGCCCCGCCGGCTCCGCCGCCCACAAAAAAGCCTCCGGCTGCCGCGAGGCCCCCGGTGCCGGCCCCACGGGCCAAGCCGCCCGCCAAGAAGTCGGCAAATACGGCCGCAAAGGGGACTGAACCAGCGGCGGGGCGCGTCTGGGACAAGAGTTTCTACACGGATCCCAAGCCGGGACCCAGCAGTGCGCCGGACCCCCCGGCGGAGAGCCCCTGGACGAGGGTGGAAAGGCGCCGCAGAAAGAGGGGCCCGCCCGCTCTCCCGCCCGCGAAGACGGCCAAGCGACGGCCGGCGAAAAGGAAAGGGCCCTCCCTTCCCTCCCCGAGAACGGCAGCGGTGACGTTAACGCTGCTCCCCGAGGCCGCGGACCGCACGACCTACGCCGAGGTCATTGTAAAGGCCAAGGCGGCCGTCAGCCTGCCCGATCTGGGAATCGAGGGAGGAGTGCGGATCAGGGAGGCCGCGACCGGCGCCAGAATGCTTGAGGTGTCGGGGGCGGAGAGCGCCGATAAAGCCGATCAGCTTGCGGCCAAGCTGCGGGTCGCGCTGGAGGGGATCGCCAAGGTGGCGAGGCCATGCAAAATGGCGAGCATGCGGGTGACCGGGCTGGACGACTCTGTCCAGACGGTGGAGGTTACGGTGGAGGACGTACGCGCAGGGGCGGTGGCGTTTAGGCCCGGGGGCAACGGCTCCTACCTCGCAAAGGTCCCGGTGGCGGCGGCCAAGCCCATCCTGGCCACGGGGAGGCTGCTGGTGGGTTGGAGCTCCGCCAGGGTGGTGGCCCTCGAACCTTTGCCGATGCGCTGCTTTCGCTGCATGTGCCTGGGACACACAAGGCAGCGCTGCCCGATGGTCATAGACCGCACGGAGTGCTGTTATCGGTGCGGGACCATTGGGCACAAGGCGGCGGAGTGTGTGGCAAGGGTGCCGCGGTGCGCGGTGTGTTCGACGGCGAGGCTGCCCTCTGACCACTACATGGGAGGCAGCAATTGCGTCCCCCCCACCGTCAAGCCGAAGGCAGACCCCCCGGGGAGAGCGCGGCGGGTCGAGGGTACCCCCCCCTGAGGGGGGCATGGAGGTTGAAAATAGGGACCCCAATGCCTAGCACACCCCTCAAATTCCTCCAGGGGAACTTAAACCACTCCGCAGCTGCACAGGACCTCCTTGTGCAGCACATCGCGGAGTGGGGGGTCGGGGCTGCGATAGTCGCGGAGCCCTACGCGGTGCCCCCGTCGCCGCACTGGGCGGGAGATTGCGACGAGACAGTCGCGGTGGTTGTCGCTCCGGTTGGTGCGCACGTCCCCCCCCTTTCCGTTCGGGAGAGGGGTTCGGGGTATGTGGCGGTCAGGTGGGGGGAAATAGTCATCGTGGGGGTCTATTTCTCCCCCAACAGGGGACTCATGGCGATGGAGGCGTGGCTGGAGGAGCTGTGCGGGGTTGTGGGGCGGATGGCGCCCTCACCTGTGATCGTGGCCGGGGACTTCAACGCGAAGTCCGCGATGTGGGGTTCCCCGGCTACGACTGTGAAGGGGCTGGCGGTGGAGTGCTGGGCCGTGTCGGCGGGGCTGGCACTGCTCAACCTTGGCAACGCCTTGACGTGTGTGCGGCATAACGGGGGGTCCATAGTGGACCTAACGTTCGCCACCCCCGCTATTGCCGCAAGCGTCCATGGATGGCAGGTGCTAGAGGAGGCTGAGACCCTCAGTGACCACCGGTACATCAAATTCGAGGTTTCCCCCTCGGGTAGGGGAGTAGGTACCGGTGGTGGAGAGGCGCGACGGGGACAGTTCGCGTTCCCGAGGTGGGCCTTGTCCCGGCTAAGCGCAGATCGCCTGGAGGAGGCAGTGCTTGTGGCCGAATGGTGTGCCACGCCCGAGGAGGACCTGGACGTTGAGGAGAGAGCTCGACGCCTCCGCCAAGTCCTGATAGGGTTGTGCGACCACAGCATTCCCAGGGCTAGAGCCGCCGGATCCAGGCGAAGGGTGTACTGGTGGACGGAAGAGCTAGCAGTCCTCCGCGCCAGGTGCATCAGCGCGCGCCGGACTTTCCAGAGGTGCCACCGTAGGTGGCACGAGGAGGAGGAGGAGGCCGCCCTCCTGGATGTCTACCGCGAGGCCAGGAGCACCCTCAAGGTGGCCATATTTCGAGCCAAGGAGACCGCACGTGAGGAATTCCTGCTGGATCTGGACAGGGACCCGTGGGGTAGACCCTACCGAATGGTCAGGGGGAGGATGACCGGACAGGCACCCCCCCTGGAGTCATTCGACCCGGGTCTCCTGGACCAGATCGTGGAGGCACTGTTCCCGTGCGGTAGACGTTTCGTCCCGCCGCGGGGGACCCTGCCGCCGGTAGAGGAGGCGGAGGTGCGCCCGGAGGAAGTTCTCCCGGTTTCGGAGGGCGAGCTGCAGGTGGCGGTCGAGAGGCTGACCCGCAGGAAGGTGCCGGGGCCCGACGGAGTCCCGGGCACAGTCTTGCGGCTTGCTGCGGGTCAGCTTGGCGACCGCTGGAGAAGTGTGTTCTCGGCTAGCCTTAGAGTGGGAAGGCTTCCTAGCGTGTGGAAGGAGGGGCGGCTGGTTCTTCTGCCCAAGAAGGTCCGATCCCCGGATAGCCCGGCGGGCTACCGCCCGATCGTTCTGCTGGACGAGGCGGCCAAGCTACTGGAGAGGGTAGTGGCGGACCGCATCGTCCAGCACCTGGAGGAGGTGGGCCCGGACCTGTCCGAGAGGCAGTATGGCTTTCGACGAGGCCGCTCGACCATAGACGCCGTTACACGGCTCAAGCGGTTCTCGGACGCGGCGACGGGGCGCGGGGAATGGGTGCTGGCGGTGTCTTTGGACATCTCCAATGCCTTCGGCACCCTCCCCTTCGCGGTCATCGAGTGGGCCCTGGAACAGCATGGGGTCCCACTCTACCTTCGGCGATGGGTCTCCGACTACCTTCGGGGCCGGAGCGTGACGTTCGTTGGTAGGGACGGGCGACGAGCAGTGAGGCCGGTTCGAGCCGGTGTTCCACAGGGGTCCGTTCTGGGGCCCCTGCTGTGGAACATCGGCTTTGACTGGGTGTTGAGGGGGGAGTTGCTGCCCCGGGCCGAGGTGATCTGTTACGCAGATGATACCCTCATTGTGGTCCGGGACAGCACCTTTGGGATGGCGTGTGGGCGGGCGACAGCGGTGTCCACGCTGGTGGTGAAGAGGATTCGCCTCTTGGGGCAAGACCGAGGCCGTGGTCTTCCGCGGTCCACGGCGCCGCCCTCCGGCGGGCGCTTCAGTGGTTGTCTCGGGTGAGCGGCTGAGGGTGGGGGTCAGCAATGACCTACCTGGGGCTCACCCTGGACAGCCGTTGGAGCTTTGTGGAGCACTTCCGCAGGCTGTCGCCGCGGCTCCTCGGTGCGGCTTCTGCGCTCGGCCGTCTTCTCCCCAACTTGGGGGGGCCGAGCGCCACATGTCGAAGACTGTATATGAGGGTTGTGGGCTCAATGGTCCTCTATGGCTGCCCCGTCTGGGAAGGGGCGATGAGGCGGAGTTCGGAGACGTCCGGGCCCTTTTGCGCCGACCCCAAAAGGTCATGGCGCAAAGGGTGATCCGGGGATACCGGACGGTGTCGTATGCGGCGGCCTGCGCGCTCGCTGGTACCCCCCCGTGGGAGTTGGAGGCAGGGGTGCTGGCGGAAATGTACGAGCGCCGGGCCGCGGCGAACATGCGGGGAACTCGCTTTACTACCGAAGAGGCGCTTAGTGTCTGGCGCTGGCTTGACGGCGCCCTAATGGAGAGGTGGAGGGCCTCGTTGGCCAATCCAGAGTGGGGTGTTCGCACGGTGGGCGCGATCCGCCCACTATTAGACCAGTGGGTGGACCGAGCACACGGTGCCCTTTCCTTCCGCCTTGTGCAGGTGCTGACCGGGCACGGATGCTTCGGTGGGTACCTGCACAAGAGGGCTAGGAGAGAGATGACGGGAGAGTGCCACGAGTGTGGGGCTGTGGAGGACACGGCGCAGCACACCCTCGAGGTGTGCGGCGCGTAGGCTGCACAGCGCCACACTCTGGTGGGTGCTATCGGGCAGGACTTGTCCCTGCCGTCCCGTGCTGAGCGTTGCGGGCCATGCTCAGGAGTGAGGTGGCCTGGCGGGCGGTGGCTTCCTTTTGTGAGACCGTGGTCTCACACAAGGAAGCGGCGGAGAGAGTACGCGAGGACGATGTTCTCGCGGATCCGATCCGGCGTAGGCGGAGGGGGGGTCGAAGGCGACGGCATTACGTCGCCCTCCTCCCCCCCTAAGGGAGGGCCGCGGCCTAGTGTAGAGGAGCACTAGACTGCATCGCACCAGCCCTCCACCCGCTTGGGAGCAGCCTGAACCTACCAGGCTGCTCCGTAAGGGCAGGGGACCCAGGTAAAACTGGGTCCGTAGCGGGCGGCGTTTCCCGGGGCGTATCAGCACGGTACCGGGGCGCCGCGTCGCGTTCTGAAGGAAGGTGTCGGTTCTTTTACCGGGTCGGGCCCGTATGTCCTTACTCACCCGTTTCCCCCACGGGGGGGCGGATGGGGACATATGGGTTCCAGCCCCGGACAGTGCATGGGGTGGGGTGTCTGTCATGGGGTGTCTCACGTTCCTCTCGAAGCCTCATGCCAGTGCAGAGAAGCATTTTCTCCGACTAAAACAAAGAAAGGAGGGCAAGTTATTCTCCTTCAACAACATACTAAATCTAATTAGCCAAATTAAAATAATGCTAAATTATCTTAATTCACCAAAGCTTATTTTCTAAGAATTTGCAAACATCATTTAGATACACCCGTGCTCTTGCCATTTTGTGCCATTGTCGGAGCGAATAAGTGCAGGTAGACCCTTACGCGACACGAAACGATCCAACGCGACGACGAAGGCCTCCGTGGACAACGAAGAAACTCCCAAGAGGACGGCCTTAGTAGCCAGGCACAAAAAAAACACAAAATATTTACCTACAACCCGGGCGTTGCGAAGGTTGATCGGTTTTACCGAGAAAGGTCCAACAAAACCCGTTGCGTGCGACCCCCAAGAACGGACGAGACTGAGTGACTCGGTCCGAAGGCAGACCCCCCGTCTGCGGCTGCACGGGTGAAGACGTCCACTGTGACAAAATAAACACCGAATGAGCACTACACAAATAAAGCTCTTTGAACAAACAATATTCAAAATTACAAATTAGGTAACACATCCAACAGACGTCAACCGTGACGTACTGGCCTATTGAAAGGCTCATGGGAAGTTTCTCAATGGGCGATTTTCCGAGATCAAAAAAAAAAGAAATTGGTTCGTAAATGACTTCATAGATGGCGCTTAGCATAAATTAGTATGGCGCTTAGTAAAAGGCGGGTCCATGAAGAACACGTGTATGGCTACGTAATATTTATTCCATTTCAAAATAGAAATACGTCCTGGAGATCCTGAATAAATATTTGTAAGTACTATTTTTTATTTTTTTGATAGACAAGCAAAAGTGTAGAATTTATTACAGCCCTTATGTAGGAACGGGTCGGCTTTCATAAAACGCCATCTATCGAGTATTTTTGAACTAATTTTTATTTTTTAATTTAACCTGTCAGAAAATCGCCCATTTCCTAAACTTGTGCATAGTTATGGAAAGAGACACAAACACAATCACTCTAGACTATGCGGAGTCGAGACGTCAAACTGTGTACATAATAGAAACAAAAAACAAAATAGTTGGCACTGCCAGCAGTGTAGAGCGACCCAGAGCTGTCTGGGTGCCTAGTCGGATCCGTCCTAGTACACCCGAGCCCAAGAGTAGGTCAATTGGGCCAGGTGACAAAGTGTGGGTCTGCCAAATCTAGACCAATGTATGTGCCGTTATCCCTGCGGGCGAATCGGTAAAAGACTGTTAACCTACAATGGTAAATTCATTACCGTTACCGAAATTGACATTCTCAACATAGATACATGCACCGAGGAGAGAGTGACTTGTGTTAGCCCCGTCAAACTCCCAGTAAGCATGCCACCAAACAATGTCGCACAAAATTAAAATTTCAAATTTAAGATTTCTTTAAAATCTTTCAAACGCGGCCGCCGTAGTAGAAAGCAAAACCGTCCGTGGTTTTACTCTCGCAAAGGGGGCAGGCTAGATGTGGCCTGCCCGGATCCCCCATCCCCAAAGAAGGCCCCCGCCCGTGTGATATCGCGGGTGGCACTACAACCACGGGTGCTCGTAGAGCGGCGACGAGAACCGCTGTGGCGGCGAGAACCGCTGTGGCTGCTCGATCGCGCTGCTTCACGCAAGCGCGCGCAGAGCGCCGTGCAGAGAGGGGTCCTGCCTTCGTGACACCGCCGGGCCCCCGCCCGTGTGATACCCAAATCGCACACGGGCCGGCGGCATGGTAACCTGCAGGCGCGGGTTTGCGCGCCTGTGCATGGCCTTTCACCTTCCGGTGTGGAGGTGCGCCTCGCGCATGACTGGGCCTCCAGTCCGCTGGTAGATGTGTGCTCCGCCCTGGAGCACCCCTGCCCGTGTAACGCTGCCACCGCTGTTGTGTGGTCGGTGAAGCCGCTCCCGACCTGTTGACACACAACAAGAATAAATGCTGTGGTCCGCCAAATGCACTGCAGCGCTAGGACCTATAACCAAAGCAAAAGCCACTGCGCTTTGCCATACGCCGCCTCGTAATTACAGCCCTTGTCGGTCCTGGCACCGCGTCGTAGCATGACCCGTTTGGCCGCACTGTGTACAAGCCGGGTCCATGTCGGCTGCTGCAGTCAGCGCCGCCAGCCGCGCTGTAGTGTGTCCTGGCTGCGGCTGTACCGTGGGATTCGCCTGGCGTCTCGTTGCAGCCTGCACCTCTGCTATGCGATTCTCTAAGCGACACATAGACGCTGCGTGCCTGGCTGTGATCTACTGTCTCTTTCCAATTCTATGAATATGAAAGAAACAGAGTCAATTCTCAGCGCTGCGGCAGCCGCTGCTACCAAGGCTTTAACTTAGAGAATCGCACTGCTGGTGGCGGCAGGTCAGGCTGGGAGGTCACTACGACCCCCGCCTCATCGCCGAGGAACATTAAGAGTTCCTCCAATCCCGGCAGAGTAGCCCCCCTTTCTCTGCCGTTTCCCGCTCAAACCGGGAACGAACGTCCGTTGGCAGCTTGTCCAACACAATGTGTACCAGTAGCAGCGACCAGTCGGCTACTGGCAAACCTAACTGTCGCAACGCGTTGCACGCAACTGTGACTGGCGTCAACAGCTGCGTCGTTAAGTCCGCCCGATTGGCTACCTTAGGTAGCGACAACAATTGGCGCGCGTGTGCGTCTACCAATGATCCCTCTTCCACAGCGCTACGCAAACTTCCTAACTGATGTGTTAGGGGCCCTCCCCTTGGTGGCGGTGTGGATGGCTGGACATTCCCTATCTGTCGCCTTTTAATCATTTTCATATGCCGACCATACCTCTTTGTTGGACGGTGGAGTAGCCTCCGAAAAACCACCATGGCGGTCTCAACCAAAGACACCCGCTGCTTCAGTTGCTCCGCCCGCTCGAGGATGGCGTCGTCTCGGTCACTCCGGGACAGCAGCCCCTGCACGGACACGAACCAGCGCAGCTGCGTTGCAAAGACTGCCTCCGCCATCGAGTTGTCAACAAAAAACAAATAAAAGAGGGATGAGATTCTCTGTCCAACAATAGCACAAAGGGCAGGACAATGTTCCCTGCACACATACCCGTTTAATTACAATGTAGCAATAACCAAAATTAATAAGTACAAAAAAAAACTTATACGGGTTTGCAACGAGAAGCGCTGTAACAAATAGAATGTACAAGTATTATTCTTACATAAACCGTTATGCATAAATCAACCAATTTAAACCAATGTAATAATCAAATTAAATTTAAAATTGGTTTTCAAAATGAAGGCACCAACAAAACAAAAGGTGTTCAACCGATTTCACATATGCCGCTATGTTAACAAATCATTTACCAAACAAATATTACAAATGAATGGAACTCAAATTAATGAAACTAAAATTATTTTCAAAGAAAGAAACAATAAATAAAAATAAATGTTACATAGCCGTAAGCAAAACAAAGCAATAAATCAACCCTAGTTGATTCTAAAGCAACCACAATAAACATTAAATGTTCAATTGAAATTTGCTATGTAAACAAACAACAAATATTGTGAATCAAATGCCTACAATATTTAAATATGTTTTCAAACAATAAAACAATAGACCAAATCAAAATACCACAATTTTCAATGCTTTAACTTTAAATTCCAAATTATACTCGTGCTTCGTCCTCAAGATTAGTATATTTATTTATTTATTTTTATTTATTTATTTATTATACTTACCTGTTTTACCTATTCTACTAATTGACTATGTAGTAACGCGTAAGTGTTGCCACAATCAGCACTATTTTATAAAGAAGATACCTCATTTCCGGTCTAAGAACAATAATTAGACCGAAAATGACAAATTGTTTACACATTTCCGGTTAAAATTGACAGATATCCATTTCCCGCCAACATCCACCCCACCTCCGAGTTCACAGTGGCGCTCTCGTCGTCATTCGCTTTTTAGTGCTTAGCCACATCGCACGTTCGCCATCACAATGCTCAAAAGAAAGCATGATGATGATTTCAATTATTTAGTTAGTAAAATAAAAAACTAGGAAAAAAGTTTAAAAATCAACGTCAATGATCAGCGTCGGAATTTTCAAGTAGTGTAAAAAGTACGTCAAGCTCAAGAGAATCTTCACCAGCTGCGTCACCTTATTCGCTTCATCTGAAAGAGGTTAGTTCACTGCAAATTTTTATTTTTTTGTACTCCCACGGTGTAAGATAAAAATTTCTGCCAGTCCTTTTTAAAGAAAGACTGATGCGAGGTCATTTTAACCTCAAGGGTTGCATTGAAACATATTTTGTGTCTGCATTCGGCATCCATGATGCCTTATACCGGTTCCCTAATAAGGGCGAAGGTCATAACCGTTGAAGAATGCACTCAGGAACATATGTTCTAGATACTCACTGCATTCGGCATCCATGGTGCCAAATTAATCATTCTACACCCACGGTGTAAAATAAAAATTTCTGGCAGTCCTTTTTTAAAAAAGACTGATGCGAGGTAATTTTAACCTCAAGGAATGCATTGAAACCTATTATGTGTCTGCATTCGGCATCCATGATGCCTTATACCGGGTCATTAATAAGGGCTAAGGTTATTTATAACCTTTGAAGAATGCACTCAGGAATAATGTTCTAGATATTCACTGCATTCGGCATCCATGGTGCCAAACTAATAATTATACTTCGGGTCTCAACCGAAGACGATTACTTATTACATGCAGCAGTACATGAGATGGTGCTATCTTCTTCACACTTTTAAATATATCCTAAAAAGAAATATCTTATTTCCGTTCCCTGCACTGGCAACCCCGCGTCACGAGACGTCATTACGTGTTTTTGTGTTATCGGAATCACACGTACTTTTCGTAACGAAATTAAATTTGTATTTAATATGATGGGAAAATGTTAAAGTTCGAAGTTGAGAGACAGTGACCATTATGGTATTCTTCGTAAAGTAAAGATATCATTTTTAATTAAAAAACGTTTATCATCATCGGTGTCGGTGATTAGTGATAAATGTCGTATCAACGATATTACGACACGCAGGTATTGGAACATAACGCTAATTTACCTGGAAAATTAACTATTAAGGAATGTATCATAGTTGTAAGGAACTAAGATCATTTATCATTCAAATTATCTACCCTCATTTTTATTGGTTTTTCTTGGGTTCTAAAATAATGATTGTAACAAAATTAAAAGCCATTTACAAAGAGAAATTCTTTAAATGCAAAACTATTTACTTAGACACCATTTTAACAGTGTTTAACTTACTAAACGTATGATGTGTCGAGGATATATAACTGCTCAACAGTGTTGATGCTTTATTTTACTCAATGACATTGAATGTCATTGATTTTACTCCATACAAGCCGTATCGAGGTTACTTACACCAATTAGACAGTGCTGAGGTTCTATTTTACACCACGCAAGTCGTGTCAGGGTAACTTACTCCACTTTAACAGAGTTGAGGCTCCACGCATGCCGTGTCGAGGATATTTACTCCACTTTAACAGTGTTGAGACTCCACGCTAGCCGTGTCGAGGATACTTACTCCACTTTAACAGTGTTGAGGCTATATTGATGTTGTCAATTGGTGGATACATCAAGAAAGAAAATTCCAAGGAGCCCCTCTGGATTGGAAGCAAAGGAGCCACGCGGTTTTCAGGTCAGACATCAGCATTATATATACTTATTAATTGTATTAGAATAATAATTAGACTTACTCCGCGACACAGCGGCTACACAAGCCGTGTCGAAGATACTCACTCCACTCTACCAGGGTTGAGTGAGGCTATATTTTATTTCAAGCAAGCCGTTTCGGGAAAATGTACTTAGTACATTTTAACAGTGTTGAGACTTTATTTTACTCCACGCTAGCCGTTTCATAGTTTCTAACTCCACTTGAACTGTGTTGAGGATTTTTTACTCCACATTAACCGTGAGAGGCCATACCTATTTCACCCTAACAGTTTCACGTTTCTACGTCCTCCGTGGAACAAAGCAGAGTCTCAACATCGTTGAGGACGTGGGTTCGATTTCCACCGGAAGTGGACATGTTTTCAACGTTTCGTTATCTTCGGGTTTACTTATCAATAATGATTTGGTGAAGACATCTTAAACTATGTCATTGATGTTTACAATGACTCAACCAGTAGCGGGAGAAACGAAGCTTGGCCATTCGCGCTGCTTGCAGCGCTAGCGCCTGTGCCCGTGCCAGCTGCGCCACTAGGATCTTCGATCTGTCGCCGTATATGACGGTCAGTCCGACGATAGCCTGCTTTCATTGAACACCCATAGATTTTACAATTTCTCAGAGAAGAACCTCATAAAAAATAAAGGTTTACTCATAATAATAATAAAAAAATAATAATAATAAGTACTTACTTACCTACTTAAATAAATGAAAAAAAAAAAAAATAATAAAAAAATGGTAATAATGTACTGTAATGGCGTTGGGACGGAGACCCGAAATGAAACAATGTCTTGCGTTGAATCCATTCTCTTTATCCTCTAGTGTATCATCTTAAATACTAATTAACATCACATCTATACGTGACTAGAGGAAGGACGCCTTGTCAATCAGGAAGACCTTAATTATCACGTACTATTGAGTACGTGCTGATAGTGTAATTCACTATATCACACCTCCCCTGAAAAGGCTAGGCATCCCTTCCCTGAAAAGTAAACTCTTATTTTCTAAATATCTTAGTCCTATTCTTATGAACTATATATTCTTTATTATTCTTTAATATTTTTACATTAGTATCTAGCTCTTCTAAAACTTCAAATGGACCTAAATACAAGTCATTCAATTTATTATAATTTTCATTCTTATACAAGAGTAGATCACCTTTTTTGTAGTGTACTTCCTTACAATCTAAATCATAATTAGTTTTTCTACTTTGTTTTGATATTAATAAGTTGTTCCTGGCATCATTATGAGCTTTTTGCAATCTAAATTTTAACTCCGATGGATAATTGTCGTATACATATAAGGGATCAACTTTACTAACTAAATTACTAGGTACGTTACATGTTTTCCCAAAAACTAGTTCATAAGGGGAGTATTTGGTACTAGTATTTACAGAATTATTATAAGCAAAGCACCAATATGGTATCCAGGTACTCCAATTTGCCGACTGATTCTGTGTTTGTATTCTCAAGTAACATCCGAGATGTTTGTGCCAGTTTTCTAGCGAACCTATACTCTCATGATGATAGGGTGTTGAATTTAACTTATCAATATTTAGCAATTTACATACTGTTTCTAACGTGGAATTAATAAATTCCGTTCCACAGTCAGTCGCAATAACCCTGGGAGTACCATATCGTAAAATAAAATTTTCAGTAAAAACCCTAGCAACAGTTTCAGCTGACTTATCAAGTATTGGGTAAGCTTCTACAAACTTTGTCAATTCGCATTGTATTGTTAATATGTATTTATTACCCAAATTATCGACCTCCAACGGCCCCACAATATCTAAATATAATTTTTCAAAAGAAGTAGATGCTGTAGTGGTTATTACCATTTTCTCTTTATTATTTTTATTACAAAATTTCTGCTTTTGGCAATCTTTACAGCGAGTCACATATTCAGTTATGTCTTTTTGCATATTACTCCAAAAATATTTTTTTCGAATATTCTTAGTCATTTTATTTATGCCTACATGACCCCTTGTCGGCAATAAATGATAATCATTTAGTATAACACGTATCAAGTCTTTATTTGTAACATGTTCAACTTGGTTATTAATAATACATAACCGCGGTAATTCTTTATGTTTCATGAAAGTTTGGGTCAAAATTTTAATAAACTTTTTATTAAACCCATTTTTAATCACAACGACTTCTACAATATTATATTTTTTACATAATGCACTCAGTTCTCCTATCGTTGCGTCTCGGCGCGCCTCCGTTAGTAGAGATTCCTGATTTATGTAAATAGTAGAGTCACTAAATAACATATCACCCGTCTGTGAGACGTATCTTTTCTTTTTCCTCAACTTCACGAAGTTTTCATACGAACAAATATCTAACCTTACATCATTTTGTGATTTCTGCATAATATCTACCACTCTTGGTTGCCTATGATCAACAGGGGGCTCAACCCTGCTACTTCCAGAGGTAGCGGGTTCATTATTTTGCTCCATGGTTCTTTTCATTGAACGGGTTACTACCCCCAAAAAATTTGAATTTAGATTTTTTAACTCGTCTGATGTTATAAT
Source organism: Scoparia ambigualis (assembly GCA_963921215.1). NCBI lineage: Eukaryota > Metazoa > Arthropoda > Insecta > Lepidoptera > Crambidae > Scoparia > Scoparia ambigualis. The sequence continues at coordinate 275,648 of OY992511.1, forward strand.
GACTCTCGATAAGGCATCTGCCGTTACATTTTCGGAACCTTTTATGTATTCAATATCGAAATCATATTCTTCTAAACAAAGTCTAAACTTAGTTAAACGGCTACTAGGATCTTTTATGCTAAATAAATGAACCAATGGTCTATGATCTGTTAATACTTTAAATTTTCGTCCGTATAAATATGGTCGAAAATGTTTTATAGCCCACACTACCCCTAATAACTCTTTATGAATGGTTGGGTAGTTTATTTCTGAACTGTTTAATTGTCTGCTTGCATAAGCTACGGGCTTATTATTTCCATTTGATAATACAGCCCCCAAGGCTACCCCTGACGCATCGGTTTGCAACCGGAAAACATTATCTTTTCCAAAATCTGGATAATCTAAGACAGGAAATGAACTAAGTGACTTTTTTAAGGTCTGAAATGCCACGTCACATTCTTCCGTCCACTGAAACTCGACATGTTTCTTACAAAGACGGTTTAGTGGGTACACTATTGTGGCAAAGTTTTTTATGAATTTTCTATAAAAGTTCGCAAAAGCCACAAAACGACGAATCTCATTTACATTTTTAGGTACTGGGAACTTTTCCAAGACCTCGATTTTACTGTTGTCTGGCAACACCCCGTTTGGCGTAATAACATGCCCTAAATAATTAATTTCTTTCTTCAAAAATTCGCACTTACAAGGGTTTAGTTTTAAATTAACTGACCTAAACCTCTCAAATACACTCATTAAATTTGTATTATGCTGCGATAGGCTTTTCCCGAAAACTATTACGTCATCGAGATATAGAAAACATATCTCGTGATTTAAACCCGATAGAGCCATAGACATAACTTTAGAAAATACGCTAGGACTCGTTTTGAGACCCATAGGTAATCTTTTCAGTTGATATTGCTTATCAGCTGTAAAAGAAGTGAATTTCCTACATTCTGGTGATAACCCTAGCTGGTAATAACTAGAACTGAGGTCTAAATGAGAATAGTATAAGCATCCCGAAAGTGAGTCAATAATTTCTTGTATATTTGGTAACGGGAACTTTTCGTCTACTATTTTTTTATTTAAAAGTCTATAATCTATTACGATTCTCCACTTTTTTTCACCGCTACTGTCAGCTTTTTTCGGAAGTAATAATAATGGAGAAGACCATTCGCTGGTACACTCTTCGATAATATCTTCTTCTAACAATTTACCTACCTGTTTTATTAACTCAGCCTTCTGAGCGTGCGGTATTCTATACGGTTTGACATAAACAGGAGACGCGTCATTTTGCAGTTTAATGTTGTACTCGTATAAGTTTGTAACGGATAGCTTATCACCCGGCATATGAAAGATATCTGCATATTTTGCACATATTTTCTCAATAGACCGTCTCTCTTCATCACCAAGATATGTTTTTAATTTAAGAAAATCGAATAGTTGTTTAACCCTCTCGACAGATTTTCCGTTTTCCGTATCAAAAGAGCATACGAAATAATCCGAGTATTTTCTAATTTTCGGGCTAAAGTTATTTAATTTTACATCTTCTTCCCGTGTGTTTAAAAATCGCACCGGAATCTTTTTCCCGTCTCCTACTACCACGGCGCCTGCTACAAATACGCCTGCAATAACTTCCTCCGCTAAAATGACACATTCGCCCTTTATCTCTGACGAAACATATTTTACGACCTCACATCTCCCTGGAATAGTCGTTATTATGTTTTTACCTAAGCCTAATTCTAGACTTATCTTATCCTGTAATGTAACCAGCTTATTTTCATAGTTAATTTTACAACTATATTTTAATAAAAAATCTTCTCCTAAAATTCCATCATTTTTACAGTGGAAGTTGCTAAACACATAAAACTTATGCCTAAAATTATAATTGTTAACACATAAGTCTAGATAAACATAACCTATTGATACTAAATCCCCACATACTCCTTTAATCTTAATTTCATCCCTTACTAGCTTTGCGTCGCGGGACACGCTACGGAGTTTATTTAACCAATCTAACTTTAAAATTGAAATGCTTGCTCCTGTGTCTACTAATAGAGAAATTTGAGTTTGACTACAAGTAAAACAAACGTAATTACCACTATCATAACTACAAATATCTACCTCAGCGCTATTCAGAACGAAAAAAATCATCGCTATGATGTTCGTTCTGACGTATACTCTGACGTTCACTTTCGTTCTCGTCATTAGACTGTTCTGCTGAGTCAACTAAGAAATGTACATTCCTACGTTTATTATGAGGTGACGTAAAGCTGGTGTTGCGCTGACCCTGAAACCTATTCGAGTTATAGTAGGCACGACCCCGACCTTGCTGACTCGTCGCGTTGTTGTTACGTGACTTATTATATTGTTGATGATAGTTTTTATTTATCTTTTCAAATCGCTGGTTCGAAACATAGTTAACATAATTGTTTATTGGTGGTTTCACTACCGAGTCTTCTTGTTCTAAGGCTATAGTTATTGCCTGCCTAACTGTGCTTACGGACCTAGACGTAACTATAATGCTTGTACGAGCATTGTTTAGGCCGTCAGCGAAACGCTTGATAGCCATTTTTTCATTAATCGGCTTTAATAAATTATATGCTGACTCGTCTCCATTAGCCTGTGCTGTACTTAAATCGTTGGACATTTTTTCGATTTCACTACCAAACACTTCTATGGTCTTGTTTCCTTGCCTACATCGTAGCATTCGGTCTAAAATGGCTGTGTATGATTTAATCGGAATTAAAACATTTTTTATATCTTTTATTAGGTCTGCCACAGACACATAAGACTTATTAATTTTTGTTTTAGCACTGCTAGAAAGACGAGTTTTTAAAACAAAATTGATTAACAGAGGCTGGTCCTCGTTTCTAAGGGTACTACTATAATACTCTATTCCGTCTATTAGTTGGTTAATTTGCGTTTCGTCGCAATCTACTACTGGGAGGAGCGTGAGCGCGACTTTTAGATCGAACGTGGCCATGGTTGTGATCGTTTCTGAATGATGCGGGTTAACGAGTGACTCGATTTCCTCAAAATTACATAAAAACTTTGACGATATTGCTTTTGTTATTTGTAATTCTACAGCATCAATCCCTTTTTTACATAAGTCTGCAGATATTTGTTCAAAAATATTTTTAATTTCCTTTGCTCTTAAAAACTTATTCTGCCCCTGAGTGGAATAACGTTTGTCCTTACTTAATTTAATAATAGAGTCTCTAATAGCCTTAAGCTCACTCAAGAGTTCTGACAGGTTTGCCATGAACACACTTTAGAAAAAAAAATCACTCACACACACACATAGATTCTTGGTAGCATAGTTATATTAATTCGTGCTGGCTTACACGTTCTGTGCTGGTCCAATTGCCCGTCGAACCGCTCTGCGTTCTACCTCTTCTAATAGTCGTGCGTTGAAGTAACGTAGCAGCCTAAGTACTATATAGCCCGCTAGTACAACGACGATGGTCAGTAAAAAGATCTCTGAAAGTTGCATCCCAACGGCCAAGGGAGTTGATGCTGCCGCCGATTGAGTTGGTGATTGACTGACAATAATATTGTCTTTAGATTGTGGGTTTCCCATAGTTAAACAATTTTGGCTTACAGTTTTTCTTCTTATTTCCTTCGTCCTTCTTGTAGGCCCGTGTAGCACTATTTTCCTGATATTTTGTAGACTTCAACTAGCGATTTCGCGGCGCGGACTTGTGACACCATGTCACGGTCGCCATGTAATGGCGTTGGGGCGGAGACCCGAAATGAAACAATGTCTTGCGTTGAATCCATTCTCTTTATCCTCTAGTGTATCATCTTAAATACTAATTAACATCACATCTATACGTGACTAGAGGAAGGACGCCTTGTCAATCAGGAAGACCTTAATTATCACGTACTATTGAGTACGTGCTGATAGTGTAATTCACTATATCACAGTACATAAGCCTCGAAGCTCCAAAACTAAATTAGGAAATTGAAAAAATAATAATATAATAATAAGTTTTAAAACTTCACTTTCTGAGCATAATAATATTAAGACTCCTAATACCATAACCAAGTTTGATTCCGAAAGAAAACAAAAACGACCAACGCTCTGTACAGGGTCTCGGGCTGATGCCCGGGCTGAAGTTGTGATCAACTTCGAGGTTCTTTAAACTCTAGGGGGGGCGCCACTGCGCGTAGTATCATCAGCTATCAAGCCCACCTGCACCATTCACACCGCCGAGGGACTGCTGAGGTTCCGCCGGATATCTGACAGGGAGACGTTGGAATCAGAGCTCCTGCAGTCGCTTGATCTATTTTTATGATTGAATGACAGAAAGTGTGAGCTCACTAGGGATCGTAATGTTTTACATTGGATTCGTAAATGAATTATTCATTTTCCCGGCAAACCTATACAAAACAACTATACCCCATAACCATGTCTGTTACTTACTATCTCAATCTATGTAGATAAAAATGAATCGCCAAATGTGTTGCTAAGCGCACGAAATCGACTGATTTGTCTGATTCTCTTTTGTTGTGTTTATAAAGGTCAGGAAAAGTTTACAAAAAAAAAAAGGTAAAGGATCTCACAGATTCACTTAAAATTTAAAGCAGCTTCAAAATAATTATATTTAAAAAAAAAATCGAACTGCCTATAAATTATTAAATCACAACTACTATTGTCAACAATTGATATTCAAGATGCTTATTTTTAATTATGTATCTACTGCAATTAAAGCTGATCGAAAAAAGTTAAGGTTTACTTAGAGGCCTCAGTTGAAATTAATGTTCTTCTGTTCGGCCTATTTGTGTTTGCGAAATTACTGGAACCGGTTCTAGAACAATTGCGCATAATATTTGAATTTTCTACAATAATTGTTTAGTTTATGTTTTGTACCTACGCACGAAAAATAAGCTCAAACTATGACGAATGTGTATTGAATAATAAAACTACGAGTACAAGCACCTTTTTGGAGTCATAGGGTTTGTCACAAACACTTACAAAAGCATTACTAAAAAACCGAGCAACATAACTTGTTTTATACATAAATGTATAGTAAGAGATTTAGATGAATTCAAGAATATTGACTACGGCATGCACAGCGGCCGTTGCGGTTTGAATTACCTACCTACACCAAGTTGTTTAAACAAGAGAAATTCTTAGCATTAATTGATTCAGAAACTTTTATGTATTCGCATCCTACATCCAGTCTTGTGAAAACATTATACGAATATACATAGATACGGAGTAGGTAACTCTCCTACCATGCGTTTTCACATATTATTAGTTTATTGGCAAAGCCATAATTTGACCTTACAAACCCATGCAAACGCAGAATGCATCACGAAATCCTGACCAAGTTATAAAAAAAAAAACACATTTAATATAAATTGGATAAAGCAGTATTGATGTGGTACAGATTAGAATTTACATCCTTGGTATACAATGTGGCCCAAACTTGTTGTCCAAGAAAAAATGTTCTTCGGCCCTAAATAATATTTGTTAAACCTAATTTCATTTCAAGGCGAGCCATCCACTTCTAGATAGCCTTATCCAGGTGGCGCCAAATTATTAGTGAATCGTTGACCAGACATGGTATACCACGAGCATCTTGAGATATATGTTTACATCTCTTGCAACAAAATCAGTAACATTAAATCAATACTGTATTTAATAATATCTTGGTAGCTTTATTCGAAAAGAAATAACTTGAATCTTTTCAAAGCTGATAGTTATAAAGTTATCATTTCTAACCAAAAAGTTTGAGGAAGGTTCTATGTTGTTTAAATACGCATAGGTCCACTTTACCTGTCATCTAAGGGAAGTAATTTACTTTACATAAATGACTGTGTTTAACACAGTTTTGTTAAGTGTACACTTACTAAGATTTATTGCTCCAAATCAAAAATACAGTTCAACATGGGACACAAATGTCATGTTAATTAAACTATATTTTCAGGACTATCATTAGAATCAGATCATAATCATTGATTTGTCACTTATGATTCTTACACTATATTTTCTATTGTTTCTGCTCAAAAAACGCAGTCTATTAGTTTAATCAAAAATAATATATCAATACAAAATTATGTGATTGTGATTGAAATTACCGACTTCATTTAGACTTCAGTCCCAGTTATTTGTTGCTGGTTGTGCCAACCTCATAAAAAGGCAGTCAAAAACATTTGTTGCAGATAAAAAAAATAAAAATAAGGATTCCAAGACAGTGGACGACATGCCGATACCGATATTTGTCTGTCTATTTGGAGCTCACAGTCACAATACTCGCTCGGCATTTACTGCTCACACTGCTCACAGATCTAGTCTGGAGGTGTTTCGCAGAGTTGTTGTGGGCTGAGTCACTTAAATGTATTTGTTAATACTGTTGGAGAAATGTTTAGGTACAAATCAGAATGAATTTGTCAATGCAGTATTTACACAACAAAATAATAATACTAAATCAAATAAATAAATGAAATTGTTAAAGTCATTGTTTCGAAAACGACCAATGCATCGATAGCCATTAAATGCATCTTTTAAGTTTGAAGGAGGCTTAAGCACTTATAAAAAACTACCTATATATTGTAAAGTTTAAATTGACATAATTTTTTATTTTTATTGTGTTAACATTACAATGCTCTGAACATCTGCATGTAATAAGTAATCGTCTTCGGTTGAGACCCGAAGTATAATTAAGAATGAAACGAACTTACCTTGTGAAGTTTGATTCCAATTATGCGAGGGTCTCAACCGAAGACGATTACGTCAACCCATCCCTCCCAACCTAAAAAATAAAATAAAAAATTGTGGAGGATAACACAAAATTCTCTGAAATAATGACGTCTCGTGACGCGGGGTTGCCAGTGCAGGGAACGGAAATAAGATATTTCTTTTTAGGATATATTTAAAAGTGTGAAGAAGATAGCACCATCTCATGTACTGCTGCATGTAATAAGTAATCGTCTTCGGTTGAGACCCTCGCATAATTGGAATCAAACTTCACAAGGTAAGTTCGTTAGATTCTTAATTCTAAACGCAGCACTAACCCGCCACATTTGAACACCCATGGTGTGACTTTTTAAACCCAATATTTAACCATCACTTCTGTGGTTATTTTATTCGAGATATCTCGATGACAACCAGTTCCTTTGTCTTATAGACAGAGATGAATAGTCGCATCTTGGGCCGTCGACGTCGTCGGTGGGCCTGGCCAACGAAGGTCAGGATGCTGCGAAAACCAATGGACCCCTCACCGATTGAGGAATTTGGTCCCAATAACGATGAACTGGCAAGTCAACTTACTTCCTTGCCACTCATGGCCTTGATAAAGAAAATCGCAAAGATTTATTAAAAAATTTCCTTAAACCGTCCAATAGTAAAAACATATTAGCGCCCCAAATGAACCCTAACATCAAGTCTGCAACTCCAGAGCATGTCCATAAGCGTGATAAGTCAATTGAAGTCAACCAAAAACAGATTTCCGCAGCTATTACATGCGTTGGTCGCATTACCTATAAGTGATCAAATTAAGAACGCTGACAGAGTTAACGATTTATTTAAAAGCTTTATGGATGTCAGTCGTATGTTGTGACGTACAGTAACTTCAATCAAATGCTCGACGAAACTATGCTCTTCATAAAAAGATTTATCGGAGAAAACTTAACAGAAACCTTAAAAACGGCTAAAGCAGTTCTAAATGGTCTTCTGACCTTAAGGCAGATGTTATCAGGAAATCTAAACAAAGCAGGAATTTAAACCGGAAGCTGGTTCCCGGGAACCGACGGGTGGCGCCGGGCCCTCGTCGTCATCAACCGGCCTCATCAGCCGGAGCAATGATGAACTATTAGCCGCCACCACCACCGCTACCGCCACAACCGACAACGTCGAGTCTGCGCGGTCGCTCCTCGACAACGTCTGCCTATCGGTCCAGACAAACAAGGAAGCACTAAGTGCAAATATGGTACGCTACGCGACAGGTTACCTACACTATTTTTACAAACAGTGGTCGCTAATTACTGGGACCAATCGGTACTCTCATGGGTTAATGAATATGTTTGTTGCGCGTGCGCTTATAAATCAGTTTAACCCTCCTATCACAGAGATCAGTTCAAATTTAGAAAAATTACACTATCAGGAATCCATAGAAGAGTTCCTTGAAATAGGAGCCATTTCCCCTTGTACACCTTGTGATAAACGACATGTCTCTCGTGTTTTTCTGGTTTCTAAATCCAATGAAAAGATCTCAATTCATTTTGAATTTCAAAAACTTAATTATACTTGTTTATACCAACCACTTTATGTTAGAGGATTTGGGTACAGTTTTGAAATTAATTTCAAAAAATTGTTTTATGGCAACTATAGATCATAAAGATGCATCTTTTTTATTTAAAATACATCATAGTTCAAGAAAGTATCTCATTATCATGAATAAAATCGATCCAAATACTAAAATATATATGAATTCAACGTTCTACCTTTTGGTATCAGTACAGCTCCTTACATATTTACCAAATTTACTTTTATTTAATAGAATCCACTTTTTCAGAGTGTGAGGAAAATGTTAATGCAACAATAAATTTGTTACAATCCCTAGGGTTCTTTGACAAATGAAGAAAAAAGTAAATGAAATCCCTACCACAAGAAAAACGAAATAAAATAGTAAACAAAATTCTAGAATATAAAAAACTAAAACTTTGTAAATATGCATTGGAGATTTATTCTGACGCACCGACAACGGGGTGGGGAGCAGCTTGTGTAACGGTCAGACAGCTAGTGAACAATTGTTAAATTCAGAACGCACCTTGCACATTAACAGTTTAGAACTTTTAGCTGAACTTTTTTTTGCATTAAAAATATTCGCAAAAACTGTAGAAATTGTCAAATACTTTTACGCGTTGATAACACTACTGCCGTTAGATATGAACCGTATAGTTGGAGTACAATATCCTCATCTCCACGATATCACAAAAAGCATTTGACAGTGGTGTGAATCACGCCATTACGCTGCTTTTAATATAAAGTCATCTGACAATTTAATGTTGTTGCTGACTACGAATCGAGACATTCACATCCCGATGTTAAATGGGAATTGTCGTTTTCAGATTTTGATTTAATAATGAAAAACTTTGGATACCCTCAAATCGATTTATTTGTAAACCGGCTTAACAATAAATGTGAATTGTATGCTTCCTGGAACCGTGACCCAGATGCTTACGCCATTGATGCCTTCACGTTTTCTTTCACGAATTGCTTCTTTTATGCCTTCCTTGCTGTAGCTATTATTCTTAAAACACTAAAGATTATCTCCGATTAAGGTGAAGGTGTCATAGTTGTACCATCGTGGCCGACACAACCCTGGTATCCGCTGTTCCATCGCCTCATTAGGTATATCGAAAGTAGTAGAACTTCACTCACAACACTTTGCCATTGCTTATTCCAGGAGAAATATTCACCACAACCTTACCATGGAGACCGCAGTCTTATCCGCAAAGGCCTTTGGCAAAGGAACATTCCAAAGACTGCCATGGATATAATGTTGTCATCCCTATCAGTCAATCTTATAAAGCAGTACGATTCATGCTTACTAAAATGGTTTCATTATTTCACTGAAAATAAAATTGATTAAAACAAACCTTCAATACCAAAAATAATCGAATTTCTTACCTATATTTTAACAGTGGTGGTCAATACCGAACAATCAATTGTTTTTAAAGTCAAAGACAAAGTCAAAATATATTTATTGTTACGGCGGGAGGCGTTCGCAGTAACAGCGGCGAAATAAGGGTTAGGCAGGAGGTATAAGGGAATAAAGTACTTACAGGGATGATGAGTCACAGGAACCGGGGGACGAGCTGACCACGGGCGGCGAGGTAGGTTGGTTTCCTGGCGCACAGTCACTACACTAAACTATTCACTAGGGGCAGTTCGTTAGGCGTTAGGCGTAACTTTACACATATGCTATTATTGCTATTGCTTTATTTCGAAGGCTGATTTCAAGGGCGCGCGACGCGTGGTTTCGTCTTGAGATCTCAAAAGGGACTAGTCTTGCGCGAGCGCCGTCAGTCAAAATGGCCGCGCGACGGGTTAGTGCAGTCCAATATGCACTCTATTCCGGCGCAGAGACGGCTGTTATTCGTTGCGCTGTGGCGCAAACATTTATTCAATAAACTCAATTAATAAGTACTTTGAATCGTCCAAATCTTTTTTAACGTATCAGGACATAATTTTTTAACTGTGGCAAAGAATGGGCGCAAGAAACCACAGCGCACAAAAGCAACGACATTTACAAACAAAAAAAAAAGAATATGTCGTTACCAGGTCAATACAAAATATGAATTTAAAAAATAATAAATGTTGCAATACAAAACTACAATACAAAATAGTATCAATTAAATAAAGACAATTAGAAACAGCTGTTGGAGTGCTTGGAGCATTTCAGATCCAAGCTGTTTTGTCTTCTGTGTAATCTGACACTTTATAATAAGCTTTTTTATAAAGCTTTTCTTTGATTTTGATTTTAAATTTATTAAGATCTAATTTCTGAATATCATTTGGTACTTTGTTGTAAAATCTTACACACAGACCCTTAAAAGAATTATTTATTTTATGGAGCCCACTATAAGGTACTGCTAATTTGTTCTTACTTCTAGTGTTTACATTATGAATATCACTGTTTTTTGAAAACATTCCAGTATTTTTATGAACATAGATCAAATTTTCATAAATGTATTGTGATGCAACTGTCATTATATTTATATTCTTAAATCTCTCTCTGAGAGAGTCGCCAGCCTTTAGGTTATAGATTGCTCGAATAGCCCTCTTCTGAAGCAAAAAGGTAGTTTGAATGTCGGCAGCATTTCCCCACAGTAAAATGCCGTACGACATTACACTATGAAAGTAACTGAAATAAACTATTCTAGATGTATCAACGTCAGTTAACTGACGGATCTTCATTACTGCATAAGCCGCAGAGCTAAGTCTATTCGACAATTTAGCTATATGTGGGCCCCACTGAAGCTTGGCATCTAACGTGATGCCTAGAAACACAGTGGTGTCCACAGGATTCACATTCCTATCTTTAATTTGTACACTAGTTGTTACTTGCTTAACATTAGGCAATACAAATCTTACACATTTGGTTTTTCCCTCGTTTAATAGCAAGTTATTTACACTAAACCAGTGAACAATCTTTGAGATCGCATTATTCACATCGTCATAATTTGGGTGTCGTCGTTTTACTTTGAATAAAAGTGAAGTATCATCAGCAAACAATACTATCTCATGACTGTCTTTTACAAAATAAGGTAAGTCATTAATATAAACCAAAAACAAGAATGGACCTAGTATTGAACCCTGCGGAACTCCCATTGTAACCACTGATCCCGGAGATCTTTTACCGTTAATGTCGACCTTCTGAATCCTGTTACTCAAGTATGAGATTAGAAGACTCAAAGAAGCATCCCTAATTCCATAGTGGTTAAGCTTCCTGATCAAAGTTTCATGTAAAACACAATCGAAAGCCTTGGATAAATCACAAAATACCCCTAGGGCATCCTGTGATTCCTCCCAGGTATCAAATATTTGGATTAAAAGCTCAACACCGGCGTCAGTCGTTGAGCGACCACTAGTAAAACCATACTGTTTACAATGTAAAAGTTTATTTCTATTTAGATCTGCAATATCATTATTATCAGGACCCTTAGATGAAGACTTAATTACAAGGTTCTGTAAGGGCGTATACAAACTCAAACCCCCTGTACGTCGTTACAATATAACGTAGGATACAAATATCCTATTAAATTATTTATCTTCCTTAAATTAACGCAGTAAAATAACTCTAGAACAACTCACAATCACAAAGAAGTGTCTTACACTTTTGGCTCGTGTTACTGCACAATGAGTGCAAACCCTATCTAAAATTAAGATCAAAAACTAATTTATTTACAAAATAATTAAATAATTATAAAAACTCCAAAACTTATAAAACTTCTAGAGCTGGACCTCATACCAACCAGCCTTACATTTGCCTTATTTGAAAGTAGAGTAGCTATTTGTCCTGTAGTAACTTTAACTTCATATATTGATAGCACTAAGAACATCAGACACTGATAACTTAATAATTAGTTTTCGAAAACCTGATAAACCAGTTTGTGTTCAAACGATTAGCAGATGGATTAACTCCACATTGCAAAACAGTGGAATTGATATAATATCCATTTTTTCTGCTAACAGTACCCGTTATGCAGCTACATCCATCGTCTGCATACAGTAATGGAGTCAATGTTGGTTTAATAAGAAATTCTGCTGGCTAGAGTGACAATTCTACTGTCTTTGCAAAAACATTATAATCGCCCTATTGTAAGTAACGATGATTTTACCTTGCTAGCAAAAACGTTAAATACACTGTAATACAAATATTATTTTGTGTTATACTTATCTTTTATTTTGTTATATTATTAACTTGCATTCAATCAATCAAAACATACAATTGATTGTATTACATTGTTGTCTATTATGTCTAATTCATCAAAATAAATATTTCCCTGCTCTCAACATCTACTACATAGTTAATTAGTAGAATAGGTAAAACAGGTAAGTATACTAATGTTGATGTTTAATTAATGATTAAACGAACTTACCTAAGTGAAGTTCGATCATAATTATACGAAGTGCTTCGTCCGAAAGTATGCATTCCCTCCCGCCCAACAAACTGTTTAAAACAGTTACCCATTAAGTGGAAATATTTATTTACTACTCTAAACTTTATGACGAGAGCGCCACTGTGAACTCGAAGGTGGGGTGGATGTTGGCGGGAAATGGATATCTGTCAATTTTAACCGGAAATGTGTAAAAAATTTGTCATTTTCGGTCTAATTATTGTACTTAGACCGGAAATGAGGTATCATCTTTATAAAATAGTGCTGATTGTGGCAACACTTACGCGTTACTACATAGTTAATTAGTAGAATAGGTAAAACAGGTAAGTATACTAATCTTTTCGGACGAAGTACTTCGTATAATTATGATCGAACTTCACTTAGGTAAGTTCGTTTAATCATTAATTAAGTTTTCAAGCAATCAAGGAACCAACAAAATGTTTAATTATTTGCAAACCGCTAGAATCCTAACATTCCGTTTGCAAACCAAATGCAACAATTCACTTCAAAAATATTTATTTGTTGTCACAAATCCACACTACCCTAGCGAGACTAATTCTAAATTAAAATTAGACAACAAAGCAACAATGAACTGCCGCAAACAGTTTTAATCAGTACACAACCTTCTTTACAACAAGTATGTACATTAAAACAAGTACCTATCTACATTAAAGTTGTCTGACAATTATAGGACAATTAGTAACTCACCGCAGCGGTGAGTCAATCTTATTCAACTAAATTCAAACCCAGTACTGTACTGTACTGTGATATGATTTTAATACAACCAACAGTTAACCACATTCTAAATGTATACCAAACCAAGAAACATATGCTTACCTTGCACTATTAAACAAGTAATTATTAAGCAACAAAACCTACATATTACAACAATTTGCATTCTGAATGCAATTTAATACAATTTAATATGCGGTTACAAACAATCTTAACACTAAAACTAATAACTACCTAACTCAGGTCCGTACCTACGCTCTGTTTACCAAAAAATGTTTGCTTTAGGGAGCTCAGTCGATTAACCGTGCGCTCTGCCCACCTCAAGATGTGTGTTTGGTACTAGAGAGGTCATCGACTGACTTCCCTAATAGCGACTCTGCTACCATTTAATTACTACTTAATTATAATGAACAAAAATGACTTACATACTAGTTTTCCTCTCGTCCGCCGCGCTGTTTGCGGAGGTCCCGGTGACTCGCCGGCCCGCCGGCTGCCGTCGGTGATGCTGGATCGCGCCCCTGCGCGTCTTCGGGTTGATGATGGCCCAAGGTGTCCCTAAACATTCCTTTGTCTACACCCATAGCTCTGTACCCAAGAAAAATACGTACCGATATGCACAAATCACTCCATGTGTCGCACTCTGACCAAACTACTGGTTTTAGCTAGCCCGCCATGGATACTAATCTAAAGTAATGTTTTTTTTTTTTTTTTTTTTTATAAGAGAGGGAGGCAAACGAGCAGGCGGGTCACCTGATGGAGAGTAATCACCGCCGCCCATGGACACCCGCAAAACCAGAGGAATCGCAGACGCGTTGCCGGCCTTTAAGGGAGGAATAGGTTTAAGGAAGGAATAGGAATTGGGAGGAGGGGGGGGGGGGGGGGGAAAGGGCCTCCGGAACCCTCACTGGTCGGACGAAACACAACAGCACCAAGTGCCATTATTTCACGCCGAATATTAGTGAGAGGGTGGTATTACGCCGGGCGAGCCGGCCCAATGTGTGCTGCAACGCAGCGTGGCTCTACAACTCAGTTGGTGTCACTCATTTAGCACCACCCAGGGATCACGTGTAGGGTCTCAAGGGTAAACCTACGGACGCGAGCAACTTTGACCCCCTAAACTAAACTGCACTTAATTATTACGGACCCCCGAATCAAACAATATGTGCCCTACACATCAAAACCAAATACAAAATTACTTTTACACGACCGCGCGGTATTTTAAGTTAACCTAACCATATTGTTCCAACGTGAGTGTCACCCGTCACTCTGACAGCGGTCTGTCACTACAAATTATGACGACAAAAGTTGCCGTCCGTAAATGGCCAGTTTGTCCCAAACAGATATACTATTCGATATTTGAGTAATAACCTAAATCGGTTTATTACGATGCATCGTGACTATACATCGAGTATTTAAAATACATCGATGTTTCGACTTTTTAATACATTCTATAAACTTTTCGGTATCTATTAGGGCCACGTGTCGGAAAAATGTGATTTTTTTTTGTCAAGAAACACAACCATCACGCTTTTCCTTCGCTTCGTGTCTCGCATTCGCTTTTTGTTTGACGTCGTGCATACAAAGCCAGTTAATACAACTATCTCGCTCACGTCTCGCTTCACGCGCTCGCCTTGTGTTTGTCATGGCGTCACACGCCCTTCGGTTCGCCACGGTATCGGCACGAATCGGTTCGTTTTCGCTTTTCTATGTGACCAGAACAAAACGATAATAATATTTTTACAAAATGAAATCGCTTCGCCACGCTTTTGGTTCGCTGTCTGTTTGACAAGGGTGTTGCAAACTCTTTCTTTACAATCTTTTTTATTAATGTTATTTTTTCATATTGACACTGTCATAATATCTTGTCTTTGTAAAAACTGTGTGTTTGATTGATTTTTCTCCGTGTCTGAATTGTTTTCGTTTTAAATTATATTTCATTATA
The DNA here is from genome assembly GCA_963921215.1 of Scoparia ambigualis. Taxonomy (NCBI): domain Eukaryota; kingdom Metazoa; phylum Arthropoda; class Insecta; order Lepidoptera; family Crambidae; genus Scoparia; species Scoparia ambigualis. Next base: position 290,934 of record OY992511.1, read on the forward strand.
TTTATCCTCTCAAAAGGTATTTTTCATCTTCACTCCTCATTGCTCCTCAACATTTTGGTCCTTCTACCGTCTCATCTATTTTCACCAGCCTTTCGTTTGTTTTTTTGTCATTTTAGTACGTACGTATTTTCATTTAGTTTCATACTTTAGCATCATGTTCACCCGTAGCAAAGCTAACCGCACCGCACCAATCGTTCCCGTAGAAGGTAGTTCTGTTTTAGGTACAGACCCATGCGAGGAGTCGACTAAAACAGGGTCTTCTCACTCCTCTGCCACCATAAGGGCACAAAAAGCTGCAGCGGAGGCTCTCGCCCTACGCCGTCAATTAGAGCGCGAACAACAACTTGCCGCTCAGGATCGTGAGCGAGAACAACAACTTGCCGCTCAGGATCGTGAGCGTGAGCAACAACTCAATAAGTTGCAGCAGGATGTAGAAAGGTATGAGTTGGAAGCCGAGCTCGCGGCTATCGATGCCGCTGGCAGCATGCATTCAAAAAGCGATGGCAGTCGCCGCAGCTCTCGGGTGAGCGTAGATAGAACGAAACATTGGGTACATAGCGTAAGAAAACAATCTTATTGTCCGGACACAGCTGATAGGGCCTCATTTGCAGCTCAAGAGATACAGTGCGATGCTGTTCTCGCGCCCGACCAACACAAGGCGTCACAACCTTTGGTCACACGGGCTACTGCACCCCTGTCTGCTCGCTTTCAACGAACACAGGCGTCAAACATTATCAAAGCGTCCGAGGCGGCAGGCGTCACGCCTCCGCTCATTTCTTGGGAGCCTTTAAATAAAAATTCTCTATTGTTCAAAGCTGTAGCCGACACAGCCGCAGCAGCTAAAGCACTTGCTTCTTCTAGAAGCACAAACAAGATTATATTATTTTCTTTTAACGGTGATACAACTCAATGGCTGCATTTTAAACGTATCTATGACACTACTAAATGTAACTTTTCTCCGATAGAAAATCTGACGCGTCTACAAAACGCTCTGAGTGGGGCCGCTCGTGAGGCCGTAGCTGCGTTGTTGATGTCGACAGAGAACCCAGAGGTGGTCATGCGCGCACTCGAAGAAAACTTTGCACGCCCCGAGCTCATCGTTTATAAGGAAGTAACTAGCCTTAAAAATCTTCCACGCTTAGGAAACGACTTGAAAGAGCTTGGAACCTTCGCTAATAAGGTTAGTAATTCTATTGCTACCATAAAGTTATTAAAACAAACTGAATACCTTTATTCACCGGAACTTTATCACGCAATCTTAGGTAAATTAAACGCAACAACTAAGATAAGGTGGACTGACTTCGCCATACAAGATAATAGCGGTCAAAGTAAACTTGAAATAATGGCTGATTTTCTAAAACGAGAACTAAATCAGTACATTCGATTTGGTTTGTCATCCGAGTGTAGTTTGACTCAGCCGAACCCTTTTATAAATAAAGTAAGGCGTGAAAGCGTTCATGCAGTCGCTACAAAATCTAAGCCAATATCTGTGGTTGATCAAACTTCCAAAACTTCGGAATGCGTTTTTTGTGGCAAATCGCACAGTGTCAAGTCTTGTTCGGAATTCAGTACTTTGAGTGTTGATGACAGGTGGAAGTGGCTGCGCGATAACAAAGTTTGTTACAGATGTCTTCGGCGCAACTCACACGAGTGGAAAACTGGCAAAGTCAAGCCTTGCGGTGTGGAGGATTGCTCGTTTCGTCACCACCCTTTACTGCATGGTCGAACCATCACCACGTCTATCAACACAACGACTGCATTCCCGATTATGAGAAATCCTGCCATCGAGCAAGCTCCGAACCAACCAAACTTGAGCAACCCTCCAACCGTCGAGGAAAAGGTTTTGACCTCGGCTACTTCCTCCTGTTGTCAACATTCAGGTACCATTTTGAAAATCGTGCCGGTTACTATTTCTGGTCCTGCTGGTAGCTGCAACGTCTTTGCACTCCTCGACGATGGAAGCACTGCCAAACTAATAGACGCAGATGTCGCCGCATGCATTGGGGCAGCTGGACCGCTCAGCGGAATAGGGGGTCTTGCCCGACAGGCGACAATATCTTACGTGGACTTTAAGATAAAGGGCATCCACACCACACAAACATTTTTAATTAAAAACGCTAGGGCTATTACTAATCTATCTTTAAGCCCGCGAACAATAAAAAAAGAAACTCTTGAAGCATACCCCCACCTAGCTGACTTGATTGATAAGGTGTCCTATACTAATGCTACTCCAAGTGTCCTCATCGGTGCCGAACATTGGTATTTATCAATAAGCCGAGACATACGTTCTGGTGGAAGGAACAATCCCGTCGCATGCTTGACAGCACTTGGCTGGACTCTATACGGCTTTCCTTCCAGCAAAACGAAACTCGTCGAGTTTGTTAACCACAGCTCTGTCATCGAGACGACTGATGATGACAACTTAGACATTCTCATTAAAGAGCAATTTAAAATAGATGCTTTAGGTGTTTCTAAGTCTGAAAATATTTATAGTAAGCAAGATCGGCGTGCAATCGAAATTTTGGAATCCACCTCAAAGCGGCTACCTTCGGGTAGATTTGAGGTAGGGTTGCCATGGCGTGACAATATCGAACATGTTCCTGACAGCTATCCTCAAGCCTTATCGCGTTTTATGAGTTTAGAGAGACGTATGATTAGGGATAGTGATTTCTCAAAAGCCTATGCCGCTTTTATGACCAACATGCTAGAAAAAAGTTACGCCGAGGAGTGCCATTCTGAGACGTACTACCCAAATGACTCCAGGAAAGACAAAACGCAAAACATAAGGTTTTATTTACCACATTTTGGCGTGTACCATCCTCAGAAGCGCAAACTTCGGGTCGTTCATGATGCCGCAGCAAAGAACGAAGGCGTTTGTTTAAATTCTCTCTTGCTCACTGGTCCTGACTTACTTCAGTCTCTTCTCAGCATCTTGTGCCGTTTCCGAGAGGGCCGCATTGCTATGACGGCTGATATTAAGGAAAACGTTTCCTCAGGTTCGGATCAGGGAGCAGGACAGAGACGCCCTTCGTTATCTTTGGAGACCGAATCGATCAGAAATAATAAAAGAATACAGAATGACAGCTGTAGTTTTCGGTGCCTGTTGTAGTCCCTTTATTGCGCAATTCATTAAAAATAAAAATGCTCAAGAGCATGCGTCTTCCCTTCCAAAAGCAGTTGACGCCATTTTGTATAATCATTACATGGATGATTACATCGATTCTCTAGACTCCGTTAGTGAGTCAACCCAACTCGCTGCTGATATTGTTGCTGTCCATAGAGCTGCTGGTTTTGAAATGAGGGGTTGGCTTTCTAACGACCTTGCAGCGTTAGAATTAGTGCCCGAAGACTTGCGTGCTGCTCGGCCGTCAAAAACCGATTTAGGAAATTATTCCAATAGTGTTAGAGCTTTGGGTATGGCTTGGGATCCTACTAACGATTACTTAGGGTTTCGGTCTCCTGTGATTGAAGAGATGCCAAATCCACTTACCAAACGCAAAGCTCTCTCACACCTTATGCGAGTTTACGATCCTTTAGGACTTTTGGGACCAGTAGTGGTAAAAGGTCGAATTCTCTTTCAACAAGCATGGAGACTCAACGTTGATTGGGACTCTGAACTTCCACACGCTGAGACTTCTAAGTGGCTAGATTGGTTCCAGGAGCTAAAACATGTTTCATCATTGCAAATTCCACGTTGGTATTCCAAATCTAAAGACTTCGAGCCATCATACCGTGAGCTACACGTTTTCGCAGACGCAAGTGAATTGTCATTTGCCTGTGTAGCTTACTGGCGCTTGCTTTACTCAGATGGGAGTATAGAAATCGCTCTCATTTCTAGTAAGACAAGAGTCTCCCCCCTGAAACCAGTCTCAATACCACGCCTAGAACTTCAAACTGCTTTGATTGCTTCCCGTCTTGCCGTCACCATAAAGAACAGTCATCGAAAAAAACCATCACATACCTTTTTATGGACCGATTCAATGACTGTCCTTCAATGGTTGCGAAGTGACGCACGTACCTTCAAACCTTTCGTCGCGCATCGTTTAGGTGAAATTTTGGAAAATTCTTGCATCAGGAATTGGCGTTGGGTACCGACGGATCATAATGTTGCTGATGACGCCACCAGAAATCGCCCAATTGTTTTGGACTTGTCACACAGATGGTTCTGTGGTCCATCTTTTCTTTTAAAGTCCCAGGAGGACTGGCCAATAGAGCCATCCAATGTTACCCCAGTTTGCGATGAACTTAAAATTAAACCTGAGGAATTGGTGGGTGTCATTTCTGTTATTGGTCCAAGGTCAACTCCTGTCACTGCAAATCTCACTCGTTTTAGTGATTGGCTTCGCTTGTTACGTGCCACAGCTCGGGCACATGAAGCTATTGAACGTTTTGGTAACCTTTTGGAAAAAATCCGAAATTCAAAATCTTCAGGTGGTACATCGCATCACTGCCAAAAAACGCGTTCAGCGTCCACTACTCTGAACCCACTTACCGCACAACTACTCGAAACTGCGGAGAGACACATTTTACAACGCACTCAATCAGATAGCTTCGCAGAGGAAATCAAGTGCATCAAAAACTCTCAGACGATTTCCAAGAAAAACCGCCTCATCAAGCTATCGCCTGTGCTCGGAGATGACCATCTGCTAAGGTTAGCCGGAAGAATAAGAGCTGTACAAGGCGTACACCAAGAAATTCGAACTCCTATTTTGTTAGACGGTCGTCTTCCAGTCGTACGCCTCTTGGTCTCCTACTATCACAAAAAGGCAGGCCACGCAAACCATGAGCTGGTTATAAACGAGCTTCGTCAAAAGTACTGGTTGCTAAACATGAGAAACACAGTAAGAAGTGTAGCAAGCCGATGCCCATTCTGTCGATGCCGCAAGTCTCTACCAATAAGTCCTCCGACTGGTGATCTACCTAAACAGAGATTGGCTCATCACCGTCGGCCATTTACATACACTGGCCTCGACTATTTTGGACCTGTCACAGTCAGCATCGGACGCCGCCATGAAAAACGATACGTTGCATTGTTTACATGTATGACTTCCAGAGCTGTCCATTTAGAAATTGTTCACAGCCTCTCTGCCGACTCAGCTATTATGAGTATACGAAGGTTTATCGCAAGACGTGGCACGCCAGATATACTTTATTCAGACAATGCAACAGCATTTGTCGGAGCCAATCGTCTCTTGAAAGAGTTCTACAGCTCTGATGTACAGGATTTTGCGGGAGCACGAGGTATTAGGTGGAGCTTTATCCCAGCGGCAGCCCCAACCTTTGGAGGCTGCTGGGAGCGCCTAGTCCGTAGCGTTAAGGTCGCCCTGAAAGCGGCGCTTAGTGAAAAATCGCCCAAGGAAGAAGTATTCATTACATTACTCGGAGAAGCCGAGGCAATTGTAAACTCTCGTCCACTCAGCCACGTTTCTGTGGATCCCGACGACCCTGAGACTCTTACGCCTTTTCATTTCCTTATAGGCACATCATCCAACCAGCCTGTGGGACCACCTCTCAGCGAAAACGATCTCATAAGGAGATGCGACTTCAAGAGGGCTCTAAGACTGGCGGATCATTTTTGGAACAGATAGGTCAGAGAAATTTTGCCTACCTTGCAGCCTCGAAATCAGGCAGGAGCACAGCGCGATACTCTAGAAATCGGTGACGTCGTGTTCATAGCTGATTCAAACCTCCCTAGAGGAACCTGGCCGAAAGGCAGAGTGACAGCAAAATACCCAGGAAAGGATGGGGTAACAAGGGTAGTGGACGTTACCACCCCGGGGGGCACGTTGCGCCGGCCGGTTTTAAAAATTGTAAAGATAACTAACTGTGATTAAGTTTTCGGCTGGTGCAGCATGCCTGCACGGGGTGGAGGATGCTGCAAACTCTTTCTTTACAATCTTTTTTATTAATGTTATTTATTCATATTGACACTGTCATAATATCTTGTCTTTGTAAAAACTGTGTGTTTGATTGATTTTTCTCCGTGTCTGAATTGTTTTCGTTTTAAATTATATTTCATTATATTTATCCTCTCAAAAGGTATTTTTCATCTTCACTCCTCATTGCTCCTCAACAAAGGGCTTAGGATACAGAAGGTACCTCGGACCAAATATTACATATTTGGTCCGAGGAAGGTACCGTTGGACGATTCCAACGCTACGTACCTTCTACGTACGCGTACCGTCCGTCATTCGTTCATTTGACGACAAACTCATGTCGGGACTTCTTGTCGGGAAAGTGAAGCGTCTACAGTTTTGTTTTATTTTCTAAAATTTGTGTTTTTTCGAACATTAATGTGAAATAATTTTGGATTATTAACCTTTCAGTGTTTGTGAACGGGCATGAGTGTTGGCAAATAAAAAAACCAGTGCAACATCACTTTTCAAATTCTCTTAAGAAGTCCGCTTGAGATCTCAGTAAAGTTCCACATCTTTACTGAGGACTCAAGGGGTTGGGGGAATATCATTTATCATTCATCATCTTAATCACCACTCATTATCAACTAGGAAAAAAAGAAAAAAAAATTAATGACTAGGCAGTATGGTCTCTGACCTTAGCCTGTTCCCTCACGGAACATTAAAAGAAAAACAATAAAAAAAAACAAAAAAGACAAACTCATGTCACTCAAGTGTCACTCGGACGAACTTCTTGGCGGGAAAGTGAAGCATCATGTCTGCAGTTTTGTTTTATTTTCTAAAATTTGTGTTTTTTTGAACATTAATGTGAAATAATTAAGAATCAAACGAACTTACCTTGTGAAGTTTGATTCCAATTATGCGAGGGTCTCAACCGAAGACGATTACTTATTACATGCAGCAGTACATGAAATGGTGCTATCTTCTTCACACTTTTAGATAAATCCTAAAAAGAAATATCTTATTTCCGTTCCCTGCACTGGCAACCCCGCGTCACGAGACGTCATTATTTCAGAGAATTTTGTGTTATCCTCCACAATTTTTTATTTTATTTTTTGGGTTGGGAGGGATGGCTTGACGTAATTGTCTTCGGTTGAGACCCTCGCATAATTGGAATCAAACTTCACAAGGTAAGTTCGTTTAATTCTTAATTATACTTCGGGTCTCAACCGAAGACGATTACATAATACATGCAGATGTTCAGTGCATTGTAATGTTAACACAATAAAAATAAAAAAATATGTCAATTTAAACTTTACTATATGTAGGTAGTTTTTTATAGGTACATAAGCCTTCTATAAACCTTAAAAGATGCATTTAATTGCTATCGATGCATTTGTTGTTTTCTAAACAATGACTTTAACAATTTCATTTATTTATTTGATTAAGTATTATTATTTTGTTGTGTAAATACTGCATTGACAAATTAATTCTGATTCGTACCTAAACATTTCTCCAACAATAATAACAAATACATTTAAGTGTGGAAACACTTAAATGTATTTGTTTTGTTAATGGGCGGAAGCCCACTACAGCTTTGTGAAACACCTCCAGACTAGATCTGTGAGCAGTGTCAGCAGTAATTGCCGAGCTAGTACGTGACTGTAAGCTCCAAATACAGACAAATATCGGTATCGGCATGTCGTCCACTGTCTTGGAATCCCTTTTTTTTTTATCTGCAACACCATGTTTGTGACCGCCTTTTTATGAGGTAGGCACAGCCAGCAACAAATAACCGGGATTCTTACAAATATTGGACAATCTGATGAGCGGTTGCCAAACGCGGGTCCTGAAGTCTAAATTAAGTCTTTAATATCAACCACAATCAGATAATTTCGTATTGATATATTATTTTTGATTAAACTAATAAACTGCGTTTTTTGAGCAAAAACAATAGAAAATATAGTGTAAGAATCATAAGTGACAAATCAATGATTATGATCTAATTCTAAAGATAATCCTGGAAATATGGTTTAATTAACATGACATTTGTGTCCCATGTTGAATTGTATTTTTGATTTGGATCAATAAATCTTAGTTAGTGTACACTAAACAAAACTGTGTTAAACACAGTCATTTATGTAAAGTAAATTACTTCCATTAGATCACAGGTTAGAAATGATAACTTTATAACTATCAGCTATGAAAACATTCAAGTTATTATTTTTCGAATAAAGCCACCAAGATACTTAGATTAAAACAAAAAGGGAAGATACGGCATTAGCGTCTCGTGAGTAAGCCGCTAAAATTAGGCCTAAAGGCACAATTTCACTTCAGTCGCAATTTGCCGAGCGTACAGGCTACATCGTACTGTTGCGGACATTCGGCTGTGATAAAAAGAGAGAGACGCTACTCCGCAGTGGCGTCGGAATCGGTCGTACGTACTCGTCCGTTGCCAAGCGACTGAGACGTCAACGCGCTACTCGCTGACTCCCTCGCGCTGACGTTGAAACTTACTGCTTTGTCTCGCTCGCTCGATTTACACTTTTATAGGTGTGCGTGTGTGAGTGTTTGCATATGTAGTTGAGTAGGACTATATTTTGATTGACTACAAGTAGGAGCATGCCGTATCTTCCCTTTTTGTTTTAATCTAAGCCAAGATATTATCAACTACAGTACTGATTTAATGTTACTGATTTTGTTGCAAGAGATGTAAACATATATCTCAAGATGCTCGTGGTATATATCTGGTTAACGATTCACTTATAATTTGGCGCCACCTGGATAAGGCTATCTAGAAGTGGATGGCTCGCCTTAAAAGGCAATTATAACAAATATTATTTAAGGCTGAAGAACATTTCTTCTAAGACAACAACTTTGGGCCACATTGTATACCAAGGATGTAAATTCTAATCTGTACCACAATAATACCTTCTGCTTTAATTATCCTATTTGTATTAATTTAAAGTTTTTTTTTTTGTAATTCAGGCTTGGTCAGGATTCCGTGATGCATTCTGCGTTTGTAGTTTTGATAATTGACAAAAAGGTCAAATTATGGCTTTGCCAATGGACTAATAATATGTGAAAATGCATACATAGTTGGAGAGTTACCTACTCCGTATCTAAGTATATCCGTATAATGTTTTCACAAGACTGGATGGATGTAGGATGCGAATACAAAAAAGTTTCTGAATAATTAAATGCTAAGAACTTCTCAATCAATAGTCCTGAATTCATCTACCTAAGTAAATCCCTTATTAAACAAATTCTGTTGCTCGGTTTTTTAGTAATGCTTTTGTAAGTGTTTGTGACAAAATGACTCCAAAAAGGTGCTTGTACTCGTAGTTTTATTATTCAATAGACACTCGTCATCTCGGACCAAAATTTGGTCCGAGCTCGTCATAGTTTGAGCTTATTTTTCGTGCGTAGGTAGAACACATAAACTAAACAAATCTTGTAGAAAATTCAAATATTATGCGCAATTGTTCTAGAACCGGTTCCAGTAATTTCGCAAACACAAACAGTGCAAACAAAGGCCGAACAGAAGAACATTAATTTCAACTGAGGCCTCAAACTAAACCTTAACCTTTTTCGATCAGCTTTAATTGCAGTAGATACATAATTAAAAATAAGCATCTTGAATATCAATTGTTGACAATAGTAGTTGTGATTTAATAATTTATAGGCAGTTCGATTTTTTTTTTTAAATATAATTATTTTGAAGCTGCTTTAAATTTTAAAAGAATATGTGAGAACCTTTACATTTAAAAAAAAAATTAATTGTAAACAATTCCTGACCTTTATAAACACAACAAAAAAGAATCAGACAAATCAGTCGAGCCGTTTTCGTGCGCTTAGTAACACATTTGTCGATTCATTTTTATCTACATAGATTGAGATAGTAAGTAACAGTCATTGTTTTGGGGTGTAGTTGTTTTGTATAGGTTTGCCGGGAAAATGAATATTACATTTACGAATCCAATGTAAAACATAACGATCCCTAGTGAGCTCATACTTTCTGGCATTCAATCATAAAAATAGGTCAAGAGACTGCAGGAGCTCTGATTCCAACGTCTCCCTGTCAGAAATCCGGCGGAACCTCGGCAGTCCCTCGGCGGTATGAATGGTGCTGGTGGGGTTGATCGCAGCTCGATAGCTGATGATACTACTATGCGCAGTGGCGCCCCCCTGGAGTTTAAAGAACCTCGAAGTTGTGATGCCCGAACCCTGTACAGATTGTTGGATTTTTGTTTTCTTTCTGAATCAATCTTGGTTATGGCTTTTGGGTTCTTAATATTATTATGCTCAGAAAATAAAGTTTTAAAACTTTTATTCATATTTACCTCCAACAGAGCTTGTTATTGTTATTATTATTTTAGTTTCCTAATTTAGTTTTGAAGCTTCGAGGCTTATGTACATTATTACCATTTATTTCCATTTATTTAAGTAGATAAGTAAATACTTTTTTTTTTTTTTATTGTTATTATCAGTAAGTAACCCTTTATTTTTTATGTGGTTCTTCTCTAAGCAATTGTAGAAAGACATGGAGAATTTGGGTGTCCAATGAAAGCAGGCTATCGTCGGACTGACCGTCATATACGGGTACAGATCGAAGATCTTAGTGGCGCAGCTGGCACGGGCACAGGCGCTAGCGCTGCAAGCAGCGCGAATGGCCAAGCTTCGTTTGTGCCGCTACTGTTTGAGTCATTGTAAACATTAATGACATAGTTTAAGATGTCTTCACCAAATCATTATTGATAAGTAAACCCGTAGATAAAGAAACGTTGAAAACATGTCCACCTCAGGTGGGAATCGAACCCACGTCCTCAACAATGTTGAGTCTCTGCTTTGTTCCACGGAGGACGCGGAAATGTGAAACTGTTAGGGTGAAATAGGTATAGCCTCTCACGGTTTATGTGGAGTAGAAAATCCTCAACACAGTTCAAGTGGAGTTAGAAACCATGAAACAGCTAGCGTGGAGTAAAATAAAGCCTCAACACTGTTAAAATGTACTAAGTACATATTCCCGAAACGGCTTTCGTGAAATAAAAAATAGCCTCACTCAATCCTGGAAGAGTGGAGTGAGTATCTTCGACACGGCTTGTGTATCCGCTGTGTCGCGGAGGAAGTCTAATTATTATTCTAATACAATTAATAAGTATTTATAATGCTGAGGTCTGACCTGAAAACCGCGTGGCAACTCCTTTGCTTCCAATCCAGAGGGGCTCCTTGGAATTTTCTTTCTTGATGTATCCACCAATTGCCAACATCAATATAGCCTCAACACTGTTAAAGTGGAGTGAGTATCTTTGACACGGCTTGCTTGGAGTAAGATATAACCTCAACACTGTTAAAGTGGAGTAAGTATCCTCGACACGGCTTGCGTGGAGCCTCAACACTGTTAAAGTGGAACGAGTATCTTCGACACGGCTTGCTTGGAGTAAGATATAACCTCAACACTGTTAAAGTGGAGTAACTATCCTCGACACGGCTAGCGTGGAACCTCAACACTGTTAAAGTGGAGTAAGTATCGTTGAAACGGCTTGCGTGGAGCCTCAACTCTGTTAAAGTTGAGTAAGTAACATTGACACGGCTTGCGTGAAGTAAAATAGAACCTCAGCACTGTCTAATTGGTGTAAGTAACCTCGATACGTCTTGTATGGAGTAAAATCAATGACATTCAATCTCATTGAGTAAAATAAAGCATCAACACAGTTGAGCAGTTATATATCCTCGACACATCATACGTTTAGTAAGTTAAACACTGTAACAGTGGTGTCTAAGTAAGTAGTTTAGTATTTAAAAAATTTCTTGTTGTAAATGGCTTTCAATTTTGTTACAATCATTAATAAAGTACCCAAGAAATACCAATAAAAATGAGGGTAGATCATTTTAATGATAAATGATCATAGTTCCTTACATCTATGATACATTCCTCAATAGTTAATTTTCCTGGTAAATTAGCGTTATGTTCCAATACCTGCGTGTCGTAATATTATTAATATACGACATTTATCACTATTCACCCACACCAATGATGATAAACGCCTACGTTTTTTGAATTAAAAATGATTTCTTTACTTTACGAAGAATACCATAATGATCACTGTCTCTCAACTTCGAACTCTAACATTTTCTCATCATATTGAGTACAAATTTAATTTCGTTACGAAAAGTACGTGTGATTCCGATAACACAAAAACACGTAATGACGTCTCGTGACGCGGGGTTGCCAGCGCAGGGAACAGAAATAAGATATTTCTTTTTAGGATTTATCTAAAAGTGTGAAGAAGATAGCACCATCTCATGTACTGCTGCATGTAATAAGTAATCGTCTTCGGTTGAGACCCGAAGTATAATAGTGGATTATAAACCGTTAAGTGTTTGTGAACGTGTTACGTATAGCTTCAGCACCAATATGGCCGATCTGCAATTACCTCATTATAACGGCGCATGGAAACGACCAGAATCTAGGTGCCGAGTCAGCGACACTTGTGACAGCTGACACCCGACGGAGGCACAGCGAGTTTCGTCACTTTTGGATCAACCATCGACCATTAGGCATTGCACTTAGCTATAATAAAATAAATGTAATTTCTTTTGGGAACTATATTTCTTGTCACCACATAAAGACAAAATAACCTGTTTTTAGCAAAAACATGATGAATAGTAACAAAAGTAAGTGTTTTTAACTGTTTCGAATTATTTTGTGCGTTTGATTATTTTGAGAGAATTAAATATTAGTAGACCGACTATGTGAGTTTATAGAAAACCATATAATTTAAAGTAGCTTTTGCACCTATTGATTACCCATTGTGAGATATAAAAAATAACTTAATTAATGGCTTTGCGTTTAGCATTAAGCCAATTTGAAGTGGCAGGTAAGTAAATACTTATTTTTTAAGTACATTTAATATTTGTACTGTAGATTGAAATAAAATGAAGTCTTACAACACGTGTTGTTGCTAAAAGAACAAGGGAGAAACGCCAACATTGTAAATCTCAAAAAATATTTTTTGTTCATCCACAAACTGCTACCACCACAAATAACCAGTAGTTGTTGTCACTGTCATATTTTCGCCCTTTATTTGCACGTTTCATTTCATGTTTACGATTTCTTAAACCATATTATATAAGACTTTTTTATTTTCCAAAAATATACTAGTTTCGGCGTGTTTTATAGAAAAATGATATCATCAAAGGCTTCTGCATAAATAAGAGGATATTTTAAAATAAAGTGTACCTCGGTACATTTTGAGCCGAAATGGAAATATCTCCTTTGATTTTTTTCCATCCTTCGGCTGTAGCCTTCGTAATTAACGTGCGTGAGTGTTTGCAAATAAAACAAAACAGTGCAACATCACTTTTCAAATTCTCTCAAGAAGTCCGTGTGAGAGCTCAGTAAAGTCCTACATATTTACTGAGGACTCAAGGGGTTTGGGCTTCGAGCATTCAACCAACAGGAGACGCCACTGGCAGACGTTCCCCTTTGCCAAGAGGGTATGCCCAATGGTCACACATACCCGTTATATAAAACTAGTTTTCGCGTGTCACTGCACCATTTGCATCTCACAGTTGACGCGTCACGACGAAATGCCAAATTGCAGCGTGTTTTCGTGCAATAAGCGAACAGATACATCAAATGTACAAAAAGATAGCGTTACTTTTCATCTTATTATTTTGTCTTTATACTATTGATAAATGCACTAAATTTGCAATAAACTGAGAAATATTGTCAATCAAATAGTGTTGCCACTAAAACGACAAGCTGCTACTTTGCGTAACTTTTAAAGTTGAACGTGCTAACATTAAAAACAACTTTTATGTCCCATTCATTATTGTTAAAACTGTAGCTACCTACACAGCTGCAAGACATAAAATAAGCGCGGAAGCGCGCTTCGATGTTACATGTGTCTCGTCCGATGGCCGCCGCGCAATAGCGAGCTTACAGAGCCGCCGCAGCGAATATTTATATGCGGCGCGCATCGACAGACACGCGACGACGCCAAACGCAGCGCACCCTAGCTTTCATTTATGAACACTTAATAAACTGCTTTGTATATACGCCTCTAGTTGTAACATGTAAAATTTGTATATATTAGGCTAAGTTTTCCAATAAATTCATTCCAATCTCAAGAATAGATGGTGTTATTACTCTTTAAGCCCCCATCGGCTTATAAACTATTTTCCACTGTGGATGCATATTAAATGAATGATAGATTACTATTTATTAATTGTTACTTATTTTCATTCAAATGTTTCAAATTTCAAAAGACGATAAGGGGTTGGCAGTATTATTTTGATAAGCCCATCGCCGCTCTATGCTGTTGGATGTATGTGCAGTCTTTAGTCCGTTAGTCGCCTTTTACGACACCCAAGGGAAGGGAGGGGTTGATAGTATAATAGATGATTAAACGAACTTCTTAAGTGAAGTTCTATCACTATTATATGAGTCACTTCATTCGAAGATATATGTATAATTAACAGGTAGTCCTTTAAACCTACAAGGCAGTCGCACGTTTTAAAGAATGGCAATAATTTCATTTGCCACTTTTTTTTTTGTCTATGACAGCTCTGTTCCCCACCGCCCGACAGAGCGTCGAGTGCTCATTACTTTAGAGAGAAAATTAAAATTTTATTGTGTTTTTCTTAGTGGGAAATGGATATTGGGAGGGTGATTTTATATCTTCGAATGAAGTGACTCATATAATAGTGATAGAACTTCACTTAAGAAGTTAGTTTAATCATCTATTAATATTACGTCACTTCATTCGAAGATATATTTATAATTAACAGGTAGATGTTCAGAGTATGGACGTTTATAAAAAGAGTCTTATATAGCCCAAATTAAATTTTAATTTTCATAATGAAAAAACAAAATATCAGTACATAAAGGTTTACATGAAACTTCTTATTAGTTGACTTATAAGGTTAAGGACAAATCAATCAACTGTTATACAAATGTATTTTGCTATAATAATTAGTATTATTATACTATATTTAATTACTGTCTGTTGGTGTGCTCATCATTTATTGAGCAAACCGATCTAGCAAAGACACCTTCGTCTAGGAGTGGCCGATTGTAAAACCTAGCGAAAGTTTGAGACAAGCTGGACCATCCAGCTGTCTTCCAAATCGTATCAATGGAAACTCCGGCGGCGGCCGCAGCTGATGTGGACGCATGCCTGGTGCTATGAGCACTGAAAACGCCCACATTAACGCCACTCTCTGCCAAAGTTTGTTTTATCCACCTACTAATTGACTGTGAAGAAGCTTTTTTATAAGGCTTCTTATAGGTGATGAAAAGGTAGTCTATATTGTCAGGTCTGAGACTTAATGTCGTACGGATGTAATCATCTAGAGTCGTAGCTGGGCATATTGAGGGATTTTCTTTGAAATATGGTAAGACTAAAACTGGCAGATCCTTGCCTACAGCGGAAGTTTTAATAATGTCTGAGATGGGAATTTGTAACGAATCAGTACAATTATTTATATTTGATATTCTTATCAACGATAGAGTTTGCACTCTGTGGGCAGTACAAATCGCCAGTAAAACGCAAAGCTTTTTGGTTATTTTGTCTAGAGGTAAGACTTTGGTTAGGAAACCAATTGGCGATATGCTTAAGCACTATCTGAGGATCCCAAGTGCCTATGTACTTGGGAATAGAAGGCTTCTGTTTAAAAATACCCTTTAAAAGACGTTTAACACTATCCTGCGATCCTACATTTTCGCCTAAAAGCAAAGATAGTGCTGATCGGTGTGTATTTATAGTACCGTAAGATCCTCCTCTATTAAACTGTTCTGCTAGAAACGTCAAAATGTTTGATAAGTGAGGGTCGAATATGTTAAGGCCATTGGTATTACAAAATTGCCACCAGAGTTTGAATGACGTGTTGTACTGCTTTAGAGTGTTCTTCGAAACGGAAGATATCATGAGCTCTAATGCTACGGGTGGAATGTTTCGTCTAGTAAAAGCGACCCGGAGAGCTTCGCAGCTTCCAGGGTAAGACTCCTGTACAGTGGGTGTTGCGATCTGTAATCAGAATGTAAAAGATTTTTATTAGGTCTGAATAATATTATATCAGAAATTAATATTTTCTTTAATAAGGGGAACCATGGTTGTCCCGTCCAATACGGGAAAACTAAAATGCCTGTAGCCTTATCGGTTATGATTTTCCTAATGCATTTAAGCACCAATGAGAAAGGTGGAAATGCATAAAAACATAGTGAGTGCCAGTTTATTGTGAATGCATCTACATTTATAGCATCAGGGTCCTGCTTCCAAGAGACGTATACGTCAATTTTGGCGTTGGTGCGAGAAGCGAAAAGTTCTATATCTGAGAGACTCAGTTCTTGAACTATCGATTGGTAAGCCCACTCTGATAGTTCCTATTCCGTATCAACATTTATTTTACGAGACTCTTCATCCGCTTCAACATTGTCTTTTATATTGATATATGATGCGAAAAGCCGTATATTTCTCTTCTCGCACCACTGCCAGATGTTTTTAGCCAAGTCGTTAAGGTGTGGGAGTTGTATCCCGCCCATGCGGTTAATATAGCTTAATGCAATTGTGTTGTCAACGCGCAACAAAATGGCGCAGTTAGATGTTTCGAAAGCAAAACATTTTAATCCCATGAAAATGGCTAGGAGCTCTAAGTAATTGATGTGGAAGGTAAGTTCTTCACTTTTCCATCCACCGTTGACACGTTTACTATTACAGTATGCGCCCCAACCAGTTCTAGAGGCGTCTGTAAATAACTCTAGTGAAAATTGGACATCAGGTCTCATGAGATTTGATGATATAAATATATTTTGGTTCCACCATAATAAATCTGGTAGAGTTATAGGGGACAATTTGATTTTAGTTTCAAAATTGTTATATTTTAAAAGAGCCAGATACTTTTGGCGTTCAAGAATTTTAGTATATAACCAGCCATACTTAACTGCTGGACAGGCTGAAACTAGCGTCCCTATAAGTTGCGAGAGTTCTCTTATGGTACAGACTGGTAACATAGAATATTTTTGTACTAATTTAGAAATTTTGTTTCTCTTGTCAGAAGGGAGAGACAGAGATAAATCGACGGAATTGAGCTCAAAACCTAAGAACTTGCAAGTTCGTTGAGGTGTTAACATGCTCTTTTCAAAATTAACTACAAATCCAAGACATTGTAAAATTTCTAGGGTTTTAGTTACATTTGCTTAGCATTCGCTGTAAGTGTCTCCAATACACATTATGTCATCTAAATACACTACTGATTTATATCCCCTCTCCCTAAGGTAATTTATGACTTCCTTCATGATTTTTGTGAAAACTCTCGGGGCAGTACATAGGCCGTATGGAATGGCATTAAATTCGTAAACTGTTTTGTTAAAAACGAAACGTAAATACTTTTTATGTGCTTCGAAAACTGATACTGAAAAGTAGGCCTCTTTAAGGTCAACGGTGGCCAGAATACCGTTTTTAGGTATTAGTTTTGTTGCCACCCTGTGGTCTTCCATTTTAAAATGGGATTTTTCCACGAACTTGTTGAGTGGTTTTAAATTGAAGATGAAACGCTTACCACTGTTAGGTTTTGGAGTGAGAAATATACTAGAGATAAAATCACCTCCTGAGCGTTTGCAAACCGATATTGCACCTAAGCTTAATAGCTTAGAAATCGCTACTGACATATGGACTTCTTCGTGGGAAGTTAAGGAGTTAGTAGGAACATAATTTTGTGTAACTCTGCTGCTGAATGGGATAGAATATCCTTCTAGAACCCAGTTTAGAATTAACGGACTTTCCGTTATTTTTGACCAACAATCATAAAATAGATTTATTCGACCGGCATGTACCTCTAACCGGCCGGAGCACGTAACTTGGTCTGGCTCTGCTGAGGCTGCGACGACGACGATTGCTGCTTCGTCATTGACGCTTGGGGACCTTTGCGAACGGCTGGTCCTGTCTTCTTGTAATTCTGGCGCCCTCCCCTTGTTTGACGAGTACCGGGGCGAGGCGCCAGACCAGTTTACCTGGGATCGGACACGGCTGATCGTTGGTTGAATGGAAAGCGCTTGTGTTTTTACTGGGGCAGGTTTTTTAATTTGTAAATCCTGCTTTTCAATAATTTTAGACACTTTAATTTTTTTGGAAAGTTTTTGTCCGAATAAGGTTTCGTCCCTGTCCACATCTTGAATCAAGTTCAGAAACGCCTTGTCCAAGCCTGGTGTCATGAACTTCTTTCGGAACTTTTTTTTTTTTTTATAAATAAATAAATCTGCCCTACAATCACACCAATTATCTAGCCCAAGAGAAGCTTCGGAGAAACTCGTTAAATGGTTACTAGACAACGGATAAACGTACTTAAAATACTTAAATACATACTTATTATACATAGAAAACACCCAGACTCGAGACAATTTAGAAAAACAATAATTTCTAAATTGACCCGACCGGGGATCGAACCCGGGACCTCAGAGATGGCGACACCATGAAAACCGGTGTATAAACCACTCGACCAAAGAGGTCGTCAGTCAACTCAGTCTCCACATGATGGAGATCGCAGAGGATTCGGCAACTGTCGCTTAAAAACTTTATTGCCTTTACTCTTTCCGATCCATCCTCAAGGAGCAGGGACAAACCTTTGTTGAGAGCTGTAATAGCAACGCCTAGCTGCTGCTGGACGCTCTCAACCCGTTTATCTTTGTTTCGGGTAGTATCCGAAATTGTGGCTGAAATTTCGGAGTTTAGCTTGGGAGCCTGCAAGAGAGTGCAGTTCTTTGGAGTCAGATACTGCTTCGTCAGCTTTTCTTTAGCATCTTTCTCGATACCCTTGCGGAGTATCGGAAGCCAAAGACGTGCCAAGTTATCATGGATCTTATCTCCAAACTTAGGTACGTCTTCCACTACTTCGCCAAGAGCTGATAGTATATCAGGGTCCAGGTCTGGAACCAGTGTCGGTTCTTGAGGGGTTTCTTCTGGGACCCTTTCTGGCTGTAGGTCATCTACAGTAATGTCGAGTGACTGTTCCATGGGTAACTGGCCAACAAAAGCTGCATGCGACTCGTTTTCAAAAAAAAAAGAAAACGATGTCGTTACTTCTCAATCCAGTAAAGCTAATTACTGAATAATTTAATTATACGAAATTGAGGGTAGTTCTATAAACTTCTAACTAAAATATATGATCGATATACTATGAAACTATCTATGATTTTATATTCATATAAAAATTAAGTACTTATCATTATTTTTCTAAAAACTTATTAGACTGTTGTATCACTATTTGATGCAAGAAAGTCATAGTTTCATTGAACCATCGAAGTTATTTTATGTGTTTAAAGTCGATTAACATTGATATAAAACAGCCTAGATACATATCCCTCTAAGTTTTATTGTTAAGTAAATTTCACCATCGTGTTGGTCCATGATCAACTTTTATGTTATAACCCACGGTTATTATCTAAGCATGAATTCAACATCGTGTTGACCCACGGTCAACCTCTAGTTTTAAATAATTTATGTAGGTAGTTAGTTACATTCCTATGATTGCTTTGTAATAACCCACGGTTACCATCTAAGCATAGGATTACAATTACCATCGTGTTGACCCACGGACAACCTCCAGGCTAACAATAACTAGGTACATACCTAATTATCTTTACAATCACTATCGATATCACTTTTGAAAAAAAATAACACTTTACTAACCTGAATTTTCGTCATGTGATTCCGAAGATTCAATAATGCGTTGACGTCGTTTATTGGTCTTTTCTTCCAGTCTTCTTATTTTGTAATTAAATCTTTCCATTTTAATAATAATAATTCTTTATTAAATAACACTTTACACAAACAATGCATGAACTGATCCCATATAAGGTTTTACCCCGTGTTATGAGATACAGGCTCCTCCTAAAAATACTTTTAGATCTAGTGTAATTTAATGTTAGCACAATGGACATGAGAGAAAAAAAAATGAACTAGGAAAAGTAAATTAAACAAGGTACAAAACAAAATATTACCTACCAATGCTTACGAAACATGGTAATTATTCTATGAATCATTAATACAAAAAACATATATACGTGTGTGTGTTCGTGTGTGTGTGTGTGTGTGGGGGTGTGTGTGTGTGTGTGTATGGGGGTGTGGGGGTGTGTGTGTGAGTGCGTGAGTGTGTGTGTCTGTGCGTGTGTCTATGCGTGGTTCGTGCATGTAAGTTTCAGGATAAACAAGTAAATTTGTGAATAAGCTCTTCTACATTGTCATATTTTAATTGTTCTAACCATTTTATTATTATTTCCTTAAATTTACTTTTACTGAACTGTGTAATGTTTCTATTTGATGAGAGTACCTCGTTGTAAAAGCGAGGTGCAATGTTAATAAAATTACGTTTCATTAGTGTTGATCGACCTGTGGGAGTTTTATATCTTGGGACTCTTTTTTTTGCTAGTATAGTATGTGGGACTATTTTACAATGAAACCTGCATAGTGTAAGCAAAACGTAAAGCTTTCGGACTGGGAGAACCCCGCCTGCTGATACAGTTGCTCTGTTGAGAACTGGTACGGAAGACCCAACGCGACTTTTAGAATGGCTCTTTGAGCTCTTTCGAGCTGAATCATGTGCACCTTTGCAGCATTTCCCCAAACACATATGCAGTAAGTAAGTATGCATTGACAAAGGGCTTTGTATGTTGAGATAAGTAAACTGTGATCTGCTGCGATACGTAGTTGCTTGAATGCAAAGATAAGTTTACGAACTTTGGCTGACAACACACTAAGGTGGGGTCTCCATTGGAGATTGTCGTCCACGGTAACACCTAGATATCTAAGAGATGGTACGCGGGAGAGAGTTGGACAGCTGCAATTTGACTGTACATTAAAATTACATGGAAATGTGTGTAAAGTAAGAGTTAGATTGCAATCTGGGCTTTTGGCTTTCGTCTTGCTAAAGCACAGGAATTTTGTTTTTTGTGAGTTAATAATAATTTTCTCAGCATAGCTTCTTTTCGGCATAATTATTTTTTAAGAATAAAACGTTGACTTTGAAAATAGTTATTAGGAGCGAGCGAAAGATGTTCGCGCGCTGCCTCGCACGAATAAAGAATGAGCACTCGACGCTCTGTCGGGCGGTGGGGAACAGAGCTGTCATAGACAAAAAAAATTGGCAAATGAAATTATTGCCATTCTTTTAAACGTGCGACTGCCTTGTAGGTTTAAAGGACTACCTGTTAATTATACATATATCTTCGAATGAAGTGACGTAATATTAATTTTGATGAGCCCATCGCCGCTCTATGCTGTTGTATTGTATGTATGTGCAGTATTTATTAAGTCCGTTAGTCGCCTTTTACGAAACCGAAGAGAAGATAGGGGTTGGTAGTGTTATTTTGATAAACCCATCGCCGCTCTATGCTGTTGGATGTATGTGCAGTCTTTAGTCCGTTAGTCTCCTTTTACGACACCGAAGAGAAGAGAGAATAGCCTTTTACGAAACCGAAGAGAAGATAGGGGTTGGTAGTATTATTTTGATGAGCCCATCGCTGCTCTATGCTGTTGGATGTATAAGCAGTCTTTATCCCGTTAGTCGCCTTTTACGACACCGAAGGGAAGAGAGGGATTGGTAGTATTATTTTGATGAGCCCATCGCCGCTCTATGCTGTTGGAAGTATGTGCTGTCTTTATAGTCCTGTCACTTATCCCGAAATTAGGAAAATTTTATTTCATGACATTGGCACACTGAAACAGTTTTATAGATACGACCTCGGATTGTGATATTTGGTCCGAGGATACGACAGTACAAAATATCTGACGGCGCGTCGACCATAGAGTGGCAGTGACAAGCGGATGTGACGTCACAACCACTCTGACGCATCTCCGGGCGCTAGTGTGCGGCGTGTGACAGCGCGGGACGACGACGGCCACGAATCCGTTTGCATCGCGCGCGCACGTTACGTGTTCGGTGGAGCGTCGGCGATTTCCCTAAAATTAGATAGTTAACAAAAAGTGAGGCCGCTACGCACTTTTTCAATAGCTATTCTACACTATTCAATAAGTCATAATTGTTAATGTATTTTTGTTTCTGAGATCCATAACGTCAAAATTGGCCATTTTACGCAAAAATCACAGTCGCGATGTAATAGGCCTCTTAATGGGTGGACCGTTTTTGATGCGTGGTGAGTAGTAGTGGATTGGTGGACGTGAATAAATTTTGTATACGTAAATATTTGAATTCAGTGAGATGAACAGATGAATAACGTGTTTAGGAATAACTAAAAATTAAAAAATAAATTAAACTTAAGACCTTTTTAAAAACAAGCTTTTCTATAAATGTGCTAAAAAGAAAAAAAATAATTTTTACTTTAAAACTTTTACTATCTACTAATAACGTCCTTACACAATTTATGTGATATAAAAGGTTGTCGCGAGATTTACAATATATACTAATATGTGTAAATAAACAAGTTTAGTAAATTAAATAACTTGATGTGATTCATTAATTTTCATTAAAAGAAAATACAAGTACTTACAGTGCGACATAAAAGAGTAGAAATTAAATGAGGGCGCTGTTGTCGTTAACATAGCAACCCTGATAGGTCAATCAAATTGGTCTTGATACTTGATTTTATTTAATATTTTTATATAATTGGAAAACATCACAATAGTCAATAGTCAATAGTCAATAGTCAAAATATATTTATTCAATAAACTCAATTAATAAGTACTTTGAAACGTCCAAATATTTTTTAACCTACCACCCATTTAGGACATCATTTTTTAACTGTGGCAAAGAACGGGCGCAAGAAACCACAGCGCACAGAAGCAACGACATTTACAAAATATATATATATATTATATGTCGTTACCAGATCACAAAATACAAAATATGAATTTGAATGTAAATAGTTTAATTAAATATGGTGCTCTATATAAATTAATTATAGGCAATTAGAAATAGCTGTTGGAGTAGGTACTTGGAGCATTTCAGACCCAAGCTGTTTTGTCTTCTGTATAATCCGACACTTTATAATAAGCTTTTTTATAAAGCTTTTCTTTGATTTTGATTTTAAATTTATCAAGATCTAATTTCTGAATATCATTTGGTACTTTGTTGTATAATCGTACACACAGACCCTTAAAAGAATTATTTATTTTATGGAGCCTAGTATAAGGCACTGCTAATTTGTTCTTACTTCTAGTGTTTACATTGTGAATATCACTGTTTTTTGAAAACATTTCAATATTTTTATGAACATACACAAGATTTTCATAAATATATTGTAATGCAACTGTCATTATACTTATATCCTTAAATCTCTCTCTGAGAGAGTCACCAGCCTGTAGGTTATATATTGCTCGAATAGCCCTCTTCTGCAGCACAAAGATAGTTTGAATGTCGGCAGCATTTCCCTACAGTAAAATGGCGTACGACATTACACTATGAAAGTAACTGAAATAAACTAATCTCGCTGTATCAACGTCAGTTAACTGACGGATCTTCATTACTGCATAAGCCGCAGAGCTAAGTCTATTCGACAATTTAGCTATATGTGGGCCCCACTGAAGCTTGGCATCCAACGTGATGCCTAGAAACACAGTGGTGTCCACAGGATTCACATTCTTATCTTTAATTTGTACACTAGTTATTACCTGCTTAACATTAGGCAATACAAATCTTACACATTTGGTTTTTCCCTCGTTTAATAGCAAGTTATTAACACTAAACCAGTGAACAATCTTTGAGACCGCATTATTCACATCGTCATAATTTGGGTGTCGTCGTTTCACTTTGAATAAAAGTGAAGTATCATCAGCAAACAATACTATCTCATGACTGTCTTTTACAAAATAAGGTAAGTCATTAATATAAACCAAAAACAAGAATGGACCAAGTATTGAACCCTGCGGAACTCCAATTTTAACCACTGATCCCGGAGATCTTTTACCGTTAATGTCGACCTTTTGAATCCTGTTACTCAAGTATGAGATTAGAAGGCTCAAAGAAGCATCCCTAATTCCATAGTGGTTAAGCTTCCTGACCAAAGTTTCATGTAAAACACAATCAAAAGCCTTGGATAAATCACAAAATACCCCTAGGGCATCCTGTGATTCCTCCCAGGTATCAAATATTTGGATTAAAAGCTCAACACCGGCGTCAGTTGTAAAGCGACCCCTAGTAAAACCATATTGTTTACAATGTAAAAGTTTATTTTTATAAAAATGAATTTGCATTTGATCTAGTATTAACTTTTCAAAAATTTTACTAAATGTGGGTAGCACAGAAATAGGTCTAAAGTTAGAGGGGTCAGAAGTGCTACCCGATTTAAATAATGGAATTATTTTACTATATTTCATGAGGTCAGGAAAAACACCACAGTCAATGCATTCATTAAATATGCAAGCTAAAACTGGAGCTATTGTCATAATTACAGATTTAGCGACGTCCACGGAATTACCCCACAGATCAGCAGTTTTCTTTTTATTGAGAGTGTTAAATGTTTTTATTATATCTATAACACAAACTTTTTGAAAACTGAAATTATTTTCACAATCTTTAACATTCTCCTTCAAAACAGATTCAGCTACAGTGGGGGAGGAAATCAAGGCATTTGTAGTTGAAACTGGAATGTCAGTAAAAAACCTCTCAAATGCTGCAGCAACATCAGCATCAGAAGTCAAGGTTTTATTATCACAATTTAAATTGTACTCATTATTACGACTTTTGACCTTTCCTGTTTCACTATTTATAATATTCCATGTCATTTTTATTTTGTCATTACTATTCTTAATCTTAGAACTCAGATAGTTTGCCTTGGCTAATCGACATACTCTTTTGAATAACTTTGAATAACTTTTAACATATAATTTGAAGTCATCGCTGGTGTTGTAGTTGCGTTCACCATAAAGTTCATAAAGTTCGTTTCCTACTTCTGTGAATACCAATTGTAGCCCATTCATTAAAAGTTACAGTACCACTAACTGAGATCTTTTTTGGAATAAAAGTTTTATTAAATTCTGAACAATAAATGTTAAAAAAATTATTATAAAAGACATTAGGGTTGTCATTGTATTCTAAATAATTTAATTTTGTATCTAGATTGCTTTTAAAGCGTTCCAGCCGACCTGCAGTTTTTGGTACAACAGTGATATTCTTTTTCGTCACTTGTTTACGCTGGTGTGGAAAGCTGACCATTTGGCCACAATGATCAGAGTCAAGGTTATTAATAATTTGCTTAGCCAGTGGTTTTACATTTGTATATATGTTATCAATACAGGTGGCCGAAGTGGCAGTTATTCTTGTCGGCTCCAAAAATAAATGATTCAAGTTGTATGATAGAAATAGGTTTTTAATTTTAGTTGACATCGTGGAATTTTCTAACAAATTAATATTAAAATCCCCGCAAACAATTATTGTTTTACCTACATTACGGACTTTATGTAATGCCTCATCCATAACTTTTTCGAAAAAATCATATGATGCTGAAGGAGGTCTGTACACACTTAATACAACAAACTGCTCCAACTCCACACAAGCTATTTCTATTGTTCGCTCAACCGAGAGGCTCACTATGTCTTTGCGTTCCTTTAATTTAAACTTTTTACTAACAATAATTAAGGAGCCACCATGTATTGCATTTCCTCGACTGAACGAACTTCCTACCAAATGATTCTTAAAATTGAACATGAACTGATGGTCTTTAAGCCAGTGTTTTGTTATGCAAAGAATATCAATTTTATTACAGTTCACGAACAATTTAGCACACAATTTAGAACACATACACATTGCTCTGATATAAAGGAAATAGCTAAGGCACTTATGTTATAGAAATCAGAAACAACGACGGTACCACAACACCCAGATCCAAGACAATATAAAAAGTTGGTTTTCTACATTAACCCAACCGGGAATCGAACCCGGGACCTCAGAGATGGCGACGCCAAGTCCGGGGTGCTCGCCTCTCAGATAAGGAGGTCGTTAAAATAGTTAATTTGAGTAGTTTGTATGTAGTACTTAATGAAAACAGCCATTGTACATATAACTTATTTTTATTTAGATATAAAACTAATAAATTAAAGTCCAGATACTCTTCAAGTTTCGCAAATGCTCGCGGCTTCCATCATAGCAAATAAGTTGCCTTAATTGAGCTATTAATTTGCATATTGTTGGTACTTCTTTTTTTACAGTTTAAAAAAAATCATTTTCTGACGGATTGCACACATATCAAAGTCATCGAGTTCCTTTGCAAGTCGACCCTTTTTGTGTTTAGCGGGAGTCGAAAATTTTCCTCCATTTTCGGAGCCTTGTTTAGCTATTCTCCGCACAGTACTTTCAGACACACCTAGAACAATAAAAACATATATGCATAAAAAATAACAAAACCAAAATTGTTCAGTCCTATGGACTGAGTTATAAACATAATTGGTAAAACTTTTGAATCGAGTCGCCTGAATCGGGGTGGGGGGGGGGGTGAAGGTAAGGAGTGGGGGGAGTAGTACCCCCCCATTTACCCCTCCTGCCGCAAACAAGTAGTTTTTAAGTATGTTAATTTTCTTGTATTTTGAGGTTATGTATCATGGTAAAACTTTTGAATCGATTCTCCTTAATTGGTGGGGGAAAGGGAGGGGAGGAGAGAGGAGTACCCCCCCTTACCCCTCCTGCCGCAGACAAGTAATTTTTAAGTTATGTTTCTTTTTTAAAATATGGAAATTTACAAAAACCTCATTTCTGGCGCTTCGCCGGCCACTCCCGCGGCACGCTCGCTTCGCTCGCTCGGCTCGCACGTTTTGGTCAACATACTTACTAACCTAACCTAATTAACTCTTTAGATTTTTTCATGGCGGGGGGCTTTGCCCCCCGAGCCCCCTCGTAGGGGGGCTGCGCCCCCCCCCTCCCCACACTTCGGTTATGTTAATATGGTATTGTATTACCTAAAAACGTGTAATTTTTCGTGATTATAGCCGATTTTGGCAAAACTTTCAAGTGGTTTTTTAAATATTTCAACGCAACAGCGGCAGCTAAAATGTTAATAAACCTTTATTTAAGAACCCCTAAGACCCCCCCACAGTGTTAGTTTCTTCAAATTCAGGCGACTCGATTCAAAAGCCAACCCACATAATTTACTATACTTACCACATTCTACCCCTTAACACTTGATAAAATGTCCCAATAAATTCAAAAGTTCAATATTCTCGAGTCGAACTATAATAACCAACACTTTTGTTTGTAATATCGTAACCCCAAAACTTTTAAAAATATTAAAAAATACTGATTTTTTCACTGAATTTAGCCGATTGCACATAGGCATATTTTAGATAATTATACTTTCAACATCTTTTATAACTTACTTACCAGTATAATCTGCTGTACGTTGGTAAATATTGGTAAATATCCTCCAGATTACTTAACAAAGTTCCGTATTGAAATTCTGCCAAACTTCGCAAAAAAAACCTTATATATTATGTTACGAGAACTGCCACGGATGGTCATAATCATGTTATCAGTGTTTTAAATCCAGGAATGTAGAAATATCACTAAAACAACAATTTATATCGTAACCACGGACAGAGTTGAACAACCACTTGACATTAATGACAGAAAATCAGTGTTGCCAAAAAATGAGTGAATTTAGTTCTGGATTATTTAATTTCTACTCTTTTATGTCGCACTATTTTTAAATCTCGCGTCAACCTTTTATATCATATAAATTGTGTAAGGACGTTATAAGTTGATAGTAAGAGTTTTAAAGTAAAAATTATTTTTTTCTTTTCAGCGCATTTATAGAAATACTTGTTTTTTAAAAAGGTTTTTAATTTTAATTTTTTATATGGTGTTTAAAGTTTTTTTTATGATAAAGTGCTAAACATTACTTCTTTAAAATACTTCCATTACAAATAAAGATTATTGAAATTGTTGTTTAGTTTTCTCATTTTGTTTTCCCAACTTTAAGTAATCCTTATAGATGAAAAAACTTTATTAATGTAAATAATAGGAATATTTTACAATGTTTTGAAATAGGAGCAGTTAATGTAGAAGGTTCATTTTCATCTTGTTACTCTACTGTTATACTCATAGTCCTCTTCTTAGAGGACCCTTCCTACACTAACTACATAAAAATAATTGATCGGCGTTTAGAACCATGAAAATACATGTTTTTCAGTTTTTCAGTTCCTCCTGTTTAAGAGTCGTAAGGTTAGATATCCAAGTATTTTTAATAAATATTATTGCAGCATTTTTAAAATACAACCAGTAACAACCTATCAGTCTATCCTCTTGCGATTTTAACTATAACGAAAAGCAAAGTGTCTATCTTATCTAACCATACGGCCCCTATAGACAAGTGGCAAATGCTCACTCCATGTCTATTCGTAATTCGTCGTAAACTGATGTGTACTGACTGACTGAGTACTGTGTAATTTATTTATTTACATTACATTTTACTTTTATATATTACTCACGTTTCTGGCTGACCCGTCGCAGAACTTCCTCATTGGTGACTTTCTGAGTCCAGGATATAGACATCATGCGTCTCTATGCCCACATTTCAAAAGCTTCTATACGTTTCCTAAGATCTTCCTTTATTTTTAGTTCAAGCCTCACATCCGTATAGGCCAGGGGGGCGCTAAATAATCACAACCAAACCACAACTGAACCACAGCCGTTCTGCCGACTTCGTAATTCGTATAGCGCCATCGCGTGTGTCAAACGCGATAGCATTATAACGGCTGAGGTTCAATTGTAGTTTGGTTCAGATTGTTCAGCGTGATCGCCCCCCTGGTATAACATTTATAACGGTTGGTGCAAAAATTAAAACCTTTTCTTGAATAAATCGCCATTTTATTACTTTTAACAACTTTATAGCCATCTTGGTTTTGTAATGGGCGATTTTCTGACAGCCCAAATTAAAAAGTAAAAACTAGTTCAAAAACACCCGATAGATGTCGTTTTATAAAAGCCGGCCACCAGCCGTACCTACCTAAGGGCTGTAATAAATTCTACACTTTTACTTGTCTACCAAAAGAATAAAAAAATAGTAAGTCCTTACCTATTAATATTCAGTACATCCAGAACCTATTTCTATTTTGGAATAGAATAAATATTACGCAGCCATACACGTGCTCTTCATGAACCCGCCTTTTACCATGCGCCATACTAATCTATGCTAAGCGCCATCTATGAAGTCATTTACGAACAAATTTCTTTTTTTTTATGATCTCGGAAAATCGCCCATTGTAAAGACGATTTGACAAACCGTAGACAAAGAACCTCGGACCAAAAGAACTGTCTACGTGACAGACAAAACCAAGATGGTGGCAGTGATGCCAGCTTACAAAATATGAACTAAAGTTACAAAAATTCAATAGCTTGCACAGACATATAATAAGAAGTATATGTCTGTGATAGCTTGATTGAATAATTTAAGTTTCCTAACACATTGGAGAAGACGTATTCGGAAGGCGATTATAAGGTTTCGGTTGCAAAGTACCTTTCTCATTTTTCCAAAGGCACTGCGGGCGATATTTACCTATATTTAAGGATCACCAACATGACATCTATGTCACGTTGGTGATCTTAACCAATAGTTACCATTACAGAGCTAATATAGTAGGTAATACGTAGTATCTAATTAAATATTGTCACAATTACAGGAGATCAAATTTCTAGTGAAAAGTACTTACAGCAGCACGCGCGCTTTGTACAGCGAATTAAAAATAGACAGGAGGTGAGCGTTTGCCACTTTTCTAGGTGGCCTGAAGAGCCTTTAAAAAACTTTTCTTGTATTTTGACATTGAATTGAATTGAATTAAATTGAATCGACATCGAAAAAATTAAATCGAAAGTGTCAACCTCTATAGACGTTTACATATTTATATATGACGTTAGACTTGTGCACGGACAGGTAATCTCTGTGTGTGAATATAATAGTGTGCGTCTATTTTATGCTAGTGTTCAACAATGTTGTCATTTGCGTGCGTAGCGACGTCATTCAAAAAACATTAGTAAGTTACAGACTTTTTGCATAGAAATTAGTGCGCGACTGCGCGTGTCGTCTCCTGTTGGTTGAATGCTCTAAGGGTTTGGGGGAACATCATTTATCATTCATTATCTTAATCACCACTCATTATCATCAAGGGAAAAAAGAAATAAAGAAACTAATGACTAGGCAGTATGGTCTCTGACCTTAGCCTGTTTCTTAACGGAACAAACATAAAAAAAATCAAGTTAATCAAGTGTCACTCACATTCAGTATTCAGTTTGTTGTGTTGTGTTTTGTGCTTGGCTATCAGTTTTCGGACTTTCAGTTTCTGTCTGCTTGGTAACTATTATGAAGCGGTTTTAGTTGATGAAATAGTTTTTTAAAACTCATGTGTGCCAAAGAAAGTTCCTTCATGAATATATGAAAATTGCTTGTTGTAGATTACCAATATCTAGAATACTAGTAAGTTCCATCTGAAATCGCAAAACAACAAAGGGCTGCGGAGGCGGCAAACTGCTGCCAGTAGACTAACAGCTACAGCATGTGGGATTCGGCGACGTTTCTCGGGGCGCTGACGCCCAAGTTTTACGTCGCGCTGACCGGCACCTCGTCGCTGATCTCCGGGCTGATTCTGATCTTCGAGTGGTGGTACTTCCGCAAGTACGGCACGTCGTTCATCGAGCAGGTGTCGCTGGCGCACCTGGGCCCGTGGCTGGGCGGCGGCGCGGCGGCGGGCGCGGCCGAGTGCAAGGTGTGGCGCAACCCGCTGGCGCTGCTGCGCGGCGCCGAGTACGGGCGCCTGTGGACGGCTGCGCGCCGCGCGCCCCTCACCTACTACGACATGAACCTGTCGGCGCAGGACCACCAGGCCTGGTTTTCCTGTGGTGCAGAGGTGAGGGAAAATTTTGTTTCCTTATTAAATCAATCTTCCAACTTTCAAAATGATGAATGTTGGTACCTATTTCATAAATATTTAGTGTTTTTGCTCTGAGCAAATGTTACACACTTCATACTTAGTTATTAACCATAACGTAATCTATTAAAGTGTTGTCTATGCAATAAATTATTAATGAAATAATTCTTAAAAATAATATTTTACATTTACAATATATTAATGAAACAGTAATACCCAGCCTAATAGTAGAATTATAAGACTTTATTGCATTCTATTAAAACTATTTTAACGGGACCTAACACAATTAATTTTAATGAGTTCGCTTGTGACCACGGCCGCAGCATCGCGGCCGAAACGTCAAGCAGTAAGTAGATATGTACTTACTTACAAAAATTAATTGTGTTAGGTCCCGTTAAAATAGTTTTAGTAGAATTATGCCCAGAATGCAACTTGAAAGATGACAACTCTATTACCTTTGTCCTGCCACCATGTTTTAGTTTATAGGGTTGTATGGTACAGCAAACCACACAGTAATTAGTACATTTTCAATGTTGAAACTTTATGCCAATGTGCCAAATATAGGATGTGGTGCGTCAGTCCGTCATTCAACTGGGACTAGCCATCATTTATTTAGTATCATTATTCATAAGGTTTTTTTGTGACAATAAACTGTATGTAAGTACTAACTCATTTACTTTGTATGTTTGGTGTACCATCATTTTGTACAAGGGTACTTGTTTAGTAGTTGTTAGTGTAATAAGTATAATTATATTGACGGTTGAAAGGCTAATTGGTCTAAACGACATTTTTTGCGATATTGAGTTTAATACATATTCGGAATCAGTAATTTTTTTCCGTCGTTTGAGTCGGGTTTCCAAATTTTTTGACTACTTTTTTGGTGCTTAGCACCCAGAACAAAACAGGCCTCATTTCTAAGCTCATTGATACATACAACACAAAATTAGACAAATTAGACATGAATCTACCTTGGAATAAGATAACTTATTATTGGAGGAACTTCAAAATGTTTCAGAATCTAATTTAGTAGCTATATTTAGCGATTTCAATTACGGTGGAGTAAAGTGGTTGAATGAAGACGATGGATATGTATCTCCATTAGAAACCAATTTTTTAGAGTGGTACAAAGATAATAATCTGGAACAGTTAGTGGACAGACACACTAGATATAGACCAGGGAATAAACCATCTTTTCTGGACCTGATTATGACAAACGATGAAACACTTATTGCAGATATAGAACACCAAACTTCTATTGGGAAGAGCGACCACTCCTGCATGATTGTTTCAATGCAATTTCCAAGAACTGAACAAGTTGCCAGAACACAAATTCGGTTAAACCACAAAAGAACTAATTATGATAAAATGAACATGTTATTACACAATTTAGAAACATTACGGGACCTGCATTGCCCCAAGTCCCAATATAGACATTTTACCGACACTATCAAGAAAGCAATTAACCAGTGTATGCCAAAAATTAAAGTTCGACGTGGAGCTCCAGACAAGCCTTGGATATCAAAAGATACAAAAATCCTTATCGACCAAAAACACACCCTGTGGAAAAGATATATTTTGACCGGTCTATATAAGACACCATGATTACAGAAAGGTAAACAATATGCTGGCAAATAAAAACAAAGCAGCTCGCATTACTTATGAGAGTGATCTTCTAAATGCTGGACCAAAAAAATTCTACTCGTATTTAAGTAAACAAGTATCATCAAAAGTTAGCATACCAACTGCCCTATGTAATAAGCAAGGCCTAACTGTTACTGGATCACAAGAAATAGCCGAACTATTTGCGGAACAGTTCTCGAGTGTTTTCTAAGAAGAACCATTGGATCGACTGCCCGAATTAAATCCAAATCTACTGGTTAAGGATTCTGTAGCAGACATTTTCCATATTAGCATTTGCTCAGTGGAAATAAAACAATAATTTAGTATGGTCACATATTTAATATAAAATTATAAAGTAATTAAGGGCACTCTTAAAATAACATCATCGAAAAGTGGAGCAGGTCTAGTCATGCCTTCATGGCGAGCAAATCTGTGAGCAGCACCCAACAGTTCGTAGCCCCACAATGCAGTTAAAACTCTGGCTGTCCACTTCTACGTGAAGCTCTTTGAGCTCGGTGCCAACAAGGAACACAAGCTTCATTTTCTGAAGAAAGCTGAAATAAAAAATCATAATTAAATTACAAAAGTAACAGAGTGTAAAGTAAATATTTTTATAATCTCACACCAATTCTTACAAGAATGCTGACCTAAATATTTACTATCTTGAGTATCTCAGGTAACAAATTGATAGTTTAAGTAGGTCAGTGGCCTAGCCCCGAAGTAAGCACTGGAAGGCTTGTAATATGTTATACTAGGCCAATGGGTAAAAATGCAGTTGTGATAGTAGTAATAACAGTGGCGAGGGATGTGTTTGGGGAAATACGGCGAAGGTAAGCCGGCCAAGAATTTACAAATCAGACAATAATAAACATGGAATGTTAAACTCATTGGTGGCACTAATTACTGACATAATTATTAAGATCTGCATGGTGGATCCCTTGAGGGGATTTCTTATAGGGAAGCCGATGGGAATCGGAATGTATGGTATATATGTATTTAGTAGAATTATAATATAGGTAAATTGTCATGGCCTCAGGTACAAATGCTCGTATTCGTCATAGAAACATTTGCCCCTACTGGGATTCAAACCCAGGAACTCAGAGTAGTTATCACCACGAAAACCATTGTACATATTACTCCACCACGGAGGTAGTCAATAAGTAAATACATGTAAGGTTAATTAATATAATAATAATAATAAGGTTAGTTAATTATGTTAGTCATCCTTTGTTCCTCTTCATTTGGCTCTTGAAAGAAAACTTTGTCTGCTCATTCTTAAAATAGAACGTCCACATACAACTCGTCTTGGCGATGGCCAACATGCCTTGTAGTTTTACTTTCAGATGCAATAGAATGGGTTGCTAATTCCCAGGAAGCATGACAAATATAATCAGGTGTTGCCTAAAACAATAAGAGCATGGATTAAGTTTATTAATGGATCAACAAAATAGTAGAATATTAGTAGTAACCGATACAGAGGTGCATTGCTGCACCAAATATGTACCATGTGTTCTCGCTCTCGGTTTAGATGTCTAAAATGGTTGACGACATTTTCGTACTATGTACGACTTACCTCTCAGGGATATGACCAAAAACGAATAGTGTCGACTAAGGCTTGACTCTCGTTCGTCAGTAAATTAGGCTTGTTGAAAAAATATCGATATATCGATAATTTTTGGGCGATATTGTTTTTCCCGATATATCGATACATCGATACAAAATAACCAATATCGAAATTCGTATCAAAATCGATATATTTTTTAATATTATCATTTCATCACGATCTAAATAAATTCGCCAGAATTCAAAGCCGTAAAAGATTTAAAAAAGATATAGTCGTGCTGAATTCCATTAATCTAATCTGTGGTAGTGAGTGCGTAACTGTCACTGTCAGTGCATTGCTTCATCAAGTCATGTCATGTGTGCATGTGTGCTGCGTCTACGCAACGGAAATATTTAACACCTATGTCATCCTTCGTGCCGTCAGAGAGAGTGGCTTCTGCCGTAAATCTGGCGGTTACTAACAACAGGAGCCGGCTGACGGCGAAACACGTCAAAAATAGAGTTTTTTTACTCTTACTGCGGGACAAATAATAGCTTGACTGATTGATTCCTTTGTTGTAAGTGCAATTTTCATGAATAAAATATTAATTTAAAATAAAAAATCTATTTTTATTACCGGGCTAGGCTGGCTTAAATAAATTTTTTAATCGACTTTAAATAAAACCAGGAGGTTCTTATTTTTTTTCTTTAAAGTTGGTTAAAAATTTTACCGATATATCGATATTTTTTTCGCGATATATCGTGGTCGATATTGATATTTTTTTAAATATCGATGTATCGATATTTCGATATTTTATTTTATTTCCGACATCCCTACAGTAAATGCCGCCTGCGATTCAATTGAAATGCATTGCATACTCGACATTGTGATGGTAATGTATCACCCAATCAGGCAGTAAAACTATCACGAAAGTGCAGCACAACACAATATTGTTTTTGTTCATTTCATTAGCACATTCACAAAGCGGCTTTTCGCAAAATAGGTAGGAAGGAACTTTTAAATTAAAACATAATAAATAGAATAAACGTTTATGTTGACCAAAAGCTCAATGATTGACATGGACAGTGTTGCAAGTAGTTTTATTCGTCTTTTTACGAGATACAAATCGATAAGGAAATCAATCTTAAAAATAATATAAATAATAAATATCAATAGTAAATAATCAACTATTTTAAGATAAAAGTCTGTAATTGTATAGGTTTAAGCTCTAAAATAGTTGCACAAATAGGTTTTTAATCAAAACAACATACACTAATAAGTTTTGAGAATTGAGAATCGATTTCAAAATCGATTTATCGATATTTTTATGGCAGGCAACTCTGACAGCAGATTTTTGTTTTGCGTATAGTATCTGCTAGTTGAAATGCGTTTCGTTATTAGTTGTAGTATTATTATTTCGCTTTAAGATTTTTCTTTACTCCGGACTTCTAAAAATATAACATTTACTGGAAAATAATGAGAAAAAATTAAGGAACCAACTATGCAAATATGGTACCAAAACATGAACATTGTGGGGTTGTACGCCAGTACGCGTTCTCCTTTGAACTTTAGTGTTTGGCTCTAAGGATCAATATTCATTGGAGAAGTTTGAACTGACGCGAAACAATCAATTTTGAACTTTATTGTTTGGTGCTAAGGATCAATATATTCATTGGAGAAATTCGAACTGACCCGATTGGATTGACGATCACACACTCACGGTCAGTTTGGCGCGACGCGCCGGCTTTACGTGTCGCGCCGTCAGTTAAAACTCTGGAGTGATGATTTGACATTCACGATCAAATTTTGGACTGACGTCAGTTCAACTGATGGGAAAAACTGATCGTCAGTGGCCACCTTAAGTCTATTGAGTATGAGGTGTGAGTGTGAGTGAACGTTTAGATGTGTGTGTTGCGTTTGTGTAGGTGGGTGTGTGTATTTTTAACGTTGCGTTGGAGGATGAGAGCAGTTGACCATGAAGAAATTTTAGTTTACGAGAACAAATGATTATGAGAGGGGAGAAATTTTTTTTCTGTAGTTGCATAGTCCATGGACTTAAGAAATTTGGTGGTAGACTGTTTACAACTATATTTTGTGAGCGGGTAGATGTTAAGGGAGCTGTTTATTTTGTTATAAAGATAACTTCCAAGAAAGCCGTAGAAGTTATGCGAGAAGGCGGTTTTAATTTTTTTATATTTTGGACAATGAAGGCAAAACAGAAATTGGTTTGTAGTTATTTGCGTCGTCCCTGCTCCCACTCTTATAAACCGGGGTGATGATAGCTAGCTTTAGCAACAAGGGAAATGTACCTTTTTAGGGTTCCGTAGCCAAATGGCAAAAAACGGAACCCTTATGGGTTCCTCATGTCTGTCTGTCTGTCCGTCCGTATGTCACAGCCACTTATTTCCGAAACTATAAGAACTATACTGTTGAAACTTGGTAAGTAGATGTATTCTGTGAACCGCATTAAGATTTTCACACTAAAATAAATAAAAACAATATTTTTTGCGGGTTCCCCATACTTAGAACTGAAACTCAAAAATTTTTTTTTCATCAAACCCATACGTGTGGGGTATTTATGGATAGGTCTTCAAAAAATATATTGAGGTTTCTAATATAATTTTTTTCTAAACTTAATAGTTAGCGCGGTAAAAATGTGTATCCCCCCCCCCCGTAACTTCTAAAATAAGAGAATGATAAAACTAAAAAAATATGTGATGTACATTACCATGCAAACTTCCACCGAAAATTGGTTTGAACGAGATCTAGTTAGTAGTTTTTTTTTATTGCGTCATAAATTAATTAATTTAAAAAATACTCTATTGGTAAAAAAAAAGAACTTTTATATGATATTACTTGCTGCTACGGAACCCTTCATGGGCGAGTCCGACTCGCACTTGGCTGCTTTTTTTAAAGCACGTGTTAACCAGGTGGCAGAAGTAAGGCACCAATACTTAGATTAAAACAAAAAGGGAAGATACGGCATTAGCTTCTCGTGAGTGAGCCGCCAAAATTAGGCCTAAAGGCACAATTTCACTTCAGTCACAATTTGCCAAGCGAACAGGCTACATCGCACTATTTCGGATATTCTACTGTGTGAAAAAGAGAAAGACGCTACTCCGCAGTGGCGTCGGAATCGGTCGTACGAACTCGTCTGTTGCGAAGCGACCGACACGTAAACGCGCTACTCGCCGACTCCCTCGCGCTGACGTTGAAACTTACCGCTTTGTCTCGCTCGCTCGATTTACACTTTATAGGTGTGCGTGTGTGAGTGTTTGCTTAAGTAGTTGAGTAGGACTTTATTTTGAATGACTACAAGTAGGAGCATGCCGTATCTTCCCTTTTTGTTTTAATCTAAGCACCAATATGTTACTAGCTAGTTTAAGAAAACTAACTGGAATTCGGTCCCAGCCGGGGGCATTATCTGATTTAAGGCTCATAACAATGGCATGTACCTCTTGTGGATCGGCGTCCATTAAAACAAAAGATGTAAGGTGATTACCACTTAAATTATGAGATAATGTTGAGGACTGTGTAGCGTTTATTGGTGTTATTTTACTAGCAAGGTCACCTCCTATGCTTGAATGCTATGAAAAAGTTGTTAACGTTGTCAACAGATTCATTTGGAAAAGATTCAATACTCAAGAGTTTATCATTATCAGTGTCGTTATGCTCTTAATGTTACGCCAAAGGCATTTGGAATTTTTCATAGATTTTTCTAATTGTAGTCTTTCGTAGTTATTTTTAAGTTTTATTATTAGTTTGTTACAGAAATTGCGATAACTTCTGTGGGTGACACAGAGGATTTCATCATATATACGACCTCCTTGGTCGCGTGGTTTGTACACCGGTTTTCATGGTGTCGCCATCTCTGAGGTCCCGGGTTCGATCCCCGGTCGGGTCAATTTAGAATTTATTGTTTTTACTTCGCGATACAACGCTAGATGGCGCTAGGCGTATCTTAATACGCTTACAAGACGTCTGGAGGTGTCCATTGGCGGTGTCCAGGTCCACCACCCGCACGACACCATTCTTCCCAGGCAGGGTGCGAGTAATGCGCCCCAGTCTCCATTGAAGGGCAGGCAGGTTGTCCTCCTTGATGAGGACGAGCTCGCCAACTCGGGGAGGGGAGGATGGGGACAACCATTTGAAGCGGGTTTGGAGTGTGTGGAGGTAGGACTGGGTCCACAGCGTCTAGAAGCGCTGGGAAAGGGCCTGTACCATCTGGAATCGCCTACGTGTGGAGATCGGCCTATCTTCCACGGATAGTTCGGGAAGGGCCGTTAGTGGGCGGCCTATAATGAAATGTCCGGCTGTAAGCGGCACAAAGTCTGAAGGATCAGACGAAAGTGGGCAGAGAGGTCTAGAGTTAAGGACAGCTTCGATTCGTGCTAAAAGTGTAGAGAATTCCTCGAATGTGAGGTGCTGTTCGCCAATTACGCGATATAAAAGTTGCTTAGTTGATTTTATGTTGATCTCATGTAACGCACCGAACCATGGTCCCTTAGGGACGTTCAATAACCAAGTTATGTGCTGACCAGCAAGCTTGTGCGCAATCGTGTCATTATTTGAGGCAAGAAAGTTTTGTACTTCAATGAGCTGATTTCTAGCGCCTACATAATTTGTACCGCAGTCCGAGCGAATGAGAACCGGGGCACCGCGGCGTGCTATAAAACGCTGTAATGCCGCGAGGAACGCTTCCGTGCTGAGGTCCGAGACCGGTTCCAAATGAACCGCCTTAGTGGAGAGGCACACGAATATACAAAAGTACGCTTTTAAGAGTTTAACATTACGTAGGGTGCTAGATTTAACGAGGAATGGGCCGGCAAAATCGGTCGTGACTTGACTAAATACTGGCTGAGGCGTAACTCTATCGGCTGGCAGGTCGGCCATGAAGGGCGCTTGCGGCTTGGCCCGGCATCGAAAGCATCTAATGCATTTAAAGACTCGGTGTCTAATAATACGGCGCGCGGACAATATCCAAAATTGTTGGCGTAGGATTGCGTGTAAGGTGTCAGCGCCAGGGTGGCAGTGTATTTTGTTGTGTTATCAATGATGAGGTCTACAAGTGGGCTAGAGCTGGGAAGTATGAGCGGATGCTGCGCGTCATATCGGATAGACGCATGGGACAGTCGTCCACCAACTCTAAGGAGCTCATCTTTAATGAGAGGTGACAGCCGCTGGAGTCTGACGGAGCACATTTTGCCAGTTTGAAGGCGGTGGATGTCCTCTGCAAACTCATTGTGCTGAACACTGCGCACCCAGTAAAGTAGGGCCTCTCTTCGTTCACTGACGTACAAGGGGCCTGAGCGTCGCGAATCTGGGTGGTGTCTGCAGTTGTGCAGAAAGCGTTTTAGACAAGCTGTCACTCCGACGAGCTTGTCTAGTGAACTGAACCGAGTGAGCAAGTCAAAGTCAAGACCGGGCACTGTGACCAGTGACGGGACGTGTTTGGGCTTAAGGCCGGGCAGGGCGTGATGGCCCAGAGCTAAGGGCATCGCAGGCCAAGACTCACAAGGCTGCCCAAGCCACGTGGGAGACCACCATAGGTCGTGGGCTGACAGGGATTGCGCAGACATCCCTCTGCTTGCGCAATCTGCCGGGTTGAGCTCGGAAGGTACGTGTCGCCAGGTACATTCTGGTGAGCCTGAGCTGATTTTGACTACCTTGTTGGCTTCAAAGGGTTGAAGACGGTGAGGCGGTGTATTGAGCCAGGCCAGGACTATCGTACTGTCTGACCAACATATGTGTTGTTGTATACTGATATGGGCCGATAACTGAACCGACACACGGATCATGAGCTGGGAGAGTAGGGTGGCGGCCGACAACTCTAACTTGAGGATTGTGAGGCGATTCTTTATTGGTGCGACTCGCGACTTGGCGACAATCAAGTGTACCAAAGTATCTCCGGAGGCATCGAGCTCATGGAGATAAACAACGGCGGCAAACCCGGCTTCAGAGGCATCTGCAAACCCGAGAAGCGAGTATGCAGCTGAGCCTTTGTTTGCACAAACGTGCCGAGAGAAGCGAATGCTAGACAACAGCGGCAGATCCTCTGAGATGTGGTGCCACTCCGTTTGTACTTCAGAGGGAGTGGGCTCATCCCATTCCAGCTTCAGTAGCCACAATTGCTGAAGCAGCAGCTTTGCGCGGAAGATAACGGGAGAAACCCAGCCGTTTGGGTCATAAAGTGAGACTACAGTGCTTAAAATAGACCGCTTTGTGACATGTGTGATGGGGGGCAGAGAGATGCGGTAGGTGAACTCGTCTGACTGAGGGCTCCACTGTATACCCAAGACCTTAATGGACGTGGACTCTGGGTTCATGTCGAAGTCCTTGGGCATGTCGCATTGGTTGTCGGGAAATCTCTCGAGCAGCTTAGGCGAGTTAGATGTCCACTTACTGAGCTGAAAGCCGCCTAGGTCTAGCAGACTTATCAGCTCGTCCTGGAGTGCTTGGGCGGATTCAACTGTGTCATGACCACACAAGATGTCATCAACGAAGATAGACTTGCGAAGAACCTGAGCGGCTCCAGGGTAGCGATGGCCTTCATCATCAGCTAGCTGAAGCAGAGTGCGGATTGCATGGTATGGGCTTGATCTTAAGCCGTACGTGACTGTATTGAGGGCGTAGGTGAGCAGAGGGTGATCTGGTGAGGACCGCCATAGTATCAGCTGATACCGTCTCTGGTCTGGGGCAACCAGCACATTTCTGAACATCCTCTGGATGTCAGTGCTGAAAACGACTGGATGCGTCCTGAAGGACATGATGATGTCCACAATGTCCTGTTGAAGGGCGGGGCCTGTGTGTAGGCATATTTATTTTATTTATTTATTTAAACTTTTGCAACATAACATTACATGGCGGACTTAATGCCTGAGGCATTCTCTACCAGTCAACCATAGGGTGGTGCAGAGATAACATGGTAGGTGCATTTAGGTGCGATAATAAAAGTGGAAGCGTAGGTATACTTTTAAATATTTTAAACATACTTAATACAAAAACATATAAGTAGTAAAATCTATAAACACTATATTTTGAAAGTAGGTACACATCACTTTAAATATATGCATATATAAATATAATATAAATATAATATAAATATATACATAAACATACAATACATAATTTATAAATATGAAGTTATTGAGATGATTCTGCCATGGTTTTTCCAGAGAAGAGCAAGCGGACTTTCTTTTTAAATGCTTCGCGACCAGTGGTCATCCTGATTTCGAGAGGCAGCGCGTTCCAAAGAAGAATAGACTGAATAAGAAAGGAGGAATGTACAAATCCAGAAGTATGGGAAGGAGAGAGAAGGAGAAGATTGTTAGAAGACCGGAGATTCCTACTATGAGAAGAGCAAAGATACTGGAAATAGGGAGTTAGATAAGAAGGAGCATTAGGAGAGTTTAGTATCGAAAAGAGTGTGGTCAGAGCTCGTAAACGTCTCCGCTGGCGAATGGGCAGCCATTTCAGCTCGGACCTATACTGTGATATGTGGTCATACTTCTTCAGATTGAATATAAATCTAATACTGTTGTTGAGCAGTCTGTCGAGCTTGTCAAGCAGGTCTGAGTTAAGGTCGTAATAACACACGTCACCATAGTCAACCATAGGAAATATTAAAGTTTGCGCAAGCATTACCTTCGTCTTGAACGGTAGAAAGTTCCTCAGGCGGTTTAAGGAGTGCAAAGTCCAGGTAACTTTTTGGCTAACACTAGCAACCTGAGAATGCCAGCTGAGTGTAGAATCGAGATGTAGGCCAAGATTTTTGACGGTCGTGCTAAACGGTATGACCGTTCCGTCAAACACTATAGGGGGAAGAGAGGTAATCCCCACTTTGCTTGTCAATCGCGGGCTACCAACAAGTATCGCCTGACATTTTGTGGGATTTACAGCTACACCAAACCTACGAGACCAGTCGTTAATTTCTTCCAAATCCCGATTAATTTTTACAACGGCGTCTGATAGTTCGTCCACCCTTGCATGGGTGTAAAGCTGAAGGTCATCGGCGTACAGATGATACGCACACTGAAGGTGGTGGGTGATAGAGTTAATAAATATTGAAAATAATAATGGAGAAAGTATACCGCCTTGTGGAACGCCAGCATCCAAATTACACCAATTTGATGTTGTGTCATCGATGCGGACGGACTGCTGACGCTCTTGAAGATAAGAGGAGAACCATTCCTGTACTCTAGATGAAACCATAAGATGAGAAAGGATGGAAAGGAGTATGTTATGACTGACGACATTAAAGGCGTTTGAGAAGTCGATGAGTACTAAGACTGTGACTTTCGTATCCTCCATACCTTGTCTAATGTCACCAGTCACTTTCAGGAGAGCGGAAACAGTGCTGTGCCCAGGCCTAAAGCCAGATTGTAGGGGACCAACGAGGTTATTCTGGTAAATGAATTTTGAAAATTGTTTATGAACACAGGCCTCGATTGCCTTGGATAGAAACGGAAGAATGGATATGGGTCGATAGTGGGAAGGCAAGGACGGATTAGAGATCTTAGGTAAAGGGCGCACATAAGCCTTACGCCACTGGGAAGGGAATTGGCCAGAGTCTAGGGAAAAGTTGATGATGTGGGTAATCGGAGAAATAACATAATTTATGATAGCGATAACCATCCGACGACTGATGCCGTCATGTCCTAGGACTCCGGATTTGATGGAGAGGATAATCTTTTTGATTTCATCCACAGTAACAGGAGAGAAATGAAAAGGGTCAATACTAGGACGAGGTAGACCTGCAATGTTATTTACCGTCTGACAATTGGTTGCATGATCCATACTAGCAGTTGTGGTGAAATGACGATTTAAATCATCCAACGAAATTGCGTTCGGCAGAACAACACTACGCGTCTTGCCAACACCAAGGGTTCCAAGGAACTTCCAGATATCAGCGGGGGAGGACGAGGAGATGTTTTCAAAGATGCGTCGGCGTTTAGCGTTGCGTATCATCTGATTACATAAGTTTCTCGCAGACTTGTATAGACCCCAACTCTCCTCACATCGCTCTCGTTTAAATTTCCGAAAAGCCCGATTTCTACGTCGCATAGCAATACGAATCCCTCTGGTCAGCCATGGAGCAGGTGGTCGCTTAAGTTTAATTGGCTTGACTGGTGCATGAACGTCATAAAGTGAGAGGCATACATTTATGCTGACACCATTGGAGCTTATGCAGCTATCATCAAAAACAATGCGCAGCTTATCCGACCCTGACTTAAATACGCCATGGTGAGGGATGTAGAAGTGAGGTTTATGGGCGAA
Source organism: Scoparia ambigualis (assembly GCA_963921215.1). NCBI lineage: Eukaryota > Metazoa > Arthropoda > Insecta > Lepidoptera > Crambidae > Scoparia > Scoparia ambigualis. The sequence continues at coordinate 334,094 of OY992511.1, forward strand.
TGTATTTGGGTGACAGGGAGCCATGTAGCGAATGCAATCCGGATAATCCGAAATCCGTTATATCCGGATTTACATGTATTTATACTGGGCTGTTAAATCCGGATTTGAAAATTCGAATCCGGATTTTTTGAACTTGTAATTAAAAATGAAATAAAATAAAAAAATATTTATTTAACTACACACAATACACAGAAAACTACAGAAAACATTTACATGGCTCTGTTAGACTTAACGGCAAGGTTAGATAGACCCTAGCAGAGCGGAGTGCCGCGCGGCGCGGGGCAAACACTGCGAAAACTTGTAATGAATGTAAATACATACACCAATTAAAGTTAAGAAATATAAAATTTGCACTGACATTCGATGAGTGGACGGCTACCAATCATCGCTTTATAAATATCGACATACCTACACAGCAAATCCTTTAAAATGGGATCTTGTCTCACAACCTAGGTTTGATTATTATCCAAGAGTCTATGCCAGCTGAAGTTTGCATTTCTTTGATCCAGGCTAGATTGGCTTTGTATAATCTCACTTTAAATGACTGCGAAAATGATGTGCTTGCCATGCATGACTAGGTACTGATGGAGCAAGCGTCATGTGCAGAGTAGGACGCCTTTTGCTTATATATGCCATCAGATATGTATGTATGTCATGCTCATGGGATTGATTTAGCCATCTGTGATGTGTTATATGACAGAAACAATCACTTACCATCGGGGAATCAGCTATCGATCAGCGTTATTCAACAGACGAAGTGGACTTTCGATTCGAAGCATTATAAAAAAGTCAGAACAGTAGTAAAACTCTTCAAAAACTCACCTACTTAAAACGTCTCTATCTTGCAAAAACACGTCAAAGATGAATTTGGAAAAGAACTTGTGCTCTTACTGGATTGCAAAACACGCTCCAGCGTGTACGGTGGGGGTCACCGTCGCTTTAACACTTTGCAGCGATTTTCGTATGAAGCGCACCGGCCGTCCGGGCACATGAGTAACTCTGTGGTTCGGGTACGAGCCCTTACCAAATAGACGACGCGGTGTGCAAGGGATTTTGACCTTTAGACTGGTAAAGCGACGGAGTCCGCCATTGTAATACATACTACTCCAGTAGTATGGCAACCATGCTTAAAAGATTGACAAAACTCCGAACTTGTATCCAAAAGTCTTTGTTAGCTTCACTAATGAGGAGTTTCAGTTAATCCACGATCTGCATTTCTTATTAATTTTATATTTATCTATAATGTGGTTGGCACTAGTTGGATACACAAAGTCTAAAATTTTTTATATTTTAAAGTCTTATATTTTATTTTAATTAGGAGAAGTTCCTTTTCATTTTAGTTTTTGATTTAATGTAACTATTTCTCTTGTACTATACTGTACAAGAGAAAGTACTGTACTGTAGATCTTGTTTGAGTAGTAATATATTTATTTGATTAAATTGCTTGCTTTTTATTTATTTCGATTATAACATATAAAATAAACATTTCATTTAAGTTGTAAAGAGATATAATATATAGAAAACAAAATAATTTTTTTTTGTTAATTATTACAATTTTTTTATTCTAAATCCGAAAAATCCGGAAAATCCGGCTATCCGGATTTACCAAAGTAGACGGATTTGCATTCCCTAGAGCCATGTGCCCTAAGTCGATGTATTCGGCCATAAAGTCGACGTATTTAGAACGCAGAGACGGGTTCGCCATTAGCTTCTTCTCAATATTGAGGAATCTGCGTAATGCGATAGGGTGAGTTTTACCTAGTTGAGGGGCGTCCTTTAGAAAGGGCGACCGTATATCTGCCTGAGGGATCGCGTGTAGTGGTAGAGCGGAAGATTTCCTCGCATTGTTCCTCCAGGGGATCATTATGAGTGTGAGATTGAGGCAGGGGCTCGTCACACTCCCAGAACCTTTCCAGACTCTGACGTATGTCCTGGGCTGATTCAGCTGAGTCTGGTTATGAGCTAACGACGTGAGCTGAGTTAACCTGCTGCGCCGGCTGCGCATACAAGTCCTCAATAGGTCCTATCAACGCGAAGTCGAAAATCGTGCCGAAGGCTATGGGCTTGTTCGGGCCCAACGAGACCTTAGTCCCGTCCAACACCTGGCCAAGAACGTCCGCCCCCATTAAGAGGTCGATCGGGGCTGGTGTGTGGTAAAGCTGGTCAGCCAATGGCACGGGTGGCTGGCCTAGTACGTGGGAAATGTTTGGTACCTTCTCTAAGGGAAGGTAGCCAGTGACGTTTATTAAAATATGAGCTGTGGCAGTAATTGTAGGAGTATCATTGTAAGTGGGTCGGCATACTTTTGTTATTGCCGCTTTTGACTCATGTTTGTGCTGATTCCCAACTCCTGTAATTTTTAAAGAAGTGGGTTTTGATGGCTGGTTCAAAAGTCGTGCCATGCGTGACGTTATTAATGTCAGCATACTGCCACAGTCCAATAAAGCTCTGGCTGTGTGAAGATGGCCATGTACGTCCGCGACTCTTAGTGAGACGGTTGGCAACAAAATGGGTGTGCCAGTGGGCACAGAAGGTGAGTGAGCTGATTGAGTATCAGCTGAGTATGTATCAGCTGTGTGGGCATGGGTTGACTGGGCATGGGCTAAATCTACCTCTTCGCTAGGGTGCTCCGTGATAGTTGGGAGTCATAATTGCTGGCGGCGTTCGCGGGGTCTACCTGGCGAACCGGACCTGGGCGGGCTGGCTCTGTGAGCAGAGCTGGGTTGCACCTGTTTAGCCTGTGCGGGTTCGTGCCGCCTGCTGTGTCTGGGACGCTCCCTCGAGTGCTCTCTCAGCTGTGGTGGGGGTACATGTACTGACGACGAATGAGCTGAGTGCGTTGGGCCGTCTGGTCGATGGAGGGACGTGTAGTGGTTCGAGCTCCCACAGTCCTTGCATGTCCCCCTTGACCTGCACTCGCTCTCGTAGTGACGGCCGAGACAACGCTGGCAGCGCTCGCGTGCCTGTCCAAAGTCCCAACGGCCCTGTGTTGGCTGGGCATTGTACCATCTGCACGTCATGAGCCTATATCCCCTAGTGGCACAATAGGGACAGTAGGACGTCGAGCGTGAGGAAGAGGATGAGGACGATGATGAGGAGCAGCTTTGCTGGAAGGCCGAGTAGACGGGGAAGGGCTGACTGCGAGCCGGGGAGGTGGATGGGCGGTGACGCATTTGCTGCGCTGGGCGGAACGGTTGGTGAGTAGGCTGATCATAGGCGCGGTGAGGTGATGGAGCTGAGGAGCGGCCACGGTAATGGTCGGGTTGTTGCTGAGCCATCTGAGCATAAGTGCGATGGGGCAACTGAGGAGGCGCGCGGCTACGAGAAGGGCCGGACTGGGGCTGAATGGGTTGAGCCATGGCTATCTTGGAGAACTCTGTCTCCACACAGCGCGCTTGCTCCTCGAGGTAGGAGATAAGGTCCCTTAACGTGGGCAGGGTGTTACTAGACCCGTGCCTGCGTTCAAATAGCGTGCGGAGCTCGCCCTTGAGCTTCCGCACCACTATTGACACAAACACGTAGTCGTCTCCTATTGGCAGATCTAAATTGTTGAGGGCACACTGAGCTGATATGAGCGGCGTGAGGAACAGTGTGCGGATGTTCGAACGCGTATGGATGCTTGGCAGCCCTAGGATGATGTCCACAAAACTCAATGAGAACCCGGCGGTTCTCGTACCGCTTGGTGAGGATGTCCATGGCCACGGCAAAATTCTCATTAGTGACCTTTAAGTGGGACACCATACTTAATGCCTCACCGCTGAGACTTGAGAATAGGTAGTGGAGCTTGACTGCTTCCGACAGGGTCGCCATGTCGTCAGTCAGACTCCTAAACAGCGCAATGAAGGAAGGCCAGTCCTCCACTTTTGAGCTGAACCTGGGCAGCGCTATCTTGGGGAGGACGGCTGTGGGCGTATTGACGCCGAAACTGGGCTGAGCGCTATGGGTTGGGGATGACGTGGAAGAGGTTGAGATTTCCTCCCTAGCCATAAGTATCCCCAAGTACGCTCCGGAGGCTTTTGTGTGGTTCTCAGTGTATGTCCTCTCGGTCTTCTTGTCCAGGTCCTCCTCATCAAGAATGTTATAATACACTGCGTCCATTTTGTCTTTCACGCCTTGTATCTGTGTGAAACGTACGTTAAATTCCATTATGGAATGTGTGGTGCCGCCAGCAATAATTTGTGATCCTATCTCAAGGAGCTGAAGTTATAGCTTTGGCGGCCTCCCTAAATATCGCGGCTTGTGTGGTCGGCATCGCGATGAATAAAAGGAGACAAAAAAAATAATAAAAAAATAAACAAATTTAAAGGCAGTAAAAAGAACAACACCCTGTATATTCTATAGTTGGGCTGGACGTATTTGTTTACTAAGGTAAGGGCAAATGGGCTAAAATTAACGCAACAACAAAGAAAGCAAAAGTAAGTTGAAACGCCTTATATATGGCCCATGGGTGGGCAAACGCATGTGTATGTGTATGTCTGTGTTTATTGAACGCGCGTACGTAATATTAGCAGACCGCAAAAGGAAAAAACAACAAAAAAAAATCACGTCATCCGTAGCCCACTAGTGGGCAAGCGCATGCGTAGTCGATGGCGGCGCATCCAATCAGCCGGGAAAGCGTTAAGAAAAATAAAAGAGAAAAAAAATCTAATAAAAATAAAGTGTGGGATACGTTGTACGTAGCCCACAGTTGGGTAGACCTGTAGCGGAAACGAGCGCGAAGAACGACTCCGTCGCAAAAAAAAGAAATAAATAATAAAAACTTAATAAAAAATAATAAAAAAAATGGGACACTCTGTAAATGTGTGTCCTACAAGTGGGCAAACGTGTGTAGAAGCGAAGGCGACGCAAGCAAATAGACGTAAGCGATTTTAAAAAAAACTGTTTTGAAATTATGAAACACTAAGTTCGTGTGGTGAGCACGAACAAGAAATGAGCCGTTCGCAAAGGCAACAATCAAAACAATAAAATTAAAAATTAACACTCAAAAAAAATTAAATCTCGTTGTATTATTATGTAAGAAAAATACATCTGAAGCCGATAAACATAGCATGAAAAAATTAAAATAAAGGCCAAATAACTGAGCTGAATTATTTTATGCAGTGTTAAATTAGCTTATCTGTTGTAATACCAGGCACCATACAATTAACTAAATCTGTACGTAGCATGAAAAGGCAAAGGTAAAATAACTGAGCTGAATTATTATTTCAAGCACGAATTAGGCACACAAGCGCACGCAGATCACAACAACATTGTAATCGGATGCATACAAACATCAACAATAAAAACACTAAACTTGTTAGCGTAAATTAACTAGGAGTTAGCACGAATCGGATACTGGTACCACAGACATATAATAGAAGCAGACCAAACATTATTTCACAACTACATAGATGAGAATAAAACAATATTTCTACTTCTTTCTCTCTAACCACAAATTAATGAGACTATCTCGTTTCTTTTTAGTGTCGCAACACTTCCACACACATAGACAAACTGGACCGTGAGGCAAAACGCCATCTTGACAAGCTACAAATAAGCTACAAACACTTATCTATGGCTACAAAAATGTCTTCCTAGACTTGTCAACAAAGGACGTATAGGAGATTGTTTTTGCTTATTTTTTGTGATCTAATAAAGTTTATGAGCCAAAAGTACTAAAATAAAATGGTGAAGTGTAGTGCGCCCTTGTGCGGCAACTCTTCATTTAGAAAAACACCTGAAATTACGTTCCATTGGTAAGTTTTGTTGTGCCATCTAATCTCATGTTTTTTTCAGTCATTGTGTGATTATTATTAATCTTTCGGCATTGCAGAAGTAGTGAATAATTGTCATAAGTGCAAATCTCGTGAAATCTTAACGTAAAGTAGTTTCCGAAAGATTCTTGTGGTAACAATAATCAATTATATAGTAACTCTGATCTCGTTTGACGTTTCATGTACTTGTACAATTTTAAGGGGCCGTATTTAGGCTCCAGTTTTGTTTAATAGGATTAAACAAAACTGGAGATTGATTTTATATTTTTGAAGGTTGATTAGATTTAAGTATGCAATATATTTTTTCATTAGGGATAAATTAAATATGAGTAAATTATTTTTATAATATTGTTAACTAAAACCCTATCCTACCCCTTTAACCCTATGGTAGTCGTAGGGATGTATTTTTGTATGAAAATATGCATAAAATAATAACTTTTTACATTTGTTTTTCAGAATTCATCTAAATCTTTACTAAAAGGTCCGGTAAGAAGCAATGCCAGTAGAGATCATGTTTTGAGGAATTTGCAAAAATTACAGCCGACTACCTCAAGTGCTGTATTAACTATATTAAGTGAGTTAACTTAAGTATTATATTGTTGTACAGTATTCTAGGCTATAACATGAATAAGATGAGTCTGCGCAGTCTCTCAACTCTGTTACTTTGAAATATACAGAAAATGATAAATTTATTTGTTTTCAGAAACCTTCATCATTACTTCCTGAACAGACTCAAAAGTATCCCGGATATAATTTTTACGGGACTTGCAAAATATACAGTAACCCGCAGTCAGGGTCGCTGACTACTCGACCACCCGGCGGTCTTATCACTAGTTTAAAAAATTGTGACATTTTTGTTGTAATTTTTATTTTTATTAAAAAAATACCAGCAGAGTATGTATGTATGTTGTTTTTAATTACTTATTTCAGTTTTCTTATTTTACCTAACGGTTCTACTACGAGTATTTCATGCATTTTATTAAGAGATCTATTACATCTTAAATGTGATTTTTGCGTAAAATGCGCATTTTTGCATTTTGTAATAACTTGTTTAGTTGTATTTATCGTTATTATCAAAATAGGATAATAAAATCATGCTTAATATTACAAATCTCTTCTCTGCGAGAATAAGCTGAGTTCGGACGGCCGGCGCATCGTATTTTGTAGTAATTTTGCAGTTATATTTATCGTTTTTATCGAAATAGGATAATAAATTCATTATACAATCTTTATTTCTCAAGAAGTAACAATTATTTTGGTATAAATTTTGCTCAATAATATCGTAGGTAGAAGAAATTCACAGTTAACTTAAAGCGATTTTCGAAGTTTTTTGGTTTGTAATAAGATTTTTTTCTATATAAAATCAATGATATCTAAAAATTCCGAGGCCGCTACGCACTATACGACTATATAATAGATAACATCCTAATTTTTTTTCATTTCTTTAGAACAGTAGTTCAATCTAGGAGCTCAAAAAAGTGCCTTAGCGCATTTTATGAAAACCTTCATCAATTTTGGGTTTCATAAAAAAGTTAAGCAAAATTTACATAAAGCGAGGCCGCTACGAACTATGCCAATAGCTATTCTACATTATTCAATAAGTCAAAACTGGTGATGTATTTTTTTTCTTGGATCAAGAACGCCAAAATTGGCCATTTTACGCAAAAATCACAGTCGAGATGTAATAGGCCTATTAAGTTAGTGAGGTGGCGTCGCAGCCAGATACAGATACAGACAGCCTGCCTGGCACTCAATGATAGATAACATAGCATTCTACTGGTGTTTTTTTAGCTTAATGAGTATCTTCAAATGTCTAAGTATAAAATATAAAAATATCCTCTTTACGTATAACATTACTATAGATGTAGGTACTTGAGGTCCCTTGCGTGCCTGAGTTCAGCCCCTTTTATTGTAAATGTGTGCATGAAATTTGTCTGTAGGCGTAATGGGCACGCTTTTTTGTTGTAATGTTTGGTCTGCTTCTATTATATGTCTGTGACTGGTACGAACTTTTATTTGGAACACGATACCCGAAACACGAATTTTTATTCGTGTAGGTAGATCAATACTAGCCCGGACTTTGCAACGACTGTCGTGCAGAAAAGATTTTGTATGGAGATGAAATTATAAATGTTAGGAAGTGAAATAGATATAATTATGAAATATTATTTTTAGCGGACTGTAATCAAAGTTAGGGGCTGATTTGGGGCTGATTATGGTCGAAAGACCATGAAATTTAGAGGTATTCCGCGCTCGATGGACCAGAATGTATTCGCGGGTCAGAAGACACCGCCAAATACAGCAGAGTAAAGAAAGGCAGAGTAAAGAAGGTGGATAGGTCTGAAGGCTTACCTGGGATGATGAGGCAGGAGACGGGAGGCGAGCTGGCGGGCGGCGATGTAGGCGATTTGATGGTCGCGTCACAGCACACAGTTCTTTCACCTAATCACAGGCACTATCATCACAGGGTCACTATATGTAATAGTGAATTCAGTAAGGGCACTCAGTAAGGGCAGATACCAGCGCGCGTATATCTTTTTGGCGTCTCGCGGTCGCTAGCAGACAGACTGACGCGGGCGCGCGTCCGGTTTCACACTCCGCGCGCCAACTTCGCGATACAACGCTAGATGGCGCTAGGCGTATCTTAATACGCTTACAAGACGTCTCGCCCGTGGCGAGTACAGTTTTTCTAAATATTGTCTAATGTATTTAAGTATTTTAAGTATGTTTATGGGTGTTTCTCTGCTATTTGGAAACTTAGCCATACAAGACTGTCCTAAACAAATTTTATTAAATGTTGAGAATGAATGAAGGACAATATTAAATTAAATATATCTCTTTAAAAAGCCCACTTATTTTCGTCCTGGTTTTTAAGTTATAGAAGATTTTATTCAAAATCGCGACAGGGGACTGTTCTAAACGAGCAGGGGAATATTTTTATGAATAAAAAAAAAGAGTATTTCAGTATGAAAATAATCAAATTTTGTTTCTAGTTCTTACGTATTATTTAAATACATATTTTTGAAATAAATCAAGAGAAATTTCACTTATAATTTATTACTTTAACTTAAGTTATTACCATTAACAAATGTTCTTAGCATTTGTGTTCAACTTGGTAAAATCATCTTCTTAGAATAATAGTACTTTTAAGATAAAAATTGTATGAACTATAGTCAGTCTTTATAATGATTAAAAATTAAATAATAACAAAGAAATAGAACCTCTGCTAACTAATTGCTATGAAATGACAGAGGACTGTCAGTCAGGGGACTGTCATTTTTACATATAAACATTTAAACTTATCACATTAACGAAACAAATGTGGCTACATACTTTTTAAGAACAAAAACGAAAAACACCAGTAGGTACAACTATTTAAACTAGGACACTGAGCAAAACACAGTCATTCACTATTGATTAATTGATGCACCTGGGACTCCGATTTAATCGTTATAATTGGGGAGTTTTCCGACTTTCGGACGTAGACACGCCCATGCGCAGTCCAGCAGAACTTATATTTGCCAGCTCTAACTAGGTCTCTCGCTAAGAAGTGGAGTCGTGCTCGCATAGCGGTCAGCTGTTCCGACACGAATATGGGGGTGTCTTCAGATACTCGATGCCCCAGATGCTTAGCGCACAACTTATTTTTCTTTGTTGTGTTAAAAGTCTTACATAACTAGAGGATGTCCGTCTTGATGAGGGTCGACGCAGTCTCGACCATAATCGGGCTGTTTAAGGTGCCCTTTTTGCCACGAAGAACCCTGTAGATGTCCTTGATGTCAGCTTTGCAGAGAGAGCTTCCTATGGTGGACGAAAAGCATAGAACCATGTCGACTAAGTCGTCTTTCGTCTCACTTGGCCCTCGAGGTAAGTTTTTAATTTCAAAATTTGACTTGCGAGAGCCTATCTGCAGGTTTTCTATTTTTCCTCCAATAAGGTGATAGAAAGTCTTAGTTTAGTCAAGTCTTGTTTAGCCTTATTCTCCAGCTTAGAAACTTTTTTGCTCAACTCTTCATTTTGAGCAGTGAGAAATTAGATGGAGTTCTCAATGTTGCGGTTGCTTTGTTGAACGTTCTTTAAAGTCGCCGGAATGGTTTTCATATCCTGTTGTTGTGCAGTCCATAAGGATGTTATCATGTGTTTCATTTCTGCCTTAAATATTTTCAAGTCGTCTGCAGTGACACCTCGACCGCAAGCAAACACGTTGTTCGGCGGGGTAGTATCGCCTGTTGTAGACCCCGAATGACTCATCTCAGCTTCACAAACAGACATACCAGGATACTATGAGTTATTAGGATGTGTCGCGACGGTCTGTGCTCTTTATTATATTCGGCAGATAGGCGAGTATTGCTCCGCGTGGACAGCGCGCACGCAGGTATCTAGTAAGAGGAGCAACAAAGACGTCTAATATGTCTCGGCTCGGATGTGTGTCTTAAGAACATAGGTGCGCGCTGCGCAGGGACAAATCAGTATGCAAGCGCAGCGACAGCAAAACGTAGCCACTTTGGGAATGCAGTATAGCAAGTACTAGGGTTGCATAGGCGCGCGCGCAGTAGCCACAACCGAATCAGTGCGCATGCACTATAATCTAGTAAGGGTTCATTTCGTTTCATCTTAATGGGCATCTGCATCTATATACTTCACTCTGGTGCAACATTGGGGAATGCGCATATTCAACTGTTAGTTAACCTGGCGCTTAAATCATTTTCTCCCGTATTATATTATTCTAAGTCGATGCTTAAGCCAGTTTACTTTCAGCTATTTTACTTAAGTAAAATTTTAAACACTGAAAAAAGACGACAACCTCAGGCGGGAATCGAACCACGCACCTTCCGCATTCCAGGCGGCTGCCTTAACCACTTGGCTACCGAGGTCTGGCTTTCAACCGTCGAAATTTGTCAGTGCTTGATGCTTATGTTTTCAGTCAACATTGCTTCATCAAATCTTAGAAGTTTTCACCTCTGAGATCTGAAAGAAATATTTTTACAAATATTTAAACATTCGGTTAAGATGAAGCTGCGTTTATAGATTAATGTTTTTTTTATATATTTTAGGTAGCGTATTACTAACGCTTTAATATACTTAAGTAAAATTTTAAACACTAAAAAAAGACGACAACCTCAGGCGGGAATCGAACCACGCACCTTCCGCATTCCGGGCGGCTGCCTTAACCACTTGGCTACCGAGGTCTGGCTTTCAACCGTCGAAATTTGTCAGTGCTTGATGCTTATTTATGTTTTAGTCAACATTGCTTCATCAAATCTTAGAAGTTTTCACCTCTGAGATTCGAAAGACATATTTTTACAAATATTCATCTTTTTTCAGTGTTTAAAATTTTACTCAAGTATATTTAAGCGTTAGTAATACGCTAAAATATATAAAAAAAAACATTAATCTATAAATTCAGCTATTTTACTAACGGTAGGTACTTGAACCATTTTGCCTATCTCAAAAAATTACCAAATTTGATGCATGTTGGGTTAACCGACATAAATTTTCTAAAATAATACACAATTACCAACAGCAATAGCTTAAAAAACATCCTTACTTATTTAGAGATACACTGTATTAAATGAATCAAAGTCTATTAGATAGGTGTCTTTTTATGATTTTTTTCCTAAAAACAAAAACTTTAATCCGTCCTCCAGCAAGTTTTACAAAATGTCGCTTAGATCAATTAGCCATTTATTCATTCATTCATTCATTCATTCATTTATTTATTGCATCACATATTGTATGTACATTAGGGTCTTATAAAATATGCTAGTAATCATATGGGCCCAGGAAGGGCGTTGCAATTTTCTAATAGCACTTTTTTTAAATTACTAAAGTATATTACAATATTTTATGAATCATTAAATTAATTGATTAAATAGTAACAAATAATAAAACAATGATTGTATTTTTAATAAGCCTTTCAACCGTCGATATTTACTGTATGACTTTTATGTATTTTTATTTACCTATTTTATTTATATCTTGAGTTCTGGGGGGTTACTCTTGAACGCAAACTCAATCTCAATACAATTCCAATGCGATTAATATGTATCGATATTGGGATAAGTAAAGATAATTCCGGAACGCCATCTCGATAATAATTTGATCAATCAATTTCCACGCAATTTAATTCCAATGTAGCGCTATTGTCGCTTACAAAAGTGCCATTTGACATTTTTTAGATTTGTGATTGGAAATTGATCAATGCAATTGTGTTTCAAGAGTAAGCCTACTAACTAACTACACTAACACTACACTAACACTTACTTTTTTCATAGCATCTACATAACCAGTACCTTGTTTTAAAATTGTATTTTGTTTGTAGTAACTAAGTAATAGTATATTACAGAAGAAAAGTACATTATTGCTAAAATATACCGATAGTTGAAAGGCTAATTGAGTTAAATACATATTCGGAATCAGCAAATTTTTCTCGGTCGTTTGAGTCAGGTTTCGAAATTTTTTGACTACTTTTTAGGCGCTTAGGACCCAGAGCAAAACAGGCTTTATTTCTAAAATCTATACGACACAAAATTAGACAAATTTGAGGACGAAAAGTTCGAAAATTCAGAACTTTTATAACATGTGTCGATTAAGGCATTAGGCTTTTTCACCATGGTTGTGGTTTTGTCGTTTGGTCTATTTTGCATTAAACCCAAAGAGATTTAAATAGTAATAGAGCGGCTATTGGACACTATTTCATACAAAAACTTTGGGCTGGTGCTCAAGTTACGCCATCTAACGTTGAAAAGCAAAACCTTATATCAAGAATATTAAGAAGTATACTATGTACAATTAAAAATAAGTTTCACCTACCCCACGGTAGGTGTCGCCCTGCAGTAGGGATGTTCCATTAAAAATTGACAATTAGGGAAGGAAATGAAAATTCGGGTGTTTCAAATGATTATTTACTAAGTAATAAAGTGTAAAATTATTAAAAATTCAACATACTTAACTAATTATAAACAAAGAATGAATGAATGAAATAACATAAGCACCTAGCTAGTACCTACGAACAGCATACTGACAACACTCATTTTTGAAGTAAACCCACCCCCGCGATCACTCATCATAAGTAAGGATTATTATACACTCCCGTCTACCAAAATCAAGTCTACCTTAAAGCAAATGTAAAATGATTGTGTGATTGGATTAACGAATCAATTCATGGGAATGATAAGGTAAAATGGCTGACTTTAACAGATTAACACGAGTTGATCCATATAGTGATTCATTTTAAAATACCTAAGTATACATAGATATTATAGACCACATTGCGTGTTAATGACAACTCGCAATCGCAAGTACAATCACGAGCAAAAATATGTAAACAATTGTAACTTTTAAAACAATGGAATAAGAGTCAAAGTGTATACATATTGGTGCTCGTGACTGTACCTATCAAATTATTTTTGTCGATCTTAATCTGTTACTTTATATTTCATTCCATAAATTTATTTGATGCATTAGCATTAAACACCAATGTCATTACGGATGCGTGTATATGTTTAATTTGGATATCCTATTTTCTTATGTACCTATCCTTCAATGTTTTTAAGTTTAACCTTCGATCAACAATACCAACTAGATAACGCGTCACGTACCAAATCAAAGCTAAATTCTGTCCACTTGAATATTACTTGTACGCGCCCTGAGCGCGACGTCTCATTCTAGGCGTATTTAAATACGCCTAGCGCCACCTAGCGAGGTGTCGCGAAGTTGGCGCGCGTCAGGTGAAGGAACGACGCGGCCGGCGAGTGAGTCAGTCTGTCTGCTAGCTACCGCGAGACGTCAAAAGATATACGCGCGCTGGTATCTGCCCTTATTGATAGTGACCCTGGGATGATAGTGCCTGTGATAACGTGAAGTGACTTTGTGCTGTGCCGTGACCAATCGCCTACATCGCCGCCCGCCAGCTCGCCTCCCGTCTCCTGCCTCATCATCCCAGGTAAGCCTTCAGACCTATCAACCTTCTTTACTCTGCTGTATTTGGCGGTGTCTTCTGACCCGCGAATACATTTATGGTCCTTCGAGCCGGTAATATAAAAAACCGGCGACCTTCCCGTAACCAGTAAACTGTTTATCATTTCACCATAACTTGGTTTCACGTTCCATCACCTCATTCAATTACAGTCCGCTAAAAATAATTATTTCCGCCCATAATCTAATTCCTGCCATCATTTCTAAATTCATTTGTTCCCGTAACTTTACGATTTATATCTCGTGGCGAAACGGCCTGCCCCAATAAAAGTTTTTGTCGGTACTCAGAAAACAATTGTGTTAGTATAGCTGGCCAACGTACACTTAAATTATTTTATTTTTATTGTTGATTTTGTGTATGCATCCGATTGTCTGATCACAAACCGAAAGTGTGATGCAATGTTGTAATGTTGTTGTGAAATTATTACGTTACGTTTGCGTTACGTTTATCGGCTGCACATATAATTTTAGTTACGTATGACACACCCGCGTCTAGATAATTGTATGGTATTATGACGAGAGATTGCATTGTTATTTTTCCCGTTTTATTTTTTAATGAATTTTTTATGTTCTTGTCGTGTTAAATCTGCTCAGATCTCGTGCATGCTCACCACGCGTGCCAAGTAGCTTTATTTTTTCGCTCGTGTTAATTTTATATATTTTTTTGTTTTTAATTTTTGCCTTTGCGATCGGCTCATTCTTTGTGCGTGCTCACCACATGAGCTTAGTGTGTTTCATTTAGTTTCATCAGTTTTTTTATATCGCTTACGGCTATTTGCGTGCGTCGCCTTCGCTTCTACACACGTTTGCCCACTTGTGGGACACAGACAGTGTCCCATTTTTTTTAAATTAAGTTTTTATTATTTGTTTATTTTTATTTTTTTTTGCGACCGACTCATTCTTCGCGCTAGTTTCCGCTACAGGTTTGCCCGACTGTGAGCGCCTTGCCCAATAGTGGGCTACGGATGACGTGATTTTTTTGTTGTTTTGTTTGTTTTTGTTTTGCGGTCGGCTGATATTACGTACGCGCGTTCAATAAACACAGACATACACATACACATGCGTTTGCCCACCCGTGGGCCATATACAAGGCGTCCCAACTTAGTTTTGCTTTCTTTATTGTTGCCTTAATTTTAGCCCATTTGCCATTACCTTAGTAAACAAATACGTCCAGCCCAACTATAGAATATATACAGGGTGTTGTTCTTTTTACTGCCTTTAAATTGGTTTATTTGTTTTTTCTTTTTTTTTTGTCTCCTTTTATTTCTCGCGATGCCGCCCAAGTCACAAGCCGCGATATTTAGGGAGGCCGCCAAAGCTATACACCAGCTCCTAGAGGTGGGATCAAGGATCATTGCAGGCGACACCAAACATTCCATAACGGAATTTAACGTGCGTTTCGCACAGATACATGGCGTAAAGGACAAGCTGGACTCAGTATACTACAACATTCTCGACGAAGAGAACTTAGACGAGGGGATTGAGTAGACATACACTGAGAACCACACAAAAGCCTTCGGGGCATACCTGGGGATACTTGTGGCTAGGGAGGAAATCTTACCCTCTTCCACGTCGTCCCCAACCCATAACGCTCAGCCCAGTCTCGGCGTCAATACGCCTACAGCCGTCCTCCCCAAGATAGCGCTGCCCAGGTTCAGCTCAAAAGTGGAGGACTGGCCCTCCTTTATTGCACTGTTCAGGAGTTTGACTGACGACATGGCGACCTTGTCGGAAGCAGTCAAGCTCCACTATCTCTTCTCCAGTCTCAGCGGTGAAGCATTAAGTATGGTGTCCCACTTAAAGGTCACTAATGAGAATTTTGCCGTGGCCATGGACATCCTCACAAAGCGCTATGAGAACCGCCGGGTTCTCATCGATAGTTTCGTCGATATAATCCTTTGGCTGCCGAGCATCCACACGCGCTCTAACATACGCACACTTTTCCTCACTCCGCTTGTGTCTGCCCAGTGTGCCCTTAGTAATTTGGATCTGCCCATAGGAGACGACTACGTGTTTGTGTCGATAGTGGTGCGAAAGCTTAAGGGCGAGCTCCGCACGTTATTTGAACGCAGGCACGGGTCCAGTAACACCCTGCCCACGTTAAGGGACCTCATTTCCTACCTCGAGGAGCACGCGCGCTGTGTGGAGACAAAGTTCTCCAACATAGCCATGGCTCAACCCATTCAGCCCCAGCCCGGCTCTTCTCGTAGCCGCGCGCCTCCTCAGTTGCCCCATCGCACTTATGCTCAGATGGCTCAGCAACAACCCGACCATTACCGTGGCCGCTCCTCAGCCCCATCGCCTCACCGCGCCTATGATCAGCCCACTCACCAACCGTTCCGCCCAACGCAGCAAATGCGTCACCGCCCATCCACCTCCCCGGCTCGCAGTCAGCCCTTCCCCGTTTACTCGGCCTTCCAGCAAAGCTGCTCCTCATCATCGTCCTCGTCTTCTTCCTCACGCTCGACGTCCTACTGTCCCTATTGTGCCACTAGGGGACATAGGCTCATGACGTGCAGATGGTACAATGCCCAGCCAACACAGGGCCGTTGGGACTTTGTACAGGCACGCGAGCGCTGCCAGCGTTGTCTCGGCCCTCACTACGAGAGCGAGTGCAGGTCAAGGGGGGCATGCAAGGACTGTGGGAGCTCCAACCACCACACGTCCCTACATCGACCAGACGACCCAACGCACTCAGCTCATTCGTCGTCAGTACACATACCCCCACCACAGCTAAGATAGCACTCGAGGGAGCGTCCCAGAAACAGCAGGCGGCACGAACCCGCACATGCTAAACAGGTGCAACCCAGCTCTGCTCACAGAGCCAGCCCGCCCAGGTCCGGTTCGCCAGGTAGGCCCCGCGAACGCCGCCAGCAATTATGACTCCCAACTATCACTGAGCACCCTAGCGATGAGGTAGAACAAGACCATTGCCATTCAGACCATGCCCATTTAGCCCATGTCCCATTAGCCCATGCCCAGTCAACCCATGCCCACACAGCTGATACATACTCAGCTCATACAATTTCGGCTGATACTCAATCAGCTCACTCACCTTCTGTGCCCACTGGCACACCCATTTTGTTGCCAACCGTTTCACTAAGAGTCGCGGACGTACATGGCCATCTTCACATAGCCAGAGCTGTATTGTATTGTACATACGGTGCGGTGTTAGTGTTCGCACCTGGCCGCACCCGGTTGACCCATTGCACAAGTTGGTAGAGCAGATGTGGCTCGCGCTGACCCTTAACGGAAAGAAGCTTATTATTGGCACTGCATATCGACCGCACTGGATGAATATAGATTTATTCTTTGACGCACTTTCTGACACCAAAGTTCAGTTCCCAACTATGATAATCTAATACTACTTGGCGATTTTAATATTAATTTGTTACAAGCTCAGGATTCAAATACCACTAAAATTAATACTTTTGTTTCATGCTTCAACCTTTCTCAGTTGGTATCTGAGCCGACGCACTTTACTTTAAATAGCCAAACTCTTATCGATGTTGTTTGTACCGATTTAAACGTAAGAAAGGTCACCTTGGATCATGTCGGTTGCCTCACTGGTCACTGCCTGGTGGTGTGCGAGTTTAATATTAAGCGTGAAAAACTTTCACCTCGAGTGATTAATTATAGGCCAATAAACAGCATTTGTGCAGACAACTTTAATAATGATTTGCAAAATATAAGATGGGATATCATATCCAGAATGGAGTGCGTCAATGACATGGTGGGCGTTTTTAATCAATGCATTATGGCTTTGTTTGATCTCCATGCACCTAAAAAGTCTATCATGGTCAGGTATCGCAACCTGCCTTGGATCACAGACACAGTCAAGCGCATGATGAAGTTGCGCGATAGTGCTCTAGCCGACTTCCACAGACAGAGACCAAATAGTACCATTGTATACTATAAAACCTTAAAATTCATGGTAAATCAAGCCCTATTTCACGAAAAAGCTGCTTATTTTAAACATAACGTTATTAGCAAAATTCACAACCCTAAATTACTATGGAAAAATCTCAAAAATACAATTTTGCCCGAGAAAAAGAATGATTTACCTTTATTTTTCAATGATCCTGATATTATTAATAATTATTTTTTGAATATACCAGGTAGCCCAGATGTTCCGATCTCACATCTGACCTTTTTTGAGTACAACAGATTTTCGGATTCAGTTTTCAATTTAAAACCTATTGGTTTGGATCAAATAATTAAAATAATTCAAATTTTAAAATCTAACGCAATGGGGTGTGATTCAATCAGTCTGGATATGCTCATTATGACTTTTCCATACACTATTGACTGCATCAAGGATATTATAAATTTGTCAATTACTACCCAAACATACCCTGACTTATGGAAACTGGCTATTGTGCTTCCACTGCCTAAGGTAGCAAACCCAGTGGATTTAAAGGACCTGAGGCCTATTAGTATACTGCCCTGTCTGTCTAAAATCCTCGAGAGGGCTGTCTGCAACCAATTAAATGTTTTTCTTGAAAATAATAAAATTTTACCAGAACTACAGTCCGGTTTTAGGAAGGGGCGTGGTACCACAACTGCTCTACTAGATGTAACTGATTCCATACTGCATGCACAAGATCAAGGCATGTGTACTTTGCTGGTTTTATTGGATTTTTCTAGGGCATTTGAATCTTTAAATATAAATCTTCTTATGTCAAAACTAAGTTACTACGGATTCGATAACCAGGCCCTTCGGTGGTTTCATAGCTACCTCAGCAATCGTTACCAGTTTGTGAAATTGAGCTCAATCAATGGTTCCTCTATGGAATCTGAAAAGGTGGCCATAAATAGAGGTGTACCTCAGGGTTCAATTTTAGGTCCAATTCTTTTTATTTTGTACTCAGCAGATATTTCAATGCATATTAAACATTGCAAATATCATATATATGCAGATGACACCCAGATTTATATATCTTTCAAACCAGACGATATTGACCAAGCTTTGGTTAAAATTAATGAGGATCTTTCCGGAATTGCCCATTGGTCTGATTCCAATTGCCTCTTGTTGAACTCTTCTAAGACTAAATACATGATCTTTGGGACCAAACATCAGTTAGGTAAAATAAATTCTCTAGTGCCAGTCAAACTAAAAAATGAACCCATTGAAAGAGTTTATGAGGCACGAAATTTAGGCCTTAAAATGGACTGCAACCTACGTTTCGAAAATCATATTGGAAATTCTATCCGAAATTGTTTTTATAAACTAAGAGTGCTATATAGGGTTAGACGTTACCTAAGTGAAGAGTTGCGTATCCAGCTAGTGGAGTCTTTGGTTCTGTCTAAGCTTAATTACATGGATACTGTTTATGGACCTCGTCTACTTGTGAAGACTCAAAAACTTATTCAAAGAGTGCAAAATGCCTGTGCTCGTTTCTGCTTCACTATTCCGTTAAGGGCCCATGTGACTCCATTTCTAAATAAACACTGTATGTTGAAGATGCGTCACCGCCGTAAACTCCATTTGGCTTGTGTAATGTTCAATATTGTAAAGGATCAAGCTCCTGCTTATTTATATAACAAGTTGTCTTGGGTTTCGAACCGTAAGCCTTATGGGGTCCGACGACATGCTTTACAGCTGTCAACTCCACATCACGCATCTGCTGCTTTCCGAGGAAGTTTCCGTTATGCAGCGACAAAATGCTGGAACAATATTCCTCCACCGATTAGGGACCTGCAAAGCAAAAACGGTTTTAGGCATAAACTAAAATTGTTTCTAAGCAACTTTCAGAACTCTGAACTCACAAGAGTTTTTGCTACAAGATACGAGCGCATTGTCATAAAACCCTTACCTTGTTTGTATGTCCTGTTTGGTTGTGAGGCGTCTTGTGTTGTTGTCATGAATTTGTGTTGTGCTGGCTATCACATTAATTGTCAAAAGCACTATGATGGTACCGTACTTGTTAAATTCTGATAAATTTTTGTGTTTCACTCTTTTTCAAAATTCTATCCATTTATTTCATATCTGTAACTATATTTGTATTCTGTCTCACTACATTACAAGGTGTATTTATTATTTTGTGAATTTTCATGTTGGACACACGTCTAATAATTCTTTTTCCTCTTTGTTGTAGTTTTTTTTTTATTTTTTTTTAATTATCTGTAATTTTTTTAATAAGGCGAAGGGGTTTGCTGTATACAGCTACTAGTTAAGAGTTCATGTTTTAATTTGAAGTCTTGTTTTGTTTTTAATTTTTGTCATCGTGTTGATGTTATCGCAGCATCACCGAACCGGTTCCGACGGAAGATCAGCGCTGATCGCAAGGCCAGCATTTTGCTGAGTCGGAATCCGTTTTGGGACGTTTTCTGTATGTTTTTTAATTTTATTTTTGTTTGTAAATTACCTGTTGTGTCCCAAATAAATGTTTTTTCTTTCTTTCTTTCTTCTTATTGGACTGTGGCAGTATGCTGACATTAATAACGTCACGCATGGCGCGACTTTTGAACCTGCCATCAAAACCCACTTCTTTAAAAATGACAGGAGTTGGGAATCAGCACAAACATGAGTCAAAGGCGGCAATAACAATAGTATGCCGACCCACTCACAATGATACTCCTACAATCACTGCCACAGCTCATATTTTAAAAAACGTCACTGGCTACCTTCCCTTAGAGAAGGTACCAAACATTTCCCACGTACTAGGCCAGCCACCCGTGCCATTGGCTGACCAGCTTTACCACACACCAGCCCCGATCGACCTCTTATTGAAGTCGGACGTTCTTGGCCAGGTGTTGGACGGGACTAAGGTCTCGTTGGGCCCGGGCAAGCCCATAGCCTTCGGCACGATTTTCGACTTCGCGTTGATAGGACCCATTGAGGACTTGTATGCGCAGCCGGCGCAGCAGGTTAACTCAGCTCACGTCGTTAGCTCACAACCAGACTCAGCTGAATCAGCCCAGGACATACGTCATAGTCTGGAAAGGTTCTGGGAGTCTGAGGAGCCCCTCCCTCAATCTCACACTCATAATGATCCCCTGGAGGAACAATGCGAGGAAATCTTCCGCTCTACCACTACACGCGATCCCTCAGGCAGATATACGGTCGCTCTGCCCTTTCTAAAGGACGCCCCTCAACTAGGTAAAACTCACCCTATCGCATTACGCAGATTCCTCAATATTGAGAAGAAGCTAATGGCGAACCCGTCTCTGCGTTCTAAATACGTCGACTTTATGGCCGAATACATCGACTTAGGGCACATGGCTCCCTGTCACCCAAATACATTGGCCCATAAACCTCACTTCTACATCCCTCACCATGGCGTATTTAAGTCAGGGTCGGACAAGCTGCGCATTGTTTTTGATGGTTGCTGCAAAAGCTCCAATGGTGTCAGCATAAATGAATGCCTACACACAGGCCCCGCCCTTCAACAGGACATTGTGGACATTATCATGTCCTTCAGAACGCATCCAGTCGTTTTTAGCACTGACATCCAGAGGATGTTCAGAAATGTGCTGGTTGCCCCAGACCAGAGACGGTATCAGCTGATACTATGGCGGTCCTCACCAGATCACCCTCTGCTCACCTACGCCCTCAATACAGTCACGTACGGCTTAAGATCAAGCCCATACCATGCAATCCGCACTCTGCTTCAGCTAGCTGATGATGAAGGCCATCGCTACCCTGGAGCCGCTCAGGTTCTTCGCTAGTCTATCTTTGTTGATGACATCTTGTGTGGTCATGACACAGTTGAATCCGCCCAAGCACTCCAGGACGAGTTGATAAGTCTGCTAGACCTAGGCGGCTTTCAGCTCAGTAAGTGGACATCTAACTCGCCTAAGCTGCTCGAGAGATTTCCCGACAACCAATGCGACATGCCCAAGGACTTCGACATGAACCCAGAGTCCACGTCCATTAAGGTCTTGGGTATACAGTGGAGCCCTCAGTCAGACGAGTTCACCTACCGCATCTCTCTGTCCCCCATCACACATGTCACAAAACGGTCTATTTTAAGCACCGTAGCCTCACTTTATGACCCAAACGGCTGGGTTTCTCCCGTTATCGTCCGCGCAAAGCTGCTGCTTCAGCAATTGTGGCTACTGAAGCTGGAATGGGATGAGCCCACTCCCTCTGAAGTACAAACGGAGTGGCACCACATCTCAGAGGATCTGCCGCTGTTGTCTAGCATTCGCTTCTCTCGGCACGTTTGTGCAAACAAAGGCTCAGCTGCATACTCGCTTCACGGGTTTGCAGATGCCTCTGAAGCCGGGTTTGCCGCCGTTTTTTATCTCCATGAGCTCGATCCCTCCGGAGATACTTTGGTACACTTGATTGTCGCCAAGTCGCGAGTCGCACCAATCAAGAATCGCCTCACAATCCCCAAGTTAGAGTTGTCGGCCGCCACCCTACTCTCCCAGCTCATGATCCGTGTGTCGGTTCAGTTATCGGCCCATATCAGTATACAACAACACATATGTTGGTCAGACAGTACGATAGTCCTGGCCTGGCTCAATACACCGCCTCTCCGTCTTCAACCCTTTGAAGCCAACAAGGTAGTCAAAATCAGCTCAGGCTCACAAGAATGTACCTGGCGACACGTACCTTCCGAGCTCAACCCGGCAGATTGCGCAAGCAGAGGGATGTCTGCGCAATCCCTGTCAGCCCACGACTTATGGTGGTCTCCTACGTGGCTTAAACAGCCTTGTGAGTCTTGGCCTGCGATGCCTTTAGCTCTGGGCCATCACGCCCTGCCCGGCCTTAAGCCCAAACACGTCCCGTCACTGGTCACAGTGCCTGGTCTTGACTTTGACCTGCTCACTCGGTTCAGTTCACTAGACAAGCTCGTCGGAGTGACAGCTTGTCTAAATCGCTTTCTGCACAACTGCAGACACCACCCAGATTCGCGACGCTCAGGCCCCTTGTACGTCAGTGAACGAAGAGATGCCCTACTTTACTGGGTGCGCAGTGTTCAGCACAATGAGTTTGCGGAAGACATTCACCGCCTTCAAACTGGCAAAATCTGCTCCGTCAGACTCCAGCGACTGTCAACTCTTATTAAAGATGAGCTCCTTAGAGTTGGCGGACGACTATCCCATGCGTCTATCCGATATGACGCGCAGCATCCGCTCATACTTCCCAGCACTAGCCCACTTGTAGACCTCATCATTGACCACTACCACAAAATACACTGCCACCCTGGCGCTGACACTTTACACGCTATCCTACGCCAACAATTTTTGATATTGTCCGCGCGCCGTATTATTAGACACCGAGTCTTTAAATGCATTAGATGCTTTCGATGCCGGGCCCAGCCGCAAGCGCCCTTCATGGCCGACCTGCCAGCCGATAGAGTTACGCCTCAGCCAGTATTTAGTCAAGTCACGACCGATTTTGCCGGCCCATTCCTCGTTAAATCTAGTACCCTACGTAATGTTAAACTCTTAAAAGCGTACTTTTGTATATTCGTGTGCCTCTCCACTAAGGCGGTTCATTTGGAACCGGTCTCGGACCTCAGCACGGAAGCGTTCCTCGCGGCGTTACAGCGTTTTATAGCACGCCGCGGTGCCCCGGTTCTCATCCGCTCGGACTGCGGTACAAATTATGTAGGCGCTAGAAATCAGCTCATTGAAGTACAGAACTTTCTTGCCTTGAATAATGACACGATTGCGCACAAGCTCGCTGGTCAGCACATTACTTGGTTGTTGAACGTCCCTAAGGGACCATGGTTCGGTGCGTTACATGAGATCAACGTAAAATCAACAAAGCAACTTTTATATCGCTTAATTGGCGAACAACACCTCACATTCGAGGAATTCTCCACACTTTTAGCTCGAATCGAAGCTGTCCTTAACTCTAGACCTCTCTGCCCACTTTCGTCTGATCCTTCAGACTTTGAGCCGCTTACAGCCGGACATTTCATTATTCCCCGGAGGAGGTACGCGCCCTGAGCGCGACGTCTCATTCTAGGCGTATTTAAATACGCCTAGCGCCACCTAGCGAGGTGTTGCGAAGTTGGCGCGCGTCAGGTGAAGGAACGACGCGGCCGGCGAGTGAGTCAGTCTGTCTGCTAGCGACCGCGAGACGCCAAAAGATATACGCGCGCTGGTATCTGCCCTTATTGATAGTGACCCTGGGATGATAGTGCCTGTGATAACGTGAAGTGACTTTGTGCTGTGCCGTGACCAATCGCCTACATCGCCGCCCGCCAGCTCGCCTCTCGTCTCCTGCCTTATCATCCCAGGTAAGCCTTCAGACCTATCAACCTTCTTTACTCTGCTGTATTTGGCGGTGTCTTCTGACCCGCGAATACAATACTTATACAGCTACATTACAAGTCAAGTCAAGTCAAAATATATTTATTCAATAAACTCATTCAATAAGTACTTTGAATCGTCCAAATCTTTTTTAACCTACCACCCATTAAGGACATAATTTTTTAACTGTGGCAAAGAATGGGCGCAAGAAACCACAGCGCACAAAAGCAACGACATTTACAAACAAAAAAAAAAGAATATGTCGTTACCAGGTCAATACAAAATATGAATTTAAAAAATAATAAATGTTGCAATACAAAACTACAATACAAAATAGTATCAATTAAATAAAGACAATTAGAAACAGCTGTTGGAGTGCTTGGAGCATTTCAGATCCAAGCTGTTTTGTCTTCTGTGTAATCTGACACTTTATAATAAGCTTTTTTATAAAGCTTTTCTTTGATTTTGATTTTAAATTTATTAAGATCTAATTTCTGAATATCATTTGGTACTTTGTTGTAAAATCTTACACACAGACCCTTGAAGGAATTATTTATTTTATGGAGCCTAGTATAAGGTACTGCTAATTTGTTCTTACTTCTAGTGTTTACATTGTGAATATCACTGTTTTTCAAAAACATTTCAGTATTTTTATGAACATAAATCAAATTTTCATAAATGTATTGTGATGCAACTGTCATTATATTTATGTTCTTAAATCTCTCTCTTAGAGAGTCGCCAGCCTTTAGGTTATAGATTGCTCGAATAGCCCTCTTCTGAAGCACAAAGATAGTTTGAATGTCGGCAGCATTTCCCCACAGTAAAATGCCGTACGGCATTACACTATGAAAGTAACTGAAATAAACTAATCTAGATGTATCAACGTCAGTTAACTGACGGATCTTCATTACTGCATAAGCTGCAGAGCTAAGTCTATTCGACAATTTAGCTATATGTGGGCCCCACTGAAGCTTGGCATCTAACGTGATGCCTAGAAACACAGTGGTGTCCACAGGATTCACATTCCTATCTTTAATTTGTACACTAGTTGTTACTTGCTTAACATTAGGCAGTACAAATCTTACACATTTGGTTTTTCCCTCGTTTAAAAGCAAGTTATTTACACTAAACCAGTGAACAATCTTTGAGATCGCATTATTCACATCGTCATAATTTGGGTGTCGTCGTTTCACTTTGAATAAAAGTGAAGTATCATCAGCAAACAATACTATCTCATGACTGTCTTTTACAAAATAAGGTAAGTCATTAATATAAACCAAAAACAAGAATGGACCTAGTATTGAACCCTGCGGAACTCCCATTGTAACCACTGATCCCGGAGATCTTTTACCGTTAATCGACCGTCGACCTTCTGAATCCTGTTACTTAAGTATGAGATTAGAAGGCTCAAAGAAGCATCCCTAATTCCATAGTGGTTAAGCTTCCTGACCAAAGTTTCATGTAAAACACAATCGAAAGCCTTGGATAAATCACAAAATACCCCTAGGGCATCCTGTGATTCCTCCCAGGTATCAAATATTTGGATTAAAAGCTCAACACCGGCGTCAGTTGTTGAGCGACCCCTAGTAAAACCATACTGTTTACAATGTAAAAGTTTATTTCTATGAAAATGAATTTGAATTTGGTCTAGCATCAACTTTTCAAAAATTTTACTAAATGTGGGTAGCACAGAAATAGGTCTAAAATTAGAGGGGTCAGAAGTGCTACCTGATTTAAACAATGGAATTATTTTACTATGTTTCATTAGGTCAGGAAAAACACCACAGTCAATGCATTCGTTAAATATGCAAGCTAAAACTGGAGCTATTGTCATAATTACTGATTTAGCGACATCCACGGAATTACCCCACAGATCAGCAGTTTTCTTTTTATTGAGTGTTAAATGTTTTTAATATATCTATAACACAATTTTTTTGAAAACTGAAATTACTTTCACAATCTTTAACGTTCTTCTTCAAAACAGATTCAGCTACAGTGGGGGAGGAAATCAAGGCTTTTGTAGTTGAAACTGAAATGTCAGTAAAAAACCTCTACTCTATTAACGAACTGAGACAAAAGTTATAAAACAGTTTTAAGTTCAACCTTATTACAACCATGGCACCCAGTAATTAAATTACAAATCTTCTAAGTATTATCATATACTGATCCGTTACACAAATGTTGGCGCGTCTATTGGTCAACGTTGGCCAACCATTTGTAGCGTGTGGGTTGAAATCGGTAATTGTGTTTAAAATTTTATATTATTTGTTAGTTTAAAGCAATTTTTTTTATTTTTATTTACATTTACATAAGTATTTACTTATCACGTACTTACTTAATGAGTAACTAAAAACAAACAAATTAACTTAAAAACTAAAAACCTTTAAATATCTTATAAATAAAAAATATCTCTAACAGAACCGCTGCCGCGCGGCAAGTTCCCCAAATGGCTGGCAGCGTTGCCCTTTTGAATGGCGTGTTTAAAGCTTAAAACATATTTTATTCTACATGTAGGTACTAACCGAAACTATGACACTCCGGCCGTTAAATTGGCACGGCATTGTGAACGTGTTTACATTGGCCGTGTTTCAAGCAAACTAAACAAAATAAGAGCTCACTTTTTAAGTGCGCTGTTATTTAACGAGCCGCGCCGCGCGCCGACCTGACATCTAGTTGGTATTGTTGATCGAAGAGTTAAATATAAGTAGTTATATTCTAATTAAACGATCATCGCACGATGCTGTTACACTGCATAACATTGCGCTAGGGACGCAATGATCATTGAGTCAGAATATTACTACTTATATAAAACTTAAACTTACGATATAAAAATATTATGTACATAAACATTATTCGTTAAGTAAAACGACATCACTTGAACACCACTAAATCATCTACCTCCGCTTCGACAAGTGTGGTGACATCCTAAAAGTAGATACTTTAGCTTTTCACCACTAGAGGTCAGCATAGGGAAACGGTAAATGTTCTAGAATAATTTATTAGAAATTATGATTATAGTCTGATTATTGGGTAAATATACAAAATATTTACGAAAATAAGCTGTAATCACATTCAGCCTTTTTTCCATATTTGGTATATTTTCTATTGTTTACGTCAAATTTGTTCACGCACAAACACGACTGCATTAGAGGGCGCATAACATCATACTAAGCGACTTGTTACCACTTGGTAATAAGTTGTGGATTAAAGTGTTGATCGCTATGTCCTGTCTATTAGTAATAGTTTAATGTCTTTGATTAAACCAAAACAAAATAAGCTTTGTCGTTTAGCCCATTTTGCATTCAACTACATTAAAAAACTGTGTCGCTCACAAATATCTTATGGGCGTTGCTGAATAATGATAGCCTAAGCATCAATATTTACTATTATGTAGTAATGGTTCATTTTGTTTTATCCTGTAGTTCCCCTAATGGGCATATTCATCAAAACTACTTCACTCTGGTGCAACACCATTATGTTGCATTATGCTCATTGGGCATATTCAACTGCTAATTAATTTGGCGCTCAATTCAGGTTTTATTCTTAGTCGATCCTTGAGCCACTTTACTTTCAGCATTTTTACTAACGGTAGGCAATTGAACCATTTTGCCTTTCTCAAAAAATAAGTAAATTTGATGCGTTTTGGGTCAACCAACATAAATTTTCTAAAATAATACACAATTACCAACTGTTGGAATATACAAAAATACTCTATTCAATTGTATCTATTGATTATACCATACGATTACTTTGTGTAACATCACTATTTTTGTATAACGAGGATTACCATAGCCTAGCAATCGTTAAACTCGTCTGCTAGATCATGAAGTTACGGTGAAGACCGAAATATCTACCGAATTTAAAGTTTCGCATACCAATACAGAGAAGTTTTCTATGAGTAATAATTATGGACCGGACAGGATGAATAGAAATGTGTACCCTCAATCTTCAAGAAGTAATCAATATTGTGGCAATTCAACGCATAAAATAACGAAACGTGAGCGTCAAGTTGGCAGGCACACCACGGAATTAGACGGTTTTGACTATGTCAAAAAATTGTGTATAAATAGTGATAAATAGTGACGTATAGCATATAAATAGTGATACTATGGTTCAAAAGATATTTGAGTATCTTGGTGTACCTGCTAACTTGACGTCAAGATAGCAGGCACCTTAAGAAATACAGTTCGTATTAATGTGATTTATATTTCAAAAAACTGTGCATAAATAGTGAATCGTATACGCAAAATTTCAACAATTGTACTTCAATACAAACCGAGATATTACGGTCTCTAAGTGGGCTGCCAACTTGACGATTCTTGCGATGGCGATTCCAGAGAAACGGGGTGAAGTTTTAAACAAATAAATACATGAAACAATTATGTGTGAAATTGTGAATCTTTCAATATCAATAAAAAAAGAATTCTTCTTTGCTATTTTCCAAAAATCTAATGTAAACTTCTACCATACATTCGATTTTAAGTACAATCGTGCACAATTTTATTTATTGACTTAAGATACTGACATAAAGTCTAATTATTTTTAATTTAAGTCATAAAATTACACTTAAATCTACCGTTGTAATGTCAGTTTCACGTTATTTCTATGGAAACTTATTAAGCAGTAAGTACATTTGCATCAGAAGTGAAAGTGTTTAAATCGTTTAATAACAACCTACATTTTTATAGGTACGCAGCTTATTTTCTATTATGGTATTTACAAAAAAGATATACCTAGGTACGGTCGGGGTCGCCGTCGCTTTACCACTTTGCAGCGATTTTCGTGTGAAGCGCACCGACCGCCCGGGTACCTACGTGCCCGTACCAAATAGACGACGCGGTGTGCAAGGGATTTTGACCTTTAGACTGGTAAAGCGACGGAGTCCGCCATTGTACCTAATGTGAGGTAGATATTTTCTCAGTCATTCAAAACTTTTCATATTTACTACTCGACCAACATAATTAATCGCATTAAAGCTAGACGTTTATCATAATTGTTCAATGATTAACAATCTAAATATATTGCACTTCAATTAGTTTGCACATGCTGAGTGGTCAGATTTTAAAATGGAATATCGAAGAAGATACGTTTAGTTTGTAAATTATTGAACAACTGTGATAAACGTCTAGCTGACATGCGCCTAATTATGTTGGTCGACTAATGTTGGTATTTCATCGGGCATAAATAACACGTACACGATTCAAACAGATTTATTCACTTAGACAAAATAATGCTTACGTTATGGCGGACAGGAGGCGAGAGAGAGATCTCTACGTATCTGTCAAACTCTGAATAAAATGACAGATGACGTTTACTTAAGGTTGCGTTTAGAAACATACAATTACTATCCCAACACTAGCCCTTAAACGCAAGCCTATAAATTCAAACAAAATTAAAGTTACTCTACAACATTAAAAAAAAAAAAATCTCTAAACAAAGTATATCTACAATTGTTACACGCAAACCAAAATTACATTTCTCAAAAACAAAGTAAGTAGCTAAACAATATTGTTATACGCAAACCAAAAAATTACATTTCTCAAAAACAAAGTAAGTAGGTAGCTAAACAATATTGTTACACTAAACCAAAAAATTACATTTCTAAAAACAAAGTAAGTAACAACAATGTTGTTACACGCAAACGAAAAATTACATTTCTAAAAACAAAGTAATTTAACAATCTTCTTATGCTAGCCCTTAAACACAAACAAAAAGAATAACATAACTACTCAATAAACATTTGACTGACAAACTTGCAATTTTTCTCTTTACAAAGTGCTTTAGTTAATATGCCAGTAACATAACTGCAGTTGACAAGTATTTAATTTCAACTACACCATCATTAACAATTTCCTTTATGAAATGGTGACGAATATCAATATGTTTGGTCCTGGAATGAAACATAAAACTTTTACACAATTTTAGAGCAGATTGATTGTCATTAAAAATAGTTATTTTAGGCACTTTACCAAGTATGTTAAACATAAACTGTTTTATAAATAAAGCCTCTTTACACGTGTCAGACAATGCCATGTACTCTGCTTCAGTGCTAGATAGGGCAACTGTGCGTTGCTTGTGACTCTCCCAAGCTACAACAGATTTACCTATAGTAAAAACATAACCTGTGTACGACTTGCGATCTATGTTGTTAGAAGCCCAGTCGGCGTCAGCATACGCAGACATATCTAACCCACTTTAGGAAAAAACAAGACAAAAATCCACTGTACCTTTTATATATCTTAAAACTCTCTTGGTTGCCTTCCAATGAGTTTCGCCGAAGCAATTATTGAACTGACTGAGGTAGCTTACCGCATGACTAATGTCAGGCCTCGTGCAAACTGCTACATACATCAATGAGCCTATGAGACCCCTGTAGTCATAAGTTTCATTAGCTTGAGTTTCTTTTGTTAGCTTTAGACCTGTCTCCATTGGTGTTCCTGCAGCCTTGCAGTCCTCCATTCCATACTTCTTTAATATCTTTTGTATATAATTAGACTGATTCAAATAAATTTTATTGTCTTGTCTTGTTAGCTTCATACCAAGTATATGTTGTGCTGACCCCAGATCAGTGATGTCAAATTCATTCTGTAACTTTTTCTTTACTTCATCTCTTCCTGAAAAGTCTGGAGAGCTGAATACAAGTAAATCGTCTACGTACAGAGGGCTATGATCATCATTTTTTGTTTTTGACATTTAAAGTATACGCATGGCTCAGAAGTTAAACGACTAAAGCTCAACTTATTACATAAAATGTTAGTAATTTTATCATACCATGATTTAGAAGCCTGTTTAAGACCGTTAATGGCTTTGTTCAGCCTATATACCATATTATCATTTTCTTTAAGTTTAAAACATTCTGGTTGCTCCATATATACTGTTTCCTGTAATTCTCCATTCAGGAATGCTGTTTTTACGTCCAGATGTTCTATAGTTAAGTTAAGTTCTGCCGCTAGCGCTAGTAACATTCTAATAGTGGAATACCTTACCACAGGTGAGAAGGTTTCTTGGTAATCAACACCATACTTTTGGGTGTAACCCTTTGCGACTAAGCGAGCTTTATATTTTAGAAGTTTACCATCACTCCTATATTTCTTTTTAAAAATCCATTTACATTTGACTGGCTTATGACCATTTTCACGTTTTACTAGAGTCCAACAATAATTTTTAACAAAAGAGTTATACTCATCTTGCCTAGCCTGCCGCCAACTGGTTGAATCTGGTCCATTCAACGCTTCAGTTGCTGTCTGAGGCTCATCAGGGTCACGGTTGATCAGTTCCACAAAATTGGCCACCAAAGGAGTCTCAGGGACATCTTCATACGAATCATCTGTGTATTCTGCTTCAGCCAGTGAATCCTCTCCTGGAAGATAAGTTTTGTCCGAGCAGTTATCTGCGTCATTGTCTGTTTTTCCGCCATCAGAATCATCTATTGTGATTGTACTTAAGCGTTGCTGGATATTCTGTGACAATCTTATGTCATCAGATATATTTAAACTCACAGTAGATGGTTCCGATTGGTGGCTATCATTTAGAGTCAAACTGATACTATCACACTTGTTTTGGTCTCTATTATCATCATGTGACATTTCCTTTGCAAAGAATTTATTTTCTACAAAAACAACATTACGTGAATTTATACAATTTTTGTGATTATTACGATCAATGAGTCTATAGCCTTTAGACTCTTCGTTGTATTCTACAAATATGTATGGTTTACTTTTTGAATCTAATTTCCTTCTATTCTCCACCATAGCATATGCAGTACATCCAAAAAATTTTAAATGGTTCAGATTTACCTTTTTATTAGACCACTTTTCTTCCGGGGTCACTCCAGCAACAGCCTTTGTTGGGGATCTGTTCTTTAGGTAGACTGCAGTGTTCACCGCTTCAGCCCAAAAATTCATCTTAAGTCCAGCATCATTCAGCATGCACCGGACCTTTTCCATGACAGACCTATTTGCCCGTTCAGCAACTCCATTCTGCTGTGGGCAATCTGGTATGGTCTTTTGGTGCTTGATACCACTAATCTTAAGAAATTCCTGAAACTTAGAACACATATATTCTCCGCCTCTGTCATTTCTAAGCACTTTTAATTTCTTGCCAGTTTCATTTTCTACTAAAGATTTAAATTGTTTAAAATAATCAAAAGTCTTATGTTTGAATTTAAAAAAATAAACATATTGCTTTCTAGTATAATCATCAATGAAACTTAGAACATACTTAGCACCACTAAAAGATGGGACCTGTATTGGACCACAAAGGTCTGTATGAACAAGACCCAAAACATCTGTAGCCCTACTATGTGACTTTTTAGGAAAAGGGAGTCTACTCTGTTTCCCTTCAATGCTTGATATGCACTGTTGATACTTAGTAGTACTGTAATTAATACCATTTGCCATATCTTTTTGAAGAAGTTGCATACTTCTCGAGTTAAGGTGCCCAAGGCGCTTGTGCCACACCTCCTGGGAAGTCGAGTCCGCTACTGTTGATGCCATCAATGTGCACTCTTTGTTGTCTGACACGGTATCGAGTTGATAGACACCGTTGACTTGAGTACCCGTAGCTAGAATCTCATCACCATCACGAATAATACAAGAATTAATATCAAAAGTAACAACATAACCCTTCTTAGTCATCGCACTGACTGACAATAAATTAGTACTTAATTTAGGCACAAAATATGTATCACTTATTGTTCTTAGAGAATTCTTCAACTGTACTTTCACTTGTCCTAGGCCAGCAGTTGATAACCTTTCTCCATTTGCAATGCTAACATCCACAGTTTTGTTCGGGTTGTAGTTCAACATTAGTTTTTCATCATTGCACATGTGGTTTGTTGCTCCGGAGTCCATATACCATACATCACTGTTTACTTTTACAGAGAGTGCCGCTACAAGTGCCTTGTCCTTTGGAGTGAATTGCTTCTTCGGAGGATATTTTGGTCTGTTGTCTTTGTAAGAAGTATTGTTGTTGTTGTTGTTGTACAGAGGTTGTACCGTACTTCTTTTATCACAATTCCGAGATAAGTGACCAAAATTCTTGCACTTGAAACACCTGGGTTGCTTTCGGGTAACTAATGCTGTGACTCCATCGTTTTTGTCTTCTCTGCGTTGAATTTCTTGCAATAATTTCGCCGAGACTAGTTCAGTAGTTAACTTGGTGCCTGAGTTTTCTATGGCCATAATTAAGGGGTCGTAATCTTCAGTGAGACCGCTTAGCATTAAACGGCAATGAACTCATCATCTAATGAAGATTCTATTTCGCTAAGTTGATGAGAGACTTCTTTAATTTTGTTAAGATAAATTTCCATAGAATTGCTTTCGGCCAACTTTGTTGCAAATAAGCTTCTAAGCAAACCCAGTCTTCTGCATAGTCCGCGTCCTTCATACGCTTTCTGTAGCATGTTCCACGCCTCATACGCATTTTTGGCTGTTCGAATGTACGAAATTACTGCTGGCTGTACTGAAAGTGCTATTCGCGCCAATGCCTTCTCACTTTTCTTGTCTTTAGATTCGTTTTCTACGAATTCCCAAAGTTCTTCATGAATCAAAATCATTCTCATCGAAAATTTCCAAGTGTATTCCACTTAGTTTTCTGTTCCCTTTAGTTTGTCAATGGAATTAGTGATCTACGCTGAAGAAGCCATCTTTGCATAAGTCGTAACTCGTGGTAACCACAAATAAATGTTTGTAATAAAATGCTTCAAATATAGTGTTATTCAATTTTGCCAACCACAATCTGCTGCCATGTTGGTATTTCATCAGGCAAAAATAACACGTACACGTAGATTCAAACAGATTTATTCACTTAGACAAAATAATGCTTACGTTATGGCGGACAGGAGGCGAGAGAGAGATCTCTACGTATCTGTCAAACTCTGAATAAAATGACAGATGACGTTTACTTAAGGTTGCGTTTTTTTTTTTTTTTTTTTTTTTTTTTTTTTTTTTTTTAATTCTTTGCTCCCCGCTTTTTTGCAGGCCTTTTTTTTCTGTTTTGTTTTTGTTTTCTTTTTTGGAGGGGGGTTAATAAACTTGAGCTTTATGGGCTCGACTCTAATTTATTTTCTTTCTTTTCTTTTTGTTTCTTTTTTTTCCTTTTTTTTTGTATCTTTCTCTTTTGTACAACTTTTCTCTTTTATTTTCTAATGCATTCTTTTCATATTTTACAATGTCTTATACAGTATATATTATCCTAGTATTTTACTCTATACATTTGTTTTCTTCTACTTAATTTTTTCTTAATATGATACATCTCTTTGTCCAAATTTGACTATCCATTTTTATTTATTATAACAACTTTTCTTTATTACTTTACATTCCTTTTCTTATATACTATTCCATTTTCTTCTTATTTATATATATTTCCTATTCTATTTACATTTCTTTTCTTATATACTATTACATTTATTTTCTTATGTACTATTACATTTATTTTCTTATATACTATTACATTTCTTTTCCTATTACTATGCATATTATCCCCTTATATATCTGTCTCAATATATATACTTTATTTAATATTATAGTTACATTTATTTTATTTGCTCTCTTTATTACCTATTTTAATTAATGCATTATATTGTACGTTCTCCCTTCTTTTATTCTTAATATTTTATTCCCCTTTATACTTATTTATATACTTAATTTTTAATCCTGCCACTTATGTGGTCTTTGCCTCTATATTTAGTTCTATTTCCCTTTATTTACTTTTCCATAACTTCTTTCCCTTTGTTTGTCTTTGCTTATTTTGTATCTTTTGTGTTTTGTGTACCTACCATGTATTTAGTGTTTTGTTTTCTATTTAAGGAGGGGGGGGGGGGGGGGGGTGGCGCCCACCACGGCCGCACGTGTTCCAACCGTAGAGCCATCTCTACTCGATGTCTTTCTGGGGTTGAATGAGCCAATCCCATTAGGAAGTGTCGCCTCCACGAATGGAGGGTCATAAAGACCATCTTTATCTCCTCCATTTGCTTTGGCTGCACTTCCTCCTGTCTCCCTGTGGTCCTCATTCTTCCCCAGTTTCAACACCCCTGGGTGAAAGCCGTCGGCCGTAGTGTGCGCCGACTCCCTCGTCATACCGTCTCTCACTGTTAGTACCTTACTACATTTTTCTGTCTGTTCCGGATTTGACGCGGGGCCCTTAGCACATATACGCCACCTTTGAGCGAGCCAGCCGGTCCCATTTGGCCCTAATGGGACATGCCACACTGAAGGTATTGTGGCACTTATCTTCCAGACTGGCTCTCGTGCAATTCAGGCAGCTGGGGGGACTATCTTTCTTCTCGCACGTCGCGTACAAATGGTTGCCCCCACAGTGGCTGCAACTGTCCAGCTGCTCCTCACAGACCCGCTTGATGTGGCCGTAGCCCAAGCAGCGGGAACACTGGATTAGCGGGGACTGATCCTCTACTCTGGAACTTCCCCATTGCAGATGAAGAGTCCCCGCCTCTGTCAGTTGCAGCCATATCCGGGGGGTCACCTTGACCTAAGGTTGCGTTTAGAAACATACAATTACTATTCCAATAACTTATTAGTTCATAGTAGGTACTTACCAAGCTAATCTTTCGTAAAGTTATCTAGGGTCAAGTATATTCCTAGTGCATTAAATGTTAAAGTTACCTGCGTAGTCTTTTATGACTAATAAACAAAGAATAAGCTACGAATAGTTATTCCGTGTTTTGTTCCTGTCATTTAAACGTAATTTTTAATTAGAGTAAAAGAGACAAAACACGGAATGACAAGCCATATTTACAATTAATTTATATTAAGAGAATAGTACTTAAAAACCAATAAAGCCATATCAACCCCAAAAGATAAAGTATTATTGTATGAAAAATTTTGCATTCATCATTGTCACAAAATACTTTTTACCCGCCGCAAATAGGTCACTGTTACGAGAATAGTTATTATTAAAACCAGTAATTACACGATTGAAATAAGAATGTTGTCTATAGTTAGTTGAACTGTGGTCAGTATGGAACCTGAGATAGTTACGCCTTAAAATCGTACGAGATGGCACTTGTAATTTAACCTTAGACAGGAGATGACTACAGTCCCTTCTGCCGACTAAAAAAATATGAAAAAACGTAAGATCAGCTACATCTCTCCGCATCATCAGCGGGAGCAGATGGTGGCGTTTGCAGGTATCATCATAAGTGAGATTTTTGTTGCAGTAAATCTTGTACTTATAATTAATAAATCTCAGAAACTTTTTTTGGATTCTTTCGATCTTATCTACGTAAACATTATAATGCGGGTTCCACACTTGGCTTGCATACTCTAATTAGCTTCTCACTAAGGAGCAATATAATAGTTTTAAGGATTTTACTGACTTGAAATCTTTAGTTGTTCTGAGTATAAATCCAAGTGTTTTAGAAGCTTTAGATGTGTTTAAGTCAATGTGTTTATCAAAGACGAGCTTAGAATCAAGAACCACACCAAGATCTCTCACGCAATCAACACGTTGCAATGATTGGTTGTTAATAGTGTAGCCATTGTGTACCACGTTAGGGGTTCAGTAGAACGTGATACTGTTGCACTTTGATATGTTAAGTTCAAGTTTATTATTTACGCAATAGTGATTGAGCCTATCAAGATCCTGCTGGAAAAGAAGACAGTCAATTGGTGTTGTAATTTTTTTGTAAAGGGCAATACCAGGTGGCCATACTAACTTAGGCCCTCAGTGCTCACCAATTAAACTGTATGGAAATAATAGTGCATAGGGCCAATAATTAATCCATAAAGAAAACGGTTTAAAAAAAACTTGGGGTTTGCATAAAAAATATAAATGTTTATTATTCATAAAACCATTTTTGAATTGCACAGAAATGCGTCATGCATTAAGTTATTGTAACATTCTACATACTATGTTCGTTTACGTTTACAATTGGGCGATATTGTGGCCAATAGCTGTCTCATCATTATGCATTAAAAATATATAATATGGGTCTATTCATTGACGATAAAAGGTCTAATACATTTTTAATGGAATGGTATATCGCACAAAAGCTGGTGATGAGATTTTGCGCGCATTTCATTCTAATTATATTTTATTCACACAAATGTCACTTTTGGAAATGTAACAGTGGCCAAAATGTCCCTTAAAATAAATAGACAAAAAGTTAAAAATTACCACCGGTACAAATATCGTTACCATGCTATTAATTAATTACATTATTATTGTTTGTACAGGCAAGTTACTGTTAAGTCTGCCAACAAGTAAAAAACGGGAAGTGAATAACAAGTCATGCATAAAAGGGCTAACCCAGTAGCTATCCCAGTGCCATAAGAGCTATAAAAAAATCAGCCAACAAGATTATAACAATAGCTGTTGTTTCAGTTATTTTTTTATTTTAAACTGCTTAGTTGTTATGATAAGTGTAAAATGCGAAAAAAAGGACGAATATTCCATATTGTTTACTTAATCGATATTGTTGTGCACTCCTGGGCCTAATTTCGGCATTCTCCTTTTTATGTCATCGGCAAACAACAAGAATTGTGAGAGAACAAAGCATTTTTCGATATCATTAATGAAAAGTACAAAAAGTAAGGGTCCTAGATTATATCCCTGCGGAACGCCCGAAGTTATGGTGGAAAAACGTGAGTGTGAACAGAAACCATTGAGAACCACGGTTTGACACCGACCTGCTACGTACGAGCAAAACCATCGATAAAGATCGCCACGTATACCAGCTAATTGCAGTTTTTGAAGCAATATCACGTGATCTATGCGATCAAATGCTTTACTGTAATCAGTGTATACTGCGTCTAGTTGACCCCCATGCTGCATGCTATCAGTCAAGTGATCAAGAAAAGTTAAAAGATTACTCACTGTAGACCTACCTTTCAGAAAGCCATGTTGTTGAGGCAAAAATATGTGCCTAAGGGCTAAATAAATTTGGTTGTGAACCAGTTTCTCTAGCACTTTGACAAGTACATAGAGTTTTGATATAGGCCTATAATTTGCAACTACTCGTTTTGATCCCTTTTTGTGGATAGGAGTAACGGTTGCAGTCTTCCAAATATTTGGCACAGTCCCCTCTGTGTGTCAAACTTTTAGCACACTTAGATATCAGGAATGAATGTAAATTATCTGGTCCTGCGGGATTTGTTACAAACCAGCGATTCCAGCATATTAAAAACTTGATCTTCAGATACTTCTATAGTATGGATGTCGGCAACAGAACCTTCGCCACAATGGGCCATGGTGTATGCAGCTATGGGGGTGTTATTACCCGAAGGCGCAGGTGCTAAAAAGGTGGAGTGAAAGAATTCGGCAAATGCGTTACAAATTTCGTCGCCCCTTGAAATGGTGGCATCATTGTGCGTCATAGTAGAAGGATAGCCATTATGTTTTCTATTAGCATGTGCGTAAGACCAGAAGGCTTTAGGGTTGTCGACTAAAGAATTTTCAATGTTATTTATGTAAGCATTATAACATTCCTGCTCCACTTTCTTAGCTCGCTGGCGTAGAACACTGAAAGAGACACTAATAATAATAATAATTAGTTTTTTATAATATTTTATATTGTAAATATGTTTTTATATAAAATTATGTAAAAAAAAATTCTTAAGATATATGTTAAATAAAGAGTATAATAATAATAATCTTTATTACCATAAAAGAAATGGGTTCCAGATACATAGAAATCCTTAATGTAAATGCTAACAGGTATGAACTAATGTTAAAATATATAAATCAAATGCATAGGAAAACCTTTATGAATTTAACAGCGGCCGCTGCACTAGACTCTAGGCCTGACCCGCAGGAGCCATTACAATTTCAAAGCCACATTTACTGGCTGGTTCGAAACTAGACTCAAATATCTTTACAAAAAGTTGAAATAAAAATAAAAATTTAATTACGTAATCTGATATTAATATATGAATGTATTTATTAAGGAGCCATGTGTGTGAGTGTGTGTGTGTGTGTGTGAATGTGTGTGTGTTTGTCGCATTAATGGCAGGCTATTAGTAATCTTTCAATTTCTTCATAGTTGAGACTCTTCAACCATGTGTTAAGGGAACGTTTTAATTGATTTGCCGTCAGCTGTTTTACATCTATTACTTGTCTCACTATTTTATTATATACGTCTAGCAAAACTTGTACGTACGGGAGGGAGATTAATTTTAAAGGTACGTCTTGCAACCAAACAGGGAAATCAGGAGAATTAATTATTATTTTATGTACTGTTAAGGCTACCTTTGTGATATAAAGTTGTCTTACTCTAAGAAGATCACACTCCCTGTACAGGTCATCTGTGGAAAATCTGAAAGGCTTTCTTAACATCACCTTGAGTATTGCTCGCTGTGCTCTGTCTAACTCAATCAAAGTAGTTTTGGCTACGCCGCCCCAAGCCGATATATAGTAAAGCAAACATGATTGGCAGATAGCATTATAGACCATGATGAGAGTCTTTTTACATGCAGAGTTCCACAACGACTTCATTATGTAAATAGTTGGTAAAAATCATAAAAAATGGTGCACGAATTTTGGGGAGTAGGGGTTGGAGGGGAGGAGGGGGGGTCTAGGTATACCCCCATTCCCACTTACAGGAGATACATAGTTATGGAGATGTAAGCATTTGTTCTCATTAAAAGTAACCTTAAAATGTGTAAAAAAGGTCATTGAAGATGGTTAGGAGGGGAAAAGAGATATAAGAGGGGGAATCCCCATCTCTCTACCATCAAGAGCTATAAAACTTTTTTTTGTATGGAGCTAGATTTCTGATGTCTAATAAAAAAATAACCTCGAAATTTAAGACAATCGCGAAGCGCAGCGTAGCGATTGTATTAAATTTCTAACCTATCACGTGACCTACAGGAGTAGAGCAGCTATTATTTCTGTTTTTTTAATAAAAAAAATAACCTCGAAATTCAAGACAATCGCTACGCTGCGCTTCGCGATTGTCTTGAATTTCTAACCTATCACTTGACCTACAGAAGTAGGGCAGCTAGTATTTCTGTTGTCTATAAAATAAAAATAAAACACCAAGAATTACACTTTATAAACATGCTGTTTTGCTATTATCAATTCTTCGTATGGGTCTTTTATCGAAAACTAAGAGTCTCCTTAGAAAATGCAAATGTGCATTAGAATCTCTGATTTTTTTATAACAAAGTGGAATACTCGTTTTATACAAATTCGTGCACCATTTTTTAAGATCCAAGCCAAATAGTTTTCCTGATTTTACCAGCTAGAGCTGATATATGTTGCCTAAAAGAAAAATTCTCATTCAATTGACCAGTCAGACGATTGCAGGGTGGAGACTACTGCTGGATAGTCGAGTACCATTTTGGTACGCTTGCGAGACTCTTGTGGAGGTAGTATAGTGGAAGGTAGTCCTATAATGCATTAATCGTGATCCGTCAAGTCAGAGCGTGTCACCAAACCTATTGCGGATGTATGGTTCTTTATAAAAATGTGGTCAAGGCAGGAGTTATGCCTGGTCGGGTGAGTAATAGCCGGTAACAACTGGTGTGCCGCTAAAAGACACAGATATTCCGAGCATTGTTCAGTATGTGGGCTATTAAGTAGGTTGATATTAATATCACCAGCTAAGACTATACATTTTATGTTACTGGTATTTTTTAAGGTTTTATCTAGGGAGCATAAAATTTTTTCGGTTGATTTGAAAGAAGGAGAACGGTAAATTCCGAATATTGTAATATCCGTGCGTAATCTTATCTCTAAGCAGTTACAGTCATCTATTAACGGTTCCGATATTGTTGGGTTCCATAAGTTTAAAACATACGCAACAACTCCGCCACTCTAATTAATATGTTTCTGTGTACGATAGGAGTTATAGCCCGACAGCACCGGTACCGGAGTGTCTTTTCCCAACCAACACTCTGTAAGTATGATAGCATCAAAATCAATTTTCAGACGACCCATTATTATATGAAACGTCGAAATTTTTTAAGATACTGCGTATGTTAAAAGTCAAAACTCTGAGGTTGTATTTAGATTCTGGTACGAAGTCAGCGCACTGTTCCAGGCTCTCCAGTGTTTGGCAGTTTATTTTTAGAATATTTTCTGCGTTATCTAAGAACTCTGGAGTGAACATCGACGAAGAAAGTATTTAATATTATATAATACCAAAACACCAGAGAGAACACAGCTGCGAGACTACACACCCCTATTGCGTTGATTAAGGTTAAAGCCTGCCTATAATCTATTTGTGATTGTGTTATTAGAGTGTAAATAAATGTGAAAGTTTTCTGTAAGGCATGATTGTACTTTGTGTGTGTGAGTGTCAAGAGTGTACTATGTGTAACTACGAAAGCCATCGAAGTAAATTGTGTAAAAGAGATGTTTGGGTGAGTGTAGACTCGTATAAATACATGGGAGAAAGAAAAGTAAATAGCCAAAACAAAACAAAAATAAGTAAAAACTAAATTATGCTGTGAAAGGGGGGACACTGCTCCAACTTTATTGTCAAGATCCGCTGCTGAATAAATGCGGATGGCAGGCTTGCTGTCAGTTTCCCGCACGTTGATTCCCTCCTCCGTTTTTTGTCCAACAGTAGCGAAACTTATGCGAGAAAGCCCTAGTCCGAGCCTCGCGAAACAACATTCGGTTGTCTTTGGTAAGCCTTTCATTCACAAATATCTTTCCAAAAGTGCCACTCACGATGTTCTCGGATGAAAGTTTCTTTTTTGCCTTTGCGGCTCTCACCTGTTCTTCTTTTTTCTGCCGCCGTATTAATCTGACTACTATTGGACGTGATTTTTGGCCTATAGGCATTACAACTTTCGTGCCACGGGTTCGTTTTGATCCAATACGAGTAATGTCATCGATATCAGATTGATTCAATTGCATTCCTAGCTCTTGTGCAGTCGATATTACTAGTCGGGTAAGATCCTCTTTGTCTGCTTCAGGAACTCCAATTATTTCAACTTCATTCTTCATGGCGCTTTGTTCATATATGTTTAGCTGCAATTGCAGCTGTACAACTGTGGACTTTATAGAATAGAATAGAAAACGTTTATTGGTACAATTTACAAAAATGAAACCTAATAAAACAGAACAATTAACAATTTTTAAAAACTTAACATAAACCATAAAAGTACCAAAGGGCCTCCACTCAGCAAAATGTCATGGGATAAACCCATGACGCTGATCTTACGTGGATACCCACTAAAATCTATATATATATATATATATATTTTTAAGTGTTTGGACTTACAATAAACTTACAAAAATTTTCACTTAAACATTACAAGCTAAACAAAGTATACAACCGACCACCTACATATTATTATTATAAATATCACGAAATTAACAATAATGAATTGTGATATGAGTGAATAATGACCAACATTACCTACTATAAAACAGAATACAATTATATATTTCCTATACAATTAAGCCTAAAACATAAAATTACAAGCCAGTATCTTAAAAAAGCTATTTCAAGTTGCGACGTTCTAGCCTCTTGGCAAAGGCATTTTGATTATCTCCTATAGATGTTGATAACAACTGTTTGAGGTCAGAGCAATCCTGTCTTATGTGGGCCATCTCATTATTGTGTGTCCGTAGGTCACTCACTTCCTGTCTAAGTTGGCGTATTTCATCTAACAAAAGTATCACAGCCTGGACATTGAACGCGATCCTTACTAGTTTTTACCTTCGGATTAGAGCCACGAGTCATGCTAACGTTTGAGGACATGTCGCCCGAGGTGCCTGCTGGTAGACGGAAAGGTGTAAGTGAATTGTCACCCTTAGGGCGAGAGCAAATGCAATTTGGTCACAACCAGCTGTTTTTGTTTTCCTGTGACAAGCTTTTAAAATTATTTTTTGTCAATTTTATACAAGCCAGATCATATACTTTGTCACATTTAGTGCAATCCATGTAATCTAAGCCTTGAATAAGCCCGCCACACGCATAGCAGTTCATCATTCTCCGTGTTACCAAAGAGCGGGCAAACAGCAGCGTTATTTATAAAAAGCCTGAAGCAATGCGCGCGTCGTCTCGCGTCGCAGGAAGCGCAAGCGCAATACGAGTAAGTAGTTAGTACTTATCTGTGGGTCGCCTGATGCGCGATGCGCAGCAGTGGAAGTGAAGCTTGCGTTGAGTTGACTCACGTAAGCGCCGGGCGGGGGGGGGGGGGGGGGATCCGCTGCGCTGAGAGTGAGACGTACGCGATGACTCGCTGTGTCGCCCTTGCCGTGCGGCAGGCACTCAGAGCCACGGAGTAGGTAGTTAAGCCGTTATTGTTTTACTTTTAAAAAAAAAACGCTTATAACTTCGGTTTGGACGCGGATTTTTCATTAAGGTTTTCGCCACTAACCAGGTCTTCACTTTAGCTATACCAAGATAATATCAGTTGATCAAACGACGTAATTTTCCGGGTAGAAACAAGAAAAAATGTGGAGAAGAAAAATTACAAAGAA
Organism: Scoparia ambigualis; assembly: GCA_963921215.1. Classification (NCBI taxonomy): domain Eukaryota; kingdom Metazoa; phylum Arthropoda; class Insecta; order Lepidoptera; family Crambidae; genus Scoparia; species Scoparia ambigualis. The sequence continues at coordinate 377,437 of OY992511.1, forward strand.
AATTACACAGGTCTGCTTCGAACCGGCGCCGCGCGCGTCTCCACTATCAGCTTTGTTTCCATAAATTTTATGTTTTCTATGCAATTTATTTTTCTCTAAGTATTTTTAACAACGCACTTGAGTACCATACGGGATAGTCGCTCGAGCTAACATATTTATGAGGAACATATATATATCTCTTAAACTACACAGTTTACTGTTGAAGAGTTCAACTGCATCATCCAGTGTCCCACGCAACAGAAGATCAGTCCAGTCCAGCTTATCAAGGTCACAACATAAACCGGAAAAAATTCCTTTCTTATAAAAGTATTTAAGGTGTTTTTTAGAACTAAGTGGCTTATTATAACTCCTCAAATATTGTAGGCATACCTATAGCGATTTTGGTATTTTCAGCAATAAGTCGAGCATTTGCATTCAGAAAGTATCATTTGATGAAGTAGAACTGATGAAGAAGACCACAGAATGCCATTGGAACTCCTCAATGATAAGTATTTCACGGGTGGCGATAAGATATCTCGAATAGTTAAGCAAATATAACGAAGGAAAAGAAAGCAGGTACCGGAACTCAATTCTGTAGGCATACAACTGCGGGCCAGCCTAATACGACAATGTAGCATAATAAAATCTATTTACTAATGAACACGACAACTGTTAAAGGCTAACTAAACATATTTACAAATAAAAACGACTATGGGGTTAAACGGCAGCGAGGCCGACCCAGACGGAGGTGGAGATATGAGCTTGATGCTTACGCGAAGGATTGGCCAACACACGCAAAAGACCGCGAATACTGGAAGGGGGGGAGGGAGGCCTTTGCCCAGCAATGGGACAATATGGGCTAATATAATAATAATATAGTATGTTGTTTAATGTTTATCTTTACCTTGGCTGGCACAGACTTCAAAAATATTTTTTTAAGATTATAAGATTGAGTAAAATAAAGGTTAATATTGCAAGTTGATTAAACTACGCAATTATTTTTTACGTTTTAGTGCATTATTTCAGTAAAATTTTTTGGAGTCGTTTTTTTTGTTAAAATTTTTGTTTATAATAAAAGCATTCGTTCAGACAACTACGAAGTTTTACTTTGCCGTCACTGCGTCCCTGCCCACACCAACATTAACAGCTTAAAAAACTTCCTTACTTAATTAGGGATACAGTATTAAATACATCAAGTCTATTAGATAGGTGTTTATTTATGATTTTTTTCTAAAAACAAAAACTTTAATCTGTCCTCCAGCAAGTTTTACGAAATGTCGCTTGGATCAATTAGCCTTTCAACCGTCGATACGTATTCCAATGTTGCTGCTTATTACTAAGTAGTAAAAATAATCTGCAAACTAATCAATTAGATAATATGTTTTAAGATTGATTATTTTGCACAAAGAAAACAATGTATAAGAAAATAAATAAAAAAAGTTATAAGTACTACAGTTAGCACATCTTTCGACACCGCATCCCACATCTGAGGGAAGGGTGGAAAGTTCAGTATTCTATCTCGATTGCCTCGTTTGCGTATAGACGACATGACATCATCCCCGTGTGGTAGGTGGCCATCGTATGAATGCGTTGCAGGGCGCCGCGGAGGAGGCGATGGCGCGCGCGTGGCGCGAGCGCGAGCCGGCGGCGCGCGTGGCTGCGGCGCGCGCGGCGCTGGCGCTGCGCCCCGACTGCGCCGCCGCGCTGCTGCTGCTGGCCGAGGAGGACGCGCCCACCGTGCAGGAGGTACGCCGCTCGTCGATCGCGAGGGCCGCGGCGCCTCGCTCGGCGCGACTGTAGCTCGTGTGATGTGTGCAGGCAGAGCGCGTCCTGAAGCGTGCGTGGCGCGCGGCCGAGACGGCGTGGCGCGCGCACGCGGCGCTCGGCGGCGGCGCGCTGGCGCGGCGGGACGCGGCGCTGCTGGCGCACATCAAGCGCCGCGCCGCCATGTGCGCGCGCCGCCTCGGCCGCCTGCGCGACGCCGCGCGCCTCTTCCGCGAGCTGGCGCGCGACGCGCCGCCCGCGCTGCACGCGCTCGCCACGCACGAGAACCTCATCGAGGTCGGTGGATCGCAAGTATCGCAACGCGTTTCTCACGAGCTCGTACGGTACATACTGTTATGTGTAGCCCGAAATGTTGGTTTCGAAAGGTGCTGCTGGAGCAGCGCGCGTACGCCGATGTGCAGGCGCTGCTGGCGCGGTACGAGGACGCGGGCGCGCCGCGCTCGGCCGCCGTCTGCTACACGGCGGCGCTGCTGCGCGCGCGCCAGGCCGCCGCCGCCGCCGCGCCGCCGCGCTCGCCCGCAGACCTGCTCGCGCTCGAGGTGAGCGCTCGCGCCGCCGCACTGTGGAATACGGTAGAACGATCGCATATCAAAATTGATTTTTACGACTGATTGAAACAGGGTACTCTATGAATATAATTTAATAGTTCGAAAGTCGAAGTTTAATATTCTGTAGCGTAAAACATTTTGTATTCGTTGGAAGTAAATGTTTTCATGTAGTAAAGTTAAACGTTTCTGCAATTGGGAAATATTAATTTATTCATTTACGATTTTCAAAGTGAAATAGTTTTGAAAGTTCAACTGAAAGATATAAGGTATTATATATTTTTGAAAAGCTCATCTATCGGAGGTTTGAAACTAATAGAATTAATTGTTTTTAAAACGACTATATAATTAGAAAATAATTTAAAGAAAAAATGCAGGAAAAAAAGGTTTTCCTCAATTTCGTCGAAGCTTTTAACATTTACCGACGTTTACCGATGCTTTGAATTAAATGTTAATTCAGAGTTTAGTTACTCATCAAAAACATATAAAAGAATTAGCTGCGAGTTACGAAGATATGAGAAAAAATCGAATACTAGTCTGAAAACGGAAATTGCTATCAATTGCGGTTTCGTAGTTGTCTTTTACTATCAGTAGTTTGTGGCATGTTTAATAAATTAATTATTTTATTTTGTTAAGTTTTTATCATTTTGATGTCATTTTCCGTGAGAAAATAGATATCTAAAATAATTCTCACATTCTGAAACAATATAAAAAGCGCTGTAAACAAAAAAAAACACAAATAAGAAAAAAAACACTATCAAAAACTCACTAAAAAGCAAAAAATAAACTTAATTTACATAAATAGATAAAAATAGCATGTGTATCTACACATTCATGATTATAATATCTAAACAAACAAAACCTTACTTACTTATGTTACCTACATATAAACACGTATTTTATATTCTACAAGTACCTATACTATAACCTATTTATTACAAAATATGAACTTTTACATACATATGTGATAATTCTTGTCTCAACCTATTACTTACCTATTAATCTATTTAAAATATTAAATGTATGTGCTACCTATCTGTCTGTTTGAAGTCGGTGCCAAGCCATAGGTTTGTTGCATGCAGAGTGCAGGGTGGTGCAGGCCCGCTGCGGTCGGGCGCAAGGCGCGAGTGCGGGTGGGTGTGGGCGGTGCTCGCGCTGAGCGATCCACATCCAACCCAAAGTGGCAGACACATGCAGGCAGACGTCGTCAACGGTCGCTTTGTATGCTATTAAATTTTGATGCGTTAATGTTGTTGCTGATAGATTTCTATAGTTTGAAAAGTTCCTTACAGTTGTTTTTGTTGTTGTTCTCTGTCTTTAATCATTATATATATTTTTTAATGTCATCAGGATTTCGGTTTCGATTTTGTTATTAATTAAAATTGTATATTTTATATTTAGGTATATTATTTTTCTTATGTTTGTGCTTGGCACCGACTTCAAATAGACAGATAGGTAGCACATACATTTAATATTTTAAATAGATTAATAGGTAAGTAATAGGTTTAGACAAGAATTATCACATATGTAAAAGTTCATATTTTGTAATAAATAGGTTATAGTATAGGTACTTGTAGAATATAAAATACGTGTTTATATAAGGTGACTGCTAGAAACCGCAAAAAACTTCTAGGGCTGGTCAGGTCAAGTGTTTTAAACATGACAAAAATGACAAAAAATAAATTCGTGTTTTTTTGATTTTTTATTAAATAATTCATTTTGTAAATTTTAATTAGAAGGTCTTTGGGTATCTTATTAATTTTAAACCAATAACATAAGAAAAATAAAATTAAAAACAATTAAAAATAAAGATTATTTACAACGCGTGGGCAATGAACGGCTGGCCGGCCGACTGTTGACCCGTGCGCGTTGTCAGCTGGGCGATAAGTACCTACGTTAGTCTGCAATGTTTTGAATTAGGCGTAGGTATAAGGTGCAGTTATTAAGTCCAACGACTATCGATAGCATCAAGTTATGTTATGGCCACATTTTAACTGTAATTATGATAAGTGTATGAAAGTAATTTCAAATCAATCCTAGTAAAAATCTATTACACCACACATTATGAGAACTTACAATTATCTTTCCTTACAAATGAAAGATCAATGGGTAGTTATCTAATGTCGCGTCCGCACGCTAAGCAGTTGCCGCGAACTCCAAACCAAATGACCAGATGACCTTTCATGTCCTCGACAACTAAACAGCCTAAAGCATTGAGATAATAAGTATCAGTCTTACCTATTTATTTACACTAAATTAAGTTAAACTAATGTCTCGCAATAAAGGCAACGTTAATACCTAAAAAGCTGTGTAATTAATAGGTGTCGGTAGGTACTTACATGGTGTTAAATAGCATTCCAGTTTATTCCAGCGAACAGGAAAGGTGATAAGCTTCCCATCACACTTAACAGGCTTTCAAACTAATGTAATATTACATAAAAATTAAACCTCCGCCAAAATTACGTAAGTACTTAAATAAAATAAAATTTATTAAAGGACGAACTAAAATAACTTTTGTGATCGGCACATATTTATTATTACACTTATTCAACTTGTTTAAAACAACACCACCTATTCTACCTACAAGTCTTAATACGACTTAACACCCATTTGTTACTCAAATCATTAATTTGTTACTGAACTGATTACTTTTTTCACGATAGCCTATTCATAATAATACTAATCCTTCACTAATTAACTCATACTAGTTATTAGTTTAATCGCGCATACACAAATGCACCGCACATACTACAACACAACTAGGTACCTACACTACACAACAAAATTTCCCCGAGGAAACTGAACACACCTGCTGCGCATGAGAATCAGTGAGTTCAGTGACTGACTCAGCACAGACAGCGCAGCGCAGTGCCACAGTGCGATTCTCTAAGTTAAAGTCGTAAAGTTGGTGCCGCTGCGATGAGAATGACTCTGTCTCTTTCATATTCATAAAATTGGAAAGAGACAGCAGATCACAGTCATGCGCACAGCGTCTTATGTGTCGCTTGCATTCGCATGCAGTCCGGCAGATCTGACAAGAAATCCGTCAATTTGGCAACACTGTGTGTGGCGGCGTTTCTTCAAAGACGCTTGCGACGATCCATATCTATTTAGGGCTGCCGCTAACTATGAGCGGTTCTTTTTCGATATGAATTCGAATTCGTAATTCATATCGTGTGTAAATTGTGTAATGGATGTAAAGTAAAAGAGGTTTGATGAGACACTGTTGCTTAAAACACAAGTCAAATGCGTTGAAAAATTTTGACATGTCAAAAAATTGGTTGCCTATAAAGTCGGTATACGGGCGAAAGTTTTACGTGACAACGACTTTGAGTGGTAAAATAATTTTAATGTGAATATTCATTCGTATAGTAGGAAGAAGGATGAAATAACTGTGCTCGAGTGGAAGGGACGCGTGCCTTTCACTTTTTATGTCTGTCTCTCTCGCTCTTAGGCGGGCTAACCATGCCCGAGTGGAAGGGACGCGTGCCTCTCACTCGCTCTCATTGTGAGCGCATAACGTGAGCGGAGCGTAACGCAGTTTCTTGAAGTGTCACCCGGCAAACCAATTTATAAGACGTTGTCACGTCAAAATATCTAGATGGCGGAGTGGTTAACGCCGCCCGCCTCCCGGATTGCGGAGGATGTGGGTTCGATTCCCATCTGAGGTAGTAAACTTTTTTCGACGTTTTAATATCTCAATGTTAATAAGATAAGAATTCGTGATAAAAGAAAAACGTTGTTTATTAGAAAAAAGAAACGGTGGCGCGAATAAATAATAAATTGATTTCAAGTACCTATGTAGCATCCACATAAAAAGACCTAATTTTGTTGTTGATTTATTTTTCTTAATTCTGAATTCACGTGATGCAGACCAAAAACAGCTAGTCGCACTAGTAGTGATGCGATGCGTACCAGTTTGAATCTCAATCATTACCATCAGTAGCTTGTTTAACCATTATGTTATGATCCTTTTAAACTTTTACGAGCAAACATTTTTGGATATTTTTATGACCAACACAACAAATCCCATAAAACTGTAGTCAATACAGTAACATGTTAATCTTAGAATTGATATTCCAAGTGTGTTAGTTTGTTAAAGTTTTATATTTTAGCGTTTTATTAACGCTTAAATATACTTAAGTAAAATTTTAAACACTGAAAAAAGACGACAACCTCAGGCGGGAATCGAATGTGTTAGTTTGTGTACAATGTAAACCTGCTGGTGCGTTGTGGTTATAGATAATTAAAGTTTTTGTTTTCTTTTTCTATTGAATTGCAATCCAGATTTATTAACATTTACTTGATAGTATAAGTTTTTTGGTTTACCAAATTAACTAATAAAAATTAACAGATAAATTATTGATCTAATCTAATAACTTTTATAATTGTAAATTCGCTTAATATGCAAGTTTGGACGATAGCTTTAATTATTTAAGTTTGTCTATTCATGTTTGTAAAAAAAATGTGAAAGAGTTTGTTATCAACAAAAGGCCAAAGTTTTGACATGTCAGTAACTTCTAGGATCTAAGTAAGTAATGGTTTTATTTTCTTGTGCGTGCCAACCCTAATCACGTGACCTACACACGGCTGCTTTGATTTTTTCGGCAGTCAACGTATGCATTCTGGTGCATTCGCGTCGCGTCGCGTGTGCGTAAAAATGCCTAGGTATACGAACCAGCAATATCTTGAGATGCTATTTTGCTATCGTGAGAGTGACGAGGTAGTAAGTGGTGCTATGCGCTTAAACGAAGAGAGAGTTTTTTAGTTTTAAGGTGTAAATAAGACTTGTAAATACATAATACATGAACTTTTAAACACGCCGAATTAGTGTAATAATAATCATGTGCCGATCACAAAAGTTATTTTAGTTCGTCCTTTAATAAATTTTAATTTATTTACGAAATTTTAGCACAGGTTTTCACTTTTATTTAATTATTATTACATTAGTTTGACAGTCCAAAGCCTGCTATGTGTGATGGGAAGCTTATCACCTTTCCTGTTCGCTGATGTAATAAACTGGAATGCTATCTAACACCATGTAAGTACCTACCGACACCTATTAATTACGCAGCTTTTTAGGTATTAACGTTGCCTTTATTGCGAGACATTAGTTTAACTTAATTTAGTGTAAATAAATAGGTAAGACTGATACTTATTATCACAATGCTTTAGGCTGTTTAGTTGTCGAGGACATGAATGGTCATCTGGTCATTTGGTTTGGAGTTAGCGGCAAGTGCTTAGCGTACGGACGCGACATTAGAAAACTACCCATTGATCTTTCATTTGTAAGGAAAGATAATTGTAACTTCTCATAATGTGTGGTGTGATCGATTTTTACTAGGATTGAATTGAAATTACGTTCATACATCATAACACTTATCATAATTACAGTTAAAATGTGGCCATAACTTAACTTGATGCTATCGATAGTCGTTGGACTTAACTGCACCTTATACCTACGCACATTTCAAAAGATTGCAGACTAACGTAGGTACTTATCGCCCAGCTGACAACGCGCTCGGGTCAACAGTCGGCCGGCCAGCCGTTCATTGCCTGGGTGTTGTAAATAATAGTTATTTTTAATTGTTTTTAATTTTATTTTACTTATGCTAATGGTTTAAAATTAATTAGATACTCAAAGACCTTCTAATTAAAATTTACAAAATGAATTATTTAATAAAAAATTAAAAAAACACGAATTTCTTTTTTGTCATTTTTGTCATGTTTAAAACACTTGACCTGACCAGCCCTAGAAGTTTTTTGCGGTTTCTAGCAGTCACCTTCATCATCATCATCACCAGCCTGAAGACGTCCACTGCTGAACATAGGCCTCCCCCTTTGACCTCCATCCTGACCGACAACTCGCCACTCGCATCCACCGGTTGCCTGCGACTCTCACGATGTCGTCGGTCCACCTAGTGGGAGGCCTACCAACACTGCGTCTTCCAGTGCGTGGTCTCCACTCGAGAACCTTTCTTCCCCAACGGTTGTCGGTTCGTCGAGCGATGTGGCCTGCCCATTGCCACTTCAGCTTGCAAATCTTACGAGCTATGTCGGCAACTCCGGTTCTTTGGCGAATATCCTCGTTTCGGATTCTATCGCGCAAAGAAACTCCGAGCATAGCTCTCTCCATTGCTCGCTGTGTGACTCTGAGCTTTTCTAAAAGGCCAACAGTTAAGGACCACGTTTCGGTGCCATATGTCATCACCGGCAACACACATTGGTTAAAGACCTTTGTCTTTAGGCACTGCGGAATCTTCGATGCAAAGATATCTCGTAATTTCCCGAACGCTGCCCATCCGAGTTGGATTCTCCGGGCGACCTCTTTGTCGAGGTTGGACCTACCTAACTGGACAATCTGTCCTAAGTAGGTGTAGTGGTCGACAACTTCGATAGTATCGCTCCCAACAATTACCGGTACGGGTTCAACATGGACATTCGACATGATCTTCGTCTTGTCCATGTTCATTTTAAGACCCACCTGTTGGGATACGATATTGAGGTCGCTGAGCATGGTGTTGAGGTTCTCCAGCGACTCCGCCATTATGACTATATCATCGGCAAAACGAAGGTGAGTGATGTATTCGCCATTAATGTTGATGCCGAATCCGTTCCAATTCAAGAGCTTGAAAACGTCCTCCAACGCATTTGTGAACAGTTTCGGAGATATGACGTCTCCCTGTCTCACACATTTCTGCAATTGGATTGGTTTCGTACTCTCGTCTTGTAATCGGATCGACATAGTAGCGTTTCTATACAAACATTTCAACACTTCGATATACCTATAGTCGATATGGCAACGCTGGAGGGACTGCAACACAGCCCAGGTTTCGATAGAATCGAAGGCTTTCTCATAGTCCACAAACGCTAAACATAAGGGCCGATTATACTCCTCAGTCTTCTGTATAATCTGGCGGAGCGTATGTATGTGGTCTATGGTACTAAAGCCTTTTCGGAAACCGGCTTGTTCGGGAGGCTGGAAGTCGTCAAACCTGCGTTCGAGACGGTTCGTAATGACTCTCGAAAACAGCTTGTACACATGGCTCAGGAGTGAGATGGGTCTATAATTCTTCAATAAGGTGTTATCGCCTTTCTTGAAGAAGAGCACCACCGCACTCCTGTGCCATGCTTCTGGCGTAGTACCTTCGAGCATGACGGAATTAAACAACTTCTGGAGGACTACGAGTATCGGTTTTCCACCCGCTCGCAGAAGTTCAGTGGTAATTCCGTCATCACCCGGCGCCTTGTTGTTTTTAAGCTGTTTAAGAGCCATACTAATCTCATACAGGCTGATGTCAGGGATATCTTCGGTATAGTGTCGGGTTAACTTAGCTCTGGTGTCCTGAGCTGTACCAACAGCGGGCTCTTGTGTTGAGGTGTACAACTGTCCATAAAACCTCTCGAGCTCTCTCAGAATCTCCGGCTTCGACGAAATGACACTGCCGTCCTCGATCTTCAGCTTAGTCATTTGGCTCTGACCAATAGACGAATTCTTTGCGAACACTTTGGCGCCTTGGTTCCGCGCAATTGCGTCCCTAATGCATTTAGCACTATAGGAGCGCAGGTCGTGTCGCACAGATTTCGAGATTCGTCTATTGAGTTTGCCATATTCCGACATATCAGCTGAAGATTGCAGTATCATTTCTTTCCGGTCTTCCATTAACTTAATGGTTCCGTCTGAGAGCTTTTGAGGCTTTTTCCGGCGTGGGGTCTTAAAGAACTTAGACCCCACAGCTTGGACAGTTTCCACAAGCCCGCTGCTGATCTCGTCTACAGTTTCGCACTCGGCTAGGCACTGGAAGCGATTTTGGAGTTCGAGTTGAAAGTGTTCCGGGCTCTGGATCTGGGCAGGGCCAGGACGGAGTGTGGACTTCACCAGACGTGACCTCTCGAGCTTGATGTTGATATTCAGTGTGCCTCTAACAATCCGGTGATCGCTACCGGTTTTCACCCTACTGATCACGGAGACATCACTGAATATACGCTTCTTGGTCGTCATGATGAAGTCGATCTCATTTCTGGTTGAACCATCGGGGCTTATCCACGTCCACTTCCTGGTTGGTCGCTTCCGGAAGAAAGAGTTCATCAAAAAGAGTTCCTCCTTCTCCATAAAGTCGACCAACCGTTGGCCCCTTTGGTTCCGCTGTCCATATCCATATTGCCCCACTCTCAACTCATCGCCGTTCCTTGTGCCTACCTTTGCATTGAAGTCCCCCATAACAACGGTGAAGTACGTTTCGGAGGAATGTATGGCTTCAGATATCTCCTCATACAGAGCCTCTACTTCTTCGTCAGGGTGCGTCGAGGTTGGTGCATATACCTGTATGACCTTCAGCGAATACCGATCGGTGATTCTGAGTATAAGGTACGCAACTCTACCTGACACACTATCGACCTTGATAACGTTGTTAACAAGGGACTTGCGGACGAGAAACCCAACACCACCCTGGGATTTTCGTTCTCCTTCCCGGAAGAAGAGCATGTTGCCAGAATCAAGGACTACCATATCCTGCCCCTCTCGTCGGATTTCTGATAGTCCCATGATGTCCCACCGCAATCTGCTCAATTCTTCCTCCAGCTCTACAATCTTTGCATCGGTCCAGCAGGTTGTAGCAGTCACCTTATATGTAGGTAACATAAGTAAGTAAGGTTTTGTTTGTTTAGATATTATAATCATGAATGTGTAGATGCACATGCTATTTTTATCTATTAATGTAAATTAAGTTTATTTTTTGCTTTTTAGTGAGTTTTTGATTGTGTTTTTTTTCTTATTTGTGTTTTTTTTTGAAGTCGGTTTATTTTTTTTATAAAAAATCTTTATTTTTCTCTTTTTAGTGTTAGTAAGAGGTACGTATAAAGTACAAATTTTAGTCAAGTAGCCTTTACACATTCCACGCTATTGACGAGTCACTAGAGGCAGCAACAAACCGAAAAGGACCACCATCTAACGTCATTCCTGCTGATGTTAATAACTGTGGCGGTTTGATGCACTACTGAAGTTTGGTATAGGCTCCAGACAAGCTCCAGAGTTATGTTAAGACGTAACATTTCTGTTTTTGAAGGCCTAGTCAACGGGGCAATGGGGATCGTGTCCAAGTTTAAGTGGCCTGCCCTTCGCCGTGATCAAATAGAATCAGGCTAGTTACCGGATTCAGTCTGCATAAAATTTGATGACGACACTATTGGCACAAAAGTAAAAGACAGTAATGGGTTAATGGCCATAGCGCCCGTATCAACAACATTCCAAGCAAATAAAGGGTACGGGGATGTTGAACGGAGAATGCTGCCGCTAATCATCAGTTGGGCGGTAACGGTGCATAAACTCCAGGGGACCACTTTAAACAGAGCTGTGATTGACTACGGCAAAAAATATTTTGCCAAAGGCCAAGTCTATGTAGCACTTAATCGTGTGAAGGCACTAGATGGCATTGCTCTTTGCGACTTAGAGCCTAACAAAGTGCTTAACAAACCGCATGATGAAAAAGCATTGCGCGAAATGGAATGATTAAGATTATTATAAAAAAAGAAATCTGTTATTGTCTTATATTCTCCGTCCAAATTTACAAGTCCCCCTTTCTCGTACAAAACACCCCAATAACTGTGTAAAGCGAATAAACCAAAATAAATACAAGTTAATATGGGCAAGTACAAATACACAACTCCTTAACCGTCAGGAGTTGAGGAATTGTACCTTCCATCATCAGCTTACCAGAATAACTTGATAGTACACAACCTTCAAGCCTTCTTTAATATAATATATATTTACAGAATAATCCCCTAACTCCTAATCGTTGAGGAGTTATGTCTCCCATCATCATCAGATCAGCAATGTCATCAGATGATGACTACAAGAAGCAAATATATGATAATTATATAGAAATTATATGAAATACTTAGGTATTTGCCAATAAAATTTGAAAGTACCCTCGATTTCCCTGGGATTCTATCATAAGATCCTGACTTGGTGGCAATGGAACCACCTCAGAAGTATGCTCTTTCAAATAAAAAAAGAATTTTTAAAATCGGTTCACAAATGACGGAGATATCGCTGGACATACATAAAAAAAAACATACACGTCGAACATAGAACCTCCTCTTTTTATGAAGTCGGTTAAAAATATGTCTCCATTACCGTTTCAGTGGTCTTTACGTAGAGTACGGCTATTTTATTCTTATAAATGTCTACTTTTCACTGTACTAATCGTTAGTTAATAGTGTCATAGATAGAAGGCGGAAAAACGTCTGCGGCACTTTCAACATATTTGGAGGAAAAACAAGTTTCAGAAGACAATATTTATTATTGGCAATATTCAAAGGAGTATCATCACTTCGTTTAATAAACGCTGGAGTGAAGCAGGACGCAACAAAGATAACTTTTTAAGAAAGAACGCCAATTGGTTGGATTCTGAATATTCCTTAACTATACCGACATCTGAAAACGTGTCAACCGACTCTTCTCCGTCTACTTCTGGTAATCGATGAAGACCATGTGTGTCATATGGAGACATCTTCAGAATCAAGCAAAAAAAGAAAAAACACTATTTCGCTAAAAAATGAATATCGATAAACCACGACAGGGGACGGGAAATAGTACTGATGGCAATACTACTAGTAAATTTTTTACAATGCTTCCTGTTCTGCAGATATCACAGGGGTTAAAATTGATTTAATTAAACGGTTATACATAGTTTTTCAAGCTTTGTCATCTGGTATTATGGTGGTAGATAGTAAGAAATTTGGTAATTATGCTCTGAAAACTGCAAGGATATATGTGAGTAAATATAGTTGGTATTACGTGCCATCATCTGTCCACAAAATTTTAATTCACGGAGAGAGTATTATGAAATATTTCGCAGTATTACCCATTGGACAACTTTCCGAAGATGCGCAACCACAGAAATAGCGCAAGATTCTCGCAATAAGGATTATAAAAATATTAGATTATAAAAAATGCTCTCGAACAGCTACAAATGAAGATGTGTTCAATACACTACTTTATACTTCAGATCCATAAACGAGCATAAGAAAACTATATGCAAAAAATGTAAAGGATCTAGGTGAAGATACTTTGCACCTTCTTTCAGATCCTGAAGCTGACCAGGTGTAAATGTAAATCTTGCTGATCAGAAGATATTGCTATAATTTTGTTTTTTTTTCTTTACGTGTTTTAGCGTAGTGTATAGGTATTGTACCATTTTTTAATTTAATTTATCATTATAATAATAGTTATCATAATTGAGTAATTTATATTAAGAAATACACATACGATATATTTCTAAAAATATAATATTTCAATAAATAAAATAAATATTTAATATTTTAAAAGATTGTGAATTTCCTTTATTTAATAAAAAAAAACTTGAGAGGTGTTAAGGGACACCCGAATGGAACGAAGTTCCTTTCGATTAATTAGTGAAGGAATTGTAATAATTTTTTTTTTTTAAGTTATAATAATATGTTTTTTTATTATTAACAAATATAATGTTTAGCTCAATTTTCGTAATAATTGGCTTGTGGTAACTGAAGTAGGAAACATATGTTTGGGATTCTATTTTACTTCGTAAACACAACAGCGTGTAGGTTAGAACACGCACGGCTTGCTAAATACATACGTTCTGATATTGTAATATTAAAATATGATTTGAGGGGACTACGAAACATCGTTTTTCTGTGTTGTCGTGCGGTCACACGCCACGCCGCGGCTGATGGCAATCAAAAAAGCTTTGTTCCAAATTGCAAGTAGATAATAAAAATAAAGTTAACAAAAAAAGTGAAGTATTTATTTAAATGTGTGTGTACCTTTAACTGTGTTCTTAATAATATACAACTAAAAAATAGAATAATTATGATGAACAAAAAATCAACTCGTGGATTGATCTCAGGATCCACGGCGCTCATACGGGTGCGTCCGATGCGCGAACCACTACGCCAACCAGGCGATAAATTGAGCGACGAAATAATGATTTACGTTTGCCGCACAGCTTACTAGCATATAGTGTCGTGACAACTTTTCGTAAGAATTTTTTCCGTCTAGCCTCCTTTCACAACGTGCGATAAGGAACTTCGTTCCAAAATTAACGCGTTATTCCAATTCTTCAAACATTACATAAATGAATCCTTATATATCACTTCATATTAGTGCAAATTTTAATAGCTCTATCTTTCAAATCGACGGAGTTACAGATTTTTGATCCGAAACGCACCGAAATATTCCACAGTGCGCCGCACCGCCGCACCGGCGTGGCACCGCTGGCCCGTAGGATCTCACCCTCTATGACGTGACGCAGGCGATCCGCGTGGCCATCGAGTTCAACCCGTACGTGCCGGAGTATCTGCTGGAGCTGCGCGCGCTGACGCTGCCGCCCGAGCACGTGCTGCGGCGCGGCGACAGCGAGGCCGTGGCCTACGCCTTCGCGCACCTGCGCCACTGGCGCCACGCCGACGCGCTGCCGCTGCTGCAGCAGGCCTGGGCCACCCACCAAGGGGTACTTTGCACCTATTATTATTTATTTATATTTATTTCAATAATACATATTTGCTCAATAAAACATTTATTCAAATACACATTTTAGATTAATTTGAGGTAGTTTTAACGGGTCTTTCCCGTTTGTACACCTTCCCGTTTCGTAACCCTCATTTAATACCTACACAAAAGTGGCGTATCGTAACCTTTTTATACCCCATACATTTTGTGGCGTTTGTACAACCATTTTTTTATGGATATTTAGTATGGTACAGTCAGATGCAAAAGTGTGTAAGGACTTAAGCAGCCATATATATTTATAATGTACTTATATAAATGGTTAAAGTATCAACTCCTAGATTCCTATCCTTAGGGCGATTAAATAGGTCACATTGATAAACCGCAAGATGTCCACTGCTGGACATAGGCCATTTGGTTAATTTAGCCATAAAAAAAGGAAATTCGGAATCAAATAAAGCATTATGTACTGCATTTTAACAGGAAATGTCTAAAATCGATCAAAAAAATTTCTATCATTGAGGAATTACGAGCCGCATAATTGTAAAAAAATTCCTTACAAAATGATTTGTATGGACTATCGAAAGTTACTATTTACATAAGTCTTTAATTAGTTTTAGTTTTATGATTTTTTTAAATGCTGAAATCCATTTAGGTTTTGTTGTTGTATTGTTTTATTATCTTATTTTGGTATTTTTCTTTTAGTAGTGTTATTAGTACTTTTGTTATTTTATGTCTTTACTTTTGCATGTTGTGTACACTTTTAAGTGGCAAACATGTAATGCGTGTTTTTAATGTGTAATTAGTTTCTTAGTGAATATATGTATTGCTGTAAGTGTGCCTATCTGAATAAATAAATAAATAAATGACTAGTGTATTGATCTGTGATTGTGCTTTAAAGCTATTTAGTATTTGATTTTTGGACTACAATAATAAAATTACATTAATAAGACTGTTAAGTATTTAATTTTGATTATTTGTCGGTATACCGCACATTAAGTAGGTCATCGCGTCAGCATTTTCATATTCATTCATAATTTCGTCACATTTGCAATCAAGGCATTGTCTATAGCAAGCGCATATCAAGTAATTAATTTGTACTCAAGTTTTCGTAATAAAAATCGTTTACTATAAACAAAGATTCTTTATTTATCAAGATCAATCAAGATAGTTTGTGTAGCAAGATCAAGCCGCGAACATTGGTCCTTCGAACTGTGTTTTAGTGATCTATTTTTGTGATTTTCAAGTGTTTACGAATCGGTACCGTCGGCCTCTCACAAGCGTGTCTCACCTGCTATATTGAGAAGGCGCATAGAGCACTCGCGAGCACATTAGACGCTGAACTATCAAGAACAAGCAAGTATCAAGGAGTACAACAGTGTGGAAGTTTTGTTGTGAAATACAAGCCCACATACAGAATCAAGTTTGTGCACATTTTGAACATTATTAACAAGAAAGGTACCTTTTCATAATATACCTAATTATAAGGTAATAAATCAATATTATTACAACAAGTTATTTTGAGCTAGTTGATTCCAGTTCTTACATTATCATGGATATAAACTTACTCTATCAGCAAAACTTATTGTCTGAAGAAATCAAGAAACTTCTAAGCAACTTTAAGAAAGATGGTCCAGCACGTCGAACTCCAGAGCTTATCAAGAGACGTCTGGAAACATTAGAAAGCCGTTGGATTGAATTTAAGGCAAAACATGAAAAGCTTACCCAGTATCTAACGTCCGAGGATGATTACTTCGTTGGAGATTACTACCAGCAAACTAAGCAGGTATATTTAAAAGCCAAGCAATATATTGAGAAAACAAGCATCAGTAGCGCTTCCAAGCCATCTCCTTCAGCGCAACAACTCAGCCAGGCGCACGAGAATAAGAACTTTGATAAGGAGAAGCCTACAGCGGTAAGCTCTCGTAAGGTACAACAATCATTACTTCAAAAAGATGGTGACGACGATGCCACCCCAACAACACATGGAAGAACGGTGCAAGCGAACGAAGAGTCTAAACCTAGCACGAGTAGCAAGCAACAGTAAACTGGATATGTTGAAAAGGCAGCTCAGTAATTTCAAGGATTTTGCGAGAACTGTTACCAACATAAACATCGAGACCGTGCATGAGAAATGGGAATTCGATGACATGCTTAAGACATTACAAGCACGGTGGAATATATCTTTTTCATTGGAAAATAGATAGTGATTTGGACGGATCGAACTAACAGTATGAGGCAAAATTCACAGGAAACGAGCAAAAATACTACGATATCAAGAGAGCTATCAACTATAAATCAAATCAAATCAAATCAAAATATCTTTATTCCTTAGACTTCATAAAGCACTTAGAATATAAACAAATACTCAAATGAAAATTATTAAATGCTAAATCTGCGGAGCTTAGATTCACTTTCATCACAATATCTTGAATGTGAAAGTGAATTTAAGTGCCAGTTCCGGCGACAGGGCTTCTTGAGAAGAACTGGCAAGAAACTCAAGGCCGACTCTTTTTAATTGCCAATTAGTTTAATAATATTGTTACCATTAATCTAAATACAATCATCAACATAACATAAGAAGAGCAATTCAATTCCAAATACTTTTATCATTTATGTAATCTGAGATAAGATAATAAGCCCTTTGACATAGTCTAGTTCTAATATATTTCTTAAATTTACCCATGGATAATTTTACCGCGTCGTTTGGAAGTTTATTGTAGAAGCGTATACATTGACCTGGGAACGAGTTAGAGATTTTATGGAGCCTACTAGTAGGCACAGCGAGTTTGTTTTGATTTCTTAAATTTAATGGATGGAGATCACTGTTTTTCTTAAATTTAGTTTGATTTTTATGAACGTAAATAAGATTTCAATAAATATATTGAGATTGTAATGTCATAATATTTATCACCTTGAATTTATTTTTCAATGTCTCCCTGGGACTTATCATATAGATAGCACGAATAGCTCGTTTCTGGAGCACAAAAATTGAATCTATATCCGCGGCACTACCCCAAAGCAATAAACCATATGACATAATGCTGTGAAAATAGACTATATACTAGACTAAAATAAACTAACCGCGCAGTGTCAACATCGGTCAGTTGACGTATTTTCCTCACAGCGTAAGCTGCTGAGCTGAGTCTACCTGATAACGTTTCTATATGTGGGCCCCATTGTAAATTAGAGTCTAATGTTAAACCAAGGAAGACAACCCTTTGACCAAATCCAATCTCTCATTGTCCATCACCACACTGGTTTTTAATTGTTTGACATTTATATTGACATATACACACATCAAAAGTGTCTAGGGATCAACATATATTTTTGCAATAACTTTTCTCCTGATTGATATTAATTAAAATTTTCTTTAAGGATTCATCAAATAAAGTGTTTTTGTTTGTCTACAGTAACGGTAAACCAAGTCACCTTTGCATTAATAAAGAAATTTGCCATTTTCCTAATAAAGGGATTTTTGACATTTGAACCACTAACATTAAAGTTCGAAAAAAAGACTGAAATAACAGTTTTCTTTAAAATTTTATTGGGTAACTTAAACAATTAATAATCCGTGTTTCTACCGCGAACACTAACAACACAAGAACATCGGTTTGGCATACTCAAAATGAGTTCATCCAAATCACGCTGTGGAATGGCCGCCCATGTTCGTTGCAACAACAAAAAAAGGTCTTCTTGCGACTGGATACCCTCCATATTCGGCAGAGCTCTTCTCTGTAGCATATCCCATGCATGCTCAATCGGGTTCAAGTCTGGCGACTGAGCAGGCCAGGGCATGACATTGATGTTAGCTGCGGCGAGAGTCTGTCTTACAACTCTTGCGGTGTGCGGTCGTGCATTATCATGCATTAACTGAAATAAGGGACCGATTTGCACTTGTAGAGGAACGATGACGTCTCATACAATCGTCTCAGCATAAATTTGAGCGTTGAGGTTGCCTCTGATCCAAATCAACTCAGTTCTTCCGCCGATCCAAATACCCGCCCATACCATGATGGTTCCACCACTATAAGGATGGACTTCCTGGCAGGATTTTAATCGCTGTTGGCGTCCAGGGGTTCTCCAGTGTCGTATACGTCTTGTATCCGGTCTCATACCAAAACGAGACTCATCAGAAAAGCACACGAAACGCCATTGTTCTTCTGCCCAATTTCTGTGTTCAAGAGCCCATTGATATCGAATAGCCTTAGCGGTCTTCGGGAATGAAGGTTCACTTCATGCAAGCGGTTTCTGACTGTTTGGTCGCTAATTAAGTTCCCTGAAGAGTGATGAAGCCTCACGGCTAACATCATGGCGGTTATTGTTGGAGCTCTTCGAGTTGTGATTTGAATGTATCGGTCTTGTCTCCGTGTGGTGCAGCGATACCGTCCTCCATGGCGCTCAGCCACGGTACCAGTGCTTCGGTAACGTGTCCAAAGTCGACTGATAACACTCTGACTTGTATTCAGAGCTAAAGCCACAGTACGATGCCGGGAACCAGCTTCTATCATTCCCACGGCTCTGGGCATTTCTTCCCTGCTTAAATGACGTCGCCGCTCCATAATAACGTTGGTTTTAATCAGTAGTAGGGAAACAGTAGCACTAATAATGTCTTCTGAAAATATTGACAGCTGATTTTCATCTTTTACTAGAAATTGATTGAAAGTTCCTGTTTCAAATTATGAAATGCACCAAAAAGGATCCATATAAATTTATAAAATCATAAATTGATTACAAAGCCACATCTCAATCTCAAGAAATCCGCATAAAAATGCTTGATCCCTAGACACTTTTGATGTGTGTATATTCGGCTAACTTTTAAATTTCCTACTAGGAAATAACCCAAATCTACCATATTGCTAATATAAGCCTTTTTAGAATTATAAACACTTATTCCGAAAAAAAATTAAAAATTCGTTCAAAAACAAAAAAGTGCAAAAACACTTGTAAAATTTTCGGCAAAATTTCAAAAACTTAAAATTCTCCAAAACTAAAAATTAACTTTTGCTTAACCTAAAAACTTACAAAAATAATCTTTTTGAAAAAATTTTTTATAACAAAATTCTTAGAAAAACGACTTTAAATTTTTCTAAATTCTTTAGAAAATGACGTCCGCCGATCGTCGCCAGTTGTGCTTCCAGATTAGGAGGGCGGTCACTGCCGGAAAATCGGTGGTCAAGGCCCATAAAGAGCTGATTGTCGACGCGGCGAACGAAATTGAGAATTGTTTGGAGTTGTTGCCTACCTTATATCTACCCGAGCAACACAGCGACCATAGCGTTCGTGACCTATCCGGCAAGCTCGATAATGGCATGGACGCGGTAATCAGCATGCAGAACGAGATGGCGGTGGAGGTCCAGCGACAGGTCACGCATAAAGTTGACGAGCTCCTTAAACAGGGTGAGCGACTCGAGGACCTCGTACGCCTCTCCGGAAACATGCTGACTGCCGCGCTCAAGGACCAGCAACAACACCCGCTGGCCCATAACTCAATGTCGGAGGCTCAACTCGCCCAATAAAGTTCAACCCCTACCCCTACCCCTACTTACGCTAGTGTTGTAGCTAAACCCATACCCCCTACGCCTGAAACTTATCCCGCCATGATCGTCACATCTTTTGGCTGTACGCTGAAGCCTCCGGAAGTGATATCTCTCTGGAAGAAAGAGATATCCTTCCGGAAACACAAATACGCGCCAGTATTAGCAATCCCTAACGCCAAACTCAGGGTTGAGTTCGAGAGCAGGAAGCAATGCGACGAGACCATTGCCCGTCATGTCCACAGTCTTAATTTCGCCGCCGAACCGGCGAAGCGACGACCACCACTCTTAATCCTCAAGGGGATATCCAATGATGTCACCCGCGAGGAATTAGTGGAGGTCCTCGTGACGCAGAATGACGTCGAGCTGTCCCGCATATGCTTCCTGACCTCGAACTAAAACCCGGTGTTGTACAACGCCGTTATTGAGGTTACTCCCGAGATGCGGAAAACCATCCTCGCTCTCGGGAAACTCAACGTGGATCACAGTAGGGTCCACGTTGAGTCAATTTCACCAATTGGGAAAAAAAGTCGATAAAAATTGCATACAAGTTGTTTATACAAGAATATCAAGAATTACTTCACATGTTACTGATAAGCAGCGGCTACGAAAACGCTACGCCGGCGGTTGTTACCTACCGCGTCATTGCGTGCTACGAGCGGAGTCTAACACTACGACACACAAAACATCGAGTGGGCTTAGTCTTAATGACTGCATGTGTAAAGAGCCTAACTTCCAAAAAGGGATGGAGGCATTATCAAGTTACTTTTATCTCGGACATAAAGAAAATGTACCGACAAATACGGTTAAATGAAGATGATCAAGCACTTTAACAAATTAATGAACTAATCCGAGAGTACCAATTAGCAACGGTGACGTACGGCACCAAGCCCGCGCCCTTTCTCACAATGATGACGTTCCGTCAGTTAGCAAGTAACGAGAGAAAAAAATATCCAGAAGCTGCCCAGGTGCTCGAAAGTAATTTTTATATGGACGATTTAATTTATTGCACCTTCTCCGTGGAATCGGCCATAAAACTGAAACAAGACCTGATTAAAAGCTGACGGTTTTAATTTGAGAAAGTGGAGCTCTAATTATCAAGATTTAGTAGACAAACCAATCAAGCAGGAGCAAGATAACTATAATTTCAAGAAAGTTGAATCCACAAAAACACTTGGCCTAACCTGGATACCTGATCGAGATGTTTTCACTTTTCAATGCAAAATACACATTAAGAAAATACAAAATATGAAGAGGTCGTTACTCTCAGCTATTTCGCAATTATAAGACCCGCTGGGTTGGTTGACCCCACTCTCCACAAAGCTCAAGGCCCTTTTTCAACAAGTCTGGAAGACGAATATGAGTTGGGATGACAAGCTCCCGGAAGATATTTGTCATGAATGGGAATTAATAATAAATTATATTACACAAATAAATAAAATTGAAATACCACGATGGTTAGGCTTAAATGTCGCAAACGGAGTCGAATTACACGGGTTTTGCGACGTATCACAATAGGCGTACGCCTGCGTCGTTTATAGCAAAGTTATAAAATCAGAACAAGCTGAATTAAAATTATTGGTTGGTAAATCAAAGCTCGTTCCCTGTAGCTAAGAAATATCGTTACCATGCCTGGACCTAAATGGGGCCCATCTTCTTTCAAAAGTGATGGAAAAAAATTAAACAATCTATGTCATCAGAACTAGACATCAAGATTTATAGATCGGTGAAAGCCTTTTGTTGCCAACCGAGTATGCAAGATGATAGAAGTTATGCCACCCGAGTGCTGGCAATACGTCAAATCATCAGAGAACCCGGCAGACTGTGCTAGCCGCGGTTTGACAGCAACTCGGTTATTACAACATCAACTGTGGTGGCAAGGACCAACATGGCTCCCGACATATGTGCATACAGAACAGAAACAAGAACGCCCTGTATACTCTACTAATCAAGAAGAAAAACCACTAAAACAAGTTCACGTGGTTACTCGAAATAGCAACAGTACCCTTATCAAGAAGATGCTTATTGAGTATAGTTCATTCCAAAAACTTGTAAGAGTTACAGCATGGATCTGTAGATTTGGAACAAAAAAGGAGTTATGAAAGAACACACCATGGCTCACTATACAAGAGTTACGAGCAGCTACAAGAATCATTATAAAGCAAGTTCAGAAAGAAGTTTTCGATGAAGAAATAAGCAATTTAAAAGAAATGAAACTGATACCATCAAAAAGCAAAATACGAAATTTAAACCCATTTTTGGATATCGAAGAAGCTCTACGAGTTAGAGGGGGGTTGCAATTTACAAATATAAGCTACGAAATGAAACATCCTATTATACTACCACAACACTCAATCAGGATTTGATTATACAAAATGCACACGAGCTCACTTTACACGGCGGTGCTCGGGTTACACTTGCATTCACGAGGCAAAAGTATTGGATATTAAGAAGATATACAACTATATAAAAAAACGTTTAAAATTGTGTGACCTGTAAAAAACAAACCATGTTATAGCAAATTATGGGAGACTTACCTGAAGCAAGGGTCAATCCAACACGTCCTTTCCAAAACACTGGGGTGTTTTACAGGACATTTCCTTTTAAAGGCCAACAAGGGTCGAGTTATAAAAACCACAATGATATGTGGCTGTTTTCGTATGTATGGCCACCAAGGCCATCCATCTGGAACTAGTCTCCGAATTATCCACCTCTGCATTTGTCGCAGAGCGCTAAGAAGAACGGCTGCGCGAAAGGGGACCCCCAGCGACATATATTGCGATAATGGACGCAATTTTGTTGGAGCAAATAGAATAATACAGCAAGAATATCAAGAAATTATAAAAGTCTTCAATAACAAGAAACTGCAGCAAGAGCTAGGCGACATGGAGATCTCATTCCATTTCAATGCACCGGCATGGCCGTCAGCAGGAGGCCTCTGGAAAGCAGCTGTCAAGAGCTTCAAATTTCACCTTAAGAGGGGCATTGGCGAGCAGAAGCTCACTTATGAAGAGTACGCCACTTTGCTAGCCCATTTCGAAGCGTGCTTGAACTCAAGGCCATTGTGTCCTTTTCACAATGACCCAAATGACCTAAATTATATAACACCGTCTCATTTTCTGTCAAGTGGTCCCTTACACTTGTAGAAACTGAAAGGGACTTTCGGACGCGCTGGCACCTCACTCAACAAATACTACAAGATGTTTGGAAGCGATGGGCATCGGAATTTTTAACACAACTGACAGCAGGTCAAAATGGAATCTTCCGCAAAAAAACCTTAAGGTCAACGATGTCGTTCTCGTGCATGAAGAAAATCTACAACCTGGTAAATGGATTATGGGTAGAGTGTCTGAATTACAACCCGGGCAAGGCGGTTTTGTTCGTGTGGTCACCCTAAAAACAAAGAGCAGATATTTAAAAAACACTAGAAAAACACGCTTTTATAAATGCACGTAAAACAAAAAATAAATTATGGATCGTTCAAGTTGTCTCTATTTCTGGGCTGAAGTGTAAACTGTGTGCTTTTAAATTATAATATTGGATTGTAAAAGCGTGGGGCGCTGGAAAAGGAAAGACTTTTTGTATAACTTGCTGAGAAATCAAGTTAAGCGATGTTACGGGAAGCAGGTTACACAGATTGGCGCTCTAACTGGAGTTGCAGCACGACTAGTAGGTGGCTCTACATTAAACAGTCTGTTCAAAGTAACAGTTTGTCGAACTCATACAAAACATGCGCCAGCAGCGAGGAGAGACGACATTCACCGACATTTTTAACGCCTCTTCTTTCAGGAAATTAAGTACATAAGGGTTATGCGTCAATAATGGCAAAATGTAGAGTTCTTGTTCGTGGACGAGATATCTTTGGTTCCCTTTGCTAACCCTTTGGCGGCATAAACGTTATGCTCTTGTGCGACCTCATGCAGCTTCCGCCAGGAAGTAAGTATTAGTATTTGTTAACAAGAAAGTCTTTCCTGTTCCAGCGCCCCACGCTTTTACAATCAAATATTATAGTTAAAAGCACATAGTTTACACTTCAGGCCAGAAATAGAGACAACTTGAACGATCCATAATTTATTTTTTGTTTTACGTGCATTTATAAAACGTGTTTTTCTAGTGTTTATTAAACTATTATTTATTTTATACTTTTTGGTCTTTTTATTTACACTCCATGTACAGGTCTATATACATTTTATACAGGCACCTATGTCAATATTTACACTATTCAATATATAGGTAATAGGTTTGTTATAACCTTGAAACCTGATCGTGTTCAAAGTCCATTACGTGGCCTTTCTCACAAGTGCAAACACGACTATGATACGATATTCTATCATGGCTACCGAGGTCTGGCTTTCAACCGTCGAAATTTGTCAGTGCTTGATGCTTATGTTTTTAGTCAACATTGCTTCATCAAATCTTAGAAGAAATATTTTTTTCACCTCGTGAGATCCGAATCAAATATTTGTATAAATATTTCTTTCGGATCTCAGAGGTGAAAACTTCTAAGATTTGATGAAGCAATGTTGACTAAAAACATAAGCATCAAGCACTGACCAATTTCGACAGTTGAAAGCCAGACCTCGGTAGCCAAGTGGTTAAGGCAGCCGCCTGGAATGCGGAAAGTGCGTGGTTCGATTCCCGCCTGAGGTTGTCGCCTTTTTCAGTGTTTAAATATTTACTTAAGTATTTTTAAGCGTTAAAAAAACGCTAAAATATAAAACATTAATCACGAAGAGGATGCTGAAACAAGAGACAACAGCAAAATAACAGACAGCAAGCCGACAGCGAAAACAAGTCGCAAGAATCAAGAAAGAAATTTAGCAAGAGAAGCTTCTTTACATCGATTATCATTACACTTTTGTTCTTTTTAACGATTCTATCAAGCTCGTCAGTGAACGTAAACACTTCTCACAAAAAACTCAGTTCAGAGAAAATCAAGGTCTTTACTTTGATAAATTAGCAAACATGTTATTAATCAAGGATGAGTGGAAGCTCGTTATTTATTATCAAATGGAATCTTATTGAAACGGAAAAAGGGCACTCAAAATTAAAACGTGTAAAATAATACGACAGCAAGCTCACTGTGACGCGTTACTCATTCAGTTACGTCACAGTTATGAGGAACTCAAGTACTACGATCAACTGTTATTGAGTCAGCAAATCGGCGGGCAGATGGCCAGATGGCGCGTGCGACGAGGCCTTACCAACGGCGTCGGATATCTAGCGAACAGCCTGTTTGGAGTACTCGACGAGAGATTTGTCGATCAATACAAGAAAGATATTCGTTTAATACCAGAAAACGAAAAACATATTGTAAACCTTTGGAAAAACCGTTCGTAATCGTAATCGTATAGCAGAGTCTGAAAATACCAACACGTACCTACCTTTTAAAAGCGCACTGAGAGCGCTATGAATCAACTGTACAAAATAATAAACCAACATATTATTATGATTAGTTTGGATAAGGCAATAGAGGTAGAATGTAAAGATCTCCGGGATCAGTGGTTACAATGGGAGTTCCGCAGGGTTCAATACTTAGTCCATTCTTGTTTTTGGTTTATATTAATGACTTACCTTATTTTGTAAAAGACAGTAATGAGATAGTATTATTTGCTGATGATACTTCACTTTTATTCAAAGTGAAACGACGACACAAATTATGACGATGTGAATAATGCGATCTCAATGATTGTTCACTGGTTTAGTGTAAATAACTTGCTATTAAACGTGGGAAAAACCAAATGTGTAAGATTTGTATTGCCTAATGTTAAGCAAGTAACAACTAGTGTACAAATTAAAGATAAGAATGTGAATCCTGTAAACCACTGTTTCTAGGCGTCACGTTAGGTGTCAAGCTTTAGTGGGGCCCACATATAGCTAAATTATCGAATAGACTTAGCTCTGCGGCTTATGCAGTAATGAAGATCCGTCAGTTAACTGACGTTGATACATCTAGATTAGTTTATTTCAGTTACTTTCATAGTGTAATGTCGTACGGCATTTTACTGTGGGGAAATGCTGCCGACATTCAAACTATCTTTGTGCTGCAGAAGAGGGCTATTCGAGCAATCTATAACCTAAAGGCTGGTGACACTCTCAGAGAGGAATTTAAGGATTTAAATATAATGACTGTTGCATCACAATACATTTATGAAAATATGATTTATGTTCATAAAAATATTGAAATGTTTTCAAAAAAACAGTGATATTCACAATGTAAACACTAGAAGTAAGAACAAATTAGCAGTACCTTATACTAGGCTCCATAAAATAAATAATTCTTTTAAGGGTCTGTGTGTAAGATTTGACAACAAAGTACCAAATGATATTCAGAAATTAATCAAAATCAAAGAGCTTTATAAAAAAGCTTATTATAAAGTGTCAGATTACACAAAAGACAAAACAGCATGGATCTGAAATGCTCCAATTACTCCAACAGCTATTTCTAATTGTCTATAATTAATTGATATTTACATTGTATTGTAGTTTTGTATTGCATAATTAATTATTTTTTAAATTCATATTTTATATTTAGTGACCTGGTAACGACATATTCTTTTTTTTTGTAAATGTCGTTTCTTCTGTGCGCTGTGGTTTCTTGCGCCCGTTCTTTGCCACAATTTAAAAAATGACGTCCTGAATGGGTGGTAGGTTAAAAAGATTTGGACGATTCAAAGTACTTATTAATTGAGTTTATTGAATAAATATATTTTGACTTTTGACTTTGAGGAGCTGAAGAACAATGCACAAGCAAATAACATCGTTAGTGACTTCGCAATTGAGGTGATAATAGCAAACAACGTGCTAAGCAACTTGAAACAAACTACATTGTTGGATACTATTACAGACATTCATTAAGGTCGCTTCAATGTACATTTGTTGACACCGGGATCAATTAATAAACGCACACGCATTGAGCACAATATCAATTCAAATTCCAAAACATGTTTTACTGCCGATCGATAACATACACTCTAATTTACGCAAGTTATACAATTTAATCTATATCAAGACAAGGATGCTGCATGAATACCTACTTTTTGAAATCAAGATTCCATTAATAAGCAGAGACTAAAAATTTTACTAATCATTCCTGTTCCGCAATATTTACAAGAAAAAATCAATACATCGGGAAATATATTTTTATGGCAATGAACGAAATGGATGTAAAAGGATGCTATCATGTACAGTCGGAAACATATTATGGTCACAGTCAGAAACCTGAGTATCGAATGAAGAGTGACCAAAGCTTATGTGACATACAAAATAAGGAGTGCAAATCAAGTACAAGTGTATGTAAAGAGACATGGCTAGAAAGTTATATGATCAATAGTTATATCTACACGTGTCGTGCGCAATGCCCAGTGCGAGTGATGTGCGAGAATCAGATTACGGCGCATCAGCTGATGGGCGCCGGGCTTATAAATGTAGGTCATGGATGTATCAAGACAGAAGAGTTTACTATGTATCCTCACAAACATCATACAAGCGAGGTACGGATATCACCGGACTTATTAGCTGGGGAAATAAGCGTCGATTTTGGGCCAAACCTTGCACTTTTGTCTCGGAAGACGCCACTTGGTACGATTGTTTCCTAGGTCATTCTGAGCTGATTTAGGCCGGTAGCCACGGAGTTACCCCCCTCTGGTGGGCACCAGGAGGGGGGGAATTATTCGTCTCCTGCGTTGCAGTCGGTGCATAGTTCCTCTCCACTTATAGCTACTAGGGCAAGTTTGGTATAGTTTTCGTATAATATAAGGATGGAGCATCCATTTCTGGAACAAACTTTATACCCCATCATAGAAAAAAAACGAAAAATTAACAAAAATGTATAAACTAAAAATTTTTTTTATTTGAAAATGCTGCACCACAGCGATACCACGTAGATTTTCGTTAAATAAAAAATATGATGTTATAGCCTATTTAATTCTAAATCTAAAAAGTATTACTCGAATGATTGCTTCTAAGTAAAAAGTTCGTCCAAAAAAATATTTTCATTACTTACGCAACCTATGATTTCACCTGTTTGTTAAGAGATTTGATATGGGATGATTACACTTTCGCATTTAAATCTCACTCATATAAATCGTTAATATGAAATTAGCCTATAAACGTCCCACTGCTGGGCACGGGCCTCCCACGTGAACAATAGCACTTGGGGATAATAGGCTATTATAACCCACCACGCTGGCCCAATGTGGATTGGTGGGTTTTAACGACTGTCATTTGCGACAACAACCGGGACCAACGGCTTAACGTGCTTTCCGAAGCACGGTAGAGCTCGAGATATTTTTAATTGGTCACCCATCAGGCGACCCCGGCATTGCGATAGTTGCTTAGCGGGCAAGATCGCAAGCCGAAAGCGCTAGCCGCTGAGCCATCGAGCTCCTCGCCTAAATCTCGCTATAAATCGTCAATATGAAATTATATTTGTAAACAGAAGCTACCGCCGTGTTAGGAACGTATACATATACCGAGAAGAACCAGCAAGAACATGTTATAAGCTAAGGCTAGCTTAAGCTTTGACAAAATAACTATTTGTACATAATTATTTTGTCAAAGCTTATCTCTAAGTCATACAGTTAGCTCTTTCAGACACAGGTAAATTAATATTTTATTTGAAAAATTAAGATTGCTCATGTATTCTACTCATACATGAACCACCGCACCCGCACAAATCTGTACACTTTAATTTTCTTTTGGTACAGTTGTATCTGTTATTTCCGCAGGTCACCTTGTACTTCCATCTTAACAGTTCCAAACATGGTTTATCAGCGAGCGGTATGTGGTCCAAACAGGCTTCCAAGTTTGGTCTTCTTTGTACCATCCCCACTTAGAAGGACATGGCAGGTCTTGATGAGGTTGTAAGATTTGACATGCCCTCTTTGGCAGACAAGCTCGCAATAGATGCTTAGTTAAAGCGTCTCGATTGGGCGGGAAGTTTTCAATGTCCCTGTCCCTTATTGTAAATAGATATTTGCGACAGCTATTTACATCGGTGCAGGAGTCAAATCAAAAACAAAAAGATGTTGAGCACACGGCCATATTGGGGGAGAAAAAAAGAAGAAAAAAAAATACAAATAATCTGCATCCTTAAGGGTATTGAAGATTGTAATCAAGAAGAGGCAGATACGAGAATGATGGTCCACGTTTCCGATGCTGTTGCAGAAGGCCACACAAAAATTGTGCTACGATCGGTGAACATAGATGTATTAGTTTTCGAACTGGAAGAACTGTGGGTACATATAGGAACAGGAAAAAAGTACTAACTACCGTACTAAAAGACAATTAAAGTGTACAGATTTGTGCGGCTGCAGCGGTTCATGTATGAGTACAGAATACAATCGAGTGTTTACCTCTATAACAATAAAGTTTTCTCAAAAACTTAAGTTCTGTGACTGGGCCACAACTGGTATTTATAAAAGTAGAAATAAACTGTATGAGTTATATAATTTAAGACCATATAACCATAATTTAAATTTTACAGAATATGTAAAAAATTACTCTAAATTGTTTAAGAAAGTGTGCATACTAGCAAAATCTAATTTCATTAAAGATAAAATTAAAAAATCTAATAATAAAATAAAAGCCACTTGGGATATCATCAACCATGAAACTGGTAAATTAAAACCACGGGACAACACTTTCACTCTTAAAGTTAAAAAAAACCTTATCAATTCAGATGCACAAATTGCTAATATTTTTGATGATTTCTTTATAAACATACCTGTGGTAACAACTTCAAATTTAAATTCATCACCAGTGGCGGCACAATCTTTTCTCGAACAACATGTACCCAAATGTAATGTTTCTTTTAATTTTCAATATATTGACTCTAAAAATATTATTAAAACTTTCAAATCACTAAAAATGAAAAACACGGGTGATTTGTGGGGCATGTCCATAAAGATAATTAAGAATATTATATATTCTATTGCACCCCATCTTGCTGACATATTTAATAACTGTATTGATAAAGGAATCTTTCCTGATCTTATGAAGTTTAGTAAGGTTATACCTTTATTTAAATCGGGAAATAAAGAGGACCCCAGTAACTATCGACCAATTTCTATACTACCAGCACTTAGTAAGATTTATGAAAAAAATATTCTCGAACAGTTAGTGGAATACTTTAATTTAAATGATCTTTTACATAGTAAGCAATTCGGTTTTACTAAGAGTCGTTCCACTACTGATGCAGGTGTTGCTCTAGTAAAACATATATTTGATGCCTGGGAGGAGTCTCATAACGCTCTTGGAGTTTTCTGCGACCTGTCCAAGGCTTTCGATTGCGTTGAGCACCGGACATTGGTGATGAAGTTAAATTACTATGGTCTCAAAAGTTTTGCGCTTGATTTGATAAAGTCTTATCTCAGTTCTAGAACACAAACTGTCGATATCAATGGAACTAAGTCGTCTGGTTCTCATGTAAAAATGGGAGTTCCACAAGGGTCAATCCTAGGGCCTTTCTTATTTTTGATATATATTAATGACCTGCCATTCTTTGTAGAAAACTTCTGTGATGTTGTATTGTTTGCAGATGATACTTCACTCATTTTTAATGTGACTAGGTCTATGAAAAATTATGACGATGTTAACAATGCTCTCTCAGAAGTACTCAGTTGGTTTACTGTTAATAATTTACAGCTAAATGCAAAACAAAACAAATGTATTAATTTTACACTACCAGATGTTAAGACCGAGCAAACTGATGAAAGGATAAACGGTGATAAATTAGATTTGGTAGACTCGACTGTTTTTCTAGGGATAACCCTTGACTCAAAACTTCAATGGAATCCTCATATATCGAATTTGGCCGGCAAACTCAGTTCTGCTGCTTACGCCATTAGAAAAATTAGGCAATTAACCGACGTTGAAACTGCTAAAACGGTTTACTTTAGTTATTTTCACAGTGTCATGTCATATGGCGCCCTACTGTGGGGAACAGCGGCTGATGTTGAAACTATATTCATTTTACAGAAACGGGCAATAAGAACCATCTATAGGCTAAGCTCACGAACTTCTCTAAGAGATATTTTTAAAGAAGTTGGTGTTCTTACAGCTGCATCTCAATATATTTATAATTGTATAGTTTTTGTGTGTTGCAATGTTAACTCATTCACTAAACACAGTGACGTACACCATTTAATACTAGAAATAAGTCAAAACTTATGATGCCCCTGTTCAGGTTACAGAAGGTTCTCGGCTCTTTCTTGGGGCAAGGTATACACTATTATAATAAAATACCAAGTACTGTACTAGAATTACCTCTAGATAAGTTTAAAAATCATGTAAAATCTTGTTTACCTAAGAAAGGTTATTATACAGTTAGGGAATATTTAGAAGACAAAACAATGATAAAATAATCACATTATATTTTAAAGTCCATTTTCTTTGTAACTAACTCATTTTACTCTGGTATGATAGTCTTTTATCAGCAGTGTCTTACAGACAATAGGTATCTACTCAGAACTTTGTTGCGTTGCCTAAATGTTTTCTTGCTTGCTTCATTGGAGTTGCTCGAGTGTGTCATGTTCTCTCAAAGTGTCTCTGCGGTGGTGGCATGTGCGTCGGGCCTAAAACATGGTTGAGCGAAGCGATGGCTGATTCACATGTCATACTCGTGAACGGATGCCGCCTGTGGAGGCTGGTCTGCTCTTGCTAACTTATTTTTATTATTAGTATATTAGTAGTTGTAGTCTTACTTTTATTTTTCTGTACTGTAAGACATTGATTACATTGATTATTTTATATTGATGAATACCTGAACTTTTTATTTTTATTAATATATCTTTTATTTTTATGTCCTTGTAGTTGTTTTATGTTTTTATTATTGTAATGGAAAGTGCCCTTCTATGATAGGGAGGGCATTTTTCAATTCTAATTGACGCTGTAAAAGAAAGGGAGAAAAGAAATGCCCTTGCTGAGTTTGTTGCCGGTTCTTCTCAGTACAAGGCTCCCGCCCCATAGTTAGACTTACGAACCGATGGCATAATGACATTCATAAGTGCTGTAATCAAAACATGGCCTAACCTGAATAAATGATATTGAATCTTGAATCAGTACAACACATAAGGACACAGAGGAGTATGACTTAGAGATAAGCTTTGACAAAATAACTTTGTACAAAAAGGGGGCAATTAAAAAGAGACACTATCGAGTTTTTTGCCGGTTCTTCTCGGTATATACATTGCTAACACGGCGTTAGTTTATGTTTACAAATATAATTTCACATTGACGATTTATAAAGCGATTTAAATGCGAAAGTGTAATCATCCCATATCAAATCCCTTAACGAACAGGTGAATTCAAGGTTGCGTAAGTAATGAAAACATTTTTATTGACAAACTTTTTATTTAGAAGCAATCATTTAAGTAATACTTTTTAGGTTTAGAATTAAATAGGCTATACCATCATATTTTTTATTTAACAAAAATTTACGTGGTATCGCTGTGGTAAAGCATTTAAAAAAAAAAAATTCGTTTTTACGTTTTTGTTAATTTTTCGTTTTTTTTCTATGATGGGGTAAAAAGTTTGTTCCAGAAATGGATTCTCCATCCTTATGTTATACGAAAACGATACCAAACTTGCCCTAGTAGCTATAAGTGGAGAGGAACTATACACCGACTGCAACGCGGGAGACGAATAATTCCCCCCCTCCTGGTACCCACCAGAGGGGGGCAACTCCGTGGCTACCGGGCTAAATCAGCTTAGAATGACCTAGAGAACAATCGTGCCAAGTGGCGTCTTCCGAGACAAAAGTGCAAGGTTTAGTCGCTTATTTCCCCTACTATATACACACCTACAATTGCACCAAGCAACCACATAATTAATATCAGCATCCCTTCCTATAAACTCTCAAACAAATCTAAAGAGGAATTCAAAGAAGCAGCATCAGCAATAGAAACCAAGATACAAGAGGTGAAAGCCAATGAAAGTCTACCAAACACTGTAACGTATCATGACGTACACCGTTATGTTATGATTTATGTTATATTGGGAATAATAGTGGTGAGCGGCATAGCAATATTTGTACGGCGCATTTCATATAGATGGCGCTGTACTCAGCGAGAGCAGAGCAGCAATGCAGAACAAGGAGCAGATCGCGTAGCGCCAGCACATGCCGCAGCGGCGGCGGCGGTCCGCACATCAAGTTTCAGAAACAAATCAACAAGTCCCGTGTTGCGGAAATATCATGACATGTTTAATACTGAACTTGCCTAATTAATTTTTATTGTTTTATAATTTAGTTATCATCTCATCTCATCTTATTTCATCTCTGGCACGGGAATATGTACAGTTTACCGCACATTAAGTAGGTCATCGCGTCAGCATTTTCATATTCATTCATAATTTCGTCACATTTGCAATCAAGGCATTGCCTGTAGCAAGCGCATATCAAGTAATTAATTTTAAGTACAATCGTTTTACTATAAACAAAGACATTTATCAAGATCAATCAATATAGTTTGATCTTGATAAATCAAGATCAAGACGCGAACATTATTAATAATTAGGTTAATATGTACTTTTTTTGCAATATTACTTAAAAAAATGTTTCGTAATGTTAAGTGATCAAGGTAGTGTTACTGTTTTTCAAAATTTTATGGTTATATCATTACTGGCATCAACAATTACAATATCCCTGTGTCTGATTTTGTGTAAGATCTGTGATTTTTTTAAAGTTTAATGAATGTAATTTTTATTTGGTTTATTTTGTTAAGAACACTGTGTAATTCATAAAATTAGACTGAAAATTGATTATTGTTTATTTATCCGGATTCAAATTGCAATTTAAGAGCGTCATAATATCTAATCTATTTTAGCGAGTGAGGTTGGCACGAAGCTTGGAGAGAAATTATACTTTGATGGTCAGTTGTTAAATGGATAATTTATTTCAGCTAATGATCATAGGTATTAAGTCAAGTCAAGTCAAGTCAAGTCAAGTCAAATTATTTATTCAATGTAAACCTTTACAGGCACTTATTGACGTCAATACTAATAATAATAAAAAAACAGTTAACTAACTTATAGTTAAGACTTAACAACTAATCTAACGAGCTATTATATAGTCTGTGCCAGACAAATGCGCATTGCTACCCCCAGTACCACTGCACGCCGAAACAGAATCGCGTCGAACCGAAATATAAGCCGTGGTCATAGAATTGTGTAATGTGATTTCCAATTATCGTGTTGATACTGTGGTAAGTAATATAAATTGGAAAGTTTTTGAAGTAAAATAAAGTAGCGGCTGAAATGAGTTTTGGAAAACATTAGTACCTAACCAATAAGGTTGACATTTTTAATCATTGAAATATCTTTTTTTATAAAAACTTAAGCATAAAAAAACGTCAAAAATTAATAAGCATAAACTTGTGTGTTTTAAAATTTTTTCGTCTTGGTGCAAGCACAGAATAACTTATACTACTACCGTACAGAAGGTTCACCCTCCAACGACCCCCACGCGAAACTGAAACCTATCTCGTGACCCGAGCGTTCATATTCCGATAAGCACAGCCGACTCGATATCGATTTGGCGTCCGTCAGGAGCGCAGGGTTTACGCGCGCGCGTAGGGAATACGAGTTAAGAGGAAACACCACGCCGACGCGGCACCCAAAACTCCCACACCAAACACAGAAAAACGACGCCCCGCAGCCCCCTTCCAAAACCGGACCAACCCCCACCACCCCTTCAGCAACGGTTAAAGAAAGAGACCCTTCACGTCCGTATGCTTGATTCCTTTGCATTAAGTCATTTATTTAATAACCAGGAGCCTTCAAAATTAAGCGAAATCACTTCGTTTTAAGGCGTCTTCAGAAACATTAAGTGGCTCGTTTAAAAAAAAATCAAACATACAGACACAGAAAACCTCCTCCCCCAACCGACGCTTAAATAAAAATTGGTCCATCTCTGAAGGAGGAAACAGGGGACCATGAAACGCCGCTCCCCCGCGCCCGCATGAGAATCCCGAACGCCACGCCGATGCAGTGTTTCCTCTCAAGGCTAGATAGATCGCGCTTTAAGTTTTTTCAAACCATCTGAGACATAGAAAATAATGGTTTAAATTCTGGAAAAAAAAAACTATGTATTAGTTAAGGATCCAATTATTGAAAGTCTCATTCAGTTACAAAATCCAATAAACATCACAAAAAAAAAGAAAAAAAAACCCAAAGTTACCCCTTTTTGTAATGTTTTTTCAATATTATGACTAAGCTACTGATAGATAGATAGATAAAATTTTTATTTACTGCTAAAAGACACACACATGTTGGTACACAAAATCACAATAAAAAACATAGTACTTACAAAAAAAAAGAAGATAATAGAGCATCATTCATCATTTCATTACGCAGCAGCAAAAGAGTGGCAGCTCATCGTCATATTCGCTAGCCGCGAATCGCTGGTTTTCAGCTACAACCGTGAGTGTAAACGCGAGTACGTTTACTAACGTTAGAAAAAAAAAATCAAAACTATAACTAAAAATTAAAATTATATTAATTAATTATATGTATTAAAATTATAGATTAAAATTATTATACACTTCTGGACACATCTATTGGCCCACCTTGCATTTTCAGTTTCGTTTAGTCCTAGCTAAAATTTTATATTAGGTCGAGCAAAAAGTTTTTATACAGTTTTGAACCAGGCACATTCATAATTTTATTTAATAGTCTTTTTTTAAATTTCGAACACAGAATTTAAAGAAACAAAAGACAATTTGAAGGCTGTTCGTTGATATCAAACAATGGAATACTAAGAAAACTTAATTTTATTGGTTTACTTGGATTTAATTCTTGAAAGTGTGATTTTTCTCTTTGGTTTTGCAACAAACATTACTTATTCTTAACATTAAGTCGAGGTTCTATCAATAATCTATGGATACTTCGCCTGAAGTCGCCGCCCAAGCTGTGGCACTTATCCAGGCTGGACACAGCCAAAGAAATGTGAGTGCTCAACTTAATTTAAGTCGATCTGCGGTCCGAAATGTTTATCGGAGGTACCTCGAGACTGGCGACTTTGTTCGTCGCCAAGGAAGGCCACGATCTCGGGTCACAACTGAAAGGCAGGATCGATTCATCGTGACGACCAGCTTGAGAAATCGTCCTACCTTACCTCCATTGAGATACAAAACCAACTTCGCGACTTCCGCGGAGTATCTGTGAGCGCTCGAACTGTTCGGAGAAGGTTAAAAGAACGCGATATGGTACCACACAAGCCAGCTAATGGCCCCAAACTAACGCGAGCCCACCGAACAGCGCGTCTTCATTTCGCGCGCACTCATTTAAATTGGACTCAGCAGCATTGGAGCCGTGTACTCTTTTTGATGAGTCTAAAATTGCGTTACATGGCAATTATGGGA
The DNA here is from genome assembly GCA_963921215.1 of Scoparia ambigualis. Classification (NCBI taxonomy): domain Eukaryota; kingdom Metazoa; phylum Arthropoda; class Insecta; order Lepidoptera; family Crambidae; genus Scoparia; species Scoparia ambigualis. Next base: position 414,128 of record OY992511.1, read on the forward strand.
GGAAGAAAGTCTACCGACGTAAGGGAGAGCGTTTTGCACAATGCTGCTTTGAAGAGAGTGTTGAGAGAGGTATGGCGGTGGCTCATGGACTGTCTAGGGCGGTATATCCGCGAGTGGCAAAACTCAACTTGAGGTTATTACGGGATCACGGCTGCCAACATTAAATTCTGAAATGTACATTCGTGAGTGCTTAGAACCTCACGTGATGTTAAAACTGCATCAATAGTTTTTGTTCAATCTAGCAATCATATTTAAGTAGGGGCCATAGAAACCTAAACTCTAAGGTGGGCCAATAGATGTGTCCAGAAGTGTATTTACAAACAGGTTGCTTAACTTAGTCAATTAAAGAGAGAGAGAGAGTGTGTGAGAGAGAGAGAAAGAGGCATATCGGGTGTCTCATTTACCCGCGGTCGCTATGCAATTTTCAATATTTAGTTGCGCTAAATATTTTCTACCCAACCGTACTACCGCTCGACACCGAACGTAGGCTATTCATAACGGCTGTCAAACGCTACGAAACGTATGGAATCTAAAAAGGTAACGATACGCCACTTTCGTGTAGGTATTAAACGAGGGTCGCCGAACGGGAAGGCGTACCGCACGTAAAGGTGCGGTGTGGCTCGTCCCTCAGGCTCTGGGGTTCGGGCACGGGCGCGCGCGGCACGGCGGCTGCGTGCAGTGCGCGGACCGCGAGCTGCTGCCGGCGCACCACTGCGCGGCGTGGCGGCGGCGCGCGCCCAAGCTGCTGCCGCTGGCGGCGGCGCTGTGCGCGCTCACGGCGCTGCTGGCGCTGCTGGCCCACCGCTGGCCCGCCACGGCCCACGCCGCCGCGCGCGCCGCCGCACGAGCCGCCGCCGGCCTCGACCCGCGCCGCCTGCACAAGCTGCTCGCCGCCGTGTGACGCCCCGACTCAATATACCGATTCACCACTACGCTGTTTTTCTATTTTTTACCTTGATCATGACATCGATAAAAACACAGACGACGAAATGGAGGCGTTCGCCCGTCAGCGCAACGTTTTTATAGAGGTTAATAGTTATTTGTTATACGAGAGTGCAAAGTTGCTTTTTAACCGCGTGCTCAAATTTGATGACCGAGCAAGCGAAGGATTCTAAAATTGAATCACGAGCGCAGCGAGTGATTATAAAATTAGAATCCTGAGCGTTAGCGAGTCAATCAAACGAGCACGAGGTGAAAAATCTTTGCACTCGAGTGCAACACGTAACTTTTCATCCCACATCAGCGAGGAAATGACTAAGCAAATTAAAAAAAGTATACCAAAATGGTCCCGAGTCTGAGTTTTTAACCAATTAAAAAAGGTAGTATGATAAATTCGGAACCATGGAGAGAGAAGTAAATAGGCTAATTGATGTTTTGAATTCACAAACTTAGTGCACACGATGTTCTAAATTCAATTTACTTTATCTTCTAGCGAATAAAAACGGCCTTTGCACTCAGATATCGAAGAGTAAAAATACTCTTCCGAGATGGGGGGATGAAAATATTTTTATTATTATTATTGTACGGTTACCGCACGTGCAGGTCGTCGCGTCGGCGTTCTCATACTCATTCATATATTTTCGTCGAGTACGTACGTATAATAATTCCGAAGTTGAAAATACCGAATTTCATGAGACCTATGAACGGAAGGCCGAATATTAAAATGCCGAATGTTTGTATGATTGAAAGTTTTAAATACCGAAAGTCTTTAATTTAAAATATATAAGTACCGAATGTTATAAGACTTACGAACGGAACGCCGAATATTATATAAATAATATTATATAATAAATGTATGTTATAGACATAGACATTTATTTTATTTACTACATAAGCACACATAAATACATTTACAGAAAGCGATAAAATTTAGAATTACAACATAACAAGAAAAAAATTAAAAAAATAAGAAAATTAACGAACAGGATTACATTGACATGGAAAACAACATACTTAACTTAACAGTCCCTTGGTGACGCTCGCGCTTGTGTGTGACGGTCGCTGCGCTTTGGATTATTACGCATAATGTTAAATGCAAAGTGTAACAGTTGTAATGTAGTAATTTGTGAGGTCCTGGCTTTTATTCAAAATAAGCTGGATGTTATGGATCAAATAAGTTTGACATAGATATGTGCTAGTGCATTTACGCCGGAAGATATTTTGGAGGCAAAAAATATTTTGTACGAGTGTATTACATCGAAAAAGAAGTCACAGCGTAGAAGAGATGGAAAAACAGAGAGATCTGGAAGACATTATAGGAGTGTTTCGAGAACTGGACCCAAAGGAGTTTCCCGTTTTCGTTGTTCAAAATATAAATAAACTACCCCCAATTCACTTTGATCACATAGATGCAACTAAGCTTCTAAAGGATTTGTTACTGTTGAAAAGTGATATCACATCAATTAAACAAAATTATGCGACAAAGGAGGAACTTAAAGTACTGAGAAGTGACGTGGAAAACATAAAAACCACTTCCATTGTCAACAACTTTGAAGCAACTAATGTGAATGCATTACGCCGAGGTGGTTCGAATTTATCAGACATAGTTGATAGATACGATAGTGGTCCTATAGGATTGCTCCATATACCAGGATCCCAAACACCTGATCATAAGCAGGCTGTGGCTAGTGCAGAATCCAAAGCTTCATCAGAGACTAAAAATGGTGATAGTAAGGAGTTGCGGTCCACACTCAAAACCAACACGAAGGTCACTACTGCATCCTATAGGCCTATAAAAGTATCCGCGGAGGGTTTGCCAAGGACTCCTACTATCGACAGACCCAAACCACCATCAACTACTGTCACGTCGCGAGCTTCTCCGATTTCGAAGGCTGTGATCTCTTATAGCGAGACACCTCATAGGAAATCATTTGCCCAGCTTGTCAGTGAGGAAGGAGAATGGAAAGACAGATTGCCCAGCGATGAATGGATACAGGTACAGAAAAGAAGGTTAAGGAACAGATTGGAGACTTCAAAGGGAGAAGCAACAGTTAATCCAGGAGTTAAGTTCAAAGCTGCGGATGTTAAAGTTCCACTGTTCATAAATAATGTGGACAGGTGTACTTCGGCAGAAGACATATCTAAATATATTCTAGAGAAAACTAATGTGGAGGTATGTTTAGAAAAGATAGTTCCAAAATTGCCACGAGAATATGATGCATATAAAATGTTGATACCAAGGAGCAAACTTACGGTATTTTTGGATGTGCAGCTTTGGCCAAAAGGAATAACATTTAGACGTTTTGTCGGTTCTTTCAGGCGAGACGATAAGAGTAATTTTACACAAAACAAATGAATGTATGCAAACTAATAACTTTTAACTGCAAAAGTGTAAAAAGATCTGCTATGTGTATAAAACAGCTATGTAGCACCGCGGATATCATAGCATTACAGGAAACATGGCTTCTTCCACATGATTTACCTTTCCTTGGAAGTATACATGCAGAATTTGAGTACGCGGGGAAATCAGCGGTGGACATGTCATATGGCCTACTGCGAGGCAGGCCTTACGGAGGGACCGCTATACTGTGGCGCAAGAATGCATTTATATCGACAACGCTGATTGAGTGCGCCAGTGATCGCGTCACAGCGGTGCGGTTTGAAACAGCTAACGGGTTTTTTATTGTTTAGCGTGTACATGCCGACGCAGTCAATTGATAACTTGCCGGAGTTCACGGAATGTTTAAGTGAAATTAGTGCCATTATTGAAAGTAATGAAGTCGAATCAGTGTTCTTGTTGGGTGATTTCAACGCGCACCCAACGGAATTGTTTGAGACTGAGTTATCGCGTTTTTGTGCCGACCAGGCATGGGTGTGTGCGGATATACTTAGTCTTGGGTTGTGTTCTAGTGAGTATACCTATGTAAGCGATGCGCACGGGTCGAGGCGATGGCTAGACCATTGTGTGGTCACACAATCTGCTTTGGACACCATTAAGGACATTAAGGTATGTTATGATGTTATGTGGTCAGACCATCACCCGCTAGAAGTGTGTTGTGATCTCAAACTTATTCGTAAGAAAGTATCATCGGATAATGTAGCATTAAACAGATCTGTTATATGGGGTGAACGTAAGGAGTCACAAGTATGTGAGTACTCCATACTTTGTAATGACAGGTTAAGGCTGATTGATTTCCCTCAGGCATTTACTTCATGTGCAAATAAACAATGTATGGATCCCGGCCATAAATTAGAGCTAGATAAACTGTATACACATATTATAAATATTTTAACTGAATGTGCTAAGTTGACTTTTGTACCAAAAAATAGTAATAAAGACCGTAAATACTTAACCGGCTGGAATAAACATGTAAATGAGGCTCATAAAGTCGCTAGAATAAAATTTCGGGATTGGGTTTGCAGCGGTAGACCAAATTGTGGAAAAATATACGAGGAAATGTTAATTAGTAAAAAATTGTTTAAAGCTAAAATTAAATGGTGTCAAACTAATAAAGACCAAATACGAATGGATATCATAGCTAGTAAAAGATCTGCCAAACATTTTTCGCAATTTTGGAAAGGCGTTCGCGGGCTTAACCTGAAGTCTGGTCTCCCAGCTAGTGTAGCTGGGATCTCGGACCCTAAGGAAGTGGCGAATATGTTTCGGTCGCATTTCTGTGTGGAACCTACTATGGCCGAAGTATTTAATAAGTATTTCGTCAGTATTAGCTCTGAGGCTAAAAAAACTTTTCCTAATCCATTATGTACAAATTCATTAGGAAACTCTTTTTATTTGGAAAACGTAACGCTGTCAGACGTGAAAAAAGCGATATTAAAAATTAAACGCAACAACACGTGTGGACATGATGAAATCCCAGGATCATTGATAGTGTATTGTGCTGACGAATTCGGGCCACCATTAACATTTCTCATAAACCAGTCGTACAATGAAGGCGAATTCCCGGAGAGCTTAAAACTATCAGTTATAAAACCAATTTTTAAAAAGGGTGATAGATTAAGTGTTTCGAACTATCGCCCCATTGCACTTTTACCGGTCATATCAAAAATATTTGAAAGCTTAATATGTAAAAAGTTTTATAATTTTCTGGAAAAATATAATGTTCTTAACACTAACCAACATGGGTTTAGGCGAAATCGGTCAACGACGACAGCGGTATTTGATTGCAGTCTAGAGATATTAAATTCATTAAACAATAATAAGTGTGCAATCGCTGTTTTTATGGATATGTCCAAAGCCTACGATAGAGTCTCGCATAACATCTTAATAAAAAAGCTAGAGCTGCTAGGGCTACGCGGGCAAGCAAACAAATGGCTTGTTTCATATCTGGAAAATAGGAAACAAATTGTTCAGATCTCTCACTTTGACGAAGCGACCAGACAGCTGCAACAATACGAGTCTTCTAGTGTATTAGTACCCGGATCTATACCACAAGGCAGCGTGTTGGGATGTTTGCTATTTATATCATACTTAAATGAGCTCCCTTCCGTAGTATCTCAAAAACTTGTGCTGTTTGCCGATGATGCAACACTTATTGTCTCCTGCAACTATGATGACGTGAGTGAGGTGCACAGGTTACTTTCAGTTTCACTTACGAAAATTGCAAAGCACTTAAAAGACATAAATCTAACACTAAACTATGAAAAAACAAAGATAATGCAATTTAGGCCGCACCAAAGAGCAGGATTGAGTCTTAATATAAGTCATGAAGGACATAAAATAGAAGAAGTTGACTCCTTCTCGTTGCTGGGGATTGTTGTAGATACAAACTTATCGTGGAAATCTCATGTTGAGTCAGTTACAAGTAAACTCAGTCGTTTTTCTTATGCACTACGTGAACTCCGGAAATGTACTAACGAGGAGTGCGCGCTTGTGGCGTATCATAGCTACGCTGGGGCGTGGATACGATACGGCGTGGTGCTTTGGGGCAATTCTACTGATTCGTCATCTGTGTCTATTTTACAGAAGCGTTGCCTCAGAATTATAGCGTTAGCCGGGAGGAGGGACACCTGTAGAATGTTGTTTACTAAGTACCGTGTTCTTACAGTGACAGCAATTTATATATTTGAACTGTGCAAACTAGTTAAAAGACATGCTCAATATTTTACTAGAATTGGAGATAAGCAAGGGCGTTATGTATCACGGCGCCGTGAAAATGATTTAGTCGTACCGCCAGTGCGCCTGGCGTTATATAAAAATAGCTCGTACTATATGGCGGTTAAAGTGTATAACCATCTGCCACATAAATTAAAAGCCCTCAAAGACGGTTTATTTGAGAAAAAATTGAAAGAAATTTTAATAAATAAATCTTTTTACAATATAAAAGAATATTTTGAATGTAAAATAAATTATAAATAAATGTTGACTTTTTACTTTTTTATTGTTTATCTTAGGCTTACACACATATTAATGTTGATTTTATATTTAATTTAGTTTTACGATTCTAAAAATGTTATGTTTTTGTTTATTTTTGCTGTAAGTACCTACTACAGACAAATAGGTACTTACCTATTGTGATTTTAATTATTTAAGTTTTTGTTATTAGTTTTTGATTTAGTTTATACCTATTAAGATTTTAATTTATAATGTGTAATACCTACCTAACCTACCTAGTAATAACTAGGTAAGTACTATAAAATCACAATGCCTTTAAAGGTAAATTTGTAACTACTTACAATTAACACCTGTATAATACGAACAACTTGTTGTGTACCTATAATGTTACCAAATTTAAGTGATTAAATGAATATGAAATATGAATATTAACCACTGTGCGTCTGTGGTCGATGGTGAGGTCTGTCGTGATCGGGAATGTACTGTGAGGATTTCGGCCAAGGAGGTGAGAGAGGTTATCCAGGCCTCGAGAAGAGGTAAATCTCCGGGGCATGATGGCCTTAGCATCGAGCACCTTCAGCTCGCGGGTCCACACTTGGCTAGGGTTCTATCTATGCTATACTCGCTTTGCATTAGCCATTCTTACCCGCCTCATGATTTTATGAAGACTATCGTCGTGCCAATAGTCAAAAACAGAACGGGTGATATATGCGATAAGGCTAATTATAGACCAATCTCATTGGCTACCATAACAGCTAAAGTGCTGGACCGGATTCTGGATAAACACCTAACCAAGCATTTACAACTCCATGATGGGCAATTCGGGTTTAGACCTGGCTTGTCTACTGAGAGTGCGATACTGAGCTTTAAACACACAGTGGGGTATTATGTGAACAGACGGACTCCGATTTATGCATGCTTTTTGGATCTGTCGCGAGCTTTTGACACAGTATGTTATAACATGCTGTGGAAGAAGCTTCGGGACACCACCCTACCCAAAGAAATAGTATCTGTTTTTGAGTATTGGTACGCGAACCAAATTAATCATGTAAAGTGGTCGGGGGCTCTCTCTCACGCGTATGGTTTGAAATGTGGCGTAAGGCAGGGGGGGGGTTTCCTCTCCCCACCTTTTTAACCTGTATGTGGATAAGCTGATAGATGGTCTCAGTAGAAAACCAATAGGATGCTATATTGATGGAACACCCATTAATAACATCAGCTACGCTGACGATATGGTGCTGCTGGCACAATCTATCAGCGCTTTGAGGGAGTTACTGAAAATGTGTGAAAAGTACGCTGAAGATCATGGTCTCAAATATAATGTCAATAAGAGCGAAGTGATGGTGTTCGCTCCAAAGGGCAAAAAGGTAGAAAATTTGCCACCTATACCTACTGCTAAATGGAACGCCACTAAGGCGAGTTAGCCAGTTTAAGTACTTGGGACATATTGTTAGTGACACTTTGAATGATGAGCTAGACATAGAAAGGGAGCGGAGAGCGTTGACGGTAAGGGCTAATATGCTGACCCGAAAGTTTTCCCGTAGTTCACAAAATGTAAAAATAACCCTTTTTAAAGCCTATTGCCAGACATTCTACACGGGTAGCCTGTGGTCCACATATACGCAAAAATCGATTAATGCTCTCCGCGTCCAATATAACAACGCATTTAGGATGTTGTTGGGGCTACCGCGGTTTTGTAGTGCCTCTGGCATGTTCGCCGAGGCGCGTACGGACGGGTTCGAAGCTTGCCTGCGCAAAAAAACTGCGTCGTTATTGAGCAGACTGCGAGCGAGCACCAACACCATCCTGAGGACGCTAGCAGATAGATTGGATAGCCCCTTTTTCAAACACTGCGTCCGGGTGATGATGGAGTAGGGTCAAACTGCCTTGTCTTGTCTCCCGGGTGTAGTGTTATTATAATCATAAATTACATAATTAAAAATTGTTATCTTACTAACATAGCATAAGTCTTACTAACAATATATGGATCTTTGGTCTGAAATAAAAGCTTATTATTATTATTATTATTATTATTAACATACATTTGACAGTACAAATAAATTTAAAAAGAAACAAAAAGCAAAAAACAAAAGAACAACATCTATCGAAGTAGGTATGTGTGCAGCAAATGGGTCTCGACTCAGCATAAGCCTACTGCGTTAGCAGTAGACGCTGTTATTCTGTCAAAACCGCATATCCAGCCTCAAGGCCTCGTGAGAACATGATATTACAGTAAAAGTTGTGCAATGATAAAAATATAATTATGTTGTGAAATAAATTAAATTAAATAGGCAATTCAATGTGGAAATAAAATTAATTAAAATAAAATAAAAAAATTTAAATAAATTCAATAATAGTAATAGTCGATGCGTAAATATCAATGCATTAAAATCAAAATGGACTGTCACGTAATACTATCTGCTAATCTACTTAAACTAACATGTGAAGGGCGCGCTGCAGCTGTTCGCACCAGATAATCCACTCTTTTGCTTTTCCAGTACATATGCCTAAAAGTGCTTTTTAAAGGATAGTTTAGGTTTTTGCCGAAGAGGTGGAGAAATGTTATTCCAACATTTAGTTGCCTGGTAACGAAAGCTGCCCCTGAATGCTACCGTTTTGTGTTTGCAATAATGCAGCAAGTCTCTTCTCGGTCTTGAACTGTACTTGCTGTTGGAACTGTCTAGTTTTGAAAACAGATATTCTGGCAATCCGGTCCTCACGACATTGTGCACTAAAACAGCGAGATGCATATGTCTTCGAGAGGCCATATTTAGCGCAGATGAGTTGTTCAGATATGGTGTGATATGTGTTCGTGGGGGAACATTGTAACAGTATCTGCAACACGCATTCTGAACCCTTTGAACAAGACGAGCTGTTTTAGCTGTAAGATGCGGGCCATAGACCAGATCACCATAATTCAGCTTCGACAAGACAAGAGATTCACAGACCTTAATGCGTATTTCCTCTTTCAGGAAATTTCTTATCTTGTAGAGCAGTTTTAATCTGTAGAAGCATGACTTTACCAAGCTACTAATATGACTCTCAAACCGCAGCAACTCATCAAACATCAATCCAAGATTCCTAGCTTCTTTGACCCGCCCAATGCTTTGACCCAAAATTTGTATCTCAAGTGCGTGCCCTTCTATGCCTTGTATCTGACGCCTTGAACCCAGAATCATAAACTTCGACTTGGATGGGTTCAGAACAAGAGCGTTTTCCTGTGACCACAAAGCTATACGCCCTAAGTCCTCGTTTAATTTTGCAATATTAGAAGTAACATTGTGAGTGCTCATTGGTAGATATAACTGAACGTCATCGGCATACAGGTGGTACCTACAGTGTTTGATGTCCCAGCAAAGGTCAGCGCTGTATATTAAGAAAAGAAGCGGCCCCAAAATGGAGCCTTGGGGAACGCCACGATTTACCTCTTTTAAAGATGATTCTAGCTTCGAACCGTCATCCCGATTGATTGAGACAAATTGAAAGCGATTGCTGAGATAGCTATTAAACCACCTGATCGTGGGAACGTCGAAACCATAGTAGGACATCTTAGAGAGCAATAGTGAAATATTAAGTGAGTCAAATGCACGAGAAAAATCAAGTAAGACCAACACCGATCCCAAACCCTGGTCCTGCCCAGAAAGCACGTTATCCACAACGTCAAGCAAAGCCGTCGTAGTACCTCTTCCCTTCCTAAAACCCGACTGAAGATCAGGCAAAATTTTATTTTTTTCCACATAGCTACTCAACTGGTTATAAACGACTTTTTCGATAACATTCGAAAGAACGGGAAGTATGCTAATAGGTCTAAGTTCTTTAATGTCAGTCGGATTGGAGACTTTTGGTATAGGGTTTACCAATGCTATTTTCCACTGACTTGGGAAATCCGAGGACAAGACAGATTTATTGACAATGGATGTTATAAGGGGCAAAGTGTGCGGCAGTGTCAGCAGCACCATGTCTATGGATAAACCGTCAATCCCTTGCGCATTACTTTTAATTGACATAATAATCTTAGCTACTTCTTGCTCACTAGTTGGTTACAAAGAAAATGTAACACCGCTATTAAATTTGTTGAATTCAAAAATGTCAAATTAGAAATCGGTACAGAACAATTACCTGGGACATTTAAGAAATGCTCATTTATTCGATCGGGATTATCAAAGATCTCTGGAAGATTGTGACCGTTTTTAGATCCATATTGGACATCCTCTTTCAAGATCTTCCAAAGCTTTTTCTCATTTCTAAGCTCCGAGTTAATACGGTAATCATAATAAGCACGTTTCTCATTATAGATACTCTGAGTGACAAATGATTTTAGTTGCTTATATTCTGTTTTATGGCTTTCTTCTTTAGTTCTACGGCATTTATCATGGGCTTTGTTTCGACAATTCATCATTAGCCTCACCGTGTCCGTGATCCATGGTGTAGGTTTATCCTTGACCCTCATGATTTTAAGCGGGGCGTGTTGATCTAACAATCTTGTCACCATAAGAACAAAGGTATCCAATAAAGCATCAACAGTGGCCGCCTTGGTAACAGCGTCCCAGTCAATACTCGTTAGATCAAGGTCAAACTGTTTCTGACAAACACTTTTAAGAGGTCTAAAAACGATGACCTTAGGCGGAACAAAATCACGTTTTATATTTAATGTCGCAGTTACAAAACAGTGTCCCAAGGAGCCTGTAATATTTGTTACGTTGACGTTACGAACGCGACAATCTGTACAAATTAAATCAATCAATGACTCGTTGTTTTCAGTAAAGTGAGTTGGTTGTTTTACAACTTGGCAAAGGTCTGTGTAGCCAAAAAACTGAAAAAATGTTTGAGTCATACTATTTTTAGTGTCTAATAAATTAATATTTAAATCGCCTAATAAAACTATACCATCATAGCTGGAAAAGTAAGCAACCGCATCCGTTAGTGCGTCAATAAATGTATCGACATTGATCCATTGTGGACGGTAAGCAGTGCCAATTGCAATGCGTGAGCGATTTATTAAGACTTCCAGCCACATTTGTTCTATCTCAGCATCGGGGTGGGTTATTGTACGAGCACTAAGTCCCCGCCGAATGTAGAACCCCACACCCCCTCCCCTACCTCGACGCATATGGAGCGGGCGCGGGATGCCCCGAAATTTGTAACCAGGTACTTTAGGTGCTCGCGCTTCTTCACCTTGCCTAATCCAAGTTTCATTTATTGCAACAATATCGCTCGTTAGACTATTCATGGCTACGATAAAATCATCATGTCCCGTGCTCAATGAACCTGCATTATATAGACCCAACGAACAAAACCTTGATTTAGTACCCATTAATAGTCAAAAATACATGTATATAGAAAGTATTGAGAAAAATGCGGGTGTTCCGGATCAAATATGCAATACACATAATTCCCCTACAAGCAGACAGTACAACAGTAAAAAATAATGGTATGTATTTATAAATTGCAAAATGTAAAATATAAAATGTAGCAACTAAATTAAAATGAATATGTGTAAAATGTATACTAATTAATTGAATGAAAGTCCGTTGAATAAATAGAAGAATAAATTGAAGTGTCCGATTAAAAAACGATTGCAAAATAAATCCAGTTAATAATTGTGTTATAAATTGCTTAAAATAATTGATGAATAATAAATTGATAGTTCCTAGAATAAATTGTATAAATTGATATATCCTTTTTAAAAATAATTGCAAAATGCGTCCCAATAAGAAATGTGTAAAAATATTTTTGAATTCAAGATTATATAATAATATGAAGCTTCGCAGTACAACCCGATACGTCCATTCTACAATTAAATACCAAGTCATAGTTGGTGACAGTATTTTTTTCCAAATAATACACACAATCAAGACCATCAACAAGACCTGAGGAAAGAGCAGAGTAATATACTGTTCGTTAATAATTGACGAGGACAGAGCATTTGGTGCTGTAGCATCACAATACCTATTTACATGAGCGATCGACGACGATACATTGCAAAATACAATATAAATCATCTCATAAAACATTACTCGACCTAACATTACTAACATTTCAAAACATACAAAACACACAACTGTTAACATATAAAACCAAAAACAAATGATTAACATGCAATTAAAAATAACTATTACAATAACAATATTATAAAGTGAAGTAGAATTTATCCTAAGAATCAAAATTTCCGTCTGAAGGGCCAACCGCACCAGCCCCAAAAACCCGAGCTAAATCGGCTTCCGACCGTAGCCGGTGGCGGGGAGAGTCCTCACTCTGGCTCTGACGGGCATACACCCGGCCATCCTTTGTCCATACGAACTTCCACTTCAAACGAAATCCGATCTCCCGTGCTTTAGAAAATAGTTGCCGGTTTTCTCTCGTTAGCCGCTCATTAATATAGAAACGGCGCGATTCGCCACCTATGCCAGTATCGCCAGTCGTGGCACCGCGGCGCACACGCGCAGCCCGAAGCAGGTCATCGCACGCACTAGCCGCACGCACTAGCCTAACAGCAATAGGCCGCGCCCGCGCACGTCCCGTCATCTCATTATTAGCCAATCCTACCGGTTGGCACTAACGACGTCATTTTCGCTCAACGCCATCCCAAGCTTCTGAGCGAGAGCCAGCACGACATGGACGACAGCTTCCCCCTTAGTCTTCGGCACTCCCACGATGTCGACGTCATTCACTAACGCCTGCTGATCCGCCTGTCGGATGTGCTCCTCAAACCGTTTCACGGTCTCCCGAAGGTGGTCGTTTTCCTTTTTTAACGTGTTTATAGTGCTTGACTTCTCGGCGAGTGACGACTTAAGGCTTTCAAATTGATTGTCTATAGATGCCAGCGAGCTACGAAATTCAGTAAGAGCGTTATTTATTGATTGTAACTGCTCCTTGACTAATTGGCCCACAGACTCGGCCACTGCCTCCCTAATTTCCTTCTTAATAAGCGATCGGAAATTTGCAGTTCCCATGGTGATTTCCTCTTCCAATACCTCTTCCGGGACTAGTGTTGACTTGGACGGAGGCCTCCGATTCGTGACATTGCTGCAGTCTCCCAGGCTTCCACTCGCCTGGATAGACAGTTGAGCAGCTGATTGAATTGGCGTATTCGTATTGTCTGTCTTTCGCTCTTTGTTACGACAACCTGGGCACTTCCAATTTTCCTTGGCGGTTTGTTTCATGGAGGTAAAAGACCGCGGCGTTACTGCAGCGCATTCCAAATCGTAGTCGTTACTGCAGAATAAACATTTTAGAGATTCCTTTCTAGTTATTACCTGATTGCAACCGATACATGATATCTTCTTATAGCAGTCAGCTGATTTAGGCATTGCAGATGAAAAGCAAAATAAAATAGTAGAAATATTATTAGATACAAAAAATAAATGTAATAAAAAGCAGCAAAAAATATTTTATATTATGCAGCTAATTCAAAACAAATAAAAATAAGCGCAATAAGAAGCTGCCCCGCCCAGGCTCGATCTCAGATTTCAAGACTCTCAGCTAGTAGGTATTGCATGCCTGTAGCGCGCTCGGTAAATTAGCTTGCTGTTTGTAATGACGAAATAAACGGTCCAACCTTACGCAAGCCGGCACAGTGTCTAAGCATCGACAGCAACAGTTCAATTCAACAACCGGTAGGACTCAAGTCCAACAAGCTCAATGCAGGCACAATGGCATTCACTTTTAACGACTTATTTATAGTTCTATCACAAAATTAGACACCAATTCACAGTAATCTTGATTTTGGTTATCACCACTCAATAAATTATGCTCTTAAGCTTTCGCTGTTATAACTTTTCACTGGAAGACTAGGTTTTTACTGTAGCTTTCAATAAAAATACGGGGAGCAAAGTTGTACGTGTATTCGTCTCACAAGGTCCGGAGACCGAATCATCAATTATATAATAATAATATACAGTTTATCGTAAGGATCGTTCGTCCTGTCCCAACATAACAAAGTCTAGAGGTGGTGGAATCTTGGTCGCTATAAAACGAAATACCAAGTCAGTAAGAATGCAGCAATCGGTAAACCGAAAACGAGGATTTATGGACGTTAATCGAAGTACATGATGGGAGTGTGCAGAAAAATATAGGTCTATGTGGAGTATACTTAGCACCTCCCTTACGACTGGACTTAGTTAGAAATTTCTTTGATAAAGCAAGTGAGGTTATCAATGATATTGATGATGTTTTGTTAATTGGAGATTCGAGAAGCGCACTAACAAATAGAATGTGCAATTATTATTACATAAACCGTTATGCAAAACCAACCAAACAACCAATGTAATAACTAAATAAATCTAAAATTGGTTTTCATAATTGAGGCACCTAAACAAAACAAGATGTGCCATTATTATTGCATAAACCGTTATGTAATAATCCAATAAATTTCTAAGCAATGTAACTAGGTAACAACTAAACAAACTCATATTGATTTTCAAGGACAAAACAATAAACAAAATAAATGTTCAACCAATATTACATAGGCCGCCATGTAATCAAATAATGTAACAAATAAATGAAACTTAAATTAATGAAACTCAAATTGATTTTTAAAGAAAAAAAAATTAGAAACAAAATAAATGTTCAACCAATATTACATAGGCCGCCATGTAATCAAATCATGTTGTTAGGGGTTGAGCGGGGGTTGTTGGTGGAAAATGTTAAATGATAAAAATGTTTATGTAACTAAGTAATTATATTGATGTTCTACAATGTTAAATAATGTTAATGTTTACGAGTAGGTAACACGACCGTGGCCGCAGCGCGGAAATGTACATACTAACTTAAAAACTATCAAACGATGCAAGCGCATCAGCGGACTGTGACGTCAAACACAATACGTCACAGTGTTTGGTGCTATTACACCGAACATCTTGCCGAGGGCAAAAGATGACAGAAAGATTAAAATAAGAATTAACTTTGAAATAGTTACACATGATAAGTAGAAAGTTTTAAAAAAATCATAATTGAATTAAAGTTAAGTATAAATTCATTAAAAAATACAAGAAAGATATTTCAAAAAAATGTTTTTAAAGTTCCTAAGCCTTTCTACACTTGTAAGTTTTCCCCAAATGTTTGTTTTCTAATCACTACGGGGGTAGAGCCCCTTTCTACATATCTTGGCACACATTCACTTTGCACCCCGGGCACTAGTCGCGCACTATTTCCAGTAGTATTTCCTGGCACTTGACTTGCCGCGGGCCGGGGCTGGGACCGGCGGCGCCATGCTCGGCGGCAACCGTAAAGGATTGCCACCACTGCTACTACTCCCAGTATGCTGTATATTACCGTGTAGTGGTGCACGTCATGGACGGAAAGAGTATCGAACAGCGGTTCCTGTTGTTTCATCACCTTTATCTGTTGTTCTAGGTCTGAGAATATCTTGTTGGAGCTTTCTGTTTCAGTTTGATTTTGTGGGATGGTTTCTACCGAAATGTTTAAAATCTGGTTTATAGGTGCTCTGAAGGTTTCAAATGAATCTTTCGTATCGATTCTATTTTCCAACTTGTTGTGTGTGAATATCGTAAATTTATCTGTTTTTACTTCACAGTTCGGGTTTATGTTTACTATGTGCGCCCCGCTCAGCTGATGGATTATAACTTGATCCGCGCAGAGCGTACGTATTTGACACTCGCCGCAGCAAAAATATAAAAATTGATTTAATTTATGTAAGCTCGTCCATTTGTTATGGCAAGGATTAACCATAACTGAACACTGGTCTACGTCGATATCCTTTCGAAGGCAAAGGTCGATGACCGTTTTCAATTTGTAAATCGGAGTTTTTAGTTGGCATAAATAGGTTAATTCATCCCGTGGCAAACGGTGATCCCAATCGGCTCTAGTTACCTACCTAGGTATGAGTCTTTGTGTAAGTTTATCGCAACGTATTCTTCAATCGGAGATACTGTTAACATATTTCTTCCTACCTGATATGGCACAGGTAAAATGTTGTAAGTATAAGCTGTAGCTGTCTCGGCTTATTAGAGGCATTTTTACTTCGAATATTAGGTATTGCTTTGTCACTTTTGCTTTCATAGTGAGGAAATGATATATATTTGCCACATTAGTTTTAATGTTTGATATAGGTACAGTCAAATCCTTTGATAAGTATCCGGAAATTATACTTAGTTCATGTTGCAGCTGCTGAGGGTCCAGAATATGAATGTATATATATTTGTGATGGTTTCCAATAGAGCATCTTGAACATTTTTAAGATGATTCAGGATATTATTCGCGGCCATGGCTAACAGGATGAAGTCTATTTAACTTTCGTCTTCCTTAACTTGTTTTACCAAAGTATTCGATGTTTTGTCGAGAATTAATAAATGTTGTTGCACAAGAGTGTTTTGTTTCTGTATCGACTCCTTGGTTTGTTTTAAAATGTTGAATTCTGTTTCCATTTATTTATTTACACTCGGCGTCAAAAAAATCGCACCTCTTAGAAAATCACTTTCAAATGTCATTTACTCTTGATATGCACATGCAGTCGCATTAATTATGATTTTATTTACAAGGTTACTTAATTAACTTAATAAAAAACATTACTTTTCATTATCAAATAAAACCTAATGCAACAAATAAAGTGTCACAAAAATTCGATGCAAATTTTGCTACCCGTGAGAGTTGCTAGTTGCGCTTCCTTTGTGGGTATAAAACGGTCAACACGGGTTCAATGTGGGTCATTCGCTATTCAACCGTTGAAGAGGACACACGCACAGATTTTGATGGATACCACAGCTGATAAAGCCGCTCAAGTGGTTGCACTACTGCAATCAGGGGTGCGGCAGTGTGATGTCGCCCGGCAACTGAACCTGAGCCGTTATTCCGTTCGAAGAGTGTACCAGCGCTTCATAGAGACCGGTGGCTATATCCGCAGACACGGTTCGGGTAGACGTCGCTGCACTTCGGAAAGAGACGACCGGTTCGTTGTGTCGAACTCTTTGAGAAATCGTTTCTCCAACGCTGTTGAGTTGCAACAGCAGCTCCAGGCAGTTCGCAGACGCACCGTAAGCGTATCTACGGTTAGAAGAAGATTGAAGGAGAAGAAGATAGCGGCCCACAGAGCTGCTACGGGTCCAAAATTGACTGCAGCGCATCGGCGAGCCCGCTTGCAGTTTGCTCGTGACCACGTCGATTGGACCCTTGAGCAGTGGAGAGCTGTTCTCTTCTCAGACGAGACGCGAGTGTGTCTTTTCTGCAACGACCGACGGAGAAGAGTATACCGGAGGCAGGGTGAACGTTTCGCCCAAGCCTGCATCCAGGAGACGGTGGAATATGGTGGCGGATCCTGCATGTTCTGGGGCGGTATGTCTGCTGCCGGCAAAACCGACCTTGTCTGCGTCTCCCGGACTGGAGGTGCTCGCGGACAAGGGTCGCTGACTGCTCGCCGCTATGTCACTGAGGTCCTGGAAGTGCATGTGGTCCCCTTTGCCGAATCTTTTGGCGAGGGGTTCACATTAATGCACGACAACGCTCGCGGTCACACTGCAGGCATCGTGAGCGACTTCTTGCAGAGGTCCCAAATCTCTGTGATGCAGTGGCCAGCGCGAAGTCCGGATCTGAATCCTATAGAGCACCTCTGGGACCATCTTAAACGTAAGGTTCGATCTCGGGATCCAGCTCCTTCGACTCTACAGGAGCTCCAAGACGCGGTGATTGAAGAATGGGGGCTTATCCCTCAAGAAGAGCTCCTGAAGTTGGTGAGGTCCATGAGGGACCGTATGGAAGCCGTGATCAGGGCAAGGGGGGGTAACACTAGATTTTAAGTTAATTTTAAGACACTTTTTGTACATTTTTCTTTGTAAATTATCTGTTGTTAATTAGGACTTAATTAAGGATTTTTATTATTTTATTAATTTTAATGTTGTTTGTATAATTATAATTAAACAGAAAGTTAAATTTAATTGTTTTTTGATACTCCTTTTTGTTACCTTTCTAATGATACCCAACACTATCCTCTACATAAGGTTTAAGAATTTTTAAAGATGATTTTTAAAAGGTGCGATTTTTTTGACGCCGAGTGTATTTCTTTATTTATTTATTATTTATTTATTTATTTATTTATTTATTTATTTATTCAGAACACTCACTGGCTTACAGTATGTACCAAAGCGCCAACAAGCAAAACCAACTTTTTTACATGCATTAAATCAAAATAACAATCTTACAAATACATTTTAAAATAATGGTTATTTATGATAATGGGAGTAGCTATACAGAACAATACAAAACAAAAGTCATTCGAAATCAAAACAATAAATTCGCAAACACAATGTCAATATTATAAAAAAATAATTAATAGAAAACATCATAGGTCAAGTCAAGAATAATATTATTACAACATAAACATTAAGATTAAATAAATTATCATGTCATATTAAGCAATACTAAGATTCAAATCTTGTTACATAAACACGTCAAGCTATCGGCAAACAGGTCAAGATCCTCGTGCAGAGCGAGTATATCTCCTATAAGACACAGAGCTCGTGCAGTAGGAGCATGCGCGGCACTCCTAGTGCGCGCCGCCACCATACCGGAACCATCACATGCTAAACGTACAGGAACCCTAAGGCCCAAACTCTGCCACAACAGTTGACCATCAATCCTATGATTTAGTACTGACAGATAGTGTACAATAGTAGACATTAGGTATACGTCTAAAGGATAAGGTTTCTAAGTCAACCATGGCAGAAACGAAAAATGAAGGATATAAATAAGGGTAGTAGCCATAAGTTCTCCTATACAACCACCTGGCAAACTTCCGTTGCACTCTTTCTATCATAAGTCTGTACTTGTCTTCATGCGGATCCCAAACAATCGCTCCATATTCTAACCTACTACAAACATATGCATTATATAAAATTTTAGCAACCTTTACATTGTCAAAGTTAGCTGCAGTTCTTAAAATAAAACCCAATAACTTATTAGCAGTCTTACAGATTGTTGTCATGTGCTTATGATAATCTAATTTACTGTCCAAAACTAACCCTAGGTCACGAATGTCAAACGATCTTTCCAAAGGAGTGTCAGATATTACATAATTAACAGCTATAGGCAAACGTTTACGAGTAAAGATAATTAAACTACACTTAGTTTCATTGAAAGGCAGTTTATTGCGTTCACTCCAATCTACCACCGCATCAATATCATTCTGCAAGAGCATCGCATCGAACGAATTTAATAACTGTCAATTTAGCTTTCCGCAACTCGGGTAATGTGATATAGCTCGGTAATTGTTTACGTTTCGGTGTCAACGTCCTGAGTATCCACGCTAAAATACGTAATACTTTATTAAATTGACTATAATTTGTAAGTAATATTTCAATTACATCGCGACCGACATTTTTAGTTTGGATAATGTTTGTTTGTACCCGTTTTTTCTCCTGCTCTGTTGCGAATGTGGGCGGGATGCTGGATGGTTCAAATGTGGATAAAAAGCCTGTGCCTTTCCACCACAACTCTTGGTTTTGAAGTTGAGAGGCGTATAACCCCCTACTTGCGGGATCAGCTGGGTTCTCTTTCGTGTTGACGTAATACCACTGCGATGCCGACATACTGTTTGTTATTTGTTTAACTCGATTAGCTACAAACGGCTTCCACCTGCTTGCTTCTCCTTGCAGCCAGCCTAAGACAACTCTCGAGTCTATCCACCCATACACTTCTATTTTACATATATTTAATGTTTGTTTTATTTTACTAATAAGTTTTGATAGCAAGTGTGCTCCTCCGCTTAATTCTAATTTAGGTAGTGTGAGTTTCTTTTTCAAGGGCACAACTTTGGTTTTGGCAGCGAGGATTACAATTTGATGTTGTGCTTTTACTCGCGCGTACACTACGCACGCATAAGCTTCAATTGACGCATCACAAAATCCATGGAGTTCTATGACGTCATCCTTATTACTGTTTAACCATCTAGGTATTTTAAAATATTTTATTAAATGTAGCTCTTACTGTATTTTCGTCCACTCTTTATAAATGTTATCTAATACCGCTTCATCCCATTTAGTGTTTGATTTCCATACCTTTTGGAATAAGATTTTCATTTTTGTTACTAGGGCTGCCAACCAGCCTAACGGATCGAATATTCTAGAAATCTCAGATAAAGACATGACACGCACAGACCGACCGGACATTGAACAGAACGGAAGTTGCCAACAACAAAAACATACTAAATAAGTAAATTATAGGGTTGCCAGTTTATTATAATTTCATTGACATTTTACAACACCCCCTCTCAATGAAATAACACCACACAATAAACTTTTTAACTTATTACATTTTATTACTTTACTATCTTTTATTGACTCTATTTTTATTTTTAGCTTTAATGTAAACTCTTTAACAATCTCTCATTTATTTTACTTTATTTACTTATACTTTGAACAATCAAATCTATTACAATATGTTGACAATTAGGTAATATTGAACTTATCGTAACTTATACTTTAAATTCCTAAGCCACATTTCTTTAAACAATTTTGCAACAATTCTTTATTCAGTGCTTTTATAAAAACATCGGCTGGTTGCATATTAGAACTCAAATAATTTAAAGAAATCTTTTTATCCTGTATTAAATCTTTCACAAAATGAAAACGAATATCTACATGCTTTAGTCTCTTAATACATGCTGAACCTGCTGAGAGTATAGCGGACTGGTTGTCACAATAAATTTTAATCGGACACACATTTTTATAACCAAAGTCATTTAAGAGCCCTATTACAAATTTCAACTCTGCGAGAATAGGTAAACTCATTGAAGGTCACGAGTCCACCCACAATACTATGTTAAAACTACGACCAAGCGATTTTGATGCTTTTCCCAAGTTTGTAAACGTAGAAGCAACCAACCCGTACTTAGAGTTCTATTTAGAAAGAAAGAAACTACTAATATAACTGAATCAGATTCGATCCCGGATATCCCCTCAACTTCAGTTAAAATTATGAAATAAAATTATATGTAAATTCAAAATAAACTTTGGAAAACTGACCCAAAATTTATTCTTAGGGAGGGAGGTGTTATATCCTGGGATAGTTACCTAAAGTGCTGAGATGACAGTTTTATGCTGACTTGGCAACTCATGAAACTACGCGTCCCGGCAGACTGACTCTGCGAGCCAGTCTACCCTGAGTCCGCGAACGGAGTGGTTGCTCCGCGTCTTAATTAAATAAATCACTGTCTTTATTCCAAATAAATATAATCATTTCAATTTACTTACAGCTATTAAATAATTTGTTTTTAAAAAGGCATTTCAATTCCGCTTTATAACAGCACCCATATGTAAAAGTTTATCAATAGCTTCACAAAATTGTGATTGTTCGATAGGATTTTTTGCTGAGACCGATGGAAATGAATCTTGGCTCGGTGGACGAGAAAAAGGTATAGTATATCCATCTAACCAAGAAAGGATAGTTTGGTCGCTTGTAATGAGAGACCATTGTTTTTGAAAATGTTGCAAACGACCCGCATACTTAACTGTGTCTAATAGCGGCGACGCGCCTGAGCTGGCGGCGCTGGTGGAGGCAGCGGCCGACGCCACGACGGCCCCCACGCGTGCGTGGGCCGCGGCGGCGGCTGAGGAAACTGCGCGCGGGGGGCTGCAGGCACGTAGCTACTCGATGAGCCCGGCTGCCTGTACGCCGGACCGGGAGCCTTCCGGTTTAAATTCTTTGAATTAGAAATTTTTTGTCGTTTAGCCGCATTTATATTTGAATAATCAGCCTTGAGTTCGACTCCTGTTTTACTAATCGATTTAGCCTGTTTTAGTGTGTCAGCCAGCGTCTCACTAAACAACAGGGAATCAATTTTCGAATTATTTAGGTGATCCGTCAGATCTTTCTTAAGCGAAAATAATATTAAGCTTCTTCTTGTCATAGAATCGCTATGCTGCATATAACAGAGTAAGCGTCCCAGGTCCATTAATTTTTGAAGCGTTTCGTTATCTTTATCCTTACTATTAAGATGCATAGTAATTATATCGCCGAGACAAGAAAAGGCGCTGGCCATTTGTTTTTGCTTTTCTTCTATTCCCTTGTCACGTTATTATAAAGTTTTCGGGCACAGCGATTTTAACCTCTGGGTTTACTTTTGGGGCGTTAATTTTTTCGCAGTTAGCCGGGAGTGGGTACTTTAAAATAAGCTCCTTACGGATCTCTTTACTGAGACCATCTGTGGCAATATGCTCAAATCGACGAACTAGCTCATTTCGGATTTCCTTACCCCGTTTTTCATCTAACGATGGGTCATCACCCAGGATTTCAAGAACGTCGGTCTCCAGCTCAATGTCTGGAGTTTTAGGTTGTTGTGTTTCTGACGTGCTACGCTCTTCTTGAGAAACCACTGGATTAGCGGGAGCATCGTCAGCGGGAACATGTATTTCTGCTGAAGCCTCCCCAGCGATGAAGTCTAGCTCTTCCGCATCGGGTGATTGTGGCAACCAGTCAGACGGTATTAGCAGCTCATGCATAGCTGAAACCGAAACGAAAATCGTAAGATAAACGGTTTTTCATATTTCCAGCTTATGTGGTAAATATGTAGAAAGATAGCAGCAATGACTATTTATTTCTACATTTATGTAGGTAGCTAATAATTAATTTTTGTAACGGCCGGTAACGGTGTATAAGTTATGGGTTAAGGCAGCAATGGCCTACCGTTTTCTAAATTGTGTTGTACGTAGGGCCTGCGACTTATTATGGGCAATGCATAAGCACAGAATAAATATGATACTTGACGGTATGTGCAGCAAAGGCAAGGGCAGCAATGGCCTACCGTTTTAAGCGATAAAAAGCACCAATGGCTAATTTAGATTGCAATACGTATAATAGCGTATATTTTACATAGCGTATGCTTTAAGTTTGGTAAATACGTAATAATGCACTTGTACTTGGTACGAAATCTCCGTTATCTAGTGGCAGAGGTAAGTCATTTGCCGATTCACTACTATCTTACTATCACGCATTTTCTTTTCTAATTTCCGAACTTTACGCATTAAATGTTCCAGTTTCTCTTTAGAAGTTCTTTTAGGCATGATGTACGTTTTTGATCACGACACGAGGTAAAAGCGACTTGAGTGGTCGAGCACTAAAATGCGAATGACGCTCGTAAGCAGGCAGACTCATCAGGTAAAGTAGGGATACCCACACAAAAATAAAAATAAAAAATATTCTCAACTAAGTGAAAGAGTGGTGACACCTGTACGAGCTGCTGCTGTACGTGTACCTACGCCTGGCGTACTCACCATGGAATTCTGTTATTTCAAGAATGCCAAAAAACTGTGCCCAAATAGTACCAAATAGTGCCCAAAGGAAATAAATAGTACCCTTATGGTTCAAAAGTTACAGACATAGTTTGGTGAGTACGCTAGGCGTAGGTTACGCCTAGCGTACTCACTTCAGTTTGGGAAATCTGTGTAAGCTACAACTTTAATTAGTATGTCAAAAAACTGTACCCAAATAGTGCCCAAAGGAAATAAATAGTACCTTTATAGTTTAAAAGTTATAGACATAGTTTGGTGAGTACGCTAGGCGTAGGTTCTACGCCTAGCGTACTCACCTCGTTTCGCGAAAACAGAACCAGCAATGGCTCTCATTTCTATCTAAATAAATAGTACCCTCTAAGAGTGTAATTGTTATTTGACTTTTACACTAGAAAGTCATTAAATTTAATAGCAAACTTCTTCATACAAAAATTACGTGTGGTACAGTCGAGCACAGTGAATGTTAAAATATTATTTTTATTACCAAAGGAATTAAGATTGGAATAACTATGGAGTTCATTAATAGACGACGACCTAAAATAGATTAGGTACATATTTAATAACAGTAAACCAAGGGTGGCCAAAAAAAGGGGGTCTTGAGGTTGGTGTGTCTGTCTTTGGCACCGTAGCTCCTAAATATCCTAGATTTGGATGCGGATTTTTTTACATGAAGGCTGGTTTTTAGCGGTGATTCTTACTTCGACTATAAATCTAGTGATAACTGTTATAAATCACAAAATTTGTAGTCGAGGGTGAATGAGACCCACTCCAACTTATATCTATGTATCAAGCATTGCTTATTTATGATTTGTTGATCGTGAATGACAGCCCGCCCGCAACTTTGTCCGCGTGAACCCCTTACCCCGTGACGAATTTCCAAAAATGTTCATTTTTATACAAACCTTGTCCCGACAATTACAAATACAACAAAAAAGAATTAGCCAAATTGGTGCAGCCGTTTTAAAGTAATGCGCATACAAACATTTTGGCAATTGATTTTTTATTAATATACAGATTGTATAGATTGACCTACATAAATAAAGACTGCACATGTGCTCAGCGTGACAGGTGGTGAGCCCATCGCCGTTCTAAGCTGTTGGATGTATGTGCAGTCTTTAGTCCGTTAGTCGCCTATTACGACACCCAAGGGAAGAGCAGGTGGTAGTATTCTTTCACCGGTAAGTACGCGACTCAGTTAAACACTTTATACAGTCCAGAAAACTAAGAATATGATTTAATTTGTTATTCTACGATTAATAAAAAACAATAACGTATTTCTGTAGGTAAGTATATATAATATATTCAAACTGAGTAGGTACCTACCTAGCTAATGAAAGATCAACTGCAAATCGACATGAACATAAAATGCTATTACAGATGAAATATACATAGGTACTTACTCATTTAAAGATCACTCACATCACAATGAAACAAAATTCACAAATTTTTTCATTAATTGTTTCACAAATTAACTAAGTATTCGCAAACCTTTGCGGTTGCGGTGGCAAGGCAAAGTAAACGACTAAAAAAATCGGTTGCCGAAAACTATGCGTGCCCACCGCGGCGTCAAGCAAATTGTTGTGAATTGCAATATTGATCTTTAGCACTTTCATAATACAGGTCAGTTTGTAAGTAATTAAAGTAAGAAGTGTGATAAGCGCCATCTATTGTAACTTGTTCATACTAAGATGCATCGCTGTCGATAAGTTGCACTATGATCAACAAAAGTAACAGATTGTTCTCGCACAATATTGAGCATTTAATTTCAGACATACAAATACAAATACAAATACAAATACAAAATTCTTTATTGTGGTACATAGGTAAGCAGATAGTTGTTACATGTTTCCGAGATTGTACACAGCTATGACCCGCCATAATGGCATACAATAATTTTTAAGTAGGTCAGTGACATTTTATAACATAATCGTAGAAAATTAAAATAATAACAATTCAATTCAAAATGCAGCACTTTAGAATTAACGAAACATTTTTACATGTCAAGACAACAATTAAAATTAAGACATAAGACATAAATTATAAATTCAATTAAAATTAATTAATACAAATTAAGAAATAGACGGGAACAATTAAAATTAAACATCATCGAGATAATCCTTTAAAGTATAGTAACATTTGTGTAATAACAATTGAAATAATTGCTTTTTATAATTATGCAAATCTAAATCTCCAACAGTCTTTGGCAATTTATTATATATCTCGGGGATTAGATAAAACACACTTTTGTGGAAAAGAGCAGTTTTGTGGGGTTCACGTGTCATTTTGTCTTTACGTCTGGCTCTATTACTAAATTTGAAACGGTGAATATTTAATTTAGCGAAGATGGCACATTCGTAAATAAACAGACTGGGGAGTGATAGTATTTTTAGTTCCTTAAAATGTGGAACACAGGATTCCGTTGAATCAATATTTACGATTGATCGGATACACCGCTTTTGCGCCTTAAAAGCTAGGTCTTTGTTGGCCGAATTGCCCCAAAAAATAAGACCGTACCTTAAAATGGAAGAGACATAACTATGATACGCACTAAGAACAGCAGATCTATCTGCTATTTTACTTAATTTATAAAGAGCATATGACTGTTGATTCAAGCGTTTACAGATATAATCTATGTGATTTTTCCAGTTAAGTCTTCTGTCAATATGTAGCCCCAAAAACTTAATTTCATCTACTTCTTCAATATTTGTATCTTTGAATGTTATATTTAAATTCGGAGATGCTAGAAAATTTTGTCTAAATTTCATAATTTTTGTTTTTGACAGATTTATGTTTAAATTATTAGATGATAGCCATTCAGTTGCATTAGTTAAAAACATATCAATCTCCACATTTATGCTAGAGTGCATATTGTCGTCATTAAATAGAACTGTGCTGTCGTCAGCAAAAAGCGTCATTTGATGGTGCGTTATGGATGGTAGATCATTAATATATACATAAAGAGTAATGGGCCCAATACGCTACCTTGTGGTACCCCAAAATGGACATTAGTGAACTCAGATTCGTATACTTTTTCTTCTTTCGATATTGGGCATACTCGGTTTATTTGAGTAGCTTGGTGTCTATTGCTTAAATAGGATTTTATAAGATTATTAACATTACCCCTAACACCATAGCCATTTAATTTTTGGAGCAAAATGTCATGACGAACGTGGTCGAACGCTTTTGACATGTCTAAGTACATGGCTACAGCTGGTTTACCATTATCTAAATTGGTTATTACTGTTTGTACAAAATTATAAATCGCATTATTTATTGATTGACTTTTACGAAAGCCGTATTGTTCGCTGGCAAGAACGTTTTTGGCTTCAAGAAAAGAGTACAACGATGCATATATAACTTTTTCGTAAATTTTTGAGAAAATAGGTATTAATGCTATGGGTCTGTAACAATTGAGATCTTCAACATCACCCTTCTTAAAGATAGGTTTTATAATGGTGTACTTAAGTTTATCTGGGAAAACTCCGTGTTCCATACTCAGGTTAATAGTATAGCTCAAAACAGTAGAAATTATATGAGCTACGTCTTTCACAACTCCAACTGTAACCTCATCGTAACCCGTGCTGCGTACATTTTTCAAAAAATTAATTATTTTAAAGATATCTTTAGGAGTTACAGGTTTCATAAAAATAGAGTTAGGTTGACTCTTACCCGTTAAATGTGGTATTGTGTTTGTTTGTTCACAGTTAGCTACGTTTGAAAAGAAATCATTAAATAATTGAGCTATCGCTTTCGGGTTTGAGACTGTATTACCATTATCATTTTTCATTTTATTTATGTTCTCCTTAAGTATATTACTTTTATTTTTGTTTATAATTTGCCATGTAGCTTTACTTTTGTTAATAGAAGTTTTAATGTAATGGCTATTTTGTGATTTTTGGGTAAGATTGAGAACAGATTTATATCTTTTTGAGTAAGATTTAAAATTACTTTTGTTTTTGTTAGTTGGGGATTTTCTATACTTCCACAAGAGTTCACGTCTACGTTTGCTGCACAAGGTAATGCCTTTTGAAACCCATTTTGGCCTTTTGTCTACCATAACTTTAACTTTAATATAAGGAAAGCATAAATTATAAAACAATGTAAACGTATTATGAAACTGAGAGAAAGCATTATTAGGGTCATCTGTTTCATAAACTTCACTAAAACTTAAGCTTCTAAGACATTTTACAAATTTATCTCTGTTTTCATTTGAATAGTCTCGCCGTTGGACGTACCAGTACTTAATGGAGCAACTCTTTTTTACCGGGCATTTAAGAATTTGGGCCATATGATCTGATAGGGCCAATTCAGTCAATTCACCTTTGCAGCCTTTGACGTTATGAGCTATGTTATCCAGGCACGTGCCACTAATCAATCGTGTTGGAGTGTCAAACTGAAGTCGCAAATTGTACGATGCGAGTGAGTGAATGAGCTCGGCTGTTATTTTATTAGTCTTGAGAATATCAATGTTCAGATCTCCTGCAATTATAATTTTCTTATCTTTAGATCTATATTTATTAAGAATTTGGTGTAGAATCCGAAAGAAAGCATCAAAGTCTTTAGAAGTATTTTTTGGAACTCTGTATAGGCATATGGTAATTATTTTATGTCGTAACAATTCAATTCCCGAACATTCTACCACATTAGGCACTGAAAGTGATACTACATCATCAAGTACTTTATATGAATGAATATTTTTGACCAAAATGCAAGAACCTCCACTTCTGTTATTCCTACAAAATGTTGAAGCTAATTTATATAATGGTATACAAAGTCGAGGGATGTCATCTTTAATCATATTGTGCTCAGTAATGCACAATACGTCTATAGTTTTAGAAATAAAATTATTCAAACTGACTGTTAACATATCTGATTTACCAATTAAACCTGCAATATTCTGATGTAATATATGTATATAGTTATAGACGAAATAAATTATTACTATTTACAGGACTAGTATCAGTATTCATAGGACTAGTATCAGTATCATTAATTCTATATGCCACGGAACTTTCTTGTCGATTGTCTTGATTATTAAATAATTCGTAGTCCACTAATATATTAGCCAGGATATGTTTGTATATGCTATTCCATCCGTTTTTGTTTATTTTTCCTGTGATGTGCGAAAACATCTCATGTTTCAGGTAAGAGTTACTGTCAAAGAGGTATGCATATTCATTATCTCTTATATCCATATACAGACGGTTGGTAAATAACTCAACTTTATAATTAAATAGTAATGCACCTTTTATATAGGTTGGAGCACAGATAATGCTATTCGTGTGAGAAGTGTTTTTTAACAGTTTCTTTAATTTGTCTAAGATATTTATGTAGTCACCATTTTTCAAATCATTCTCTCCGATAAATATAAGGCAATAGTCGTTCAATGTGAAATCTCGTAATTTATTTTCTACATTGTTTATAGATTCATCATTGAAAATATCTGGTAATAAATAATGACAGTAGTCAAAATGTTTTGTAAAAACTGCTTCGATTTGCGGCAGAGTTCCCTTTGTGCAATAACTGCTGATAATACACAATTTATTTTTACGCTTCGGGGTTGTCATAGCTTGACTGTGCTTTATATTTGAAACCTGCCTGGGTACATCAAAAACGCGACTAAACTTCTCTATTTCTTTTTTTAGTTTTTCATATTCAATTGCTAAATTCTTTATTTTTGTATTTAATTTTTCAATTTCTAATTCTCTTTCTTCATTTTTAATGCGTAAGGTATTTATTTCGGGTTGTATGTCTTTTTCCAAATTAGAAATCGCTTTATTAATTTCAAGTTCTATTGTATTCTCGATTTGCGATATTATTGTTATGTTATTCTCTTGCAGCTTCTGTACAATCTTTTCGCATATACTTTGCATTGTTACTTCAGGGCTCAGTGGTGATTCCTTGTTTTCTGTGCAAATTGTGTCACCGAGTATACTAAGATCTTCAAAGGTTCCGCTGCTTGGATAGGCTGTTCTTGTCCTTTGAGTGACATTCGAATGTTCCGGCGATAAAGTTAGGGGTATATCTGTGACATCGTAATCACGCAGACGTATTGGCGTGTTTGAGTTATCTTTCTTAGGGATCTTACAGCAGCAAGTTTGGCATTTCCATGTTTTTTTCTTTTCTTGTGTCATCTTACTAAGCTGGACTTTCGAAATATTTGCACAAACTAGATCGTATGAACATTGGCATAGTACACATTTTAAAATTTCGCTCTTTGGTATATTTTGGTTGCAACCTGCACATACCAACGCCATCTCGTTTTCAGTTGGTAAACTCGTAGTCCTTCTGGTATGTTAGTCAATTATAGCGATTTTTATTAAATATTATTATCAAATTGCATTTGTATACCGATTTCAATGTTTAGTTCAGTATTCTACCATTCGAAAATTTATTTTATATACTGGTATCCCCAATCACGACTAAACGCCCTCAAGCGGGGAGTAGCGGTAATTTTTAGTACGTTGTTAAGCCGTTTTGTATGAAACTATGGCGCTAGTTGTCGCTGTTAAGTGTCCTTATATTGGTAGCACTGGAAACTTTGTGTAAACGTCAATTAGTTCTTCCACTCACCACTACAGTAGTAAATGTATGACGTGTTGGCACTAGTAGTATGTTGTTATTGTTTTTAAATAAAATTAACGAACCGCCAAAAAAAAATTATTCAGTCTTACTTGATAATTGTCGACTTTTAGGACACTATAGATGAATGTTTGCTTGATCAATAACACTTCATAAACATTTTGAATTGAAATAGTTTAATAACGTCACTTTTAATGTTTGTTTTGAATCACATTCACTGCATTCACTTATTTTGCTATAACTGTCCCCAAACTTGATACTAATTAGAAAAAACGATGTCACTGGTTAAATGTACTATTTGGACGTAGATCACATTATTTTCATAGGTAAAAACTCAGTAAATAAATTTAAAATGAATAATTAATTAAGGAGCTATTGTTTACATTTGCCAGGGTTGCCAGCTTTTTTTCAGTAAAATAGTTCCTTAAATAGATGCTTTTTCTTTATGAAATCCGGCAAAAATACGATAGTCAATATTTTGGAAAACATGGATTTTATTTATAAGAAAAATAATTATAATCAATTATATAACTGATATTAAACTTCCTCGTTACGTATATACACCTATTAATTTCAACAAATTAAAAGTAATATGTAGTAGGTTCATAATACGAAATTTAATAATATTAAAATTATTGAGTTCGCCTGTACCTCATGTCAATGTATGTAGAAGTTTGCTATCAAATTTAATGACTTTCTAGTGTAAAAGTCAAATAACAATTACACTCTTAGAGGGTACTATTTCCGGTACTATTTATTGAGATAGAAATGAGAGCCATTGCTGGTTCTGTTTTCGCGCAACGAGGTGAGTACGCTACGCGTAGAACCTACGCCTAGCGTACTCACCAAACTATGACTATAACTTTTTAACTATAAAGGTACTATTTATTTCCTTTGGGCACTATTTGGTACTATTTGGGTACAGTTTTTTGGCATTCTTGAAATAACGGAATTCCATGGTGAGTACGCCAGGCGTAGGTACACTACTGTACAATGTTTAATTTGATAATGATGAAATGATAAGAAGTCTTGATGAAGGTCTGAATTTATTATACTTGATATTTGATACAATGTTTGATACGAGTAAACCTCGGGACGATCGAATGAGTACTAAAAAATATTATAATATAATGAAGTAAATTACTAGAAATGCTGAATCGCCGATGTGACGCAATTGTGCGGTTGTATAGACCGTACATGTTGCGGGCGCGAGAAGAAGACATGATAAGACAAAACAAATGTAAATAATATACAATAAATGCTTAATAAACAAAGACTTAAAAATTTCATGCTTAGAGTCTCTATACTTATAAAATTTTATGTCACATCACAACACTATTCACATTCACTGAATTATTGTCTATCGGTAGAGACAACTGTTATGCTAGCTGGCCAGAAATTATATTTAACTCTTGACGTAATTGATCTGGTGTCAATATGTGAATATTAAATTTTTCGTCTTGTATATTGCTTATCGTATCTAAAAATGTTTCTTGTATATTTTTCAGGTTTCTTAAAATGCTGTTTGTGATTAAAGTTGATAACATAAATTCATTGATGGTCTCCACATCTCTCACTTCCTTGGCCAGTGTATTGCTTGCTTTTTCTAATTCTGTTATGTGCTGAATATATACTTCTTGCTGTTTGGACATCGAATCTTCTACTCTTTTTAACAAGTTGTACTCGGCCTCGACAACGGATGTTTGATTTTTTCATAGGAGGGCGAGGTGCTTTTGATTTTCTCTGATCTTATCGATATCTTTTTCATATTTAAGTGCGAATTCCTCGTCGAGTATTCCAAACAAACTTCGCGCAATATACCCGACCTCGTTGATAAGGCCTCGTCGCTTACGCTCCGCGCGTGTATTTTGATGACCGAGTAAAATGTTGTTGTAGTATTCGAGTTCGGTAGATTCGTGACGTATTTGATGTAATATAATTACACACTTTGTTTGTTTTGCTGCTGATGAACATATGGTCTCAAGGTTTTTGTAGTATTTATCTACTAAGGTCATCCCTTGCCAATATGGTTCCATATCGCAAGTAGTATACGATTAGTTTCCACTGATCTCTGATAAGGTGCATATTTGATAATTTATCCAAATAATACTCTGATTGCTTTTCAGGTTCAATATGTTGTAAGCACATTGAACGGGTGATAAGTTGGTGAACAGAAGCATAATGGCTAACTTGATAAAATTACATGCTGTCTTGCTTCTTGTTTTTCTTGTTTTGATTCTGTCAGCGGTATCCGTGGTGTCGGTACTTGTACTTGATTGGTTTATCCTTGAGCTTGGTACTAATGTTAATACTTTTGAAATAGGTCTTTTGATAAGCCCGTTTTTTGTTTTAATTGATACCACCCGAACGAATTTATCCTTGCCTGGGTGTAGGTCAATAATTCGTCCGAGAGCCCATTTGCCGGGAGGTAAATTGGCATCATTAATGACAATTATGTCATTGATTTGTGGGTTTTCTTGCTTTTGCTGCCATTTGCTTCTAGTTGAAAGCTGACACAAGTATTCAGACTGCCATCTTTTCCATACGTCAGTAAATATTTTTTGAACGAGTTGCCGCCTTGTGCGCTCACCCCTTTCTGTTTCTACAATTGTTAAAGTAGGACCGCTTGCTAAAAAGTGTGATGGAGTGAGATAGTTGATATCGTTAATATCTTCACTAAGAGCGCAAAGTGGCCTTGAGTTAAGTACCGCTTCCAATTGTGATAATAATGTTGATAGTTCTTCATACGTGAGTTTTTGCTCTCCTATAACTCTACGTAGATGAAACTTCAGGCTCTTCACCGCTGCCTCCCATAAGCCTCCTGCATTAGGCCACGAGGGGGCGTTGAAGTGCCATTCTATCTCAAGGTCTGCTATTGCTGAGAAAAACTCGCTTTCCAAAGTGCTTTGTAATCCTCCATATTCATTTTTATGTAGTTTGCTGGCCCCGACGAAGTTCGTCCCGTTGTCACTATACATGTGTCGTGGGGCGCCTCGCCGGGCTGCTAGTCTACGTACGGCTGCTAGAAATGTGGACGAGCTGAGGTCGGACACCAGCTCCAAATGCACGGCCTTTGTGACCATGCACACGAAGACGGCGACGTAGCCCTTGGTCGTTTTGATGCCACGACCCTTGCTTGATTTTACTTGGATGAAACCCGTGTAATCCACGCCGGCATGATGAAAAGGTCGGGTCGGATTACATCGCGCCGAAGGTAAGTCACCCATTATTTGCGTTTGCTTGATAGGGCTGTGCTTCCGACAAACAACACATTTACGGATACGTTTTTTGACAGCCCTGTTGCCGCCTATGATCCAGTAGCGCTGTCTTAGCTTTGCTAGGGTCACCCTGGCGCCTCCGTGAAAAGTCATCTTGTGAGCGTGATCTATGATGATATCAATGAAGTGTCCGTTATGGGGCAAAATAAGGGGATGCTTCATGTTCTCGTCAATATTGGCATGCTGGATTCTTCCACCGACTCTTAGAAGATCTTCTTCATCTAGAAATGGATTAAGTGATAGAAGTTTGCTGTCATGCTGAACTACTCCCTTTTGCTTGATGGTAAGTATTTCTTTTATATATTCTCTTTGCTGTATATATTTTATGATAATGTTTGTAGCTTTTCTGATTTCAGGTGCTGTCAGGTGCTTCGGTTTGCTTTCGTAACGTGAGACTGCGCGCAACACCCACGTAAGTATACGCTTCACTCGAGTAAGACAGCTGTGTTTGCTTATCAACTCGTCGATTACGTCATGATTGTGACGTCTAACGGTGACGTTTGTCTGAGGCGTTTTTTTGAGCTCTTGATCTGTATTATAGCTAATTATGGTGTCATCTTTCTTGTAAGTAGGTAGCCATGCTGGCCCTTGCCACCACAGTGAGTGGTTTAATAAATTGCTTGCTGTAATTCCACGACTAGCGCAGTCTGCCGGGTTCTCAGCTGATTTTACATGGCGCCAACTACTAGCCGGAATGATGTCCTTGATTTTTTGCACTCTATTAGCTACGAATGCAGTGGAATCTGACCATCCGAAGATTTTTATGTTATGATCTGATAAGCTGTTTAGAACAGTTTTCATTGAACTAGATAGTAAGAGTGCAGCGCAAAGTTCCAGTCTAGGCAGTGATACGCATTTTGATGATGGAACAAGTCTTGATTTGGCTGCTACCATTACTACTGATGCTGATTGCTCTTGTTCTTTGCTTTTGACCTTGTAATAGATGATACAAGCCTACGCGCGTTCCGACGAATCACAGAACCCGTGAAGTTCGATGTCATCTTGACCTTCATTTTTCAACCATCTCGGTACTTGTATTTTGTTAATATCTTCAAGGTCTAGTTTCATAGTTGACCACTCTTGAGCGATGTTTTGAGGAAGTTGGTCGTCCCACTTTAGTTCTTGTTGCCATACTGATTGAAATAGCAACTTTAGCTTTGTTGTGATAGGACAAAGCCAACCTAACGGATCGAAAATGCTTGACATCTCTGATAAAAGTGAGCGTTTTGTGGCTGGTTTTGTTGATGAAGTGTTAATTTTCAGATTAAACGAGAAAATATCATTTTCTGCACTCCAGTGTAATCCTAAGGCCTTTGTCGATTCCTTTTGCTTGAATTCGTATCCATTTTGATTGTTGCTATCCGAACTAACATTTTCTATTAGCTCTTTACAATTCGAGTTCCATTTTCGTAAATTATACCCTCCTGCTTTCAGTAAAATGATAAGATCTTGTTGAATTTTCATTGATGAGGTAATGCTCTGTGCACCACTTAAAATGTCGTCCATATAAATTTCTTGCTTTAAAATCTTAGCTGCTTCAGGGAATCTGTAACCTTCATCGTGTGCTAACTGCTTCAAAGTTTTCATTGCTAGGAAAGGCGCGGCTTTTGTGCCATACGTAACTGTTGTTAACTGATATTCACGCAATGGCTCATTAGTGTTGTCACGCCATATTATTTTTTGATAAATCTGATCCTTTTCATTGCAAAGAATAGCTCTGAAAAACTTCTCAATATCTGCTGAAAAGGCGATTTTGTATTGTCGCCATTTGATTATAAGTGTCATAATGTCAATCTGGAGAGTCGGTCCACTGTACATCATATCGTATAAGCTGTAGCCGGTCGACGTCCTTGCTGACGCATTAAATACGACTCGTAGCTTTGTAGTCGTAGAGTCACTCCGTAGCACACAGTGATGCGGTAGATAATAACTGGGTATCGTATTGCTGTTACGAGTACATTGCTGCATGTGGTTTAAACCAATATATTCTTTCATAAATGCCTTATATGATTCGGCTATATTTTCATTTTTGTCGAATTTTCGCTCTAGTTGATATAGTTGCGGCTTTCTGTCTTGATTCACCCAAATTTTGCTCAATTTCAGGTTTTATTTATTTATTTTAACTTTATTGCCTAAAATTTAGCAAATGGCGGACTTAATGCCATAAGGCATTCTCTAACAGTCAACCAGTGAATGTGTACATGAATTTTTGTAGGCGATGACATTATTAGAAACTTACAATTAATTTTAAAAAGAGACAAATGAAACACTTAACTTAACTAGCACAAATATACATAAGTACATGAATTATATACAAAATATCTATAACTATACACATACATATTATACTTAATATATAATTATATGTTATATAAATATATATATACAAACGACAAAAACATAGTGTAAATCAGCTTAAAACTATTGGACGGATTTCAGAAAGTACTCACGCGCTAAACTCTTGAAGGCAACCTTGTTGGAAGCATTTCTAACGTCAAAAGGCAGTGCATTCCAGAGTCGAATAGCAGTAAGAGTGAAAGATTTAGAAACGAAATTAGTGCTATGAGAAGGAGTTTGGAGCACCAGATTAGTGCTGGAGCGAAGATGGCGTTGGTGTGAAGCACCCAGGAACTGAAAGCGGGATTTAAGATAAACCGGAACGCGTGGATCGAAAAGGATATTAAAAAGAGGGCAAACCAACCTTAGGTTTCTACGCTCACGAATAGGGAGCCACTTAAGTTGGTTTCGAAAGTCAGAGATGTGGTCGTATTTTCGTAGACCGAAGACAAAGCGTATAGTACTGTTGAGAAGACGATCCAATTTGTTGAGAAAGATTTGATTAATATCGGACAAACAAACATCAGCATAATCAAAAAGCAGATGAACAAGAGCTCGTACGAGCACAACTCTAGTGCTGGGCGGTATAAAGTTTCTTAGTTTGTAAAGTGCACCAAGAGTCCCGTACTTTACGACTAATATTTTGGATTTGACCCTCCCAACCCAAGCTGCAGTCAAGGACAAGCCCAAGGTTCCTCACAGAAGTAGCGTATGGGATTGCGATGCCATTAAATATCAGAGCCAGAGTATTACTCAAATTGAGTTGTGAAAGCTGACGAGAACTGCCAATAATGATGGCCTGACACTTGTCTGGGTTAACAGAGATCCCAAAACTATCCGACCACGCACGTATCCTATTCAGGTTTTGGTTAAGGAGTGTTATAGCGTTGTCGAGATTGCGCAGATCACTCTGTGCATATAACTGCAGATCGTCAGCGTACAGATGATAAGAAGAGGAAAGAATAGATGTAAGAGAATTAATAAACAAGGAGAAGAGAAGAGGTGAGAGCACGCCGCCCTAAGGTACACCAGCAGACAAGTCGGACCAGTTAGAGACCAACTGGTTAACTCGCACCGCTTGTTGGCGCCCCCGAAGATAAGAGGTGAACCACAGAAGTGCAGAGGATGAGCCGTAAAGGGAGAGGAGAGAGAGGAGAATGTCATGGTCCACTGCGTTGAATGCGTTAGAGAAATCAATTAAGACTAATACAGTAAGACGTGAATTCTCCATCCCATCGCGTATATCTTCGCTGTGACCAGGCCGGAACCCAGATTGGTAGGAGGAGAGAATATCGTTACGAAAGACATAAGAGGAAAGCTGTTTGTAGACAGCAGCTTCAAGGACCTTAGAGAGGAATGGTAAAATAGAGATGGGTCTAAAGTGACTGAGAGAGCTGGGGTTGGATACTTTGGGAAGTGGAATAGTAAACGCATTGCGCCAAACGGCAGGAAAAACACCAGTGGAAAGGGAATGATTGAAAATGAAGGTAAGTATAGGAAGGAAACAGGAAAGTAATGAAGTGATCATAACCCTACTAATGTTGTCAAATCCCGTAGCCTTGGACTTGATTGACACTATTATTTTACGTAGCTCATCCTCTGTCAGAGGGGTGAAAGAGAAAATGTGTGCTGATAATGGAGCAGAGGAAGTAATTCTAGAAATAGTAAGAAATTTTACAGTATCAGAAAGGGATTTAGTAGAAGAGAAATGGCGATTGAGATCATCTAAAGGAAAGGAAGGGGAATGTCGTGAGGGAGTCTTGACAATACCAAGGGAATTAAGAAATTTCCACATGTCGGCAGGAGTAGAATTTGATAAATTTTGGTGAATGTAACGGCGCTTGGCTCCTCTTATCATTTGGTTGCATCTGTTTCTGGCATGTTTGAAAGACTCCCAGTTAGAATCGGTTCGGCACCGCTTGTAGACACGAAAAGCTCTGTTGCGTCTCTTCATCGCAATTCGCACTAGAGGAGTAATCCACGGAGCGAGTGGCCGCCTAAGCCTGACACTCCTTATGGGGGTGTGAACGTCAAACAACCCCAAAACCACGGCGTTAAAGGAGGTTAACATATCATTCACAGAGTCCGCACTCAAAATCGGCGACCAATCAATGGCATTCGCGTCTTCTTCGAGTTTCTCAACGTTCAACCTAGAGAAATTACGCATGCGCACGAACGCGGGCCTATCCTTGGGCAGTTTAACTCCATACGCAATAAAAATAAGGTCATGCTTGGAAAAAACCGTGGCCGGTAGTTGACCATGTTTGAGTACGCAGTCAGTAGACGATGTGATCAGGTGGTCAATCCATGTATTGTCTGTGTTAAGGTTGTGATGTGTTGGATCAAGGGGCAGAATGGAGAGATACTCAGACGCGACCAAGGATTGAAACTGACGTGAGGATTGGCTATCCTTTTTTAATAGGTCCGTATTAAAATCACCCATAATTATGCGATGTTCGTAAACCGTGGAATATGTTTCAAGGAGAGATTCCAATTCGGAAAGAAAAGAAATAGTGGGGGGCATTAAACGACACCTAGAAGCACTTTGGTGTCTTTGACGTTAAGTTCTAGAAATAAGTATTCCATACAGCATTACACATTACACATACACATGTATGTGTGTATGGTACATTGATGAAGAAGAGCCCAACAACTTAAAGGGAATGCCACTTGATAAGTAAATGGCAACCCCACCACCGCCCTTGCCTACACGGTCGTTGTGTAGAAGTTTATAACTAGGAAGTTGGTAGGACACCGAATTCCGGCAGGGTTTGAGCCAACTTTTGGAAACTAGAACAGCCTGAACTGTGTTCTTGGAGAAGGTGTTCAGAAGGTCTGTGTAATGGCATGGGATACTCTGGGCATTGATGTGGCAAATCTTCAGGCTGTTAGGAAAGGAAGCAAGTTCACGCGCAAGGAGAGTGCCAAGATCATCTAAATCCACAGAGGAGGCGTCAAGAGAGTAGTACGAAGAGTTAGCATCGTCCGCAGAATCATAGTTGCTACAATCAGACATTTTTATGTATTTATATAAAATAATAAAATAAAATATTATAATACCTACACATACACTATCTATAATAATATAGAATTAATTAAAACAATTAACAATTTAAACATAAATACCTGCACATCCTGCCAGTTAAATGTTAACAATAAGTGGTCGAAAATAAACAGGCAATGAGTTACAAAAAATAAAAATAGACACAATTTTAAAGGCAAAAACAATAAAGTTCCGGACACACAGTGAGAATCCGACCTAAAAATAAAAAAATATCATCAAGCGTAACCTGCGTAACAAAACACTTGATCTTAATTAGCAAAGTATCAAAAATAATTGTGCCAAGGAACAGCGCTAACTTAAAAAACTACAAAATCAAAAAACGAAAATTCTATTACGATGTTAACAATCTTATCAAAAAATTATACGTGGTAGGAACAAGGCTGCAGTGAATGACGGATGACAGCTGCCAAAGTCATATATGTCAGGACTTCTTGGCGGGAAAGTGAAGCGTCATGTCTGCAGTTTTGTTTTATTTTCTAAAACTTGTGTTTTTTCGAATATTAATTTGAAATAATAGTGGATTATTAACCGTTTAGTGTTTGTGAACGTGCATGAGTGTTGGCAAATGAAACAAAACAGTGCAACATCACTTTTCAAATTCTCTCAAGTAGTCTGCGTGAGACCTCAGTAAAGTCCCACATTTTTACTGAGGACTCAAGGGGTTTGGGGAACATCATTTATCATTCATCTTAATCACCACTCATTATCATCAAGGGAAAAAAACAAATAAAAAACTAATGACTAGGCAGTATGGCTCAGACCTTAGCCTGTTCCTTCATGGAACAAATATATATATAAAAAAAAGTCATATATCGTAGGGTGACAAGTAAAACCCATTAATTGCATTATGAGCTAACGAGAGATAATGAGAATTTAAACATATTTTGTTATTAAAAATCAGTGTTTGCATCTAAATCTTTGAAATGGTGGTGACTATTAAAATAAAGGATATCTTACTTAACAGAAAATAAATTTTATAAAAAAGTTCACAACTCTATTAGTAATTAATAAAAATGTACTTAAGGAGTTTTACCTGTCTGTAGGTATCTCCTGTACAGATATTTAATGAAACTACAAAATGTTATTAGATTAAAAATGTCTTAAAAAAACAACTATTAATTTCAATTATCATCACTCTCATCATCACTATCATCAAATGAAGCACGCAATCTGAGCCACCACTTGATGATGGCAAACTTTTGTACCATTGAATTAGTTCCTCTGGTATTTGACAAGCATTGCACAGTTTGACAAGGTCTCCTTTTTTGCTGCAGACAAAGGTAGAAAATTGTCACGTGTGACAGACGAATGATGTCATTCAAAGAATGATGGCGGGCAATGCGGCCAGCGCTCCGTGCACAGGACTGCCAGGGGTGGCCGCGGGTGTCTCCCGGTGCGCCACAACGACAATGATGGGGATGATACTGGGGGCGCCAAGACGCAGGGCAGTGGCCAGGCGAAAAGTACTGCGGACTAGCAAAGTACTCGTGTTCAATGAGGGTAGCCTGTAACCAAAGACCCGACTCCCATCTGCCTACAGCTA
The DNA here is from genome assembly GCA_963921215.1 of Scoparia ambigualis. Lineage (NCBI taxonomy): Eukaryota > Metazoa > Arthropoda > Insecta > Lepidoptera > Crambidae > Scoparia > Scoparia ambigualis. The sequence continues at coordinate 454,461 of OY992511.1, forward strand.
AAAAGCGGCCACGCTCTGCGGAACAAGAAGACTTGTCGATAATGTTATTTCGCAACAGTTCGCAGAGGAGCCCGTCCCAAAGCCTTTGGGAGGAGGTGTTGGCTGGACGATCAGAACACGGGCAAAGATGTCTCGGACATCAGTCTGTACGAGATTGGTATGGCTCTCAAGCAGCTTAGGAACAGCAAGGCATCAGGTGCTGACGGAATTACGGCTGAGCTTCTGAAAGCAGGCGAAATACCGGTACTCGCAGCTCTTCAGAAACTACATAATTCTGTCGTACTCGGAGGTAGAACGCCAGAAGTGTGGCATGAAAGTGTGGTTGTGTTGTTCTTTAAGCTTTATAAGCTGTTCTCGAGAGTTTTAACTAATCATCTCTCACGCAGGTTTGATGACTTTCAGCCAATTACACAAGCCGATTCCACCTGGATTCCACGCAGGCATCAAAAAGGAATTTATTGACGTTCGTTCCAGTATTTTGTTAATAAGTGGTAGGGAAGCATGGACCGAGGACAAGAACGCCGGGAGGGAAACGTCAGTAGTTTTACGGATACCCAGGCCATCGAATCTAAATATTGGAAATGATGCTTAGGTCCAAGAGCGGTCGTAGAAGTTAATGTTTAAAATGGAAAAGAGTGTAAGTTTTAAGGTGCTATCTAAGCTGGCAAGAAGGTCAGGGAACTTCCACAGCTGACAACACTGCAAGACATAGGTACGTGAACTTAAGAACGTAAAGGGAATAGCGTATTAAAGTAAAAAGCCATGTGACTGTTAATTTTGAAAAGGCGGACTAATGTATCATTAAAATTTTGTAATTTTGCTGTTATAAAATTTTGGAAGGAATCACACACGTTTATGTATACTTTGGTTGCAATAAAACTGACAAACTTTAATTTAATTGACACACTTTATAACTTTAATAGGTACGAGTATTTACAAGTTCATTATTCTGTTTTTGAGCTTCTTTTAATGATAAATCAACCATTAATTTACCCCTTGAGTTATTTTTATTAATAATTCTCTAATAATATTCACTTTTCTCCTAAGTATCGAATGAAAAGCCGCGAAACGAATAATACTGACATTGACATTAGTGACGTGCGGTAGTTGCCAGCTTCACTACGTTGCCAGCACAATGTCATTAAGTACATAATGAATTTTACCTGCCTGTAATTTTGTTCATAGTAGTAGATAATGACAATTTAAATATTTTAAATGGCAAAAATGGGGAAGTATGTTCTTAGTGACTTTTTCTTGCAAACGGATAAGCTAAAATAATAAACTTAGTGCAAAAAAGTAATTTTCCCAAAAATTGTACTTAGTGAGTTTTTCTTGTCACCCCACGATATGTCAAAACATCATGTTAAGTTGTTGGTCAAATACAAGTTATAAAAAATTAAATATTATAGTTTTACCCTACAAATGTGCAAATTATTATAAAGCATTATGTAAGCAGTAAACTAATAGGTAACTAAAACATACTCGACCGATGCCAACAAGAGATACAAGGCCAGCATTACAAACAGCAAGTTACATACCTACATAAAGTTATGATGCACTAACCACGGACCAGTAAAAAGCAATACAGCAAGAAAGCAATCAAGAGAAGCATTATAAACTTACTATTTTGCGGCCTTAGTATTGCGCTTTGATCTAGTTTGCACCGATCGGGAGCCGGACGCCGACGGACCACCCACAGTCATGCCCTCACTGACTGATGTCTTTGCAGGGAACTGGTTTACAGCCGCAGCCAGCTCTTCATCGCATGTGACTCGCAGTCGGTTTCCATCCGGTGTTTTGATGAAAATATTTCCGTCACTTGTCCATACATTAGACATTCCAAAGTGAGTCCGGGCAGCGTAGAACACAGCTTCACGTGTCTTGGTTAAGAATTCTCTCAACACTAATGAGGTGCCCTTTAATTTGGTCTTGCTCTTCCACAAAGCAGAACGGAAAGCATGGTCAGCAAAGCGCACAACTACAGGACTAGAACGTCCTTCACTTGAGGTGCCAAGTCGATAACACGACTTGATGCAAGATGATGTTGCATCTATGGCACCTTGATGCTTCTGGAGTAGTGTTGCAGTTGTAGACAACAAATTCTCACCAGGGTTCTCCGGAACGCCACAGAGCAGAAGATGTTTGCTTCGAAACCGTGCCTCGTTATGGTTAAGCGTTTTAATGACAACACCAATCTGCTGCCTCAAGAGTGAGAGTATGCTCCAAACGAGATCTTTGAAGGACTTGAACTCACCATGCAATTGCGCCACATTTGTCCCATCTGCTGAAGATGATGATTTGAGCTGCACTTCGAATTCCTTCATTCTCTGCATCAAAGTGGATTCCAAGGACTTCTGTGTGTCGAGGATTGCCGCAATACTTGTCATTATTGATGATTGAAGCAGTGCAGTGTGTCTACTTTAGAAAATGTAGTGGTGAATAAAGTGATGGCAGGTTAGTGTAGGCCAATTTCTTAAATGATCATCACACAGTGTTTACTACAATATATGACGAAATATAGACCAAAAGGAATAGTTACTGCTAAAAATTACAATTTAAAACAGTATATTTTAATTTAAATAATAAATTTACTTTAGAAGTGATTGTTGTCTGTTTTACGCCTACCGCCCAAAAAATTATCAGATGTAGCCACACGACATATCGACCATAATCAATAACATCACCCTTTTACAATACTTTGCATATTACTATGTTAAAAACCTGAAAGGAAGCTTAATAACTAGTATTAGTATTTTGCAATTACGTCTTCCTTCAATAAATTATAAAATAATTAGTCGCCTTTTTACATAAACGTCCGTAATACTTCCTTAAATAACGTACGATCTAAAAGTCAAATTCGTAATCCAATTATTCCTGTTCTTCCTCTGGATGTATGAATTATGTCTTAAAATTAGTCCTTTCAATTATCATGACGAATAAATGTTCATTTATGGCAAGTGGGGTTCACTAATTCCTAAACCGCATATTATCCTTTCAATGGTGTTGCTAGTGATATTCTTTAACGACCGGTAGGGTACATCCGTAGAATAATAACTAAAGCATATTCTGAGGGTACATCAGACAATCAAACTGCACAGAATGATACGTTCCGTTATACATAAAATTAATTTGGTAGTGCGGGCAGCATAAGAATCCTAATAAAGCGTCAATTAATCTATCGAAATTATGCCGCCGCCATGTAACGGTACAGAATGAATGGTATCCGTCCGTTAGTAAGGAATGTATGGGAGTAGCACTAAAATAAATATTAATGCGTAACACCATTAATATAATAAGCATGAAAAGGGGATAATAAACTAGTTCAGAATAATGGTCAGTGGACTAGGGCTTTATCTTTAGTTTGAATTTCGCGGGGACTGCTCTGTGTGCCCTTGCGACATAGGCGCCGTCTAGCGTGAGTTATTTTTCTTGAGCTTCGCGTAGGATTGTTAGGTTGGCAATGGCTTAGTGCTTTATCTTTATTTTGAATTTCGCGGGGACTGCTCCGTGTGGCCTTGCGACATAGGCGTAGGTTGGCAAGCCGGTGCACATACGGGCGGGCGCCACCTATGGTCAGAATACGGAACTTTTTATAATTTCACAAAATACAGGATTATTGGCTTAAGTGGATGATTATTGAGAGGGAATTGTTAATAGAAGGCTACATTTAGATATTCAAACATGTAATATTGGCTATCTGACAAGATTTGGTTGGATTATGGAAAAACTTTAGAATTGCGTGGCGGATGGCGGCAATGAGCGAGCGAGAGGTTGAGAAAAAGATAGAAAGAGAAGTAGGATGTTATCTCCACGTGGCGCAACGCGAAGTTCGCGTATAACAAATAATAAGCGACGCGAAGGCGAGGCGCATCGGGAAACAGCTAACGATTGGTTGAAGGGAAGAAAAGCGGAATGTTGGGGAGGGACGTTAGGCGCGCGTGGCGCGAAAGTTAAGATGCTTGGGAAAAGGGAGGAAAATTAGAGGGGCATTCAATTTTGAGACGTCGGAGGCGCGGTCCGATTTACGAGTGCGGTAAAAACTCATACGGGAAAACGAGCGTCCGAGCCATTTTTAGCGCGCTAAGTGATATTCGAGTTGCGATTTTAACTAACATTGGTTGTGAAATAGAAGTGAATATTAAAGTAAAATTCTTGCTATCGCGACTCGAATAATTGTTAACAGAATGAAGTATTCTGAATCATATTAGCGGACACGGATAACGGTGCCAACAAAAACTAATATGGTTTCAACGGACTTCGGTCTGGAGGCATTTGACTGTATTTAATAATGCCGGCGTTATCTATTAAAACGCTTAATAATACACTATCTTCGAGAGAATAACGGGGGAGAGACAGTTGTCTCCCTAGTGAAAATTGAAGATAGGTCAGACACCAATTAGCTGGAGGTGGGCACGTACAACCCCGTCCAAAACCGTCCCGCCTCCTTACATACAGTGTAGTGTTAGGTTTTACATTTTGAGTATACTGGCTCGATTGATAGTCCATTTAGAAGTCTGTTGCTTGCAGGGGCGACTCGGCTTACACAACTCACCACGAAATTAAGTTAAATGTGGCTTGGGCCTAGATTGCAAGGTACACAAGTAGGGACTGTTAGTTCGACAAAATATAGGTGTTTCAAGCGAGGAAAGCTGTAGGAATCTATAGGTAGACGTCTCATATATTGTTAGTTAAGGGAGGACAGTACGGTGTGAGCACGCTGTGCGTACATAAACTAGGTACGTGGGCCGCGGGGCCAGGCTGGATTAATTCAGACTAATAAGGTAGGGATAATTAAGTTACGCTAAATATATAGCTAAATAAGCTAAATAAAATTTACGATAAGATAAGATAAGATAAGATAATTTATTGCTGTATAAAAACTTAGCCTAGATACAAAAGACTTATGTTAAGAAATTAGGGTTAGTGTATATTATAATAATATGTAATACCTAAGCTAAGCAAACAATATTGCCTGTGTATTAGGTATCTATGCATAAAACTAGGTTAGTGCTTTTTAGACAATAAATCATTTACACATTAGCTAAACTATAAAATATACGGAAATAGAAAGTACAATTATAATATTAAATATTGCTCTACTTAATCAACATTTTTATCACTCGGTGTTCACGATTACGTAATAACTAATAGTAAGTTCTCTGTGTCATCATATGTTTTACCTTTTAACCACTCTTGTACGGTTTTATTACATTTTACTTTGGTCATGGAGTAAATACATAGAGACAAGTTTATTCTGTTATACAAAAAATTACCCAGGTGACAGAAGAATCTGTGAGAGTTTGATCTTCTAAATGGTTCAGTAGAGCATACAATATCTGCACGTCTTCGGCTGGTTTCGAGCGCAGGGTAGAGCATTATTGAGTGCTTTTTAGTAATTGTTAGTAAAATAAACAGCTGGCGTACAGATAGGACATCGCATTTAGTAAGGAGCTCTGCCGTCGGGAAGCGTATTGGTCGGAAAGTGCTGACTTTTAGAACTGCTCTCTGTGCTCTTTCTAAGTTTATCATAATAGTTTTGTGTGCACCGCCCCATGATGTAATACAGTATACAAATAATGACTGACAAAGTGTTAGATATATTGATTTTAGTAGACTAGCACATGCAATGTGACGAAGATTTTTAAAGACATAGATTAACTTTCTAACTCTAGATGTAAGTGCTTCAATATGTGGTTTAAATTTTAAATACTTATCAATTATTACCCCTAGGTATTTAATATTGTCAGTGCTGCTGAGCTTAGGGCAGAAGCAAGTGTCAGGCGAGTCCTTGCACAGATGGGCTGTTATGGAATGTGAGTTTGGGATAGGTTGGGATAGTGAATTATAGGAAAAAGTCATATATTTTGTTTTATCTATGTTAAGTGTCAGTAAGTTACTTCTAAGCCACTGAGTGACTGTATTAAATCCAGATTGAGCTAGTTCGTACGCCTCACTCCAAGTGTCCGCACTGAAGAGCAGAGCTGTGTCGTCGGCGTAAGATATTATTTTTCCGCTTTTAGAAAGGGGAAGGAGGCATAAGTCGTTAATGTATGCGAGAAATAGCAAGGGTCCTATTATGCTCCCTTGAGGAACACCATATTCAACAGTCAATTCGTCACTCATAGTGTCATCTATTATTACACGTTGTGTCCGATTAGAAAGATAATCTTTGATGAGGTTATGTGGAACACCCCTTATACCAAGTTCACATAACTTCTTTAGAGTATAGATATTGAAATCGTGTCAAATGCTTTTGCGAGATCAAGGAATATGACTAAGCACTTTTTTTGTGAGTCCAGTCGCCTTACAATGTAGTCAGTTAGCTGATGTACTGCATCGTCAGTCGATCTGTCTGCTCTAAAACCGAATTGAGTAGCTGCTAAGAGTTTGTTATTTTCTAAGTATTTTACAAGTCTGTTATAAATGAGTCTTTCTAGGATCTTGGATATTGATGGCAGTATGGCTATGGGACGATAGTTATTCATACAACTAGTATCTCCATTTTTATAAATAGGGCGAATGAGGGCCTTCTTCAATACATTAGGGAAAATTCCTTTCGCAAAGCATAAATTAAAAAGATGTGTAAGCGGGGGAGTAAGTTTATCTTTAAATGTTTTTATGAAAGCACAAGATATTTTATCAATTCCCGTGGCACAGTCATTTCTTAAAGTCATAATAATTTGTTCAATTTCGGTTTCGTCAGTGTCGAATAAGGCAAAAGAGTTTAAAACTGGTAATTTGGAAGGGGGTGCAATACAGGAAGACGGCTGCATGTGACTGAATTTCGCTTTTGCAGCTAGGTTTTTTCCGATGTTTACAAAGAAATTGTTTAATCTGTTTAGGGAATGTGCAGGCGTAGCGGAATTTGCAATGAGTTTATGAACAGGCGGTTCGGTTTTAGTTGTGTAAGTAATGTTTTTAATGACTTTCCATAATTTCTTCTTGTCGTGTCGTTCATTTTGAAATTGATTCCTTTCATATTGTCGCTTTAATTTTTTTAATAAATTATTACAATAATTCCGATATCTGTAATAGGTAACTTTATTAATTTCACTGTCTGGGTTTTTATTGAGTGTTCTGTGAAGTTTATCACGATGCTTGATGCAGCGTAAAAGTCCAGGAGTTATCCAAGGTTTCATGATTTTATTACGGCGGGTTAACAAAACAGTGCGTGTATTAAATTCAATAATTTTAGTTAGGGATGATAAAAGGTATTCGGTTGATTTATTAACGTCATCCGAGTTGTAAATAGTAGACAAGTCTAGGTTGTCTAGGTCATGTGTCACTGACTCATATTGCAGCGTCGTACGTTTTACATTTGCGTAAGACTTATCGTAGCGCTGTTGCAAACACAACAATAAGGAATTATGATCTGTCAAAGTGGATGTTAGTATAAAAGTTTTTAAAGGGATGTTAGTCTTGGCTAAAATATGATCTAAGCAGTTACCTTTTCTAGTAGGATGCAAATGAGTGGGTAAGTAACCTAAACAGGCTGTCTGAGTTAAATATTCCGGTGAATTACGATCTATATTTCCGGGTTTTATATCGATGTTTAAATCGCCCATGACAAATACATTCTTAAATGATGTTAATTGTTCTAAAAGTACAATCAAAGATTGTAGAAAGTTGGAAATATTATGATAAGAGGGAGAACGATATATAGCAACAATAGCGGTGTCATTGTTTATTTTTGCAATTAGACAGTTTGCATCTACTAGGTCAGGTTCGTCAACAGTTACCTTGCTCATATTACTTTTAATGTACAATGTCACACCATCACTTTTTAAAATATTAGTTTTGTTAGTAGTGTATGAGACATATCCAGGTAATTGAGGAATACAAGAAGCGATGTGGGTCCTATCTAGGCATGTAATCTGTTACCGTAGGCCGATAAAATTCTGATTGTTTTCCTAAAGTTGTTACCAATTAATTATTCATTTTAAATAATTAACAGAAGTATGATAATATCGTACCATCATTACTTTGGAATACCTAAAAGGTCTAGACTGGTTTCCTATTACAAGAAAAATACTAAAAGTTATAGCAAATAAGCATAGCTGTACTGTGATGTTTGATTTCTAATACTGAAATGACCAAACAGGCATTTTTAGCTTTCCCTGAGGTACAATACGGCCTTAAAATAGCTACACTCTTCAAGTATAAAAAAATTATACATCCGATACCTATTGGTAAAATATAAGCTGAAACTGAACAACTAAAACCAGTTTAGAACCTAGGTTAATTCGTTGAAGGAAGACATTGCAAGCTATGAGCTTCTAATAATCTGAAACATAGAAATAATTGATTGATAACAACCTGCTAATTAGCCTGATAATACAGTCTACTTATACCAATTGAATTCATCTTAGGTAATGGTCAAGTTAAGGATATTGAATAAATTAAACATCCTTTAATAAACTTAAGATGTGATAAACTGCCAATGCAGCCCACACAATGTAGTTTATAAGATCTGTATAATAAACACTAAGAGTGAACCAAAGTAATTTTACTTCAAATGATAGCATTCTATTTAGGTTCACTTCCTAATGAGTAGGATATTTAATAAATCAAACATCCTTTGATAAACTTAAGATGTGATAATCTGCCAATGCAGCCAATCCAATGTAGTTATATTGGAACTTTATAAGACCTGTATAATAAATACTAAGAGTAAATAAAAGTAATTTTACCTGTATTAATAGCATTCTATATTAGCCACCGCCTGAAGTGGGGTTTGAATAAATTATCCACCCTTTATAGAACTAAATATTAATTTTCTAATAAGACGAAGGGGCAGTCAGTTAATAAGGTTACATCTATAAAATAGACACAATAATCAGAGAAATAAGTGGTCCTGTTGGATGCTGGCATCCCACATCTGTTCGATAAGTGATTTCATAAGACATAGTTATTGCATTGAACAATTAAGTTCTTAATGTGAAAAGGATATTTGGATGATAGCCAGCCTTGAGGTAAACTCTATTGATTTATGAGGAATAATAATAATTAAAATGCTAACACATATTTCATAATATAAGATGAAATTAAGTCAAAAGTTGTGTTGACTCTCTATAAATTAAAGTCAACGTGGCGGGGCCTGAAAGACGAATGCGTTGAACGGCACGATATGGGCGAGGATGGAGCTCTTATACTTCCACAAGACTCTTATAATTCAACAAGACCTTTACATAAATTGCACAAGACTTCTCATGTATCATGCTATTGTTAATAAATAATAATACCTGCAAGCTAAGCTATCATCTGATTATCTTTGAGTGGTTACAAATCTTCCCCGCAGCTGCAGTGAAGGATTTAGGTCACAGTTCAGACGGAGTCATTGCTAGGCTACACATATCTATGATATGATTTATAGACTGGTAGGTAATTAGGTCAGGAGAAAATATTTTAACACAGGGATAAGCCAATTACTAACTTTCACGAAAGAACTTGAGTTACTTAAATGCGGTTAACAACGGAGGGTTCACTAGACGATCTGGCCAAAATAGTATTTATTATAATATTACATTGCTTGACTGAAATTCACTGCAAATAGAATTAAGCTATGCTAAGGTTTCATCATCATACAAACACTACGCACTCCACAAAAACTCCAAACACAACCATTAGATTGTAGATAAATTAGGTTAAATAGTTTTAAGAATTAGATAATAAGTTAAGTTAAGGTAAAAGCGGCGATGATGTGTGTATGTATTATAAGGTAGAATAAGGTAGAGAATTAGGTTAGGGCGAGAAGTTACAGCCACCACGACTATTTAAGCCACCAGATGCCTCAGCCGGACTCTTAATATCCCAGCACACTTCATCATGTCGCGACCCCGGAATATCTTTGTGTTATTACATATTAATTTAATATACATTGCTTGTTACGTTATTGGTAGACTAAAACAAAAAATATTAGAGTATCTGCTTCGCTTAGTTCGTATATTCCGAGGTGCGAAAATTACACACATAAAGACGACGATGACGACAACGACGATTGGCGACTCACCCGTGGCTGAAGCGACGCAGGATTGGGTGGTGGCAGCAGACTGTGGCGAGTTCTCTCGGGACCCCAGATTCCCGCCTATAACGTAAAAGGGGTTTATGACTCAACTGTCAATAAGTGGCTCAATCTCTCCAGTCATCAGGAGGCATCTTTAGATTACTTAACGCATGACAATTGGACCAGATGATTAGGTGTACTATTAAGGCTCTTGAGATTTAGGTGCAAATACTGTAATGTCTTTATCATCATCCTACGCACGTCTACCCCTCTCCACCCCATACTTCAGCGGTCCACTGACTTCACAGCGACCAAGGCCACGGAGTCGCTAGACCAGTACTGGGTGGCCTTATAAACTTGGTGACCTGTACCTTTCATACAGTCACGTCGCCCCTCTTTCTCCAGCGACACTAGCACCGAGGGGGGTCAGTCTCAGGCGACCCCCTCGGGCAGTCCTCAACAGGACTGCGCCTCCCTGCTCAACACGTTAGTTGGGCATCCTGTGGAGTGAGATGTGGTTCCCAAGTAACGGAGCGATCCCTCTTACTCTAAGAAGAGTAAGGCTAGCCGGTAATTCCCCCTTCATGACAGTCTCATAATTACAGAGTACTACGGCGGGTACTCTCAGTCAGATGGTCCATTAAGCTGACTACCGCCTCAGGATGAAGGGGTTATGCACATGATGATTAGCTCAGTCAACACAAGTACCAAATAAGAGTATAAAATAGAGTGCCATCAGAATAGAAAGATTAACCACTTTACTTTCATATTATTAGCTCAGTCATCAGGAGAGTACAATAGAGTGCTGTCAGAGTGGAAAGATTAAAACCTCTCAGCTTTCCTGGTTATTAACTCAATTTACACAAATCACAGTAAGAGAATAAAATAGATTCCATCAGAGTAGAGAGATTGACCACTTAACTTTCATGCCGACACGTGGGCCGCATCTCAGCACACGTAGGGTAGCATGTCAGCACACGTGGGGCAGCATTTCAGCACACCAGTCTCCAGAGCACTTCACTGAACCACTTCAGACAACGAAATAAGCCCGCTCATGGCTCGACCGCTATATTTATTGAGACTACCCTCACTACTAATGCTGCCCGCTCCGAACAATGTTGCCAGCTTATAAAAACTGATCATAGACAAGTCGGTCGTCCGACTTGATACGGTACATCGTGACGGCTGTCACGACACCACTAGTGAATCTAATGAATTTGTCAGTGAAAATCAGTTTTTTCGGGACTAAAGATATGACTATTTCTGATAATAAGAAACAAAATACTTGTCTGATTAATTTAAGAACACATAGCAATTATTCATACACATGGCTTATTGATACGGGCGCATCAATTTCAGCCATTAAGCATAAACATGTTCTCGAACAGAATCTTCTAATCCATAACGAGAATACCGTTGTCAGCGATATCGGAGGCAAAGTTCAATCGATCGGATATGTTTGCTTATACTTACGAATCGGAAGACGAAAAATAAAACATAAGTTCTTTGTATTTAATTCGTTACCATGTAAAGCCAGTGGCATACTGGGACATGACTTCTTAAATAAATATAAATCAATACTTAACTTTAGTAATAATACTTTAACGTTATGGATTAATAACTATAAAACGACTATACCTTTGACTATACAAAATAAAACATTATTTTTACCAGCTAAACCCGAACCGAGACTATACACTATATTAGTAGCCCCATAAGAGACGAAAGTGCAGTTTGCGCATCAGAACTACTTGAAGGTGTCTTCATGGCTAGTACATTAGTAAAACCTATTAGTGGGAAAATACTAGTTCGGATAATAAATACCACCGAATCTAATGTTACTTTGACTGATATTATCCCCATTACTCACAGCATAAGTGATTACAAATGCTGCACTTTTGAAAAACCAACTCAAAATGCAGAATGCGTAAAGAAAGTTTTTGCTACACTTAACTTACGACATTTAAATAAAGAAGAACAAAACTCAGTAGAGAACATTTGTGCCAAATTTGCCGACATATTTTATCTTCCAGGAGACAAGTTAAGTACTACTAACTTGTATTCACATACGATCAATTTAAAACCAAATACGGCTCCAGTGTATACCAAACCTTATAGGCTCCCACACTCGCAAAAGGGTGAAATTAAAAGACAAATAGATGAAATGTTAGAACAAGGAATTATTGAACCATGCAGTAGTGAATGGTCCAGTCCGGTCCTTTTGGTACCTAAAAAAATAGATAATAGTGGAAATAAAAAGTGGCGGCTTGTGATAGATTATCGCAAGCTTAATAACTCCATTCAAGATGATAAATTTTCTTTGCCCGACATAACTGAGATACTGGATTCTCTTTCAGGTTGTACTTATTTCAGTCATTTAGACTTATTTCAGAGTTTTTATAACGTAGAATTGGTTCCATCCAGTAGGAAATACACAGCTTTTCATTCTGGTCAATTTCAAATGACCAGAATGCCTATGGGACATAAAACAAGTCCTAATTCCTTCTCTCGCATGATGACTATGGCGATGACAGATTTAACCTACGATAAATGCCTGATATATTTGGACGATTTAGTCATACTAGGCCAATCACTGAGTCAGCATAATAAAAACCTCATAGATGTGTTTCAGAGATTACGTAATGTTAACTTAAAACTTAATCCAGCTAAATGTAATTTTTTACGAAAAGAAATGTTGTACTTGGGTCACGTCGTGCCAAGTAACGGTGTGCTACCCGATCCGGAAAATTTAAACGTAGTTAAAAATTACCCAGTTCCTAAAATTGTGATGAAGTTAGACGCTTTGTTGCATTTTCTAACTACTATCTTAAATTTATACCGAACTTTGCTTATAAAGCCTATGTCCTAAATTTATTATGCAGGAAAAATGTTGTATTTAATTGGGACTCAAAATGTCAGCAAGCTTTTGTGTTATTAAAATTAAGCATGATGACTCCACCTTTACTCCAGTATTCAGATTTTTCAGATAAAAATCAGTTCATAGTACAAACAGATGCATCGGGTTACGCACTTGGCGCTGTTTTATCTAACGGAGATGACAGGCCCATCGCATATGCCAGCAGGAGACTTAATAATGCGGAAAAAAATTATCCCACCGTGGAGAACTTTTAGCAGTGGTTTGGGCGGTCAAACATTTTAGACCCTATTTGTATGGTCGAAAATTTAAAATAATCACGGACCACAAACCTCTTGTTTATCTATTCAATATGAAGGAACCTTCAAGTAAACTACTTAAATTCCGATTAGCTCTGGAAGAGTACGATTTTATTGTCGAGTACATAAAAGGTAAAGAAAATGTAGCTGCTGAAGCATTATCTCGCCTAATCTTATCGTCAAATGAATTAAAAGATATGCACAATAGTATATGTATAAATGACACGTGCTCAAACTAAACGATTAAATACCAAACCTTCAAATGAAACAGTTTCCACTCACGATTGGTCTGATAAACCAAAAGTTGTGGAAACTCATTTCAAGCCGATCGATTCAGTGGAACTGTGTTTTAGAGATAAGAAAAATCTAATAAAGATAAAAAAAATATTTAAAACTAATTACGAAACAGAAATTTTTATTTATGTTGCCGAAAACTCAATGCGATATATAAATCCAGCTAGTCAATCACAATTTACGCGAGCCGAATTTGCGAGACAGCTGAGTAACTTATGTAATGCAATAAATATAAATGAAGTTTATTTTATAAAAAAAGAAAAAAATAACTTATTCGTAAATCAATTAGCAAATGAAATAAAAAGAAATAAGAACTGGATAGGACCGCGGTTATGTATTTTAAAAGATGTTGTGAGGATAGAAGACAAAGACGATAAGAAAGTAATATTTAAACGACTTTCATCTTTTACCTACAAGTGGTCACGCAGGGAAAAGACGAATGTTTAATAACAAAAAAAAATATTATTTCTGGCCAGGTTTAGAGTCAGACGTAACTAACTTTGTGAAAAAATGTTCTTTGTGTCAAAAGCAAAAATATACAATTCAGGTGAAAGAGCCAATGGCCATCACCTCGACGGCTCATTCAGCCTTCGAATTTTTTTTTTTAGATTTAGTAGGCCCCCTTGATAAGTCAATAGTCAAAATATATTTATTCAATAAACTCAATTAATAAGTACTCTGAAACGTCCAAATATTTTTTAACCTACCACCCATTCAGGACATCATTTTTTAACTGTGGCGCAAGAAACCACAGCGCACAGAAGCAACGACATTTACAAAAAATATATATATTATATGTCGTTACCAGGTCACAAAATACAAAATATGAATTTGAATGTAAATAGTTTAATTAAATATGGTGCTCTATATAAATTAATTATAGACAATTAGAAATAGCTGTTGGAGTACTTGGAGCATTTCAGACCCTAGCTGTTTTGTCTTCTGTATAATCTGACAATAACGAAAGATTATATCTTCTGTATAATCTGACAATAAAGAATAAGGATTGTTATAACAATTATATGTACATACTCACAATTCAATGCGAGTTGTCAAAGTATGTTTGTGCTTATCCACTGGTTTCGTAAACATCAACAGAAGTCGCGCGCACATTTGTAAACAATTTTATTCTTCAGTACGGAATTCCCAAGGAGATAGCGTCTGACAGAGGCACTGAATTCATGGCAGACACTATGCAACAGGTATGTAAACTCCTAAATATTAATAAATTAAACTCTACAGCCTACCACCACCAGAACATCGGAGCTCTAGAAAATTCGCACAAAAGTTTAGGTGCGTTTCTACGGATACAAGTTGAAGGTAGACCTGATACGTGGAGTACGTGGCTGCCATTCTGGAGTTTTGCATATAACACATCTGTTCATACATCTACTAAGTTTACACCGTTTGAGCTTATTTACGAAAAAAAAATGCAATTTACCGAATAATTTGAGCAAAACAATAGACCCACTTTATAATCATGATAACTATCCCTTAGAACTTAAGTATAGATTACAGGTTTCACAATCTGAAGCACGCGAAAATTTGATTGCCGATAAGTTAAAAAGGAAGTGTAAATACGATCAATACACTAACCCTATAATCTATAAAGGAAATGATTTAATATTGATAAAAAACGAAACCGGAAATAAGCTCACAGATCTATATTCAGGACCTTATAAAGTAATTAGGGATTTGTCGCCAAATGTAGAAGTAAATATTAATGGAAAAATAGATTTAATACATAAAAATAGAACTAAGCCCTATTACGAGTTGAATGTATCTACACTGTTATGATAACGTAATATCATATTGCAATGTTATTTTTAGCTAATGCATTCACAATGCTAGCGCTGTGTTATTATTACTTTTAAGTACACTTCATGCTATGAAGTTCTCTTTTTTTATTGTTTTGTAAAGCATAATCTATTGTATAACCTATTCGAATATAATAATTTTCTATATGGTATTCCAAAATTTATTTGTAATCATTAAAGGTAAAAATAAAATAAAGTGTAACATTTTATTTTATTTCTTTTAAACGAGGAGATGTACGGTATGAATAGACTATATGGCATGTATTCTTCTATGTGTGTACCACAACTATATAAACGTGGATCTTATAATCATTTCTTACTCCCAATGCTATCCGCATACCAGTAGATATAGCTAACGTCGATTCGTTCGCGTTAGGTTCTACTGACTGCTTATGAAAGTTGAACTCGTTTTGCAGCTCAGTTTTCAATGCATCTTTGGCAGACTCATAACTTGATGCATCAAACCTAAATGCCAGCTTCTTAAAACGCGGGTCTAACAGTGCTGCTTTAGATAACACGGGGTGCTTATAACAATTCTTGAATCTACTTTTAAATTCCGTTATTATTTTATTTGCCAGTTTCTTTCCTGTATCTGTAATAATATTTGTATCTAAATTATGAAAAATTCAAATCATACTTTCTGTCGAAGCCAGGATCATGGAAACAGTAACTTTTTTCTCTGAAGACATTTCTTCGGTGAGTTGCTTGAATGGCTTTAGAATTTTTATTATTTCTGGCAGTGTTTGCCATTCGCTTTCTGAAAGATTTTCTACCGGATTGTGTAGGATTCGAAGAGACGCTTCTAATGGTTCTTTAAGTGAACAAATCCTCTCAATCATGTCCAGGGTACTGTTCCATCTGGTCACTACGTCTATTTTTAGCTTCAATGGTTTTTGATTAGGCCTCAGCTGCTCCTGCATTGCAATTAGTTTTTTGGTAGCTATTGAACTTCTGTGGAAATGTTTCACAATGTCTTTAATTTTTTTTATCATCTCCCCGAGTCCACAGTCCTGGAGTCCTGCACGCACGATTAAATTAAGAGTGTGAGCAATACACGGCAAATGTTCATAATTTGTTAATCGTATAGCCGCCTTCATGTTCGCAGCGTTATCTGTAACGCAGACAAATATTTAATTTTGTATGCTCCAATGTGAGAGTAACCTATACAGCTCATTTTTAATATATTCGGCCGTGTGTCGCTCATGACATTAAAAACATCCTAATTGGTATATATTATGTAGGTAGTGGTTGAAAATATAACATAACAATGTAAGGTGGGTAGGCCCCTCAGTCTTGCAATAAACGCTGCCTAGTACGTACGTGTCTTATTTACCATTGGCGACGAGGAGTTTGACGGACAGCACGCGGAAGGGAAACGTTTTACTTACTTACCTATAAAAATAAATATATTTATTTTAAACATGAGTATCGGGAAAATACAAGAGTTTGAAGTGAAATCCGGAAATTGCACTGCGTATTGTGAACGTCTACAGATGTACTTTCTCGCGAACAAAGTGGGTAGTGAGGTGCAATTACCAACATTAATCGCGGTGATGGGTGAGGAAGCGTATTTATTGTTATCAACATTAGCCAGCCCAAAATGTCCTTTAAAATTAACATATGGAGAAGCCGTAGAAATAATGAAAAACCACCTTCAGCCAAAACCATCCATTATGGCGGAACGTTATAGGTTTCGACAACGCCGGCAGAGAGATGGCGAAACGATAGCTGATTATACGGCAGAATTAAAAAAACTAGCTAAAACCTGTGATTTTGGGAAAACACTAGAAGAAAACTTACGGGACCAGTTTATCTGCGGGATAATTAGTGATTCGTCAAGGGAAAGATTATTTGCAGAGGATGATAGCATTACCTACAATAAGGCGTTAAAGCTGGCTACAACGCTCGAAGCCGCAGAGAAAAATGCAGTTGCAGTAGATCGATCTGACCATACAGCTCATGTCAATAAAATAAATTATAACCTGAAATGTATGACGTGCGGAGAGAACGGGCATAAGGCAGAAAATTGTCGGTACAAAAGTTATCAATGCAGTTACTGTAGAAGCATAGGGCACTTGAGAAGAATGTGTCCAAATAAAAATGCAAGACTCGAGTTCGAGGTGGGCGGAATTGCTCAGAATCGGCCACGCGGGGAGCGCATGACCTTCAACGGCTACAGCGGGCGCGGGCGCAGCGGCGGCGGCGGCGGTGCGAGCGGGGCGAGCGGCGCGCGGCTGGGAGAAGGCGCGGGAGGCGGCCAGAGGGCGCGCGCGTGGGGGCGAGGCGGCGGCACTCGAGCCGCGGCCCACTACTGGGCTCAGGGACAGTTATGCTCGTCTCATGAGTCTCACGATGAAGCGGTAGGAAGCACAAGCGAGGGCCAGATGAAGGACGAACACGAACAATATGGCCACGAGGATTGCACGGAACCAATGTTTCAAATGTCCTTAACCGATTACAAACCGGTATGTATCAGTTTGTTAGTGCATAATAAATCATTAAGTATGGAAATAGATACCGGTTCCGTTTTGTCATGTATAAGCGCAAAAACGTATAGAGAAAACTTTAATAAATTAAAATTGCAGTCTTGTAACATAAATTTAAAATTTTACGATGGCTCCATAATACGTCCACTCGGTTATTTAGAAGTCGCAGTAGTTTATAATAACATTAAGAAAATATTAGATTTGTATGTAATAGATAATGGCACCACTACATTGATAGGCCGACAATGGCTTTTTGAACTAGGAATAGAAGTACCTAAAATATGTTTATATAATGTGAGTGAAGGGAAAGACGACAATAAATTATTGAACGATATAATTCGCAGACATGAGTCACTATTCGACGGCACACTAGGACGGTACCGCGGCGAGCCGGTGTGGCTGCACGTGCGGGAGGGCGCTGAGCCGGTGTTCTGCCGCGCGCGGCCGGTGCCGTATGCGCTGCGGCCGCGGGTCGACGCCGAGCTTGACGCCATGCTGCGCGCGGGCGTCGTCGAGCCCGTGGAGCGCTCCGACTGGGCCACTCCTCTGGTTATCGCAAATAAGGCGGATGGCGGTATACGTATTTGTGCAGACTACAAGGTAACTCTTAATCGCGTCTTAATGGTCGATAGGTACCCGGTTCCTAAAGTAGACGACTTGCTTTGTAATTTAAGTGGATATCAGTACTTTTCTTTAGTTAAAATATAACAGGTTAGTGTACGGGTTGTCGTCGAGCCCAGGTATATTTCAGAAGTTTATGGAAAAAATATTCAAGGACGTTACCGGAGGTTATTATTTTCTATGACGATATTTTGATAAAAAATAAAACCTTATCTGAACATTTAAAATCGATCGAAAAGGTTTTAGGAATTTTAGATACAAACGGATTGAAAATTAAGAAAAGTAATTTTAAATTTTTGTCAGAAAATGTTGAATACTTAGGATTTGTAATAGATAAGAATGGGGTGCGAGTAAATTCGAATAAAGTAAAAGCTATAGTCGACATGCCACCACCACAGAACACAACCGAACTAAAATCATTTTTAGGAATGGTAAATTTTTACGGGAAATTTGTAAAAAACTTGTCATCATATTTAATGCCACTATATAGCTTATTAAAGAAAGGGAAACATTATAGCTGGGGAAAGGAACAAAAAAAGTCTTTTGAACAAGTTAAAAAAGTATTGTGTAGTGCTGAGGTGTTAGTACATTATGATATGTCGCGGGTGAGTGTGGTGACGTGCGACGCGAGCGCGCGTGCTGGCGCAGCGCGCGCCGGACGGCTCGGAGCGGCCGGTCGCGTACGCGTCGCGCGCACTCACCAGCGCGGAGACTAATTACCAGTGGTCGGAGTAGGTATATTGAATTAAGGTCACTGACATCAAACGTATATGTTAATATGGATACTCCTCCGAGTTTCCGGATTATTATGATAAAAATACCGAAACATCGAAATTATTACATGAAACTAGTTAAAAATGTATCAATACTCTCAACGCTATGCTGCTAGTGGCGTAGATGACCAGAATTTAATAGTAAAAAATGACTGGTGTGTAAAAACCTTGTTGTAGTAAAAGTGTTGGAGTAAAAGCCTAAGCACGTATAAAATGATATAATAATAATATTCATTTCAACACACGACATCCGGCAAACAGGGTCTTTTGTCCTCTTATCTCTATGCTCAACGCATCTGACCAATTAGAATCAAGTATCCAGGATGACTCATTGACTGTTTGTTCGAAAACAATGCGCTCGCACCGACATCCAGACCAAGTGGCTCACTCACTTATTTCGGTTCGTGGAGTGCGCTTATTTTATGTGTTGTGAATATCTTGACTTGACCCTGGCTTGTTTACTGTCTTCTGAAATCTACTTAAAACGACGAATTTGGCTTATAACTACGGACATCGATTTATTACTCTTGGATTGGACCCGTTTGAAGTTGTTTTTGTACGGGTAAGTTTTAATTATTTTCACTATTTAAGAAGGTTTTAGAACTTGGAAACAGTTAAAAAAAACACTTTATAGCAATCATCACAGCGCATGAGAGTCCGGTACGCACACCGCAGGGCTATCACCGCTTCAGTTAAAAAAAACACTTTATATGAAACAGAATTTCATTATCGACTTTACAGTTGTGTATGTATATATTGTAAATTTAAATCATTGTTTTAGGTGAGATATAAATAAATATGGCAAAGGTCAAGGCTGAAACAGTGCAAAAGTGGTTATTGCACTATCCTGAGCTACTTTACGATAACGCTAGTGGCACTATATACTGTACAAAGTGTGAAAGTCATTTGAAAGCTGTGAATAGAGGCAACATTACCAAACACATTGAAGGCGCTGTACATCAAGGAAAATTTAAGAGACCGCAAGAGGAATTTTACTTCGACCTCATTAAGTTCCTGATTCTATGCAATATTCCTTGGTCGCAAATGAAAAATCCAGCGTTCAAAGAGTTTTTTCAGAAATATATGTGCAGTACTTGTTGTTGCGTTTGTACCAATCGTAAAGTGGTTGACGAATCACAGTTACGAAAAGTTTATTTGGAGAAGTTTTATAGAAATAAAATCAATTCGATTTATGAAACTAATAAAAATGAGAAACTATGGATATCGCTGGATGAGACAACAGACATTTTTGGTCGATACATAGTCAATTTCCTAATAAAACCATTGCATCCTAGTAATAGTGCAGGCCGGCCTTATTTGATTGCTTGTAAAATGCTAACAGCAGTAAATGGACAAACAATAACACAATTTGTACTGCAATGTCTAGAAAATTTATGGCAAAACACTTTTGAAGCGAAAGTTGACAATATTTTAATGCTTTGCACTGACAGTGTAGCGTACATGCTATCTGCAGGGCGAAATTTAAAACATTACTTACCTGAAATGAAGCATGTGACATGTTTGGCGCACGCTCTTCATCGTGTAAGTGAGCAGATAAGGTCAGAATACAACGATGTTGATATTCTTATATCAAATGTTAAAAAAGTATTTTTAAAGGCTCCTAGTAGGGTAAACATTTTAAAAGAAAAATATCCTGACTTACCGTTGCCTCCGCAACCAGTCATTACCAGATGGGGTACTTGGTTACAGGCAGCATCTTACTACGCTCAACATTTAGATAAAATAAAAGAAGTTTTATCCTGCTTGAGCAGTTCTGATGCTATAGCCATACGAAACGCAAAAAACATTTTGGAAAAACAAAATTTAGAAAATGATTTAAAATATATTGAAGAAAATTACTCTATTATACTACTAGCCCTAAAAGAGTTACAAAAACAAAATTTATCTCTAGCTGATTCACTTTTAGTATTTGATCAAGTAAGGGCTACGCTTAACGAGTGCAATAATGAGAATATAAAAAATAAAATAGAATCAGTTATGGAACGAAATCCAGATTTAGATACAATTAGAGAATACAGCGAGAGTATTGAAAAAAGCGTAGCAAATAACCAGAAACTTTATTTCAAATTCGCTCCATTGACATCTACAGATGTTGAACGATCATTTTCCACTTACAAATGGATCTTAGATGTTAAAAGAAATAGCTTAAAATTAGAAAATATTGAAAAAATTATAGTTATTTATTTTAATTGTATAGAGACAGAAAATCAAAATGTAGAACTTGTAACCGATGAGGATTAAAAATAATTATTTTTAATAAAACTGTAATAATGATTATTTGTATTAACAATAAACAATTTTGTTTGCTTACATATGGTTTTTTATTTTATTACTCTATTTACCAAATTTTTGGAACTCCGGTACATTCCGGAAGAAATGCATGTCCATGTTATGATATCATGACGCAAGTATCTAAAATCAATATACCTACTCCGACCACTGCTAATTACAGTCAGATACATAAAGAAACATTAGCCATCATATTCTCTATTGAAAAATTTCATCAGTATCTGTATGGTAGACAGTTCGTTTTGCGCACCGACCATAAGCCTCTGGTCAGTATCTTTGGGCCCAATGTAGGCATTCCGATCACGGCGGCGAGTCGGCTGCAGCGTTGGGCGATTAAGCTCACCGCATATGATTTCAAAATCGAGTATGTAAATACAGATAAAAACACAGCCGATGCTTTTTCGCGTTTGATTAAAACTCATAAAGAAGAAGTGATCGCTGCCGTGGACGAATTGCCCGAACAAACATACTTACATTTCGCATCGGAAGCCCTCTTGTTAGATTATAAAATTATAAAAAAACAAACGGCATCGGACCCGATATTGAGTAGAGTGATTAGCTACATCTCGGATGGCTGGCCTAAGGATATAACCATAAAGGAGTTGAAACCATATTTTAATAGACAAAATGAACTTTACTGTGAGTTAGGTTGTGTTATGTGGGGTCACCGTTTAGTATCCAACTAGCAAATTGGTCATATAAAAACTGTGCTATGCGACTTTCAGTTATATAACTGTTGAATTGATGTTATTAGACAACTACAACGTTGTGTAACCGTAATTCTTACAACGATTTAGTCCCGTAACTAAATGGTCTACTAAATAAGTAGAGTAAACGTTTTTACGACTACTTTATACAACGTCGTATAATGGTACAAAAATATAGGTTAAGTAAACGTTTTTACGACGGTATTATACAACGTTGTATAGTGGTGCCTGTGTATAGGTTAGGTAGACGTTTATACGACTGATTTATACAACGTCGTATAGTGGTGCCTGTGTATAGGTTAGGTAGACGTTTTTACGACTGATTCATACAGCGTCGTATAGTAGTGCCTGTGTATAGGTTAGGTAGACGTTTTTACGACTGATTTATACAACGTCGAATAGTGGTACCTGTGTATAGATTAGGTAGACGTTTTTACGACTGATTCCTACAACGTCGTATAGTGGTGCCTGTGTATAGGTTAGGTAGACGTTTTTACGACTGATTCATACAACGTCGAATAGTGGTGTTGGAGTATAGGTTACGTGAACGTTTTTACGACTGCTTTATTATATCGTCGTATTATGAAGCCAGGTTGTAGGTCGGATAAATAAAAAAAAATATGACACCATGTATAAAGGGTTTATTTAAATTAAAGGTTATCATAAAGGGTTTATTTAAATTAAAGGTTATCTGTTCATGTTTATTATCTCACGGAACTCTAAAATAAATTATCATGGCCGACCATCTTGGTCGCAAGAAACCGCATTATGCGACCTTTTCATTCTATAATTGATGTATAGAAGTCGTTTCTTAACTTAGACAAGATGGCTGCTATTTTAGTATGTAAACAAATTTTAAGCAATAGTCTACAATAATTTAATTTCAAGAAATTCGATGGGGGCGTCAAAAATTTCACAACAACACACCTATATTTCACCACAAAACTAAACGTCCCATAAGAACTAGGTGCACTGCACACATTTATCCATACACTCTGTTCATGTATAATATTGTTAAAGTAAATATAAAAATAATTAAGTAAATTATAACTTATAAACCGTTTAAATTTTGTATTTGATAACCCGCACTTTTCCAGCAAACATCACAGGAACGAATGAATGGAATGAACTGAAGTTCATTCCATTGTGTACAATAAAAGTCAATGTTAAACACTTAACCGACATTACAGTCATCTTCTAATGTCTATGCAATTGTTATAGGACTTCAGTGGTTCGATAACAGTCGGTCGAAAACTTTTATGTAACATTTAAAAGTTGTTGACTGACGTTTATTTAACTTGTAAATAACAATAATGTTGTTTAATATGGGCCTATTTCGCGTTGTATAAACGTCTACGACACGTTTATATGACGCACTTTATAGAACCAAAAGGAAATGTAAAACGTTTTCTCAACTATTATGCAACAATAATTTGTTACTTGGGTAGTCCCAGCTTTAAGCAGAAATAAGGTACTCGACGAGTTGCATGAATCCCACATGGGGATAGTGAAAACAAAAGCATTAGCTAGGAGCTACGTATGGTGGCCGGGGGTAGACGAAGCGCTGGAAGCAGTATGCCGCGCATGCGAAGTGTGTGCCAGCGTTGCGGCCGCGCCGCCTGCGCACACCCCTAGTCCCTGGCCCTGGCCTGATCGTCCTTGGTCTAGACTACATCTCGATTTTTTAGGCCCCATATTAGGTACAAAGTATTTAATTGTAATAGATGCTTGTTCGAAGTGGATAGAAGCTATTAAAATGAAAAGTACCACGGCTTCGGCAGTCATTACAGTGTTACGAGAATTGTGGGCTAGGTTTGGGTTGCCAAAACAGGTAGTTAGTGATAACGGGCCTCCATTTTCCAGTATGGAGTTTGGTAGCTTCCTAAAGAACAACGGAATAGATCATCTTCTTTCCGCACCATATCATCCGGCTTCGAACGGAGCAGCGGAAAATGCCGTTAAAATATGCAAACGTGCAATTCAAAAAGCGATTAAGCAGAACGTCGATACAGATACTGCGTTAAATAGATTCTTGTTAGCGTATAGGAATACCGAACACTACACGACCGGCGATAGCCCCGCAAAAATATTACAAGGTAGGAGTCTACGAATGCGTCTAGATAAATTAAAACCGGATCGATTACAAAGAATACACGAACGGAACAAAGCGAGAGACGAGGAGGCGACACAGGCGCCGGCGACCCGCCAGCGTGACATTGAGCAGGGTGAAAGCGTGTGGTGTCGCGACTACTGTTCTAGGGATAAATGGGTACCGGGTAAGATTGAAAAAAAAATGGTAACACTGATTATACAATAAGGTTTGAAAACGGTTCCGAGGTTCACAGACATATCGACCAATTAAGACGTAGAATATCTTGCAGTACGGAGAAGTTACATATACCGCCTAAACCCGTACAGCGTCGATCCAGTTTATTAGTAGTACCGGAAAAGGAAAATATAAATCGTACATCAGAGGAGTGTGCAGTGGAACCGGCCGATGAGGCGATGACGACGCCCAGGTCACCACCGGAGCCGGCTTCACCAGCGTCACCGCTGCGAAATACAATGTTACCCAGTGTGTCGGAAAATAGTACTGATGTACAACCAGATACTTTTAAGAGTAGGCGAGAGCGTAGACCCCCAATACGTTTTGCGATTGATGAGCTTTTCTAAGGTGCAACACCTACCTATTGTTTACCTAAGGTTTTGTTAAGATTTATTTTGTTGATGTACCTAGTTACTTACGAATCTTAGTTTATTATTTAGTTCTTTTATAAAACTTAGTGAATATTATTTACATAGGTCAATAAGTAGAACTAAGTGACAATTGTTGATCTGAGTCATGTGCGGATTTAATACTTCAAGTATGGGAAGTGGTTAACTTAAAAAAAATGTAATTAGAAAATAAGGGTGGAGGTATTGGTATATATTATGTAGGTAGTGGTTGAAAATATAACATAACAATGTAAGGTGGGTAGGCCCCTCAGTCTTGCAATAAACGCTGCCTAGTACGTACGTGTCTTATTTACCGCTAATAAAGCAGATTTCAACTCCTAATTTAATAAATAATGAACTGTTACAGCTTGGTAAGAAGTTGTTACTCTTGAAGTCCAGCCATCGGTGGTGATCGATACATATTTTGCACTCTCCAATTCTTCTTTTAATTTTTTTTGGACTTCTGAGTATTGAGCATCCAATAAAGTATTGCTTAATATGTACCTTGAAGGCATTTAGTAACCTGGTTCTAAGTAATTAATAAGATCTTTAAAACCCGCGTTTTCAACTACAGAAAAAGGCTGAAGGTCCTTAACTATCATTTTAAAAATTAAAGCATTAATTTTTTTTCCTGCTGGACGTTTAATAAACGCATTTAATTTAGCCTGCTGCGAATTGGTTTCATTAGTTTTAACTACAGGATTAGTAGATTCTGTACTTGCTGAAGGTGATGGTATAGGAGCTTCCAGAACTGATGCATGTGACACGGAGCCTGGAATGATGGTTTCATAGGTTGATCTGTGTTTTTTCATGAGATGCTTTTTCAAATTTGTAGTAGAGCCGCCTTTAACTGAATACGACGAATTACAAAGGTCACATTTTGCCTTATCGTCTTTAGTCTGCGTAAAAAAAACCCATAGCTTACTTCTTTTCTTATCCATTGTAGCAGGTAAATTGAACTGAAAAAAATATATATATGTGTACATACATAGTAAAAAAACAATTACTTGACTATATTTGGTAATTAACAGCTTTTGTTAACCAAGAAACAATTAAATCTCATTAGAGCGGCTATATTATAATTTTAAGATAAGATCAAAAATAACGTGAAAATACGCGATAATAAAAAACAAAACATATACTTAATTTTCTCTATTTTGTAAAAAATACTAGGTATCTTAACTGGTTTCTGTTCCAATCTCAAACTTTATCTACACACACAATACATTAGAAACAGTAAAAAACTTAGACGACGAAATTCGAAACTATACTTTACAAGCAAACACCTTTTTTTTCACACATTCAAAAATAAAATCTTATTTGTCTATGGTAAAACATACGATCAGCAAACGTTTCTTTACACGCATCAACGGTACTTGCGTGAACTGAAACAGTGTCGGTACCCACACTACGAAAAATGCGAGTAACGAAATGCATTCGTGTGTAACGTTTCGTTACTCGAAAACTCGAAATTGATTGTAGAAATTTGACAGTTTTGGGTAGGTTGATCTGACGTCGTGTGTTCGTTAAGTCGATATGCGAGCGATACGAGTAACGAAATTTAATCGAGAGTACCGATTCGGTACTTCGAATCCGGCTGTGTACCCGTTACTCAGTAACGAATACAAATAAATATTGTAGGCATAGCGATTTTGGTATTTTTAGCCATAAGGCAAATGAGGTCCAGTCTTGCAAAAAATCCTTCCTAACTAATATTGTAAAAGCGAAAGCGTGTTTGTTTGTTTGTCCGTCTCTCACTTGCGCATCGACCTGATTTTGCACATAGATAGCTGAAGGACAAATAGTGGCATATGCTACTTTTTATCACTCCTTCCAAAACATTTCTATAAAGATTTAAAAGTACACTATTCACACTAAGTATTAATTCTGTCACTTCTTATCTAAATTCTTCTTAACATCTTTATGCCGATGACTTACAAATTTACTCTCTGGCCTCGGCTGAGAACCTCTCAGAAGCGATTGAGCAGATCAATGGTGACTTGGCTACGATCTACGACTGGAGCAAGTCAAAAACGTCCCTGTAGTTTGCCTAACGGTGAACCCTAGTAACTCGCAAGTCATCATCGTAGGGGGGGTCTATACAGCGTTTACGAGTAAGTCTGGGTAACTTGCCGTCTGTTTTGGATGTAGATTTCCTACTTTGTGATAGGCGTTTCTCGTTTTCTTCGCTTGTCGCATTCAAGCGGCGCTGTCTGATACGAGCAGCGCGTTTTGTAGGTTTACCAATATTCGCTTTCGATAAACAGATCGGAAAGATTCACTAAAAAGCGAGAAATATACAAAAATTTTAACAAAATAAAAAACTGACTCCAAAAAACGTGACTGAAATAAATGCACTAAAACGTAAAAAATAATTGCATAGTTTAGTTTGTTCAATTTACTTGCAATATTAACCTTTATTCTACTCAATCTTATAATCTTATAAATTATTTTTGGAGTCGGTGCCAGCCTAATACGACAATGTAGCAATACTTTTTTAATACTAATACTAATTTGATTATTATAAATATCTGGAGCCATTCAGTAGACACTTTGCGCATAAGTGCTGTCTTAGCTTGAGGTCGACATAGTAGACTATAAACGGTCGCGCCTATTCCGTGGGACTACGTCAGCTAGGCGTTCAAAACGACTTGGGTTAGACATTACAAAGACAGCTACTTCTAGTAAGTATAGACTTGGCAACGTTAATATTTTATATTGTATAAAGTATGGAACGCAGCTATCAGTAGTTTTAAGCCTAAACATCACTCTTATGCACCTTTTTTGTGCCTTAAATGCTGTTTCTTTTCCGGTCGAGTTACCCCAAAATATAATAGCGTATCGTAAGTGTGATTCCAATATGCCGTAGTAGGCAGTAAGAAGTGCATCCGTGTATATTATTGGCGATGATGTATGCAGAGCGTATGCGGACTTACTAATTTTCTTGCATAAAGTATCGATGTGTGATTCCCAATTTAGCTTTTGATCTATTTCGAGTCCTATTCTATCATTAGCGTACTGAACTTTGAGGTCTGTGCTAGGAATCCTCTGTCTAAAATAAATAACTTTTGTTTTTTTAAAGTTATATTTTAAATTGTTTTCATTTAACCAATTCACAACCAATTTTAAACTATTATTAATCAAGTCAAGTCAAATTATTTATTCAATATAAACCTTTACAGGCACTTATTGACGTCAATAATAATAATAATAAAAAAACAGTTAACTAACTTATAGTTAAGACTTAACAACTAATCTAACGAGCTATAGTCTGTGCCAGACAAATGCGCATCGCTACCCCCAGTACCATGCACGCCGAAATAGAATCGCGTCGAACCGAAATAAAAGCCGTGGTCACAGAATTGTGTAAACAAACATATCCTGGTACGAGACAAAAATAGCGGGCAAGTGTCTCTCCCCTAGCGACACAAACGGCTAAAATTTATAGGTAATTTATCGTTTTTTTAGGATGAAAGGTGAAGAATGATAAATCATAATGAATTGTTAACTTAAGTTATTACTTTAAGGAATAAAATTAAACGTGATTTCCAATTATCGTATTGATGTTGTGGTAAGTAATAGAAATTGGAAATAACTGAGTTTTTAAAGTAAAATAAAGTAACGGTTGAAATGAGTTTTGGAAAACATTAGTACCTAACCAACAAGGTTGACATTTTTAATATTGAAATATCTTTGTTAATAAAAACTTAAGCATAAAAAACGTCAAAAATTAATAAGCATAAATTTGTGTGTTTTTTTTTTATAATTGCTCGTCATAGTGACTGCATCCTGCCTGATGGTAAGCAGCCGATGCAGTCCAAAATAATGAGAGCGCTCCCCACCGTGGAATAAGCACGATAACGAGCGCACCTATTCATGAAGGCCTGCATAAATGCCGTGTCACGCCCCGCCTAAAAGACCCGGGGCTGGGTACCAGCACGTGTAGTCCGGGAGAGGAAAGGAGAGGGCGGGATAAGATCAAAAAGTTCTTCAGAACGCTCTCCGTAGTAGTTCCGGTAGAAGACACTGAGAGAAGCAATGTCTCTACGCAGCTGGAGGTCCTCAAGGGAAGCTGTAACCTCAGCATCTCCAATAATGCGTACCGCTCGCCTTTGCAGTCTATCAAGTGCATCGAGGAGGTATTTAGCGGAGCCGTCCCATAGATAGGAACAATACTCCATACTCGATCGCACCTGAGTTTTGTACAGCAAACAGCGCTGCTCGGGAGTGAAAAAGTGTTTCGTTTTTAAAATTGTTTCGTTTTTCGCCTTGGTACAAGCACAGAATAACTAATATTACTTCCGTACAGAAAGTTCACCCTCCAACGACCCCCACGCGAAACCGAAACCCATCGCGTGACCCGAGCGTAATATCAGTCTCATACATCTCCATACTATCACAAGGTATTGTTATGGTGCTATCGTCTGCAAACAATGTTATTGGTTGTTCAATGCATTTCGGTAGGTCATTTATGTACAATATAAATAAATACAAAGGGACCCAGTACACTCCCCTGCGATACTCCAAATAAAATTTCACGCACATTGACTATGATTTTTGCCGTTGCATTTTTTTTAAACTTTTATATTTAATTGTTGGTTTTAAACTATCATGTCTTGGTAAAAAATATTGCAGAGGTTCAACTTCTTGCCATTCACGAATATCAAAAACAATTGCGAATTTTTCTGTGTCTTCTGCTTCTTTATCGCTACCTTCAATTTCATCTTCAGACGCTCTTTCCGTGCTTGGAGTGTTGTGCTTGCGTTGCTTGTAATTATCTTCTATTTTGATCTCTCCTATTTTCCGTAAGTTTGCGTCGTTATCTACGCGAGCTTTTTGCTCAGCATCGAAAATAAACGTAAAATTTCTATTGATAGAAATGAAAATTGCGTCGATAGACATTTTCATACTTAATTTATCATGTAACAATTTATATATTGGGTCTGTTCTTTTTAGAGGATCAGGGAAAAGCAAGTGTTTATATTTAGTGTTTAGAAGCATAGTGTTAAGCAAAGCCGACCCGATATCGATTTGACGTCCGTCAGGAGCGCAGGGTTTACGCGCGCGCGTAGTGATTACGAGTTTAGGCTAGATAGGTCGCGCTTTGAGTTTTTTAAAACATCTGAGACATAGAAAATAATGGTTTAAATTCTGGAAAAAAAGTATGTATTATAGTCTGACCGCCACCACCGCACCGCGCCCCGGGCACGCGAGCGGCGAGGTGGGGGGCGAAACAGTTGCTCCATTTTGCCATTCTGTCGTCATCGCTCACGGCGGCAACTAGTGTGTCAGACGCACATGAGATAAAATATCTAAAAATGGGTCGTGCATTATCTCGAGATAATCAAGACTGTCATTTATAAAGTAGCCGAATATTTTAAGAAAAGAAAAGCAAACAAAGAAAGTTTATATTTCCAAGAATTAAAGATTTATTTCACTTATATTGGTTCTTTAATTGTACTTATCTAAAAATCATGGATCAAATGGACAAAAACGGATTGTATGATATTATACTCGTAAATATAAAGCTTCAATAAACTGTGCTTCGATATCGTAAGATCTGTCTGACACTACGAATCTCATGTGAGTTCATGCTCTTTACTCCCACTCCCCCCACCACCCGCGCATACTCAAGGCGCGGCACAGCGGCTGAGGTCAGGCCATAGTTAAGGATCTAATCTATTCAAAGTCTCATTCAGTTACAAGATCCAATGAATTTCACTCGATTGAAAAAAAAAACCCAAAATTACCCCTTTTTGTAATGTTTTTTCAATATTATGACTAAACTACTGATACTTTACATTTAATTTTTGTACTCAACGAAAGACAAACGATTCGCAGATAAATTAGCAGAGAATCCTATAAAGTCTATTGTTCAAGCCTTCATGGAGTGGTATGGAGGAGGAGAATTGTACGCACACTACAAAGAGGGCGCCACATAATTTAATTGTATTTTTAACTGCGACAACACTTTGTTCGTCGTCTATTGCATTATATCCGTTTCCCGTTTTTTTATATATAATTTAAAATCTGCATATGCACAAACACTTTTGTATCGCAACGACTTGTAACTGTTCGCAAATCATTAAACTATTGCACGGATCACCAATTCTCATTTCTTCTCAAGAGCTTCATAACTATAAAAAGCGCAAACATACGTCGTGTGGACCTTTTTCGCCGCATAAACCGCAAATATTCGACTCAGCGACTTTTGGACTCAACGTCGGCAGCCCGATCACAGAGGGATTTCGGCCTACGTAACACAGGAAGAAGCTCCAGAGAGACTACAGGACCAGGGTTAAGCCATTGGAGGATCTGCAGCTAGCACCTACATCAACGAAGCACGCATTTCGGTACGGTCAGCCATCCTTCCTAGCCCTATCCTTTCCAAGACACACATTTTTTTCAGGGTACATTCTTATCAAGCCTTTAATTATTAAATGTTATATCTGAAAATTGCATGTATGTACTTTTGCGGGAATAGCCTCTCAAGCTCGGTCGGCCGGCGGCGGCTCCTGCGTCGCGCGCCGCCGCCGGTCAGTTAGTCATGTCAGTCGCTCGCTAGCTACGCGCTTGCTCACGCATGCGTCATAATAACCAAATAGATAAGTACATTATTTATGTACATCACAATACTCTTACTACGACAGTGTTTTCGTATGATACGGTTCACCTTACTATGTAAGTACATGATTTGACTCGAACCTGCTTGAGAGACGATTCCCAAACCCAAATATCTGCTAACTACTGGACAGTTAGACCTACCTACATTATTGTTAACAATTTCTTATGTAAGTGACTGTAATGGTTTTTAATAAGAAATAAATATTCTTTAAACATAAGTACAGTTGTGTGACACCGTGCTTTATTCACGTTACAGTGCTTTTGCTTCGCGAGACAGCTTTGCGCCGATCATCAGCTCAGCTTCAGCTGAAAAGCACAAGCCCGGAAAAAACCGTAAGTCCTTCCACATATCATCGAAATGAGCTTAGAGCAGGCTACCAAGTCTACTACCCGCGATAGGTCTCCTTATAAAGCAGTCGCTCATAGTGAAAATGATAACATGTTGCTAACTGAGTGCATTAAATCGCGTGGCATAGTGACTGACTAGATTAACGAACTATATCAATGGTATATCAGGTGAACAGTTGTCTAGTGAAAAACGCATAGATTTAAGGTTACGCATTCAAGGTGCCTCTAATTTGTTCACTGAATTTAGCGATCTTCAAACAAAAATCGAGAAAATCGTACGCGATATTGATTTAGACGCACAGTTAACGCAACGAGAATTGTTTGAGGATAGCTGTTAATCGAAAATTAGCATGTTTTTATATATTTCATTGTGTATCATCTTAATGTTTAACGCCTTTGCGTTATCGATCATATGTTCAGAAAAAATCAATTGTCATTAAAGCAGTGCCCGTGATTGGTCTAATGGCGGCCAATAGAGGGCACTTAATGTCAAAAATATCTAGTTCATGGTTCATAGATTTTACAAATGCAGTCGGTCATGCATTGGTTTTCATATAAAAGGCGTGTGGACGCCATGTAATATTATTTATATTACTTAAATCAGTTGTTCATTGGTTTTGTCATCAAGGCGTGTGGATGCCATTTCAATATTAATTATAGTCATTCATTGGTTTTCAAATTCAAAGGCGTGTGGACGCCATTTTCATATTAATTATCTTAGTTGAATCTTGTTACCTATTAAAATCAGTGTGACAAAGTAAAGTGTTTATTTTCATCATCTGACCCATCACCATCATCAACTATCAACGTCTCAAGGGTCAAAAGCGACGTTTCGAACCCGCCGTACGCGATCCTTGAGAAAGTCATCATCAACGTGTACGATCCTTGGCCGTCACGATCAAGGCGGGCCGAGAAATTCTACGCACATTTTTGGTGGCACCCATAAATAAATAAATAAATAAATATCGTTTTTTTGCCTCTAAAACACAATTACATTGTAGGTTATACATTAAAGAACCGGCATAAAACACAGAGACAAAAAGGACTACATCTCAGTAGCTACAGAACAATCTACAGCCTCTGCTATTCTGACATAGCCTTTTTCCACATTTTATAAACAAAACAACGACGTGGAAGAGTTACAATAGCTAATATAAAATAAAATAAAAGTTTTATAACGTGTGCTACTTAAACAAAAACATTAAATGACGTGAACAATATTATTATGACACTTATCATGTGCAAAAAAAACAAATAAACAGAAACCAATACCCTTTACAAAGTTCAAGGTACCTGGCAAGACGCGAGAGTCAGGGATTGCTGATGAAGCAGCCATTTGCGACATCTTGATTTAAAAGTTGATAGTGACAAATCAAGAGCTGCCCGGACAGGGGGAGGTAAATCGTTCCAGATCTTTGCGGAAGCATGCTTGAAGCAACCCCTGGTACTGGCGAGTTTCAACACAGGTAGGGTGAGCTGATGCCCTCTATCTCTGATTGACAGCTTATTGCGCTTCTTAGAAATCTTATGAAATAGATAAACTGGTGATCCTGTGTGTAACAGTTTGTAAAGAAAACATGCATACTTTAGCTTAGTAAGACATATTAAGAGTATCCTTAGCAATCAAATGTGGTGTTATATGCTCTCTCCTGGGCACATGATAACAAAATCGTATACATGCGTTTTTCACTTTCTGTATGCGTTTTAGAGTTTTCATATACAGACATGGACTGTAGACGATGTCACAGTAACTAAGGTGCGATAAAATTAAACTGTTACAGAGTAAAACTCGAATTTCCGGTTTGAGAAACTTTCGGAGCTTATAGATGCTTTTCAACGAGCCAAAACACTTTCCAACTTTATTTCGGGTGTGCTGTTCAAATTTTAAGTTCTCGTCCATTATTATACCCAGATTACGCACAAATGGTTCGAACGGTACAATTTCCCCACCCACCCTAACCACTGGTGTACTTTCTTTTATTAATTTGACCTGGCTCTTGGTTCCAAACGTAATCAAAACACTTTTAGAGGGATTAAGGGCGAGACCGCACCGTTCCGACCACAGAGCTACTGCGTTCAGGTCCTCATTTAGGTTTGAGACAGCTGCAGCTACATGTTCATGCGATGGCAAAGTGTGAACATATAGCTGACTATCATCAGCATATAGATGTAGGTGTGAGTGATGGACGACTTTGGCTATATCTGCTGTATATATAGCAAACAGCGTGGGACCTAGTATCGAGCCCTGAACTACCCCTCTCTCCAGATGAAACTGCTCGGAAACAATTATCTGACTATCGTTATTAGTACATCTAACCACCTGACAGCGATTCTGAAAGTAAGATCGAAACCAGTCGTGTGCTGCACCAGTGATGCCGTAATAGCTTAATTTTGCCAAGAGAATTGGTATACTAACGCAATCAAAGGCGCGGGTGAAATCAAGCATTGCCAGCAGCGTTCCCTTACCCTCATCCGATGCCGTCAGGATGTCGTCCGTGATATTTAACAGAGCGGAGACCGTACTGTGGTCCTTTCGAAAGCCAGATTGCGTTATGGGGAGGATGCTATTTTTTTCTAAGAATGGTACTAGCTGTTTTTGTACACATTTTTCGACTATTTTTGACAAGGCAGGAAGAATACTTATTGGTCTGAGGTCCGAAAAGCAGTCCACTACGGATTTTTTAGGAATCGGGGTCACAACTGCACACTTCCATATCCCTGGCAAACATCCCATCGTAAAGGATTTATTAACTATTGTATAGATAGCTTGGATGGAATATGGAAGGGTCAACTTAATCATATACATGGAAATCTCGTCACATCCCACAGAGTGAGAGGCACAGGCGTTAATAATTTTTTCTATGGCCGAGGTTGAAACCGTTGAAAAGCTGAATGTTGCGTCCGTATATTTTTGTTTAAGGATTTCTGATAGTGTACTGTCATCAATCTGACTACATGGCACGCTACTGATAAAGTAGTTATTAAGAGCATTGGACGCCACATAACCGTAGGATTCTTTTTATTGTTGTTTACAAACTGGGAGAAATAAGCTTGTTTTTCCAGGGTTATTGCACGATTGTAATAGTTTCGTAAGTCCCGATAGTATTGACGACTAGATTCAGACCCAGTGGTTTTAGCTCTACGACAGGCCTTATCGCGGGTTAATCTAATTTTTCTAATGGTATCTGTCATCTATGGGGCAGGAAGACGATTAAAACGGCGTGTTTGTTTAGGGGCGAAAGTGTCCACCAAATCCAGGATCAGTAAATTAAAAAGTTTAACCATATCGTTAATGTCTGTACAATTCAAAACCAAGTCCCAAGGAGTATACTTTGCTGCGTTATTCATAGCAATAGCATTTTCTGATAAAGATCTATATGTAATAGAACGTGCTTTGGGTTTGTGACTTGCAAGGGGAAACTTGCCTAAAATAAGCCCGTGATCACTTAGATCGTCATTGTGTATAACATTGATTAAAATAGGTTTTAAATTCTTTCTAGTAAAAATGAGATCTATTAGAGACATAGTAGTCGAAGTGACACGCGTAGGTTTGTCTACTATTTGGTGCAAATTATAACCATTCATTAGATCATGCCAACAGTGGGGAACAGTTACACGACCGTCTTCATCTAGACAATTAATATTAAAATCGCCAGACACAAACATTATGTCGAATTGCATTGAAAATTGTGAAAGAGAGTTATCTAGGCATTCCAGAGCTGTTCCGATGTTCACGGATTCAGGACGATAGCCTGTGCCGATAACAATAGTATGATGATCGATTTTGACTGAGAACCAAATCTGTTCGAGTTCCCCGCTAGGATGGTGTAAACACTTTGATCGCAAACTGGACCTTACATAAGCACCCACACCCCCACCTCGACCGGAACGAGGTCTGTGTATCAACTTGTACCCAGGTATAGAGTATAAATCAAGATTCGAATCTTTTTGCAACCAAGTTTCATTAAGACATAAAACATCAAAATCACCAGCCGCAACACTATCTAACAACTCCTCACGACCTGTATTCAAGGAATGTACATTTAATAAACCTAATGTAAAAAATCTTGTCCTTTTAGATTTACCTATACTTTTCAAAAACATAAAACTATTCAGAATATAATATTTAAATATTACGTTACAGTTACAACATAAACTGCAATTGACTAATGAATTAAGGGCCTGCTCTAGTTTTTTTAAACAGTCTTCAGATCTTATTAGTATAGCCATATCATCTTCGGTTTCGGTTTCCGTACGTACACTAGGCCCGTTTTCACCCAAATGAATCTAAATCCTCTTTCTCTTCCAATTCTTCTTGCTTCTTTAAAAAGCTTTTTACATTCGAAGGAGGTATGTTCGGATACATATACTTTATTGGTAGCTCCCTGAATTCCTAGATGAGAGGAGTTGAGTTTGTCATTTTGGGTTCTATTAAACTTAGCAACAGCTTCCAATATATTATCTCGAAGCCGCGGAGATGACAGGGACACAAGCACGTTACGGGGTCTCTTCGAAGCGGGATCCATCTTGGCAACTCTGCGACAAACCCTAATATCTACATCCGAAATTGGTGTATTGATTGATTGACAGAGATTCTTAAGTAGTTGAATTAAATTTTCGGTTCGGGCTTCCTGTACTCCATGGATCTCCAAATTATTACCTCGTGAAAGCTTCTCAAGGGTGGACAGACGGCTGCCAAGCGATTTTAGTTCGTTTTGTAACTGTGATGAATTGTTGCGCAGTTCATTTATTTCTTGGTCTTTTTTATTTAGACGTAACTTTAAATCCGATTGCTCGGCGGCTAAGAAGTCTGTGGTTTTAGTAAAGTCGGCCTTTAACTAGTTTACGATAGAGTTTAGCTCCTGAGTTATCATTGATGCCAGATCTTCTTTAAGCTTACTGCGCAGGTTATTTATTATCGGTGATGCTGCTGCAAGTTTTTTATCCAACAGCTTGCTAATATCCTCTATGGATGCCGGCGAAGAGCCCGCCGCAGGTTTCGAACCGTGAAGTTTGGTTTGGGACGGCTTTGTATTTCGTAATGTTACGTTTTCGCTCCCTGACGAGTCGAGCAAATCCGTCCCCTTCGCATCTAAAACAGGGGTTCGTATCGGCGTGTTTTAATTATCCCCTTTAGGTACTCGATTTTTACATGCCTGCCATGAAGGGAATCGCACATTTTTGGTGAACCCATGACGGGAATCGTTTAAACCCAGGAAGGGATAAACTGCATTATAGGTACAGGACACGCGGTTGCCGTCCAAGGTCATTGCCGGCAAAGTCGCGTCTAAGCTGCCGTCAAGAATCTAAGTTCAGTGTGTGCAGCTCGGAGTATTTCAGTGTTTAAATTCAGTGTTCGTAACAATTATCATAATTATCACCTTCATCAAAGGGTCGAGATTCGACGGGGCGTATGCATGGAAGATACGCCATTTTGTAATTTTGTATCGCGTCGCTGCGCAACGAGACATTCAACAGACGCGAGAGGGCGCGCGCTGCGGTTCACTCATTTTTACGGACTCATAAGTTTAGTGTTATTGTGTTGTGATTGGCCAATAATTCATGTAAGTACATTCATTCTCATCAAACCAATCTTAATCGGTCTAACTTCATCCAATCTTTATGAAAATTGAATCACTCATTCAGTCAATGTTACTGTCATGTCAAGTGTCTGTCAATTAATTAACTAGGTTATCTTGTTTGTTTACTTAGTCTAAATTTATGTTTCATTAGTTTTAAATTTGTTACAAGTGTAACTGATCTCAAGTGTTACTGTTTATTACGTGCATTAGTCAGTAGATTGTCATCATGGCTTCGCGTAGGACTACAAATCAGTTTAGAACTCATCATAGAATGTTGTTGGATTTTGCCGAGACGATCGACGATCAGGCTGGGTCGATCTCTGCTTCAGTAGCAACAAAACACTTTAATACCTACTATAAAGATTTGGTTTTAGCATACGAAACATTATTGGGTTTCTCAAATGACGAGGTGTCTGAATCAGACATGTCGCTGTTCGAAATGCAATTCACGGAGGTCAACAAACTATTGATAAAACTAGACCAGGCGTCGTCGGAGTCAACCGCTGGTACTTTCAAATCACACAAGTTCACATCAAACCAGGTAATGGCCAAATTACCACTTATAGAACTTCCCAAGTTTTCAGGAAACCTAATGGACTGGGTTCCATTCTATGACTTATTTCATTCATGAGTCCATGAACGTGATTTATCGGATGCTGAGAAGCATTATTATCTTAGAACATCATTGTCAGGTGAAGCTCTTCACATTGTCAGACAGCTGCCGGTAGATGATAAGAATTATTCAGTGGCCCTTAATTTACTTAAGTCTAGTTATCAGAATACTAGATTACTACTGGATGCTTATATTGGTAGGATAGTAAATTTACCTATCATCACATCATCAGTCACTCTTCTGCGTTCACAATTGTATGATCCACTGCAGGAAGCCCTTCAGGCTTTGGAAAAGCTAGATCAGCCTGTCAAAGAGTGGTCTTATGTTATATTATATTTAATATTACAGAAACTGCCTGTTAAGCTGCGGTCACTATTTGAGGAACGCTACGGCACGAACCCTGATGCTTTGCCTACCATTAGTCAACTAATGGAGTTGTTGGACGAACAGTGCCGACTGCAGCTGACAGTGGCATCAGCACCTGAGCCTGTCAGGAGACCACCTCTGGCTTCACTACCAACGGTGCGTCCACTAGCTCCGCGATCAAGTCAACATCGGATGACATCAGGCAAGGCATACCAGGCCAATCAGGTGATGTCATCATCAACAAATCAAGGATCATCAGCTCGTCAGGTGAGGCCATCTTGTTCATTTGTAGTGCCCAGGGACACTCACTTTATTGGTGCCCTGACTTTTAACAGTTGTCACGATCTAGTCGTAAGTCATGGGCGACTAAGTCGGGACACTGCTATCGATGTTTACGGAAGCACTATGCAAGTAACTGTACTCATAGGAATGAGAACACCAGGTTCTCATTGTGGCTCCCAGGATCATAACTCACTCATTTGCAACGCAGATGAGAACATCGGGGCTCCCCGGCAGCAAAGTCAACCTGCTGCTCGGCTGGTCACCCAATGCGCAGGTGGTCGAGACACGCCAACTTCGTCAAAAGCGCGTCATGACTCACCACCAGTGCATATCACTGGTGTGATCCAGGAAAAAGCGAACCCATCGTCAGCACATCATCATCATGAGGCTCCACCGGTGCAGTCCATGGCTCATCACCAGCCAAGGCCACGAGTTGGTGACGGAGCACATCTTGCTCAGACCACCTTTCATTCACTCAGGTTTGGGTCAAGGATGAGCCCTGATAGGGCATGAGATAAGGTAACTGTTGGTGCATCTCAGGGACCATCACTCCCCATAACTATTTGTCCTACTGCAATAGTAATGGTCAGGCGCAGGTACGAATCACTCAAGCTAAGCAATCGTGCATTATGTGTAAAGCTGATCACGCACTATATTCATGCCAACGTTTTTTGGATTCCGATTTAGACACTAAAGTTAAATTTATATCCGCAAATAAGCTTTGTATAAACTGTTTACGACCCGGACATTCATTAGATACGTGTAGGTGCGGGCCGTGTAGGAAATGCAACAAAAAACATAATACACTAATTCACAAGGACCCGCCTAGTAATATGCATGCGGTGACGCTCCACGCAGTCTGCGGCGATGACACGTATGCGGCCCGCTGGTCCCCCGCAGCACCCGCGCCCCCTTCGCCGCTGGCGCCTGCTAACCCCACCGCTATGCAAATTCCTTTGTCGCATGTAAACAGTACACACACCGCTAACGCACACTTTGCATCAATCTGTGCGTATGCGCCCAATGATAATATAAAAGGTCATTGTATGCGCCCCGTATTACTATCCACTGCAATAGTCGAGATAGCCGATAAGGAACGTAAATATCACCTCGCACGCGCGCTTCTCGATTGTGGCAGTCAACATTGTTTTATTTCGGAAGCTTTAAGTACGTTATTAAGCGCTAATTGTAAACAGTCCACTTACGAGATTCGAGGGGTAGGTAACTCAGTAAGACAGTCCACGCAAATCTGTGATATAGAGGTAAAATCACGCATTGGAACGTACTCAACGCAAATGAGATGTTTTGTGTTACCTTGCATAACATCTACTTTACCGGCAGCTGCATATAAACAAGGCGCACAAATAGTCATCCCAGCAATATACAGCTGGCCGATCCATTTTATTACGAGTCCCGGGATGTTGACATGCTAATCGGAGCAGATATGTTTTGGGATCTTTTGTGTGAAGGTGAAATAAGGTTACCAAAGGGGCCTTTCTTACAAAATACTAAATTAGGCTGGATTGTTTCTGGTCCTATAAATTCTAACACGCGCAACAATAATCGCTCTTTATGTAATTTTACAAATTCAATAGACACACAGCTACTAGTTTTGGGAGTTAGAGGAACTGCCTCAGGTTGGACACACGCACACGGACGAGGAGCGTGCTTGCGAGGAGCATTCGTTCGTACTACAACGCGCAAAGACGACGGAAGGTTCTGCGTTTGCTTGCCGCTCAAGGAGTCACCAGCCAAGTTAGGTGAATCGTTTTCTTAAGCCGAGCGTCGCTTTATAGCACTGGAGAAGCGGTTAGTTCGGAACCCTGACTACAAAAAACTGTACAGTGACTTCATACACGAGTATATCAACTTAGGCCATATGACTAAGGTGAACTCATACAGATACCCACATTATTTCTTACCACACCATGGTGTGTTTCGTGAGCACAGCACTACTACCAAACTACGTGTAGTTTTCGACGCAAGTGCAGGCACTAGTAGTGGTTTATCGTTAAATGATATTCTACAGGTAGGGCCATCGCTACAGAGTGACCTAGTTGATATTTTGCTTCGCTTCAGTCAACATAGGTTTACTGCTTGTGCTGACATCGAAAAAATGTACAGACAATGCTTTATAAACGAATCACAGCGTGACCTTCAGCTGATTGTCTGGCGCGACGACCCCTCTGAGCCCTTAGGTGTTTATCGGCTAAACACGGTCACGTATGGCACCTCTTCCGCCCCGTTTCTTAGTGTTAGGTGTTTAAAACAGCTTGCACTCGACTGTACGGAACCTAACACTAACACCGACCCACTACACCTACTAACACCTAAAATAACGATTTCTAAGGTTGTCGTGAAGCGACATTTAAAAAAGAAAAAAGATGATAAGAATTAACAAATATTTATAAGACAAAATAAAATTACAAACGAAAGTTAAAAAAAAAAGGTGAGTGAGGATGGTGAGTATGGAGGTGATGATGGTGAAAATGAAGGTTGATGATATAAAAAGTAAAGGGGTAGGTGCAGCTGACGTGGAGGCAGGCGAAGGTGTGGAGGCAAGCGCTGAACTTGGCAGTCGTCGAAGGGCGCAGGCAAGTGAAGACAGGCAGGCGCCGGTAGGCAGGCGCCGGTAGGCGAAGGCAAGCGAAGGCAGGCAGGCGCCGACAGGCACGCGCCGACAGGCAGGCGCCGGTAGGCGCAGGCAGGCGCAGGTAGGCGCAGGCAGGCGCAGGCAGCAGGCGCAGGCAGGCGAAGGTGTAGGCTGACAGGCGAGACAGGCACAGGCAGGCGTAGGCGCACGCGATGTCTAGAGGCTGTAGTCTTCCAATTCGGAAGCTGGTGATTGTACTTGAAGACTAGTCCTTCCAATTTGGAAGAGGAAAGTAAGGAGTCTTGACCTTCCAATTCGGAAGCTGGTGATCGTCTCAGTAGACTAATCCTTTTGTATCCAATGCTAGAGATGTAATGATTAGTCGTCGGCTGAACTTTATAATGAAACCTCGGTTTCTGGACATGGTTTTTTTTGGTACTAAAATAAAAATAAATTGAACCAATACAATTTCCGCACCTCCTTATTCAGGAGACTAAATACTATTATCTTGAATAATTCCTAGATTTTAAAAGACCCCCGTTTTTTTATTAAAAAATATTTTTGTATTGTACGAAACTCACACTTTTCTATGTATCCGAACTTAAATTGTATGTATCCGAACGTAATTTCTTCATCTGCTTTTAATATGATGACAGTTTGTTGACATAACACTGACACTGACGGATGGTTGTAGGCTCAGAACAATAATTCTAATACATAATAACCTTATAAATAACATCATCATCATCATCAATAATCATCATCAGCCTATATTAGTCCACTGCTGGACATAGGCCACCCCTAATGTGCGCCATTTTACCCTGTCTTCTTGGGCTTGCCGCAT
This sequence comes from Scoparia ambigualis, assembly GCA_963921215.1. NCBI lineage: Eukaryota > Metazoa > Arthropoda > Insecta > Lepidoptera > Crambidae > Scoparia > Scoparia ambigualis. The sequence goes on from OY992511.1 coordinate 496,613, forward strand.
ACAACCTATTTCAACTTACGTTGTACTATGTGGTTATTATTTGTGTTTGTGTGTATGTGCGCGAACGCTATCAAGCCGAGTGTTGCGTTGCTACAACAGTGAACAATGAAACACTTTACTCGGTGACTGACGCATAAGGTGGTATAATCCGCGCCATACTTCTAGCTCACTGTAAACCCGAGGCGATTAGCGTAATCGCGTCGCAATAGTACACTATCTCAGTATCTGCGGGACGTAAGCGGTTAGGGAGTGATGGCTGCGTTGTACCGCGCTTGCCATGTGAATTCGTGGGTTTTGGTTTAGCAGTGGCAAGTACAGTCATGTGTACCTATATTTTATTTGGTCGTTTCGCGATATTAGGTTTTTGTTATTGTTTGTTATTACGTTAGGTACTGTTTTATGTTGTAGATTTTTAAAAGGTTTTAGTTAACTTTTTGAAAGGCTGTTAAAATGCCTAGACGTAATACCGTTTTATGTTGGCGAGCTAGAAAAAAAATATTTATAACATATCGGAGTTTATAAAGAAAGAAGCTGGCAAAAGTATATAAATTGACCTATAACATAGACATAAAAGAATTTCGGCTGTTACTAGATCAACATGAACAGTGCGCAGAATTATTGCAAAGCAAATATGTCAGATCTTTGTACAGTTTCCGTACTCCTCCTGATAAGAAAACACACAGTTTCCACAGCTTCTTAAAAATGTTATTTTTTTTAAATATATGTATGCTTATAATTTAATTGTTGTAATTAATTTATCCTGGTTAATTTTGGATATTAAAAAATAAATAAAACCCTAAGTAATTGATAAATTATCTTGATCTTATTTTATAATTAATTATTATAACACTCAATTATAATGTTGCCAACTGTACACTTGCGCGTCGCAATCTCAGAGCGAGCTAGAAGTTTGGCACTACCTATACAGCATCCTCTCCTATATACCACAAAAAAAACAATTGATTTCTATCGACATGTTTATTGATTTATTAGGTATAATAATTGGCTACTCATATGTTGTATTAGGATAATGTAAATAAAACAAGTTGTTATAAAACGCACTTTTTATTCTTCTTCTCTCACAAAATTCCATCAAGAAATGTAGCGGGTGCTGATATGACATCCTGATGCCGGGCCCAAGCCAGATACCATACCATCGTCATGACATGAGCACAACTACCAACTGTACGTTTGCCTATAATGCATGAGCAATAGTACCCACAGATTTTTTCCTGCCAATTAATGTTATTTGGGTTTAGCAGGATGTATGTGTAGTACACTTTATTACCCTGATGACGGGATTTGATTCTTCCTCGTATCAGAACTGACTCATGTGATGACGATGATATTCCTGGCACATTTGTTCTAGTGATATCGTTAGTTCGAATATGTTCCCCGTAGTAGGACCTAGCCTGTTTAATTTGGTAGGTCCCTAAAGCAAACAAAATCAAATCTGACATTTCCATTTGAGGGAACATATTTATTTCCGGTATTTGAGCGTCTATTCTTATGAAGTAAGCCCTGTGTCGATTTAAGTTCAATCTTTCTACATGATCAGCTAAGTAATTAGGTAAGTTTAATTTATTCAAGGCTCTTTCTAAAATTAGTCCAGCATCAGGGCGGTCAGTTATAACAGGATGAAAATTGTTTATTAATGCAGCTGCAATTTTAAAATCTGACATCAAATGTTTGCACATTTTATTAAAATAATTATTCCTAAATATTTTTGTTCCCGCCAAAGCCGGGACGGCCATTCAAACTATACCGCCATCGGTAAGGCGGTTGTTGACGACCGCGTCCGCCTATCTGCCGCGGCGCCACCGCTGCGCGACCCGCAGCCGCTGGCTTCGTGAGATACCGCGCCGACGAGTCTGTCTGTGAACTACCGCGAGACGCCCACAAAATACGCGCGCTGGTATCTGCCCTTATTTATAGTGACTCCTGAACCTAATGTGAAGAGAACGCCTGAGTGCCTGTGATAACGTAAAGTGACTTTGTGCTGTGCCGTGACAAATCGCCTACATCGCCGCCCGCCAGCTCGCTGCCCCGTCTCCTACAGTTGCCCGATCACCCATCATCATCCCAGGTAAGCCTTCCTACCTACCTACCTACCAGTTCCTTACGTCACGTAATCGCCACTCAGACGTGGCGACTACATTTTGGTCCAATCGAGCACGGAATAACCGCTAAGGTTCAGCCCTAATCTGAACCTAACTTTCTTTTAATTATCAATTTTAATACAGTCCGCTAAAGATAATTATTTCCGCCCATATTCTTGTTCTATTTCTGAATCTTATATCTAATTCGTGCCATCATTTCTAAATTCATTTGTTCACATAACTTTACCTTGCCCCAATAAAAATTTGGCGAGGTAGATATAATTTGTTTGTGGTAGGATTGCGACCACACGACATCCGAGTTACCTTGACGCCATTATTTCTGCATGTTGTTGATGTTGATTTTATGGTGTCATACAATGTCTTTGTGATTTGAGCGAGCTAGTGTACTAATTGTGTAATACTTGTACCTACCTATAAGATCGTTGTCTAATGATACATTAAGTTTAGTAGTTAAATTATTGCGTTACGTTTGCGTTTTACGTTTATCGGTTGCACATATAACTTTGGTTACGTATAACACACCCGCGTCTAGACGACGATATTGTTGTTTTTCCCGTTTTATTTTTTAAGGAATTTTTTATGTTCTTGTCGTGTTAAATCGGCTCAGATCTCGTGCATGCTCACCACGCGTGTCAAGTAGCGTGCTTTATTTTTCGCTAGTATTAATTTTATATTTTTTTTTGGTTTTAATTTTTGCCTTGGCAATCGGCTCATTCTTGTGCGTGCTCACCACAAGAGCACAGTACTTCTACACACGTTCACACGTTTGCCCACTTGTGGGACACAGACAGAGTGTCCCAACCTTTTTAATTAAGTTTTTATTATTAGTTTATTTTTACTTTTTTTTGTTTGCGACTGACTCATTCTTCACATACACGCGTTTGCCCACCCGTAGGCCATATACAAGGCGCCCCAACTTAGTTTTGCGTTCTTTATTGTTGCGTTAATTTTAGCCTATTTGCCCTTACCTTAGTAAACACATACGTCCAGCCAACTATAGAATATATACAGGGTGTTGTTTTTTTTACTGCCTTTATATTTGTTTAATTTTTTTTAATTTTTTATTATTTTTTCTTTTGTCTCTTTTTATTCATCGCGATGCCGACCAAGTCACAAGCCGCGATATTAAGGGAGGCCGCCAAAGCTTTACACCAGCTACTAGAGATGGGATCACTGATCATTGCTGGCGACACCAAACATTCCATAACGGAATTTAACGTGCGTTTCGCACAGATACAGGGCATAAAGGAAAAGCTGGACTCAGTGTACTACAACATTCTCGACGAAGTGAACTTAGACAAGGGGGTTGGGAGGACATACACTGAGAACCACACAAAAGCCTCCGGAGCATACCTGGGGATACTTGTGGCGAGGGAGGAAATCTCACCCTCTTTCACGTCGTCCCCAACCCATAGTGCTCAGCCCAGTTTCGGCGTCAATACGCCCACAGCCGTCCTCCCCAAGATAGCGCTGCCCAGGTTCAGCTCAAAAGTGGAGGACTGGCCTTCCTTCATTGCGCTGTTTAGGAGTTTGACTGACGACATGGCGACCCTGTCGGACGCAGTCAAGCTCCACTACCTGTTCTCAAGTCTCAGCGGGGAGGCATTAAGTATGGTGTCCCACTTAAAGGTCACCAATGAAAATTTTGCCGTGGCCATGGACATCCTCACCAAGCGGTACGAGAACCGCCGGGTTCTCATCGATAGTTTCGTCGACATAATCCTGGGGCTGCCGAGCATCCACACGCGCTCAAACATACGCACGCTTTTCCTCACTCCGCTGGTGTCCGCCCAGTGTGCCCTTAGTAATTTGGATCTGCCCATAGGAGACGACTACGTGTTTGTGTCGATAGTGGTGCGAAAGCTTAAGGGTGAGCTCCGCACGTTATTTGAACGCAGACACGGGTCTAGCAGCTCCCTGCCCACGTTGAGTGACCTCATCTCCTACCTCGAGGAGCACGCGCGCTGTGTGGAGACAGAGTTCTCCAACATAGCCCAGCCGCAGCCCATTCACGCCCTGCCCGGCCCTTCTCGTAGCCGCGCGCCTCCACAGTCGCCCCATCGCACTTATGCTCAGATGGCTCAGCAACAACCCGACCATTACCGTGGCCGCTCCTCAGCTCCATTGCCTCACCGCGCCTATGATCAGCCTACTCACCAACCGCTCCACCCAGCTCAGCAAATGCGTCAGCGCCCATCCACCTCCCCGGCTCGCAGTCAGCCCTTCCCCGTCTACTCGGCCTACCAGCAAAGCTGCTCCTCATCATCGTCCTCGTCCTCTTCCTCACGCTCGACGTCCTACTGCCCCTATTGTGCCACTAGGGGACATACGCTCATGACGTGCAGATGGTACAATGCCCAGCCCACACAGGGCCGTTGGGACTTTGTACAGGCACGCGAGCGCTGCCAGCGTTGTCTCGGCCGTCACTACGAGAGCGAGTGCAGGTCAAGGGGGGCATGCAAGAACTGTGGGAGCACGAACCACCACACGTCCCTCCATCGACCAGACGGCCCAACGCACTCAGCTCATTCGTCGTCTGTACATGTGCCCCCACCACAGCTGACAGAGCACTCGAGGGAGCGTCCCAGAAACAGCAGGCGGCACGAACCCGCACATCCCAAACAGGCGCAACCCAGCTCTGCTCACAGAGCCAGCCCGCCCAGGTCCGGTTCGCCAGGTAGGCCCCGCGAACGCCGCCAGCAATTATGACTTCCTACTATCACAGAGCACCCTAGCGAAGAGGTAGATTTAGCCCATGCCCAGTCAACCCATGCCCACACAGCTGATACATACTCAGCTCATACAATTTCAGCTGATACTCAATCAGCTCACCCACCTTCTGTGCCCACTGGCACACCCATTTTGTTGCCAACCGTCTCACTAAGAGTCGCGGACGTACATGGCCATCTTCACACAGCCAGGGCTTTATTGGACTGTGGCAGTATGCTGACGTTAATAACGTCACGCATGGCACGACTTTTGAACCTGCCATTAAAACCCACTTCTTTAAAAATTACAGGAGTTGGGAATCAGCACAAACATGAGTCAAAGGCGGCAATAACAATAGTATGCCGACCCACTCACAATGATACTCCTACAATCACTGCCACAGCTCACATTTTAAAAAACGTCACTGGCTACCTTCCCTTGGAGAAGGTACCAAACATTTCCCACGTACTAGGCCAGCCACCCGTGCCATTGGCTGACCAGCTTTACCACACACCAGCCCCGATCGACCTCTTATTGGGGTCGGACGTTCTTGGCCAGGTGTTGGACGGGACTAAGGTCTCGTTGGGCCCGGGCAAGCCCATAGCCTTCGGCACGATTTTCGACTTCGCGTTGATAGGACCCATTGAGGACTTGTATGCGCAGCCGGCGCAGCAGGTTAACTCAGCTCACGTCGTCAGCTCACAACCAGACTCAGCTGAATCAGTCCAGGACATACGTCAGAGTCTGGAAAGGTTCTGGGAGTCTGAGGAGCCCCTCCCTCAATCTCACACTCACAATGATCCCCTGGAGGAACAATGCAAGGAAATCTTCCGCTCTACCACTACACGCGATCCCTCAGGCAGATATACGGTCGCTCTGCCCTTTCTAAAGGACGCCCCTCAACTAGGTAAAACTCACCCTATCGCATTACGCAGATTCCTCAATATTGAGAAGAAGCTAATGGCGAACCCGTCCCTGCGTTCTAAATACGTCGACTTTATGGCCGAATACATCGACTTAGGGCACATGGCTCCCTGTCACCCAAATACATTCGCCCATAAACCTCACTTCTACATCCCTCACCATGGCGTATTTAAGTCAGGGTCGGACAAGCTGCGCATTGTTTTTGATGGTAGCTGCAAAAGCTCCAATGGTGTCAGCATAAATGAATGCCTACACACAGGCCCCGCCCTTCAACAGGACATTGTGGACATCATCATGTCCTTCAGAACGCATCCAGTCGTTTTCAGCACTGACATCCAGAGGATGTTCAGAAATGTGCTGGTTGCCCCAGACCAGAGACGGTATCAGCTGATACTATGGCGGTCCTCACCAGATCACCCTCTGCTCACCTACGCCCTCAATACAGTCACGTACGGCTTAAGATCAAGCCCATATCATGCAATCCGCACCCTGCTCCAGCTGGCTGATGATGAAGGCCATCGCTACCCTGGAGCCGCTCAGGTTCTTCGCAAGTCTATCTTCGTTGATGACATCTTGTGTGGTCATGACACGGTTGAATCCGCCCAAGCACTTCAGGACGAGTTGATAAGTCTGCTAGACCTAGGCGGCTTTCAGCTCAGTAAGTGGACATCTAACTCGCCTAAGCTGCTCGAGAGATTTCCCGACAACCAATGCGACATGCCCAAGGACTTCGACATGAACCCAGAGTCCACGTCCATTAAGGTCTTGGGTATACAGTCGAGCCCTCAGTCAGACGAGTTCACCTACCGCATCTCTCTGCCCCCCATCACACATGTCACAAAGCGGTCTATTTTAAGCACCGTAGCCTCACTTTATGACCCAAACGGTTGGGTTTCCTCCGTTATCTTCCGCGCAAAGCTGCTGCTTCAGCAATTGTGGCTACTGAAGCTGGAATGGGATGAGCCCACTCCCTCTGAAGTGCAAACGGAGTGGCACCACATCTCAGAGGATCTGCCGCTGTTGTCTAGCATTCGCTTCCCTCGGCACGTTTGTGCAAGCAAAGGCTCTGCTGCATACTCGCTTCACGGGTTTGCAGATGCCTCTGAAGCCGGGTTTGCCGCCTTTGTTTACCTCCATGAGCTCAATGCCTCCGGAGATACTTTGGTACACTTGATTGTCGCCAAGTCGCGAGTCGCACCAATCAAGAATCGCCTCACAATCCCCAAGTTAGAGTTGTCGGCCGCCACTCTACTCTCCCAGCTGATGATCCGTGTGTCAGTTCAGTTATCGGCCCATATCAGTATACAACAACACATATGTTGGTCAGACAGTACGATAGTCCTGGCCTGGCTCAATACACCGCCTCACCGTCTTCAACCCTTTGAAGCCAACAGGGTAGTCAAAATCAGCTCAGGCTCACCAGAATGTACCTGGCGACACGTACCTTCCGAGCTCAACCCGGCAGATTGCGCAAGCAGAGGGATGTCTGCGCAATCCCTGTCAGCCCACGACCTATGGTGGTCTCCCACGTGGCTTGGACAGCCTTGTGAGTCTTGGCCTGCCATGCCCTTAGCTCTGGGCCATCACGCCCTGCCCGGCCTTAAGCCCAAACACGTCCCGTCACTGGTCACAGTGCCCGGTCTTGACTTTGACCTGCTCACTCGGTTCAGTTCACTAGACAAGCTCGTCGGAGTGACAGCTTGTCTAAAACGCTTTCTGCACAACTGCAGACACCACCCAGATTCGCGACGCTCAGGCCCCTTGTACGTCAGTGAACGAAGAGAGGCCCTACTTTACTGGGTGCGCAGTGTCCAGCACAATGAGTTTGCGGAGGACATCCACCGCCTTCAAACTGGCAAAATCTGCTCCGTCAGACTCCAGCGGCTGTCACCTCTCATTAAAGATGAGCTCCTTAGAGTTGGTGGACGACTGTCCCATGCGTCTATCCGATATGACGCGCAGCACCCGCTCATACTTCCCAGCTCTAGCCCACTTGTAGACCTTATCATTGACCACTACCACAAAATACACTGCCATCCTGGCGCTGACACTTTACACGCTATCCTACGCCAACAATTTTGGATATTGTCCGCGCGCCGCATTATTAGACACCGAGTTTTTAAATGCATTAGATGCTTTCGATGCCGGGCCCAGCCGCAAGCGCCCTTCATGGCCGACCTGCCAGCCGATAGAGTTACGCCTCAGCCAGTTTTTAGTCAAGTCACGACCGATTTTGCCGGACCATTCCTCGTTAAATCTAGTACCCTACGTAATGTTAAACTCTTAAAAGCGTACTTTTGTATATTCGTGTGCCTCTTGACTAAGGCGGTTCATTTGGAACCGGTCTCGGACCTCAGCACGGAAGCGTTCCTCGCGGCATTACAGCGTTTTATAGCACGCCGCGGTGCCCCGGTTCTCATCCGCTCGGACTGCGGTACAAATTATGTAGGCGCTAAAAATCAGCTCATCGAAGTACAAAACTTTCTTGCCTTAAACAATGACACGATTGCGCACAAGCTCGCTGGTCAGCACATTACTTGGTTGTTGAACGTCCCTAAGGGACCATGGTTCGGTGCGTTACATGAGATCAACGTAAAATCAACAAAGCAACTTTTATATCGCGTAATTGGCGAACAACACCTCACATTCGAGGAATTCTCCACACTTTTAGCTCGAATTGAAGCGGTCCTCAACTCAAGACCTCTCTGCCCACTTTCGTCTGATCCTTCAGACTTTGAGCCGCTTACAGCCGGACATTTCATTATAGGCCGCCCACTAACGGCCCTTCCCGAACTATCCGTGGAAGATAGGCCGATCTCCACACGTAGGCGATTCCAGATGGTACAGGCCCTTTCCCAGCGCTTCTGGACGCTGTGGACCCAGTCCTACCTGCATACCCTTCAAACCCGCTCCAAATGGTTGTCCCCATCCTTCCCTCCCCGAGTCGGCGAGCTCGTCCTCATCAAGGAGGACAACCTGCCTGCACTCCAATGGAGACTGGGGCGCATTGCTCGCACCCTGCCTGGGAAGGATGGCGTAGTGCGGGTGGTGGACCTGGACACCGCGAATGGACATCTTCGGAGGCCTGTATTCCGGATCGCCAGGCTCCCATTGGATGAGTTCACCCTGGCCCCCGGAGGATGTTCCCGCCAAAGCCGGGACGGCCATTCAAACTATACCGCCATCGGTAAGGCGGTTGTTGACGACCGCGTCCGCCTATCTGCCGCGGCGCCACCGCTGCGCGACCCGCAGCCGCTGGCTTCGTGAGATACCGCGCCGACGAGTCTGTCTGTGAACTACCGCGAGACGCCCACAAAATACGCGCGCTGGTATCTGCCCTTATTTATAGTGACTCCTGAACCTAATGTGAAGAGAACGCCTGAGTGCCTGTGATAACGTAAAGTGACTTTGTGCTGTGCCGTGACAAATCGCCTACATCGCCGCCCGCCAGCTCGCTGCCCCGTCTCCTACAGTTGCCCGATCACCCATCATCATCCCAGGTAAGCCTTCCTACCTACCTACCTACCAGTTCCCTACGTCGCGTAATCGCCACTCAGACGTGGCGACTACAATTTTGTAATCCCGTTTAAACCGACCGTTCACAACTTCAACCACCCATCTACATAAAGTGACCAATCTAGACTTATTAGCTTTAAGTGTGGATAGTTGAGGACCTTCATTTGCACTACGTGTCTCAGGCTTGTAGATTGAGTATCCTAAAGACCGGAGTAATGGAAGAGAATCTCTAAATTCATTATATCCGCATCAGATGTTGTGGCTGGGTATGGCCCATATACATCTAAAATATGACCATCAGTGGCCACAATTAAGAATGGCTTAACTAAATTACGGAATTTATGGAGACTGTATGTCTTTTTCTGGAAGAGATAATTTGATGATTTTTGAATATAAATATAAGTACCATCAAATATTGCTATAAGATTATTCGAGGTTGTTCCAAAGAGCCCTTGTGGTATTGAAAGATTCCTAGATTGGAATTCTTCCCTTGTTATATGTTCTGTGCCTAAATGTAGTGGAACATAATTGGATATTAAACAATTTCTTGTTTTATTTGTGTAAGATTTAACAACACTCGTAGTTATTTGAAAAATACTTGCGATTTGAGAAAATGGTTCTCCTGTTCTAATTTTAACAAGGTGCAAGCCTAATGCACATTTTTTCTTTTTCAAGTTAACTAAACCATTCTCAATTGTACGAGACAGTAGCATGAAGTTCAGTATTGTAAGTCCTGTCCAGTATTGACACAGGCCATCATTCATGTTTTCGACATCTTCGAAATTAAACACTTCCGTACTGTTTTCTGACAATAAACTTAACATCTCTTCAATTTGTGAAGAAGTAAATTCATTCATGAATTCATATTCATTGAGTATTTCCCAATTGTACAGACGTATATGTTCCTGACACACACGTGAATTTGAAGTAACAAATACTTTATAATTTACCAAAATATTTTTCTTTACATACACAGGAACACGTTGGCGCTGTTCATTAAAGCATTCTGGCACAAAACAATGATTGGGAGTGTCTGGAGTGCGAGTATATAAACTAAGATTTATTCGTTCAACACTTAGTTGCTGTGGCTCATTACTATCTTGTTCTGGCACTGGCTCAACAATTTGTTGAGGCACAGGTTTCTGGACATCTTCTATAGTAGTATTGGCATGCAATACTCTGCGGTGAGCATGTTGCCAACAGGCATTACAAATTCTAGCATCTTGAGGAATCTAAAACAATTAGAATCAATTCTTAATTTAATCTATTTGTTCTTAAAATCTACTAAAAGGATTAAGCTTGTCTGTTGCCACTTGGATGTAGATAAACAAAACATATCTAACCCACAAATGAAACAATACCATAGTAAAGTATACAGAAAGATTTAAAAATGTATCTTATATAAACCCTTCAAAAGAGCAATTTCTAAGTCTTAACTTGATTAAGACACATTTGTGGGTTTGATCCATTTTTGCATAACCACATTTAATACACAATTAATTTTTCTGATCAATTAATTGATTTCAAAATCACAATATGAAAAAGACAACAATACAAAAATTAATAATTCTTAAGTGAATGAGAAACATATTCTTTCTAAATTGACTCTAGCTAGGTGTGCTAGGAGACGCCCCCGGCAAAAATCCGTTGTCTCTTACTCGTAACACAAACATTCAGTTGCTTACTTTGATACCATGACAATTGGTGTGGGCAAACATTCATATTTTATAAATATAATATTCTTTTATTGATATACATACCTCACGAGGAAGGATAAGTCCTGCCACATAAGTCCTTTCAGGATTTCCCTCAGGCAAAGGACGAGAGCGTCTTCCACTTCTTGGTGCTATAGAAATTCCACAGCTTACACAAATCAATTGATGTCCAACTTGCTGCTCAGGTGTACCTTGGTTATTAATTGATTCAGCAATAACCAAATCAAAGCATTCTTCACACAATTGGTCTGCATTTGATACCTAAAACAAAATATTCATTATTTGAATAAAGACCAATTAACAATGTTCATAATATTTTGCTTTCAACACCCCTAATGTGGTGTTGATAAATAAGGGAAAAATAGGTCAGAATTAAGGTTGAAAAAGTAAGTATGGGTTACAGCAACCACTGAGTAACTTATCGCTGTATGAGAAGGATAGGTGTTGCATAACAAATATAACAGTGAAGTTACTGACCTCTCGAGCAGTCCACTCTTCAATTATAGAAACACTTTCTGGAGCCATGTCTAATATGTCAAAAGATTGGCTATTCGCTCTTAAAGCTAAAACACAGTGCCATGGTTATTATAAGAATAGCCAAGTGTATCTGAAAATAAACCAAAAACGATAAATCATAAGATACGCCTGTAGGTATAGTCCGCACAGTCTGAATAGGTTCAACTTAGATGTAGTGCAAGGAGTTTTAGAATAGGTTATAAAATACACACGAAAAACGTATCAGGCTGTACATTATACACAAAAAACGGTATCAGGCTATGTTAAAATCTACATCAAAACATAAAAAGTAAGAATCATCACTAACTAACCAACAGACTTTGGAAAAAACGCAGATTTCAAATCGTTCGGTAAAATCGAGAGTCCAAAAGCACAGCACAGTCAACGTCAGGCAAGGTTCAAGTCAGGGGAAGAAAAGCAGGTTTCAAATCGTTCGGCAAATTCGAGAGTCCAGAAGCACAGCACAGTCAACGTTAGGCAAGGTTCAAGTTAGGGGAGTAAGCTTAGGTCGTAAAAGATCTCAAAACAATAAACGCAACGAAACACAACGAGCAAGTAGAACGTGTGGTAGCCGTCTGATCTGATATTATCTGAGGATCTGATGGATGACATTATTTCAATATTGAAAAGTGACGTTTTCAAAACGTCATACATACGTCATTAATTGCGTTTTATTATCGAACAAGTAACTATTCTAATACATAGATTGAAAAAGACACCCTGACTATTTGTATAGCGCTGTCTCTTTCACACAGCACTTACAGCAAAAATAAAACGTTGTTCATTTGAATCGCAGGTGTTGCCAATTATATAGACTGTTGCTATTTAAAGCAAAAAAAATAAACTTGTTTTATTAAATAATAAAAAAACGGGGGTCTTTAAAATATTTTTGCTTCCATTTATAAGATGGAGATAATTTAGTCTTCTGATTTTAACATAACATGCTTTGGTTCAAAGAGTTTTGATTTTAGTACCAAGCTCCATACAAAAAAAACCATGTCCTTTCAAAATAATATTTTTAAAACGCTGAAATCTAGATGGCCAAATGTAAAAAATAAGAAACTAAAAAGTTTGATTGAATTATGTTGATAAGTTGCATAGCAACGAAGCAAAAATAAGTTGTCAGATACGTTAAACCGTAACCAAAACACAATATTTAGTAAATAGAAAACAATTAAGGTGAGATAAATGTAAATATTACAAGAAAAAACGCATAATAAGATTATCGAAGTGATCCGAAACTTGTGGGATACGTAAAAGTGTTGAAAAATAGTGTCCGAAGTTTCGTGATTTAGATCACGTAAGTAAATGTGTTTAGATAAAGGAATTGCGATGTATGTAGTGTAGTGTGTAGTTACTAAATCATTATGTATCGTTGCAGAAGCGAGGAAAAATAAAGGCAAATATATAACTAAGACAAATGTCAAAATATGAGATGATTACATGAAATTAAAAGGTACCTGGGAAGTGGATAAGGTAAGTGGTTTCACCACAAGGTGCAAAAAATAATCGACAACGATTTCTACGTGGATGACCTGCTGACGTCGTTAGATGACAAACACGAATTACTAGAATTGTGTAATAAAACTTCCCAGGTTCTGCAATCTGCCTGTTTTCCTTTGAGAAAGTGGACGTTCAACTTTAAAGGCGATCAATCGTTAACTCCATTCAACGAATCGAAGGAGTTATCGTTAGGAGAGAACGGTCAGTGTAAAACGTTAGGCTTGGGTTGGTACAACGCGTCTGATGAGTTTCATTTTAACACACAATTTAAAGATGATACTTATTCAAAGGTTACGAAACGTGCAATTCTGTCACACGTTTCACAAATTTTTGATCCGCTGGGGTTGCTTAGTCCAACTATTGTTTTAGCGAAAGTTTTACTACAAAAGCTTTGGTTATTAAAAATAGACTGGGATGATGAGGTGCCGCGAGACGTGTTGCGTGTGTGGACGCGGTTCGTGGATGGGTTGGCAGCGCTAAGCACCCTGCGCATCCCGCGTCATGTTATAGGTACCAACGCTATACGTATAGAATTGCACATTTTTACCGATGCTTCGCAGACAGCGTACGGCGCTTGTATTTACGTGCGTACAGTAAGTGATAATGACACGGCAACGGTAAGATTGTTGAGTTCGAAAAGTAAGGTCGCCCCTTTAAAGCCTGTAAGTATTCCACGGCTAGAGTTATGTGGTGCTTTACTCGGGGCACGGTTATATGACAAAGTACACAAGGCACTTCAACGTCGCTTCGACTGTGTTATGTTTTGGACTGACTCAACAATCGTTTTAGGCTGGTTACACATGCCACCAAATTTACAAAAAAACATTTGTACAAAACAGAACTGCCGAAATACACGAATTGACGGGAGAACTTCCATGGCGTCATGTGAGCGGCAAGGAAAATCCAGCCGATTTAGTTTCACGCGGAGTTCGGCTGGAGGATCTTTCAACTACTAACTTATGGTGGGAGGGCCCGTCTTTCCTCCGCCAGTCGGATTTCAGCTGTAGCGACGTTCCTTTGCCATCACCTGACACGCAGGATGACTTGCCCGAGTTGAAACATAGGGTGACCCATTCTTTCGTTACAGAAAGACTTCGCAAGTCAATTTTTCCTTTTAACAGATTCTCTCAATTCAATCGCATGAGGCACGCTGTCGCATATGTACATCGCTTTATTTATTACACGCGCAATAAAGGTAGTGAGCGAACAGGTGTTCTCACTGTGGATGAGTTGGGGGAAGCTGACACAACGCTGGCTAGAGTGGCCCAATTGGAATCGTTTCCAGAGGAGTATCAGTTACTTAAAAAAAATGGTTTATTACCAAATAAGCACAATTTATCTAAATTAAATTTATTCTTAGATGAAAATAAAATAATCCGCATCGGTGGTCGCATTACCAATTCGCCTGACTTCTTCTTACATAAAAAGCACCCGATTCTCCTTACCTCTAAACATCATATGTCTTTGTTGATTTTCCAACACGAGCACAAGAGTTTGTTACACGCAGCTCCACAGGCACTCCTGTACAATCTGCGAGAAACATGGTGGACTATCGGCGGTAGGAACCTTGCGAGGAGGGTAGTACAGGACTGCGTTGTGTGTAAACGGTTGGCGAGGCAAAACTCCCTCACCTATAATGAGTAATTTGCCGAAAGAACGACTGACTCCAGGTTTCCCTTTTATGTGTACCGGTGTGGACTACGGTGGACCAATGCTCATACTGAATCGCAAGGGCAAAGGTGCTAGAACAACAAAATGTTACGTTTGCATTTTTATTTGTTTCGCTACTCGCGCAATACACTTGGAACTCGTCAGCGACTTATCCACAGATGCTTATTTATTGGCACTCAAGCGTTTCATATCACGGCGAGGCAAACCTACTGAAATCGTTTCTGATAATGGCCGCAATTTTGTGGGTTTGATGAACGATTTCAAAAGGTTATTAATAGCTGTTCACCTGAAATTTTAGATTACGCTATTAGTCAAGACATCAAATTTACTTTTATTTCACCGTACGCTCCTCATTTTGGTGGTTTATGGGAGGCAGTAGTAAAATCCTGCAAATATCATTTAAAACGTGTTGTAGGTAACGCACATTTAACCTTCGAGGAATTCAGCACGGTGTTAACACAAATTGAAGCCGTTCTGAACTCCCGTCCTCTAAGCTTTATGTCCACAGACCCCAACGACTTCACTCCTTTAAGTCCAGCTCACTTTCTGGTTGGCCGACCACTCACTGCGCCTGCCAGCGATGACATCACTGAGGTTCCTGCAACTCGGCTCACACGCTACCAACGAGTGGAGCAGATCCGCCAACACTTCTGGTCTCGATGGGCGAAGGAATACGTGTCCGAGCTCCAAACGCGGACAAAGAAGCTGAGGGATGCCACTCCACTGACACCGGACATGCTCGTTGTCATCAAGGATGACAATCTCCCACCCTTGAAGTGGCGGCTTGGAAGAATCGACAGAGTAATTCCAGGAATGGATGGAGTGGCCAGAGTGGCTGACATCCGGACTGCGTCTGGAGTTGTGAGACGCGCATATAGCAAGATTTGTCCCCTACTCGACCACTAGTTCCAGTTGAGGGGAGTCTACTTCTTTTGAAAGCTGGTGCTTCCAAGGCATGTTCAAGCCTTCATGGAGTAGTATGGAGGAGGAGAATTGTACGCACACTACATAGAGGGCGCCACATAATTTAATTGTATTTTTAACTGCGACAACACTTTGTTCGTCGTCTATTGCATTATATCCGTTTCCCGATTTTTTATATATAATTTAAAATCTGCATATCATCACAAACACTTTTGTATCGCAACGACTTGTAACTGTTCGCAAATCATTAAACTATTGCACGGATCACCAATTCTCATTTCTCCTCAAGAGCTTCATAACTATAAAAAGCGCAAACATCTATACATATAGGCAATAAAACCTATAAAACACGCCGCTTCGCTGTTATACCCGTCCCGTACCGTCGTACAATCGAGAGAGCGAGAGAGAAGCCGCGAGAGAGAAATACCTGGCCTTAAGCGACGACGCGCGACGTGGAGCGTGCGAGCCGAGCGGCAACCTTTACTGTCATACGCCTAGGCGGCCTTCCTGGGAGGCACGCCAGCCGAACGTACCTAAACTGCAGCACCCCACTGGTACAAGTGGGGTAAATGACCCTTCATGCACATCTAGCTGGCACAGACCATAATCTACTCTACCTACCTAATCTACCTACCTAACTAATCTACCACCAGTTCGGATTTTGGGAGAGCCTTCGACCGAGAAGAGCTTGCAAGAAACTCAGGAGGCCTTACTTTTTTCTCCCTCTAAGTAACAATGTTACTTTACAGTGTCATAGATCTAATTAAGTAGGTACAATTAATTAAACATAATTAAGTACAATTTGTACGCATCAATAAAATTAATAATAACTAAACTAAATAATTTCAACAATTCATAATAATTGAATGAAAGAATAGTTAATAATAGACTAAAAATACTAATAATAAACACTAAATAACACACTCTACAGAGTAGACTTATTTCCATGCATTTTTGTCTGCAACATAGTCATTGATCTTATAATAAGCTTTCGCAATTAACACACGTTTAATGTGCGTTTTGAATTTGTTGTCTGTCAATGCAGTGATGTCGTCAGGTATTTTGTTATAAAAACGAATTGAAAATAAAATAAAATAAAATAAAATATACTTTATTCTCTTTAAAATTATAACAATTATTTAGATTCGTCAAAAAAAAATTGTATGTCAAAAGCTTAGGTCAAAAGTCAAACTAATTTATCAAAGGTATCAAAATCTAATACATTTTTAAAAATCTAGTTACCTAGGGAGCAATTCGTGTCACTGCCAAGCAGCCTTGTCATTAAAGAAATTGTCAAAACTATAATACGCCTTTTGGCACACTTTACATTTTATGAATTTTTTAAATTTATTAGCTGATAAATTTGTTACCTCAATTGGCAATGTATTATACATGCGAATACAATTCCCCGCAAATGAATAAGTTATTTTGTGGAGCCTATAATTGGGAGTAGCCAGTTTATCCTTATTTCTTAAGTTCAAATTATGTCTATCACTATTCTTCACAAACTTACTTTTATTCTTATGGGTATACAAAAAATTTTCATAAATATACTGTGAGTACACTGTAAGAATACCGATTTCTTTAAATTTGTCTCCTAATGACTCCCGAGACTTCATACCATAGATAGTCCGGACAACCCTTTTCTGCAACACAAAGATACATTCAATGTCGGCAGCGTTACCCCACAGTAGTATGCCATATGTCATAACACTGTGGAAGTAGCTGAAATAGACTAGACGCGCTGTTTTAATGTCTGTGAATTGCCTGATCTTTTTTACGGCATAGACTGCAGAACTCAGTCTGCCCGAAACTTTCCCGATGTGAGGCCCCCATTGTAATTTGGAATCTAACGTTATGCCCAGAAAGACAGTCTCATTGACCAATTCTATTTCATTGTCCTTAACCTTAAGCCTAACATTAGGTAGAGTAAATCTAACACATTTGGTTTTATTTCCGTTTAACAGTAAATTATTAGCATTAAACCAGTGGACTACTCTAGAGAGGGCATTGTTTACGTCGTCAAGTTCGCATTGTCCACGTTTAACTTTAAATATTAAAGACGTGTCATCAGCAAACAAAACTATCTCGTGATCGTCTCTTATGAGGTGAGGGAGATCATTTATGTTATCTAGAAACAGAAAAGGACCCAAAATTGAGCCTTGCGGCACCCCTATTGTAATAGCAGAACCAGGTGACTGTTTACCATTTATTACTACTTTCTGGACTCTATTACTAAGGTAAGATGAGATAAAATCCAAGGCCGTCCCACGGATTCCATAATGATCAAGCTTCCTAATTAACGTCTGATGCTGGACGCAATCAAATGCTTTAGATAAGTCACAGAATACACCATAGACATCATATGACTCATTCCAGGCTTCATAAATACTCTCTAATAACTTAATTCAAGCATCAGTAGTAGACCGACCGCTTGAGTTGCATATATAAGATTTACTACTTTTGCTAAGTCTCAACTTTAGAGCACACAGTTTGTTCCTGTTCCTTGTGTTATATCCGTGAACCTCATTGTTTCTGGTATAAAGGTGTAGATTTTTACGAGCGTACATAATATTTACAAATATGTACAAGGACGGTAAAGTAATGATATCTATATCTTTAAATAATTCCTTTAACGAATCACGTGCTTTTAACTGATATATAAACCGAACTGCTCTTTTCTGGAGAATGAAAATTCTACTAACGTCTGCTGCCGTTCCCCATAGTAGTTATCCATATGACATAACGCTATGGAAATAAGCAAAATAAACCAGTCTAGCAGTAGACTGATTTGTAATTTTTCTTATATTTTTAACAGCAAAAGCAGCCGAACTGAGCCTCTTTGCCAGACCCTCGATATGAGAACCCCACTGTAATTTAGAGTCTATCCTAATACCAAGAAAAGACGTTTCATTAACGATTTCCGAATCTAATTCAATATTTAACTGACTGAGCCGTGTATTAGGTGGAGAAAATTTAAGAAGAATTAGCATTAAGTGCTAAGTTATTAACAGAAAACCATTGTGATACTCTGTTAAGTGTTTCGTTAATTTTTCCTTCTCCAACCTTTAGGTCTTTCCTATCTAAAGAAAATATTAAAGAAGTGTCGTCAGCGAATAACGCTATTTCCGACATTTCCTTATCCACGAATGGAAGGTCATTTAGATAAACACGAAACAGAAAAGGACCGAGAATAGATCCCTGGGGTACCCCCATTTTGACTATCGAACCTCCTGATACTACATTATTTATACCTACTTTCTGACTTCTATTGTGCAGATAAGATTTTATTAATTTTAGTGCATTACCACGAACGCCATATTGAAATAATTTACCAACTAAAGTTGAATGATCAACACAATCAAAGGCTTTAGAGAGGTCGCAGAAAATACCTACTGTATCCTGCGAAGATTCCAAAGTGTCAAGTACGTTTTTGACCAGTTTTGCTCCAGCATCTATAGTTGACCGTCCTTTCGTGAAACCAAACTGATCACTGTGTAAAATTTTATTCATTCTAAAGTGTGCATTCATTTGCGTATAGATTAAAGATTCGAAAATTTTACTAAGTACCGGAAGAACCGAAACCGGTCTATACTTAGCAGCGTTAAATTTATCACCTGATTTAAAAATGGGAGTTACTTTACTATTTTTCATCAAATCTGGAAATGAACCTACTTCGATACATTTATTAAATATTCCTGCTAAAAACGGTGCGATTACTTCTTCTATAAAGGTAAAGTCAGAAAGAAGTGATCAGTTTCCAATCAACTTTGGTGTCCCACAGGGGAACATCCTCGGCCCTACTCTATTCATTATTTACATGAATGACATCCATGATCTGTCGTTGGCGAATGCCGATGTGATATGTTATGCTGATGATACTGCTATCCTCTTTAACGGTAACAACTGGATAAATGCATTTCATGTAGCCGAGGCTGGACTGTCATCCATCAAAAGCTGGCTCAGGAAGAATCTACTCACACTAAATTCTACAAAAACAAATTATGCATGTTTTCACAAATCGTCTATTTCCGGACCACCGGTTGGAGGCAATATTAAAATTCATTCTTGTGACTTGGTTTCCCCTCTGCACTGCAGCTGCGATTCCATCTATCGTACCGACGTTACCAAATATCTGGGTATTATGATCGACGAACATCTCTTTTTCAAAAGTCACATCCAGTGTCTCTCAAAACGTATTAGAAAAATATCCGGCGTTTTCGGAAAACTTAGAGAATCTGCTAACAAAGAGCTGCTTATTGCGATTTATAAAGTTCTGTGTCAATCTATTACTGGGTACTGCGTCTCGGTCTGGGGTGGTGCCACCAAAACGACTTTACTACAGGCCGAAAGAGCAAACAGATTTCTGCTCAAAATCATGTTGAAGAAACCTTATAGACACCCAACAGCAGAACTTTATAAGGAAGCTCAAGTTTAGACGATTCGCCAACTATTTATACTAAAATCCTGTCTGAAAGCGCACAAACGGCTTATCACTTCCGATAACTACAAGATACTTTTAAATAAACGTAATTTCAGAATCCCAATCCCGTCTGTAAACTCACAATTTGCTACCAGATTTGGCGACACAGTTAGAGCTCGTGTTTACAACGCAATGGTAAGGGCTTGTGACATAAGGAACTGTTCAGTCTCAGAAGCAAAGAATATTTTAATAAAGTGGCTGCTTGAGAATTCTTATATTGAAACTGAAGCACTCCTCAGTCGATGTTTTTAAGTTTATTATTTATTAAATATGTTAGCTTATTTTTTAATTTATTTTTTTGCATGTTCATTTTATTCATGAAGCTTAATCTCACATTTTAAAATTCAAATCTTGCTTTGTTTTTCTTTAGTTTAGCTTCTGTTAGTCTCCGATATACCATGTCCGATGTTTTTCTCAGTAGGTGTAGATAATTCAGGTCGTAAGACCAAACAAATTGTAAATTGGCTTCCCAAAATTCAGGCACTGCCTAGCTTGGGGGCCTCTGATAAGCTCTTTGACTTAATCTACCTATGCACATTTTTAAATTATGTATTTTTATAGCAGAAGGAGGCAAACGAGCAAGCGGGTCACCTGATGGAAAGTAATCACCGCCGCCCATGGACACCCGCAAAACCAGAGGAATCGCAGGCGCGTTGCCGGCCTTTAAGGAAGGAATAGGCTCGTTTCTTGAAGATCCCTAAGTCGTAACGGTCCGGAAATACCGCCGCCGAGAGCTGGTTCCACAACACTGTAGTTCGAGGCAAGAAATTTCTTGAAAAACGCACAGTAGTAGACCGCCATCCGTCAAGGTGATGTGGATGGAATGACAGTCGATTGCGTGTAGTGCGGTGAAGGAAATTAGCGGCAAGGATCAAGCCGAACAATTCCTCAGAACACTCCCCATGATATATACGGTACAATATACAGAGAGACGCAACGTCTCTCCGAAGAGCCAGTGGATCGAGCCGACCTGAAATAACCACGTCGCCGACAACTCGAGCAGCTCTGCGTTGAATGCGGTCAAATGGAAGGAGTTGGTATTGGGGTGCTCCTGCCCAGAGATGGGAGCAGTATTCCATATGCGGCCTGACCTGTGCTTTATACAGTTGTAAACGGTGGGCCGGCGTGAAATACTGACCCTCTCTATTAAGCACACCCAGCTTTTTCGAAGCTAATTTAGCTTTACCTTCCAAATGACCACGAAACTGAACGTCACTCGAAATATCGACGCCAAGGATTCCAATAATCGGATTGGTATCAAGGGGAGCTCCCTCAAAGTTCAGAGGTACGACGAAGGGATGTTTTTTCGCGGTAAATGCGCAAACTTGTGTTTTGGAGGGGTTAAAGCGGACTAGGTTATGTCGGCCCCAATCCGAGACATGACTTAACATGTTCTCGGTGTCAGTCACAAGTTTATTCCGGCTCTCGATGACGCTTTCCAGAGAAATATTAGCTCGCCCGGTGTAGAGCGTGTCCCCAGTACTGTCATCCGCATAGCAATGAATGCTGTTGTTATGCAGCATGTCATTGATATGCAGAAGAAACAAAGTAGGGGACAACACACACCCCTGCGGGACTCCAGCATTCACGGGCTTCATGTCGGAGCACGAACCGTCGACTGCGACTCTGATGCTACGTCCAGTAAGAAAGCTGGCAACCCATGAACACAATTTCTCAGGAAGCCCGTATGATGGAAGTTTAGAGAAAAGAGCCCTGTGCCAAACCCTGTCAAAAGCTTTCGCTACGTCCAAGCTAACTGCCAGTGCCTCCCCCTTACTCTCGACTGCCTCCGCCCATCGGTGAGTAAGGTACACTAAAAGATCACCAGCCGATCGACCGCGACGAAAACCATACTGGCGATCACTTAGTAGCTGGTTCTCTTCTAGGTACCCTAAGAGCTGGCGGTTTATAATGGACTCCATTACTTTGGAGTGTAAAGAGGTAATAGCTATTGGCCTGTAGTTAGACGGATCTGAGCGATCGCCTTTTTTTGGAATCGGGTGGACAAGGGCTGTCTTCCAAGAGCTCGGGACGACGCCAGTGGTGTAAGAGAGCTGGAAAAGGCGCGTTAGAACTGGTGCCAATTCAGGAGCACACGTCCGAAGCACAGTGGGTGGAACTGCATCAGGCCCACTCGCCTTATGGATATCAAGGGAAAAAAGAGCCTTACAAACTGACCTTTGCAGGAACTGAACGTTTGGCATTGTACAAGCGCAATGCGGTATGGTTGGTGGAGAGTTTTCCCCATCGTCCAAGGTCTAGTTTGATGCGAAAAGAGAGCCCAAGAGATCGGCTTTCTCCTTTGCAGTATAGGCCAGGCAGTCATCGGTCTTGTGCAATGGTGGTAGGGACGGCTGACAAAAAATCCCTAAGATAGCTTTGGCGAGAGACCAGAACGCACGCGTCCCCGAAGTAAGACGCACTAGCCTCTCGCCAATTCTACCTATGAATGATGACTTCGCCTTGGCAATGTCCTTCTTAAAGGATCTGGCGGCAAAGTTGTACTTCTTTCTGAGCGCACTGGTGTTTGGATCCTTTGATGACACCGCATTAGCCCAGGCTTGGTAATGCTGTCGCTTTTGGCGAGACGCTATTTTGCAGCAACGACCAAACCATGGTTGGGACTTGCCGCCAATGGGAACCACAGAGTTTGGAATGAAAAGTTCCATTCCCTGCAGTATCACATCAACGACAGAGTCAGCGGCGACATCAGGATCATCCAGCGAGAAGCAAACTCGCCACCACGGTACCTATTTTAGTGCAATAAATATATTATATATTCTATAATAGGCTCCAAAACTGTCACAGAGAGACCCCATAAATCTTGACCCCATAAAACTGTATTGATTTGCGTTATTTACGCCTATTTAAAAAAATATTTTTTAGCACAATATATCTAGTAGTGATGATAATCTAATAAAATAATAATTATTTTATTAGCCCTTATGTTTTGTTTGATTTGTCAAATTAAATTTAAATCATGTGCAAATTTCAATTAAAAATGTACCTATTTATTTCATCCATCAGACTTAAATCTAGGCAGCTTATTTAATAGCAGTTTCTTCAAGGCCAGTGTTTACAAGGAACAGCACCTTTTAGATAAAATATTGGTTTGAATAAAAGATTTTTGGCTGGCGACGTGCTACGCACGCACATCGCCAATGTTCTGATTTTTATCTTTATAGAAGCACCGACAAACTCTGGAGTTTTTCGACATATTTCGACATAGTCTCGACATACTATTGGTGAAATCAGATCTTCACTACGACCAGTAGTTTTTGAGATACAGGTGGCCATGCCAGGATGAGCGCTTATCCTGGCATGGCCACCAATGACGCCATATAACTTTTGAACGGTAGACCGATACACTCTGATATTTGGCGACGTACTTCGACATACTCTCGACATACTATTAGTGTAATCAGATCCTGGCATGGCCACCAATGACGCCATATAACTTTTGAACGGTAGACCGATACACTCTGATATTTGGCGACGTACTTCGACATACTCTCGACATACTATTAGTGTAATCAGATCTTCGCTACGACTTGTAATTTTTGAGATACAAGGTGGCCATGCCAGGATGAGCCTCATCCTGGCATGGCCTTCAATGACCCCTTATAACTTTCGAACGGTAAACCGACAAACTCTGATATTTGGCGACATACTTCGACTTACTCTCGACATACCATTGGTGCAATCAGATCTTCGCTACCACCAGTAGTTCTTGAGATACAAGGTGGCCATGCCAGGATGAGCCTCATCCTGGCATGGCCACCAATGACCTCTTATAACTTTTGAACGGTAGACCGACAAACTCTGATATTTGGCGACATACTTCGAAATACTATCGACATACTTTCTATAAAGTCAGATTTAGAGTTGGTGATGGTGGCCATGCCAAGATAAGCCACACTTTACGCAGCACCACACATCCGCTTTTATCGTAGAAAACCACTGAGTGGTGAAGTAATTTGTAAATCAATACTATCTACGAGTTTTTTCTGGCATCACGTTGACAATATCTAGCCATCTTTTTTAAATATAGCTTGGAGGTAAAAATGCCTAATTGCAAATAAATCTTACAATTTTTTATGTATCAATCGTTTACTATTTGAACTGTTCATGCATTCAGCGTAAATACTGATTGTTCGGACACGTTTCTTGCACAAATTCGAGCTTTTGTCGACTTTGTTTTTATGAAAGTCGGGGTTGCACTAATGTTTTCCCTCTATAAATAAACTATCCATTTTATAATTCAATGTCAACGAACCATTGCAATTGCTTCTAGTAACACGCCTCCAAATAGTCGTTCCATTTTGATTTGTTACATTTAAACAGAACTGATGCCCCGCACGCATTGAGTTAAACTAATAGAGAAGCAAACCTCATTACCGCGCGTCCTAAAAAATGTAACCACTATTTAACCGCGACGACGTAGCTTTGAAACCAATAAACATTTTAATGTAAACATATAACTGTCTCATTTACACAAGTCGCAAGAACCATGCTGTCACTAAAATTAGACAAAGACAGATACATAGTCATGCGCTGGCGGGCCAGTGTTGCCTGCCATATGAATTTTACCCCAAAATAAGAAAAAAAATAGAATATTTTTGAAAGCAATTGTTTTATAAAATACATGAATTTAAATAATACTATTATTATAAAGAGGAATTATTTGTTTGTTTGTTTGCATGTAGCCGATATACTCGGGAACTACTGAATCGATTTTAATATTATTTTTGACCATTAATATGCTACTATTTTAACATAATTAAAACTATGTTAGCAGGACAGGGCCTCAATCACACTTGTGATATAGTGAATTACACTATCAGCACGTACTCAATAGTACGTGATAATTAAGGTCTTCCTGATTGACAAGGCGTCCTTCCTCTAGTCACGTATAGATGTGATGTTAATTAGTATTTAAGATGATACACTAGAGGATAAAGAGGATTGATTCAACGCAAGACATTGTTTCATTTCGGGTCTCCGTCCCAACACCATTACATGGCGACCGTGACATGGTGTCACAAGTCCGCGCCGCGAAATCGCTAGTTGAAGTCTACAAAATATCAGGAAAATAGTGCTACACGGGCCTACAAGAAGGACGAAGGAAATAAGAAGAAAAACTGTAAGCCAAAATTGTTTAATTATGGGAAACCCACAATCTAAAGACAATATTATTGTCAGTCAATCACCAACTCAATCGGCGGCAGCATCAACTCCCTTGGCCGTTGGGATGCAACTTTCAGAGATCTTTTTACTGACCATCGTCGTTGTACTAGCGGGCTATATAGTACTTAGGCTGCTACGTTACTTCAACGCACGACTATTAGAAGAGGTAGAACGCAGAGCGGTTCGACGGGCAATTGGACCAGCACAGAACGTGTAAGCCAGCACGAATTAATATAACTATGCTACCAAGAATCTATGTGTGTGTGTGAGTGATTTTTTTTTCTAAAGTGTGTTCATGGCAAACCTGTCAGAACTCTTGAGTGAGCTTAAGGCTATTAGAGACTCTATTATTAAATTAAGTAAGGACAAACGTTATTCCGCTCAGGGGCAGAATAAGTTTTTAAGAGCAAAGGAAATTCAAAATATTTTTGAACAAATATCTGCAGACTTATGTAAAAAAGGGATAGATGCTGTAGAATTACAAATAACAAAAGCAATATCGTCAAAGTTTTTATGTAATTTTGAGGAAATCGAGTCACTCGTTAACCCGCATCATTCAGAAACGATCACAACCATGGCCACGTTCGATCTAAAAGTCGCGCTCACGCTCCTCCCAGTAGTAGATTGCGACGAAACGCAAATTAACCAACTAATAGACGGAATAGAGTATTATAGTAGTACCCTTAGAAACGAGGACCAGCCTCTGTTAATCAATTTTGTTTTAAAAACTCGTCTTTCTAGCAGTGCTAAAACAAAAATTAATAAGTCTTATGTGTCTGTGGCAGACCTAATAAAAGATATAAAAAATGTTTTAATTCCGATTAAATCATACACAGCCATTTTAGACCGAATGCTACGATGTAGGCAAGGAAACAAGACCATAGAAGTGTTTGGTAGTGAAATCGAAAAAATGTCCAACGATTTAAGTACAGCACAGGCTAATGGAGACGAGTCGGCATATAATTTATTAAAGCCGATTAATGAAAAAATGGCTATCAAGCGTTTCGCTGACGGCCTAAACAATGCTCGTACAAGCATTATAGTTACGTCTAGGTCCGTAAGCACAGTTAGGCAGGCAATAACTATAGCCTTAGAACAAGAAGACTCGGTAGTGAAACCACCAATAAACAATTATGTTAACTATGTTTCGAACCAGCGATTTGAAAAGATAAATAAAAACTATCATCAACAATATAATAAGTCACGTAACAACAACGCGACGAGTCAGCAAGGTCGGGGTCGTGCCTACTATAACTCGAATAGGTTTCAGGGTCAGCGCAACACCAGGTTTACGTCACCTCATAATAAACGTAGGAATGTACATTTCTTAGTTGACTCAGCAGAACAGTCTAATGACGAGAACGAAAGTGAACGTCAGAGTATACGTCAGAACGAACATCATAGCGATGATTTTTTTCGTTCTGAATAGCGCTGAGGTAGATATTTGTAGTTATGGTAGTGGTAATTACGTTTGTTTTACTTGTAGTCAAACTCAAATTTCTCTATTAGTAGACACAGGAGCAAGCATTTCAATTTTAAAGTTAGATTGGTTAAATAAACTCCGTAGCGTGTCCCGCGACGCAAAGCTAGTAAGGGATGAAATTAAGATTAAAGGAGTATGTGGGGATTTAGTATCAATAGGTTATGTTTATCTAGACTTATGTGTTAACAATTATAATTTTAGGCATAAGTTTTATGTGTTTAGCAACTTCCACTGTAAAAATGATGGAATTTTAGGAGGAGATTTTTTATTAAAATATAGTTGTAAAATTAACTATGAAAATAAGCTGGTTACATTACAGGATAAGATAAGTCTAGAATTAGGCTTAGGTAAAAACATAATAACGACTATTCCAGGGAGATGTGAGGTCGTAAAATATGTTTCGTCAGAGATAAAGGGCGAATGTGTCATTTTAGCGGAGGAAGTTATTGCAGGCGTATTTGTAGCAGGCGCCGTGGTAGTAGGAGACGGGAAAAAGATTCCGGTGCGATTTTTAAACACACGGGAAGAAGATGTAAAATTAAATAACTTTAGCCCGAAAATTAGAAAATACTCGGATTATTTCGTATGCTCTTTTGATACGGAAAACGGAAAATCTGTCGAGAGGGTTAAACAACTATTCGATTTTCTTAAATTAAAAACATATCTTGGTGATGAAGAGAGACGGTCTATTGAGAAAATATGTGCAAAATATGCAGATATCTTTCATATGCCGGGTGATAAGCTATCCGTTACAAACTTATACGAGTACAACATTAAACTGCAAAATGACGCGTCTCCTGTTTATGTCAAACCGTATAGAATACCGCACGCTCAGAAGGCTGAGTTAATAAAACAGGTAGGTAAATTGTTAGAAGAAGATATTATCGAAGAGTGTACCAGCGAATGGTCTTCTCCATTATTATTACTTCCGAAAAAAAGCTGACAGTAGCGGTGAAATAAGTGGAGAATCGTAATAGATTATAGACTTTTAAATAAAAAAATAGTAGACGAAAAGTTCCCGTTACCAAATATACAAGAAATTATTGACTCACTTTCGGGATGCTTATACTATTCTCATTTAGACCTCAGTTCTAGTTATTACCAGCTAGGGTTATCACCAGAACGTAGGAAATTCACTTCTTTTACAGCTGATAAGCAATATCAACTGAAAAGATCACCTATGGGTCTCAAAACGAGTCCTAGCGTATTTTCTAAACTTATGTCAATGGCTCTATCGGGTTTAAATCACGAGATATGTTTTCTATATCTCGATGACGTAATAGTTTTCGGGAAAAGCCTATCGCAGCATAATACAAATTTAATGAGTGTATTTGAGAGGTTTAGGTCAGTTAATTTAAAACTAAACCCTTGTAAGTGCGAATTTTTGAAGAAAGAAATTAATTATTTAAAGCATGTTATTACGCCAAACGGGGTGTTGCCAGACAACAGTAAAATCGAGGTCTTGGAAAAGTTCCCAGTACCTAAAAATGTAAATGAGATTCGTCGTTTTGTGGCTTTTGCGAACTTTTATAGAAAATTCATAAAAAACTTTGCCACAATAGTGTACCCACTAAACCGTCTTTGTAAGAAACATGTCGAGTTTCAGTGGACGGAAGAATGTGACGTGGCATTTCAGACCTTAAAAAAGTCACTTAGTTCATTTCCTGTCTTAGATTATCCAGATTTTGGAAAAGATAATGTTTTCCGGTTGCAAACCGATGCGTCAGGGGTAGCCTTGGGGGCTGTATTATCAAATGGAAATAATAAGCCCGTAGCTTATGCAAGCAGACAATTAAACAGTTCAGAAATAAACTACCCAACCATTCATAAAGAGTTATTAGGGGTAGTGTGGGCTATAAAACATTTTCGACCATATTTATACGGACGAAAATTTAAAGTATTAACAGATCATAGACCATTGGTTCATTTATTTAGCATAAAAGATCCTAGTAGCCGTTTAACTAAGTTTAGACTTTGTTTAGAAGAATATGATTTCGATATTGAATACATAAAAGGTTCCGAAAATGTAACGGCAGATGCCTTATCGAGAGTCATTATAACATCAGACGAGTTAAAAAATCTAAATTCAAATTTTTTGGGGGTAGTAACCCGTTCAATGAAAAGAACCATGGAGCAAAATAATGAACCCGCTACCTCTGGAAGTAGCAGGGTTGAGCCCCCTGTTGATCATAAGCAACCAAGAGTGGTAGATATTATGCAGAAATCACAAAATGATGTAAGGTTAGATATTTGTTCGTATGAAAACTTCGTGAAGTTGAGGAAAAAGAAAAGATACGTCTCACAGACGGGTGATATGTTATTTAGTGACTCTACTATTTACATAAATCAGGAATCTCTACTAACGGAGGCGCGCCGAGACGCAACGATAGGAGAACTGAGTGCATTATGTAAAAAATATAATATTGTAGAAGTCGTTGTGATTAAAAATGGGTTTAATAAAAAGTTTATTAAAATTTTTACCCAAACTTTCATGAAACATAAAGAATTACCGCGGTTATGTATTATTAATAACCAAGTTGAACATGTTACAAATAAAGACTTGATACGTGTTATACTAAATGATTATCATTTATTGCCGACAAGGGGTCATGTAGGCATAAATAAAATGACTAAGAATATTCGAAAAAAATATTTTTGGAGTAATATGCAAAAAGACATAACTGAATATGTGACTCGCTGTAAAGATTGCCAAAAGCAGAAATTTTGTAATAAAAATAATAAAGAGAAAATGGTAATAACCACTACTCACTACAGCATCTACTTCTTTTGAAAAATTATATTTAGATATTGTGGGGCCGTTGGAGGTCGATAATTTGGGTAATAAATACATATTAACAATACAATGCGAATTGACAAAGTTTGTAGAAGCTTACCCAATACTTGATAAGTCAGCTGAAACTGTTGCTAGGGTTTTTACTGAAAATTTTATTTTACGATATGGTACTCCCAGGGTTATTGCGACTGACTGTGGAACGGAATTTATTAATTCCACGTTAGAAACAGTATGTAAATTGCTAAATATTGATAAGTTAAATTCAACACCCTATCATCATGAGAGTATAGGTTCGCTAGAAAACTGGCACAAACATCTCGGATGTTACTTGAGAATACAAACACAGAATCAGTCGGCAAATTGGAGTACCTGGATACCATATTAGTGCTTTGCTTATAATAATTCTGTAAATACTAGTACCAAATACTCCCCTTATGAACTAGTTTTTGGGAAAACATGTAACGTACCTAGTAATTTAGTTAGTAAAGTTGATCCCTTATATGTATACGACAATTATCCATCGGAGTTAAAATTTAGATTGCAAAAAGCTCATAATGATGCCAGGAACAACTTATTAATATCAAAACAAAGTAGAAAAACTAATTATGATTTAGATTGTAAGGAAGTACACTACAAAAAAGGTGATCTACTCTTGTATAAGAATGAAAATTATAATAAATTGAATGACTTGTATTTAGGTCCATTTGAAGTTTTAGAAGAGCTACTCGTAGGTACTAATGTAAAAATATTAAAGAATAATAAAGAATATATAGTTCATAAGAATAGGACTAAGATATTTAGAAAATAAGAGTTTACTTTTCAGGGAAGGGATGCCTAGCCTTTTCAGGGGAGGTGTGATATAGTGAATTACACTATCAGCACGTACTCAATAGTACGTGATAATTAAGGTCTTCCTGATTGACAAGGCGTCCTTCCTCTAGTCACGTATAGATGTGATGTTAATTAGTATTTAAGATGATACACTAGAGGATAAAGAGGATTGATTCAACGCAAGACATTGTTTCATTTCGGGTCTCCGTCCCAACACCATTACACACTAAGCACCAACGATTTTACCAAAACTATACCTTTACTGTTCAGCCGACTTCGTATAGCGCTAACGCATGTGTCAAACGCGATAGCACTATAAAAGTACGTCTAACGACTACATTTCAGTTGTGGTTCGGTTGAGATTATTTAGCGTAATAGCCCCCCAGGACACGATGCGTTTTCTGAGTAAATGCTTACATAATGCTTGCGGTGCTGCGGCCGAATGTCAATCAGTACTAAGTAGGCCTTTGCTTGCAATGTGTGTCGCGATTTATCCCGTTGACATAGTTTTAATATGATGTTTATATGTATTTAAGTATGGATATCCGTTAACTAGCCGCCATAGTACAAGCTTTGGCTTAGTTTGGGGCTAGCTCATTGGTGTGATTGTTGAAATATCTTTATTTATTTATTATTTACTTTACGAAGATAAAGTTGCGAGGAACAGCTAGTATTATTTAAATAACATGTCTTGCTTACTAGATACATAAAAGTAAGAATAAGTAATGAAATAATCCTCCTGCCCCCGAAATTTTATCGTTTTCGTAAGAAGTAGTTAAATGTGTTCTGAATTACTAAACATAATTCCATTTTTTCATTTTGAGAAGTTAAGTAATTTATATGTCAATAATCTAGTCATAATCTAATTTTATGTAGGTATTTACTCATGCTGCATGATAAAATGTCACTATTTTAATGAAAAAAAATATTATAAATGTTCTTTTATAGTTTTTGCCCAGTGAATGGACATTTATTCGGCATATAGAAACATTTATCGGGCCTTTATCAAATGCACCCAAAACGCGCGAGCGTAAGCCCATCACTAGCCATAATGGTAGTTTATTTATACAAACAGTAATCAAACTCCGCTATGAAGTATTAGTTTTGTGTTTAGTCTCTTTTTTGTATGTTTTCATGCTATAATCTTGTTTTAAATATTTCTTCTCACGGCGTCCTGCATCTTTAGGCACCCTGCAAAATTGATCATATTAAATAGAAAATATAATATGATTATTAGATTATTAATTGATTAAATATACTACAAATTAATAAGATTGCATTAATCTCTGGAACGAAACTTAAAATATAATTACTATTTAAAATCGGAGGTTACAACTTCATCCATTAATTCATTTGTTTCTCCCTTTAAAGTGGGAAACCAAAACGAGGTTTTTAATGGCAACACTGAACATAAATCACAATATTTGTTATTTAATTATTTTTTGTGTGTGTTTTTACGTCAATATCAATACATTAACAATGTACATACGTATGGAAAGTAATTCCGCTTGAGTTATGATGGTTCTGAGACCTTTAATCGCACTCTTTCACTATGCATTTACGCATTTTCCGTCCGGTTCAACCTGGTTGGCGTCACACTGAGGACTGAACTGACATTAGCTAGGCATAAGGCTGTGGCCTTATGTGAGGTGGCAACGCTTTCGCGCGGTAATTGCTAATCTAGTGTATATATATCAATGCCCGCACGTAACAATTTTCTGCGTCCTCTTTCTGTTTCCATAAAATCGAAATCATTTCTATAGTCCCATTGCACTGACTTGTAGATGGTAATGACATTACCACAAAATTAAATAATATTTCCAAACTTTTTTATCAAAATAATTTTACGCTAACACTTACAATTAAATATTTTAACTGACATTGATTTATGTTGACATTCAACTATTTTTCGTATAGATCGTGATTGTAATAAATAGTATAATCAAAAAGGTTGGATTGACATTAAATCAAAGACATGGGAGTAGTTATCGAAAATCCAAAGTGTAGCACTTTTGATCTTACAATGATCATTTAAATTACAGAAGCTGTAAAGAACCATATTGATCCATATGACATGCACTATTTATTTAAGGTTCTTAATTGGATAAGGGTTAATGTTGTAATGCTTAAAATCGCTTCGTAAATAAGCCATTATTTCTCGTAAAAAGGAATGGATAAAAAATGGTTATTGTGGGTTATTCCTAAGAGATAGACATATGCCATCGCGGACATTTTTGTAGACCTTTTAAAGGTGTGTAATATTGTAGTACATTATTTTGATCAATCTCGTAGGGTTCAGCCAGCGTTTGCAATGTAAGCGAAACAATGTGTTTATTTACGACATCACATTAGAAACCTCTAAAATTATCAGTGTTTCTCTACTATATTATGCATGTATTATACATATAAACCTTCCTCTTGAATCACTCTATCTATTAAAGAAAAGCACATAATAATCCGTTGCGTAGTTTTAAAGATCTATGCATACATAGGGACAGATAAAAAAGCGGGAAGCGACTTTGTTTTATACTATGTAGAGATTATGTGATTGTTTTATTGATTGTCCTCAATAAATAAAATAAAAAAAATTATACCGAAAGTTTAATCAGAGACTAGGCAATGAGGAGAGTCCACTTTTCACCAAATAGCGACTGCACATGTGCTCAGCGTGACAGGTGGTGAGCCCATCGCCGCTCTATGCTTTTGGATATATTATGTGCAGTCTTTAGACGAAGAGAGGGGGTGGTAGTATGCTTTCACCGCTACGCACACAGCTTACGCAACACGGTTAGAATAAAGGCCAAACATCAAAAAAGAGTGATGACGTCTTTGCAAGAACATCTACCGTGACTAGTCAACTGACATGTTATAATTGCGACAAGGAAGGGCATATAGTAAGAAAATACCCTAAGGAAATAATAAAACGTAGAAAGTGTTGGCTTTATGTTCACGACGAAAACTCGTGTTTAACGAAGTCCTAATTTACGAATTCTAAAATACCAGCTACTTAGGTACATCTTTTAATACAGCGTTTGGTACCTACCAAAGCTGTATAAGTACCTATAATTTATATTCATATCAAAAATGAAGTGTAGATGCCTACCTACCTATATAAATTATAAAAAATTGGAGTATTTTTTGTGTATGTAAGCGGTGAATGTCCTCCGCCGCTCCGTCAGTCGGGCGCCGCGCGGCCCAAGCATCGCGCGCCGCCGCCGCCCACACGCGCGTACGCGAGCGCGACGCACGTGATGGACTCGTCGGAACTACAACTTTAATAAAGTGATCAACTGTAGTTTTGACTAATTAACGACACCACTAAATGTTGTCAGTCGTATGTGAAAAGTTTTTAGCTGTGTTTGGAACGCAACAAACTTTTTAACTACTTAAACTTTTACCCACAATTAAACTGATATAGCGAAGTTTCAGTTGGTACTACCTAATGATTAAGTGGTTCCTTAATTATTAGTCATCGTTACACGACTGAAAAAAAGAGGAAACGCTAACAAATTCAAAAAGTGTTTACGAACTTCAGTACCACCTACTTAGGTTCCTAATTTATATAGACGTAGGACCCGTTTTCGTAAAAGTGTATCTCGCGTTTAAAAGTTAGTTTTGGCGAGTTGTGTAGGGAATACTGGGCTTGGTGTGTGATGTGAGCGCCCGATGCGGGAGCCGGAGCGCGATGGCGCGCCGGCTGGTGCTGAACGGGCTGACGGCGGAGGTGGGGGCGGACGCCGGGGGCGCTGGGGGCGCGGGGGCGGCGGCGGCGGGGGCGGGGTCGCCGGAGGAGCTGGAGTTCTACCACGAACTGGAGCTGTACCGGCAGCTGCTGGCGCTGCCGCCGCGGCGCGCGCGCACGCCCGACCCCGCGCCCCCCGCGCTAAGACACGGTTAGTCTTCTGGCCTTCTCCTCGATATACATACATAGTTCATACGCTTACGACTATATTATTATCCCCGAAGGGCTTGCCTAGCAATGAGGATCGTAAAAGCAGGTACGCTGCGCCACTCCACCGCCTTTTAACCGCCTCTGTGGTCTAGTGGCTAAGCTACCTGTTTCAGACCCAGAGGTCCCGGGTTCGATTCCCAGCGGGGAGTACATCTTTGTGTGCTCGGTTTGGTTGGTGGTAGGGCTGTTAAGTCCGCCTGGCTAGCTACCACCATCTTATCTAAGTCTGTCGCCATAACAACGTTGTTTATAGCATTGTTGTGTTCCGGCAGTTTGAGATAAGATAGCCAGTTCCTCAGTGGTTGAGGATTCCGGGTGAAGCGCGCTTCCACCTTCGGGCTTATCGTCACTTACCATCAGGTGAGATGAAGGCCAAGCGTTTACCCGTTGCCAATAAAAAAAAAAACTCCACGGAACACCAAATAACTTGCACATCGCTCAGCGCGATAGACCACCTATCCATTGTTGCTTTATGCTGTTGGATGTTTCTAGTGCAGTGTTCAGTACGATAGTCGTCTTTTACGACACCCCGGAGCAGAGCCGGGTTGGTAGTATTATTTGAATTGTGAGCCACCACTACACAGCTCATTCAGGCTTCCAGCAGTTGTGTGCTTTGGGGCCATAGCCGGCTAGACTTTCTTAACTCGTGGCAAGCTTGGCAGTTCGTATCAAAAGTAAGTTAACGTATCTCACGTGACTAGAATGCCAGCCGCTCGCCACGTGCACCAATAATGTTGTAAATATTGTGAACGGTACAGGGCAGCAGTAAACATAAATATAAAAAAGACAATGTTTTTCTCGGACATAAGTACATATTTGAAAACCCCTTCATTATTTTGAAAACATTTTTGTGTTGAATTGAAATATTTTGAAATATTTACATCTAAATTCGAACTTACACCTTTTTGACTCTTATCACTTATCCTATCATGGCTCTTATCCAGCCCGCCGAAATTAATCAACACACTTATGATCGAAGTCGACACATTACTTTGCTTTACTAGTCAAATACACGCAAGCAGCGGCAATCTCTCTATCTATCTCATCGTATTAACATAATTAAGAAAATGCAAGTCTCTGCCGCAAGACCTTCTTCAAATTCTGTGAGTCTATCGACTAGTGTTGCACTCACGTGTTCATGTCCGTCCACCAGTACCCGTTTGCGGACCGCTCTGTAGTGACGGACTAATTATTATTTTAATATTGCCTTAAGATAAGGATTAAAAAACCAGTATACAAATTAAAGATACGAATGTGAATCTTGTGGATACCACTGTGTTTCTAGGCACCCGTCGGGTGCCAAGCTTCAGTGGGGCCCATAAGCAAAGAAAGCAAACCTTTAGCTGAGACTACTGGTCTAGTCTGCACCTATCCTGTTTACTCACTTTAACGTCCCTGCCTGATTTTTAGATGAAATTGTAGTCAAAAGACTAGACAGTAATTATTTAGAAAATACACTGGTAGCGCTGGAACACTGCCATTATTATGTTCACCGAATGGGATGAAAAGGCCTCAAGGTCAAATTTAGCTTGCTGTGCGGTCAGCTGTAACTTTTACCTTAAGTGTACCTAACCTTTTTCAAACGCAATGAAATAAAAAAAAACAAATTGCGATGAAATACCCCATCATAAAAATATTCTCGCTTATAAATTGGGAAAAATTAATAAACCCTACCTACGAACCTTCGCGTTTTTATTTATTTATTCATTTATATGTTACACCAACGAAGCAAACACTTACACATAAATTGGATATAAAATGCTACATTACACAATCAATCACAGGTGCAAACAGCATGCAGGATGGACGTTACAACAAAATGAGATAATGATGAACAGGTATCTACATTATTGATATTTGTGTTTTTTTATTGACCTCTCGGTGGCCTAGTGGCTAAATTTGAGACTGTACTATTTGCAGATGATACGTCTCTTATTATTAATATTAAAAGAGGCCTTGAAAATGTTGATGAGGTAAATAGTGCACTTTCAAAGGTATTACATTGGTTCACTATTAATAATTTATTACTGAAATCAGAAAAACAAAGTGTGTTAAATATTCTTAACCTAATGTAAGACAGGTCAGCACACAGATTAAGAGAACGACAACGTTATTGAATTAGTAGATTCTACTGTGTTTCTAGACATTAAACTGGATTCACGCTTACAAAATGACCCACATATTGATACCTTGTCAGGAAGACTGAGTTCAGCTGCATATGCAGTCAAGAAAATAAGGCTTCTAACTGATGTTGAGACGGCAAGAGTAGTTTATTTTAGTTATTTCCATAGTGTGATGTGTTATGGCTTACTGTTGTGGGGCTCCGCTGCTAATATTGACGATGTATTTATTCTACAGAAAAGGACAGTCCACGCCACATACAACCTCAAGTCTAGAGACTCACTCAAAGAAGTGTTTAAAAAAATCGATACCTATATTAACTATTGCATCACAATTTATTTTTGAAAACTTTAATTTTAATTTTAATTTGAATTTCACAGATTTCGCATTCCCCGCATGAATCGAAGCATAGAAAATGAATACAAAAGTTTACGAAAAAAATTGTTTATTTTGAATAACACATTCATACAAGTTAAATAATAAGAAATTTTTGTTGAGATATACTTCCCTAAAATTACACAACTACATTACTTACAAGTCGAATTATAACATACGAATGTACCTACTTATAACACTGCATAATACAGAGAATAACATTTTCTTTTCTTTTAATTCATTCATCGGGTGCCAATTCGCCCGATCAATTTCAGTTTGATTTTCGAAATTCCAACTCGAATACACTTCTCGCCTAGATCCGCATCTTTTAACACCATTACCATGATGATCGATCAATATTAATAGAAGCTACATCACTTTTATATACGGAAATACCCGTTTTCTACAATTCCAAATCTAAAGGGACCACCTACAAGTCACAATTATTAACAGATTTTCAAAATATTTCTGCCATTTTGTAGCTAAACTAATACACTGGATCTTTAAAAAAAAATTCGTAAGCCTGTTTTTTCGAAACATTGACAATTTATTTACAATTTTATTTCCGCTATTTTGTAACTAAACTAATACCCTGGAATTTTTTTAAATTTTTTTCTTTAGTCTGTTTTTTCCGAAATATTCACAATTTAGTAAACAAACAGCCCCCAAAAAACCCGATTTATTTTACATTTTTCAAAAGCCCAAATAAAATTACTAGCTGATTTTCAAAATTCAAACGATTACACGTGTCTCGATAAATTCACAATTCACAATGTGTTCGCCCGTGTTACGTGTCACCAGCTTACATATACTTATCGGTTCTTGCTCAAAAACCTTTTGAGATAAAGTTTTGAAAATTTTTGTGCTATGTGCATAAATTCGGCACAAAATTTTGAGGTATATATAATTCATAACCGTAGCTTAAACAATTACGAAGATACAGCTGTGCAAGCCAGAGACCCGTGTCTCCAGCTCGCACACAGTTTTATGATCGTAGTTTTAACAGTTTCGAGTGTGATGGTTAGTTTTTTTTTGTTCCAAGTGCACAAATTATGCACTAAATTTCTGGCTATAGTCTAAAACCCTAACCTCACTGGTTTATCTTAACGGGCTTGTGCGAGCTGGTGACATGTGTCTCCAGCTTCATCATCATCATCAGCCAGAAGACGTCTCCTGCTGGACAAAGGCCTCCCCCAAGGATCTCCACCACGACCGGTCTTGTGCTGCTTGCATCCAGCAGCCAGCGGGTAGCCACCCGCGACCTTCACCAGATCGTCGGACCACCTTGTTGGAGGCCTGCCCACACTGCGTCTTCCGGTTCGCGGTCGCCACTCGAGAACCGTTCTGCCCCAACGGCTATCGGTTCTACCGGCGATGTGCCCTGCCCATTGCCTTTTGAGCTTGGCGACTCTTTGGGCTATGTCGGTTACTTTAGTTCGTCTACGAATCTCCTCATTTCTGATTTGATCACGTAGAGAAACCCCGAGCATAGCCCTCTCTATTGCTCTTTGCGTGACTTTAAGCCTGCTAATTAGGCCCATAGTGAGCGACCACGTTTTGGTACCGTATGTCATCACTAGCAACACACACTGGTCGAAGACTTTCGTCTTGAGACACTGCGGTATTTTGGACGAGAAGATATTTCGTAGCTTACCGAACGCTGCCCAGACTGTTGTTTTTTGGATTCGACGATTGACCTCTTTCTTAAAGTTGGACCTACCTTACTGGACTGTTTGTCCCAGGTATACATATTCGTCAACAACTTCAAGACCAGAGTCTCCAACCTTCAGAGGAGTGCGTACGACACCTGAGTTAGACATGATTTTCATCTTCTCCATGTTCATTTTAAGGCCCACTTGTTGAGAGACTCTGTTGAGATCACCGAGCATTGTGCCGAGGATGACTACTATATCGTCGGCAAACCGAAGGTGACTGATGTACACGCCGTTAATATTGATGCTGAGTCCTCTCCAGTCCAGAAGCTTAAACACGTCCTCCAGTGCAGCAGTGAAGAGTTTCAGAGATATGACGTCTCCTTGTCTCACTCCACGCTGCAGCTGGACTGGCTTCGAGCTCTGGTCTTGAAGGCGAACTGTCATAGTGGCGTTTTCGTTTGTACGAACACTTCGAAGTACCG
The DNA here is from genome assembly GCA_963921215.1 of Scoparia ambigualis. NCBI lineage: Eukaryota > Metazoa > Arthropoda > Insecta > Lepidoptera > Crambidae > Scoparia > Scoparia ambigualis. The sequence continues at coordinate 535,574 of OY992511.1, forward strand.
GTAGTCAATTTGGCACCGCTAGAGAGACTGTACTACGGGCCATGTGTCTCCAGCCTACACACATAAACAACTCACAGTAACGAAGTTGTGGTGGCACAAAAATTAGGACTGAAACGTTTAATTGCACATAATATGCACTAAAATATGGCATGCTTAGAATTTTTCTATGTCGATTGAGGAAGGACATGGACAAAAGTTTTGGTACTATTCTCATCTCGATCCTTCTAAAATCCTCGGGGCTATGACCAAAAATACGTCTCAGGCGATTTCCATCTGATAACCATTTCTAATGGTAAAACATTTACAAAATAAAACAAGATGAAACTGCTATAAAAAAATAGTCCCTATCTACCGACCCCGATAGATAGGGTATCGCAACTGGAACTACGGGTCCGGTTGTGTTTTCAGGGGTACTACGGGGTTCCGGTTCAAGCCCCCCGCGGGTTGTGCCTTGACCGGCGCCTCCGGCGGGATCCGGACGTGGGTTGGACTCGTAGTGGCTCGTGGTTAGCTGTAGAGCTTGGGAATATTCGTTTGTCCTGGTATTGTGTGCCAGGACTTCCAAACTCGCGCACAGCAAGCGTGGCCTAGTAGCGGTCTCTGAGGGGCCAGAAGCTAAAAGTCCTGCGGGGAACGTGAGTTTCCCTTATAGTTGGCAGCTTTGTCCGGTGGTTCTCATTGGACATTGGTGTTGACATCTCCGGTACTAGTCTGGATAACTAGTAGAGGCGGCCTCCTAGATGCCGTAGCCTCCGGTCCTGATGAGGATTCCGGGTGGAGCGCGCTTCCACCTTCGGTCTTATCGTCACTTACCATCATGTGAGATAAAGGCCGGGCGCTTACCCGTCGCAGAATAATAAATAAATAAATAAATAAATAAAACTTTCCTACAATCACACCAATTATCTAGCCCAAGAGAAGCTTCGAAGAAACTCGTTAAATGGTTACTAGACAACGGATAAACATACTTAAAATACTTAAATACATACTTATTATACATAGAAAACACCCAGACCCGAGACAATTAGAAAAACAATAATTTCTAAATTGACCCGACCGGGGATCGAACCCGGGACCTCAGAGATGGCGACACCATGAAAAACGGTGTACAAACCACTCGACCAAGGAGGTCGTCGTCAGAACAATAAATAAAAGAAAAAAGAGCGGTTGAAAGATGGGATTTTACTATCCTTTTGGCATTTTGGTACACAAAGAACGTACACTTACGCAAGAACATTTACGTACGTACACACTCCATTTAGATGTATTTCTATGACCTGCAGATGGGGTAGGTGCGAGAGCAAAGCCACAAGCCCTGATTGACTTGTTAATTATAGCACAGAATAAAATAGAATCTAAAACCAAAAAATTAAAAAATCAGAATCTTCTTTTCACATATGGCATGTAAATAATAAGGCTGATGTCCCCATTGAGTTATCGTGGTAGGTTATGCCCAATTCTTCCCATGGCTGTGCTGTCCCTATAGGAGGCCTGTGTCCAGCAGTGGAGTGTTTATTGCCGTATTTATTGACGTGATTGCCCCCCGCAGAGCCGCGGCCGCGCCGCAGCCGCACGCCGGGCGCGCGCCCGCCCGCCGCCCGCGCCCGCGCCGCTGCAGCCGCCGCAGCACGCCGCGCGAGGGTGAGTACTAAGTACTAACACGTTATTTTGGGAGATCACTGTTGACGGTTAGAATTGTGGGGGCGGAGAGATAATTACTTATTTTTATACATACTGTTGTGACTGGAGACTTTCTAGCGGGAGATGGACCCGTTCTCAACTACTTTTTGCCGGAGAGTCGAGTCGGTTGCCGAGCGCGTGAAACTTGAGGGGGGCTGTAAAGGTGCTCGGGTTAACCGTGTTGTGGGAGGTAGAGAAAACTTGCATTTTAATTAATGTGCTCTAACAAAAGTAGTCCCATATACGTGCATTATTTTATGTAAGTACACCTATAAAAAAATGTATGTTGGTGTTTTAAATATAAGTTTAATATGTACCTATGTGTGATTATGCAATTCAGGAATCAATTAAATCTCCTTTTCTGTAACCAAGTGGTCGCCATATTTTATCTTATTTCTTTTATAGGTTGTTTTTTACACTTTTCACAATTAGATATTAATCTAGTGAAGTGTAAAAAATAACCTATAAGAAAATAATAATAAAATAATAGCAAAGTTTTAACATTTTCAACTCGAACATTTAACCTTCACAAAAAAGAAAACTACTTATTATTAGTTTAGTAGGTATGTACTTGATTGCGTTTTGCATTTTACTCTTTGTGGTCAAAACATTGTGGAATGTAATATTCAAAGCGACGACATTATTAACACAACCGGAGCACGCGTTGTCAGTTAGTAATTATTCTCGTCTCACAAATCTCGTAATCCCACGAAAATATTGCGGTTGTTAGAGGCTTGTGTGCGCGAGACGTCCAGCCAGCTAATTTGCGGGGCTTTGCCAGTAATGAGGTGTCACCGCAGCCGCCCTGCAGCCGCCCCGTAGCCGCCCCGCAGCCGCCCCGCAGCCGCCCCGCAGCCGCCCCGCAGCCGCCCCGCAGCCGCCCCGCAGCCGCCCCGCAGCCGCCCCGCAGCCGCCCCGCAGCCGCCCCGCAGCCGCCCCGCAGACGGCCCGCAGCCGGCCGCGCCGTGTAACGGACACTCCGCTGCAGCCCGCTTATGCCCTCATCGTCGGGGCAACGAACGATAACTAGTGATGAAATGACTCTAGTCTTTTAAGTCTTTTAAGTTAGGACTAGACTCGAGTTTTAAGACTCGACTCCAAAAATACGACTCAAGACTTTTTACTAATCTTAGGAGACTCCAGTCATTATAATTCGACTCGGAAATAAAACGACTCGAGTTCTTTATTAAAAGACGCACAACTTAGCCGCGAGAACAAAGAACTCGATCTTCTCCGGCATTTGATGAGAACGGACGTGTGTGATATTTTTACGAATTTATTATTAAAATTTTAGTGCTTTGCCCTGTTGTTGTGTTTCGCCTCGGACTTCGCCCATCGTTCGCTGGAGTCCCCGCGCCAAATATAAATTGGAAAATATTTTTTTTTGTTGCGCGGTGGTTTGAACCCGGATCTCTTGGGTGAGTGCGACGACGGCCGGCGTTTTATCCACTGGACCAACAACACAGAGCTCGACCGTGTCGAAATAAGCTAATGCTAGCTTCGTGCAAGTGCGGGCGCCCACTCCGTCACGCTTGTAACGTCAAGACTACCCGGCTGTTGAATAACAAGATTTTAAATACCTACCACACTAGAGTATTAGCAGCGCGATGACTTCGAGAATGAAGGCACTAAACTGCGCGGGATGTCGTGGTCTAATTAGGGAGGGCTGCGCTTTTATGGCGTGCGCTAGATGTAGGCAGAGTTTCGACTTATTATGTGCTGATTACACTGAAGACATTTATGTAACTCTTTCGCCTGAGTTTAAGACATCTTGGGTTTGTTTCGAGTGTAGAAGTAAAATTCCAAAAGGTGATAACTCACGTACGCCTGTTAGCCAACACCTTATCCAGGACATGAGTATTGCAAGTGACTGTCCTGAACCTGACATTTCAATGAGCAGCCCGGATAATGTTACGGTACGTAGAGGATCACGCTACGGGCAACCTACTAGCAGAGGTGAGATTGATGATGGGAAGAAACTGCTGCAGTCATTACAAACATCAATCATAGGTGAAATTAAAGAGTTTCAGAATGACTTTGAGACGCGTTTGACGAATAAAATTAGCAATCTATTCACTGAACAATTTTTTGCTTTTAAAAATGAGTTGCTTGACAAAATAAGCCTACTATCAAAGCGAATGGATGGGTTGGAGAAGGCGGTCAAAGCCATTACTACAGCGAAAAATGTGCCAGAGAAATGTGCTTATCCTTCTAAAAGAAAGAGTGAGGACGCCATTCTTGCCGAAAAAAATCTCGAACGGCCTACGACGTTACAGCAGCGTACCGAACTTAAAATTAAGTCCAATAAAGCTGTAAAACCAGTGCAACTTAATGTAACGATGCCTCTCTTAAAAACTGACAGTGTTCTATTGGATTCATCTCCTGATTCTTTTGCCAATACTGAATGTAATGACAGACTCAATAAAAGCGAATGGATAGAGGTTAAGCGCCGTCAACCTTCGTTACCTACAAGGGAGCCATTACCTGGTGTCTTACGTGGTACAGCGGAACCGGGCGCTACTTTACTTTGTGCAGCAGAAAGGAAAATATATTTGCATCTATACTACGTGAAGGAAGGTACTACAGTCGAACAAGTAAATAGTCATCTAAACACAATATGTGGAGCTGATATCTGTATTGTGGAAGCGCTTAAGGCCAGAGGAAACTATGCGTCGTTCAAGCTGTCGGTGCCTTCTGCGGTTTCTGATCTTGTCTTGAATCCAGAGAATTGGGCGGTTGACATTTGTGTAAAGCCGTGGCGTCAAAACTTTCGCAACAAACAAGAACAAAAACAACCTAAATAAGGTCAAAGTATTTAATTGTTGTTGTTATTATCAAAATGTGCGTGGTCTTCGTTCAAAAACCAGTAAGTTCATCAATGGTGTTACCCAATCGGCATATGATATAATCGGTCTGACAGAAACATTCCTTAATAGTTCCGTGTCTAGCGGTGAACTTTTCCCACCTGGATATGTGGTCATTCGTAAGGATCGATTGCGCGACGCTGGGTGGGGAGGAGTGTTGCTGGCGGTGAGTGAATGTTATTCCGTTCGTGAGATAACAGTTATTGATGGACTTACTCCTGAGATGGAACTGTTATTTGCCACAGTTAAGCTAAATAATGTAAAATTGTTGTGTTGTGTTGTCTATTTGCCCCCAAATTGTAGCGGTGACCAATATTTGAACAGCCTCACATGTATAGAAAATGTAGTTTGTATGTACCCTGACTTTAACATCTTAATTTTAGGCGATTTTAATTTAAATTCTGTGTCAAAATACACTAGGACACAATTTGATACTTTTTGTGAATTTTGTAGATTGCTTCAGTTAAATAAGGCTCTTAATAGTCATGGTGGGATGTTAGATTTGATATTGAGTGATCTTGCTCCTAATCAGGTTGACGTCTCAATTGCCTGTGACCCATTAGTACCTATTGACTTATACCATCCTGCGTTGGAAGTAACTGTAAAACTACCACGTAGCTCGGGGCCCCCGCCTGCTTCAGACCCTCACATGCATCACCGACAGCAGGGTACTTGCCCGGACTGGAACTGGCGTAAGGCCGACTACCAAATGCTGTACGCAGCGCTGGCTGCAATTGACTGGTCTGTTTTGCCGGAAATCCACAACGTTGATGGAGCTTTAGAGTTTTTTTATTCAAAGCTATATGAGTGCTTTAACTGTTTTGTACCTGTGCGACCGTATGGCCAACGTTGTGCACGATATGTGTACCCAAAATGGTATACAGCCGAAATAATAAGTAATTTAAAACAAAAACATTACCATCATAAAAAATTTAAGTCAGAGGGTAAGGAATATAATAAAGAACTATACAAATACTACAGGTGGCACGTTAAAATCCTTACAAAAGATGCTTATATACGGGAAATGAGTTATTTACAAAAAAGTATATTAAGTGAACCAGCCAAATTTTGGGGGTATGTTAAAGATAAAAGGAAAGATAGACGTGGTACTAATAACTTTTTATATGATGGAAATGAGGTATCTGGGAGGGCTGCTGCTGACGCTTTCGCTCGGTACTTTAGTTCTGTTTTCCAGCCGGAATTGCCGCGTCTTGATCATATTGAGGCCGCCAAGGCTGCTCATTCACTGGTCGATTCAAGGGATGTTGCCATTTTGGATGTGACTTGTGCTGATCTAAAAAGTGCTCTAAAGCATTTGAAGCCTTATTCAGCAGCGGGGCCTGACTGCGTGCCAGTATTCGTGGCAAAGGATTGCGTCTCAGTTTTGCTAATGCCTTTGCTATACATATTTAATCTTAGCCTTAAGTTGTCAAAATACCCAAACGCCTGGAAATTGTCACGCGTAACGCCAGTGCCTAAAGGAGACGCTAATGGAGATGTTAGGCAATACAGACCTATCGCGATACTATCAGTATTTGCTAAGATCTTCGAGACAATTCTTAATATGTACGTCACGCGACAGGTTGATAGTTTACTGAGCGATTGCCAGCACGGATTTCGTAGAGCTCGATCAACCACTACTAATCTTGTTGCCTTGATGGATTATGTATCAGCGGAATTGGATGCTGGACATCAGGTTGACGCTGCATATTTTGACTTTAAAAAAGCTTTCGACCTGGTGGACAACGATATACTGTTAAGGAAATTAGCGCTATTCGGCTTTACACCCAAACTGCTACAATTTTTTGCAAGCTACCTTGAGAATAGACGCCAGTTTGTGAGAGTGCAGGGATTCGAGTCAGCGGAGTACTACACAAGGTCAGGCGTAAGTCAGGGAAGCACCTTGGGTCCTACTCTGTTTTTGCTCATGATCAACGACTTACCGCAAAATATTCGTGCAGCTCAGTGTCTACTCTTCGCGGACGACCTTAAGCTGTTTCTTGGGTTGAGGGATAACGTTGACTCGGCTGCACTCCAGGCAGATATTGATGCAGTATCTGAGTGGAGTGTAGCGAATCGATTGCCCTTTAACGACTCAAAATGCAAGACAATTACTTACACGCGTAAACGTTGTCCAATAGTCACAAATTATAAGTTATTTGACGCCTGTATAGATAGAGTTAATGACATTCGTGATTTAGGAGTTATACTAGATAGTAAGTTTGACTTTCATGAGCATGTGACGGTTACCTGCAAGCAGGCGAATAAGATTTTAGGTTTTATTATACGGACATCCTCTGAATTTGATAATGTGACAGTAGCGAAGGTTTTATACAACGCCTACGTACGGAGCAAATTAGAATACGCAGCTGTAGTCTGGGATCCTCATGAGGAAAAATATGCTGTTATGGTGGAGCGAGTACAGCGGAAATTCGGGCGTTGGCTCTATAAACGACGCTATGGGTACTACCCATACTTGTATCCTTCTCTTTTTGTCGCTGGCATGGTAGAGTTGGAGGCGCTCTCCTACAGGCGAAAGATTATGTTGTTGACACATTTCATTTTGGCTATCCGCCAGGGGAGGGCCTCTGATGTAGTGTCTAAGGTGGATCTGTTGGTACCCACACGCATACCCAAGACTGACGCGGGAGCGGTGGCCCCGCGCCGCATGCCGCGGCTTCTACGCAAGCCCATTACGCGCACTGTACATGCCGCAAATGCGCCTACCATTCGCGCATTACGCCTGATTGGGGACATACTCACTCAGTGTCCCCACATTGACCTATTTGCGGATAAATTTGACTATATTTATAGAGAGGCTCATAAATATTTAGAGTTAGAATACCTTAAGAAATAAAAAATGTTGTGTCTGCATGTATGTGTACCTATATAATTCTAGTTTAATAATTGTATTGTTATTAAGATTATTATTGTTTGTATTTTGAATTTTGATTTAAATTGACATACCTAATGTATTAACATATTGACATATTGTAAAAACTTGACAAACTTTCTTAAATTCTTAAAATTAATACCCAATAACATTATGACATTGTATTATATAAATTGATTTGTACCGGCTAAAATGTTATACTGTATATTATTATTATTGTGACTGGCTAGTGTGTTGGAACCTGTCTGTAAACTAGCATGTGTTTTAAATGAATAAATAAATAAATAAAATAAATAAATAAACTCGAGTCGTTTAGCATGCGAGGAGCTGTTTAAAATTTAATTATAATAAAACTTTAGAGTAAGATTATAGCATATTTTTTTAAAGTTTTCAAAATTTGCTTCATTGAACAAATCAATATTTTGCCATCAATATCATACAATGAAATACATTTTTGATTAAACTCAAAAGTTATTAGTGAAGTAAATTTTCCATAATAAGCAATTGCTTTGTCATCATTTTATTTATTTAATTTATTGTATTTATTTATTTCTATTAAATTTATGATATTATTATTTATATCCTCATTCATTCCAATATTTCATTTCAGCGTATAAACGCGCCTTACTAAATACGACTCGTTTTAAAATGTTGGAGCCTTTTCGTCACGACTGAGTCGTTTAAAAATCACGAGTCTTTTTAAATTGACTCAGTCTAAAAATAAAACTCGAGTCATAGTCGAAGACTCCTAAAAGGCAAAGGACTCAAGGTTTAAAGACTCGATCGAGTTGTGAACCGTCATAACCGAGTCGACTTTCTTTTAAAAGACTTAAAAGACTTTAGTTCTTTCATCTCTGCCGATAAGCGCCGCGTGCCGGCATCCTTGTACGTCACACAAACTGCTCGTAGCCAATATTTCGTAGCATTCGTAACGAAAAAATTGAGTAGTCAAATGCAATGTCAAGAATGTTCGACACCTGTAGTCATCTCGCCGGGCCACTGCAATAAAACATGACTTGATTTGCAGGAGTTCATGATAGTAAAAGGCGTTAATTTCTCATTTTTTACAAAAAGCATTACCTAATTGCTTTCGGGTCCCGGATGGAGTTAATTGCGTCATTGGGGGCAGGGCCTTGACGGAGCGGCGGAAACGAGCTGATGGCGTAATTACTTTCAATTCGCTCCTAACTCAGCTCAGTGCATCTGATGTTTATAATTGGTTTAAACTTAAGAGATTTAGGTTAACCGCATAATTATTGACGGGTCGGCCCGAAGCGCCGGCAGCGGCTGGCAGGCGACCAGCGCCGTGTCCGCGGCTGCAAACGATCACTGGATAAACTAAAGTCGCCTTAGCTTTGGCCGAGCTAGTCGTGACTTGGCCACGACTAGCTCGGCCTAAGCCAATGCTAGGAAAATTTCGCTTAGTCTTGCCTGCGCCCGTTCGTTCGTGCAGCGGCCTCCTGTCCTTTGCGTCGCTCGTCAGGCTTTGCGCACCTGTTGCTGCGACCGGGCTTTTGGAATCGCTGTAAGTTCTATATTTGATACAAATAATACCTACAAAAAAAACAAAGAATACAAACAAAAATTATAGATAGGTTACATTATTCATTAGATTGTAATATATTGATGACAGTTGTTATTATAGTGAGTTTTATTTTGATCAATACATAAATTACACTGGTAAGTAGTACTTGCTTAATAATATATTCTTATATTATTTGTGAGTAAACCTTTAAATTTTATTTATCCCACTACGGGTAAGCGCCTGGCCTTCATCTCACCGGATGGTAAGTGACGATAAGGCCGAAGGTGGAAGCGCGGTTCACCCGGAATCTTCAGCCACTGAGAAACTGGCTATCTTATCTCTAAATTATCGGAACAAAACAATGCTATTAACAATGTTGTAATGGCGCTAGACTTAAGATAAAATGGTGGTAGCTAGCCAGGTGGATTTAACAAGCTTAATCTAGGATTCTTCCTCCTCGACTGTCAATTTTTTTTCTTATTCACGAACCTTTAATCTGAAAGCTGATAATTGTCTCCTTACTAGCCTGACATGCTTGCTCTCAATAATGATAGGCAGTAGTGCTGCAGCGGTGGCAGTTGGCACGCGGGATACCGCTTATTGAATTTATATCACTTCATTTTCCGCTTGTTATGATGTGCCACTCGTTTAGAACATATTACGTGCGCGCTCCTACTCATGCTGGGGAATTGTTACGCGAAAACACCGCCGACATATTGTTTCCCGACTCACTCGCCGACGCCGGCTCCGACGCGAAAAATGTCTAAGGTTTATCGTCCTGTTACAGAGCATAGCACAGAACCGCCGAGGCATCAGCTTTATTGCGGTTTGATTTGGCGTAGGTGATCACATAAACTGCGTAAGCCGGCGCGCCGGCCCATCGCATTGGAGTGCGACCGTGTTTATCGGTATTCTTATGGTTTTGTCCGCGCCAATACATTTATTTCGCTGTGCACATTCCATTTTCTTCCTTTGAGCCTGGTGTGCGTTGTGGCCTGCGTCAATTAGTAGCGTAAGCCACAACGCCCATTACTCGTAGCGAACACTTGATTTCAATAATGGATGCCTTTGCCCAGCAGTGGGCAGTGTGTAGGCAATACTTTATCTTTACTTTAAAAATGTTAAAAACATAAATATCTCTTTTAACACCTAAGATACATTTAAAAAGTGTGTTTTATGAAACAGAATTCAATAAATAATTTATGTAAAATATTGCGAAAGAAATACAACCAAATATCTGTACGGTGGCTTACATGTACTGTACTCTGTACCTACTGTCATGTGCATACGTTTGTTTATAATATTAGTGATGCAAGGATTTCTGGTTTTATGATTATGATAAGGATTAGAAATATCAGCACCGATAATCGCCGATTAAGATTAGGATTATTGATTATTATTAAATATCACTATCTACTATCACAAAAATATCACAAATGTCGCGTCAAACATTTCTTTCCCGAGATTTCCAAAAAAAACACGACACAACAAACGAACGAGGTTAAGCTTGCAATTGTCTATTTGACAGTTGTAATGCAACAATAAAATATGAAATATGTTGGATATGGTACTTTATAATTTAACAATAATTATCCAATAGTTTTTTATAATATGATAATTATTTGTAAAAAAAATATTTTTACAAAATAAATTATTATATTTTCTGTGGATTACAAAACCCGAAACACGGGCGACCGAAATAAACAAAAACTATCTGTCAGGTTTCAAGATAAAAGTTTGTTTATTGAAGTGTGACGTCACAGGGCAAAATTTGAAATTGATGAAGAAAAATATGTTTTTTATCTATTAAATAAAGCTTTTTCGCGAAAAAATATATTGCAGGAGGAATAAAAAAGCGTTTGTAATTTTTTAAATACTTTCCCGAGTATACTGTCAAGTAGCCAATTATGTCAGACACGTAATTTCTTTTTGATAATTTACGGGAAAGACCAAGGAATTAGGCCATTTAGCCAATTTTATTTAAAAACAATAATCGTAAAGAATCGTATCTAAGTAAAAATCGGCAATTAGGATTAATCGGAAATATACCGAATAATCGGGATTAGGATTAATCGAACACTCATACTATTTTTAATCAAAATAAGTCAAGAAATTAACATATTATGAAGGGCAAAAGTCCCTTAATAGTAGGGTTTCTCTTCGAGAAGTCTCAAAGCGGGAATACCTGAAAAAAAGGGTTGAATACCCGGGAAGTCAAGAAATTAAAAAAAAACTAAAAAAATAGCAATTTGACGTTAATTCTTGTGTTACTTATTACAAAAATTATCCCATTTATCCATAACAAATGTTTTATAGGTTAGGTATTTTTGATAAACATCATTATTTATTTAAATGAAACATTTTGACTTTTACATTAGGTATATATCAAAGTGATGATAAGCGTCAGTAACAGATAATTATAAAAAATAATAAGGTATTGTGATTCATATTTTGTTAATTTTAAAGATTTTCATCATCATCATCAGCCTATACTCGTCCACTGCTGGACATAGGCCTCTCCAAGAACACGCCACTGAGCACGATCCGCGGCCACTCTCATCCAGCTCTTGCCAGCCACCTTGCGAAGATCGTCGCTCCACCTTGTCTGAGGGCGTCCTACGCTACGCTTGCCAATACGCGGTCTCCACTCCAGAACTCGTCTACCCCAACGGTCATCGGTTCTGCGACTGATATGGCCGGCCCACTGCCACTTCAGCTTGCTAATCCGGTGGGCTATGTCGATACCTTATACCTTGGTTCTCTGCCGGATCACCTCGTTTCGAATCCGATCCCTCAGAGAAACACCGAGCATAACCCTTTCCATAGCCCGCTGAGCGACTTTAAACTTGTGAACCAGCCCTACCGTCAGTGTCCACGTTTCGGCTCCGTATGTCATGACGGGTAGGACGCACTGATTGAAGACTTAGACTTTAGACATTGCGGAATTGGCGACGTAAAGACCTGATGTAGTTTCCCATATGCAGCCCAGCCCAGCTGTATCCTTCTGTTGGCCTCTTTCTCGAAGTTGTTTCTACCCATCTGTAAAATTTGCCCGAGATATACGTATTCTTTAACAACTTCGAGAGCACTGCCTTGTATTGCAATCGGTTCCGGGACGACACGTTCGTTGAACATAACCTTGGTTTTGTCCAAGTTCATCCGCAGACCGATGCGTCGAGAAGAATCAGCTAGGCCGTTCAGCATGTGTTGTAGCTCCTGCAACGTTTCGGCCATGATGACAATGTCGTCTGCAAATCGCAAGTGTGAGATGTATTTGCCATTGATGTTGATGCCACGTCCTTTCCAGTTCAGCGTTTTAAACATATCCTCTAAGGCATTTGTGAATAGTTTTGGGGATATCACATCCCCCTGTCTCACACCTCGATGTAAGTGGATATGTTTTGTCTGCTGGTTCTGTACTTGGACGGCAATAGTGGCGATATTGTAGAGACATCTCAACACTTGGATATATCGCCAATCGACTTGGCATCGTTGCAGGGATTTAAGAACAGCCCAGGTCTCGATAGAGTCAAATGCCTTCTCATAGTTCACAAATGCAAGGCACAGGGGCCGATTATACTCTTCGGCCTTCTGTATAATCTGCCGCACTGTCAAAATGTGGTCTATGATGCCGTATCCTCCTCGAAACCCGGCCTGCTCCGGGGGCTAAAATTCGTCGAGTCTTCGCGCAAGGCGGTTTGTGATGACTTGAAAAGAGCTTGTAGACGTGGCTCAGGAGCGAAATGGGTCGGTAGTTCTTCAGAAGGGTTTTGTCTCCTTTTTAAAGATTTTACTTATATTTTATTTTAGTTTCAAAACTCGGTGGTTATAAAGGAAATTAAGAAGGCATGTTTTTTAGTTAATTGACGAAGACTGATTAAAATGAACATTGTTGATTACGAAAATGTGTTTCTTTTTCCTCTTTATTTAGTTTGGGGTTTTTGTCCACATGTATATGCCAGCCCCATTGTATCTTCCCAATTACAGTCTTAAACTAATAAAATACATGATCAATTGTTACAGGAATCACTATTCAGCTATTTCAACTAACATACAATTTTTTATATTATTTTTATTTTATTTAAATAGAGCAACCAACAAGACATACATTAAATAAAAGTATAGAATACAACTGATTGACTCATAACTAAATGCTGTCTCAATTATAGGTTACCACGGCATGCACAAACAGAACGAAACAGAGTTAAAAAATATTAGAAAAATACTAACTAACTTAATCTAAAAACAAACACATTCAATATTCAAAATAAGCATTTGAGACCATCAATACGAAACATACATTTTAATGTATTAAATTTAGCAGACCTAAACGAGACTTAATAGGCGTCCATTATGTGACGCTTGAATTTATGTAAACTGTAAGAAAAAATGTCGACATCATTATTTTTAGAAATAGGGTTATACTGATTTTGCATCTATTCATGGCAGAAAATTGAGCAGCGTTTGTCTTACAAAATCGGGTGGTAAAAGTGTTGAACTTGGAGGGACGAGACAGCTTAGAAGGGATGTTAAAATTTAACTCCTGTAGGAGTCGGGGACTATCTATGTTTCCATTTACCAGTTTATGTAAAAATAGATGGTCATGCTAAGTTCTTCTATTTTTTAAACTAATAATATTTAAAAAGAAAGACGTTCCTCATAAGCAGCCAAAGTCTTTGCCTTACCACATTGCCACAAAAATCTCTTTAGTACACGTTCAAGGCGCTTAGTGTGAATATCGTAAAATGGAGACCAGACTTGGCTACAGTATTCAACAAGTGAGCGTACCAGTGTGTAGAACAAAAGAGTTTTCGTAGATGATTTTTTCTCTTAGTTGCTACATGGTCTATATGTAGCTGAAAGCGCAGCTTTTTATCCAAAAGTACACCAAGATCCCGTATATAATCCACCCTTTCCAATATTTCGCCATTAATAGAGTATGACGAATTAAAAGCACGGTCACTCCTTGTAAAGCGGATGAATTTACATTTATTAATATTTAATGTCATTTTGTTCTTACGGCACCACACTGAGCGATCAAGATCTTCTTGTAATAATAAACTATCGGAATTTTTAGCCAGATCTGATTTTGGTTTTGATAAAATATTCTAAATTAATCCAACGTCTTTAATATTTAATTTAAATTAATTGAACAGTGATTCCCTGTCGGCTTTGCTCTTAACACAGTCCATCAGCATATGTTGTACGTCTTCAAATTACAGGAACTGCAATTAGGTGAATCAGTTTTTTTCATTAAATATGCAAACTTCCTTGGATAGTGTCCCGAACGCAAGCGTAGAGCAATTGTAATGTATAGTTTCTATTCAAGTTGGTATCTTTAAACCATTGTATACGAGTGGGTTCTCCTTGTATAAATTTATACCATATCCTTTTGTCCATAGAAACTATATCAAAATGCCATTTTAAAACCTTTTCCATACATTTTTATTGAGGTTAATCAAATTCCCGACCTCTCGGGAATTCCTGGGAAATGGTGCTCGAGAAGTCTCGGTATCCGGAAACAAAAAAAAGTCGGGAAATGAGAAACCCTACTTAATAGTGTAACAAGTGAAAAAAATCTATTAATTGTTATTATTTACCACATTTTGAAGCCGCCACCTTAAAATACCGGGTCACACCACACGGCAGACTTATCAATTAAAAACGTTACCTTTGTCTCTGTAAGTTACGACTTCTTTGCCAAGTGAATATACCTATAGCAAGTTCCTACATAGCTGTAGCGTAACTTCCGAATGTGGCTGTGTAGTGTACGTGACACTCGTAAGTAATTGATTGATGATTGTGCGGAGTTCACGCTCGGCTGCCGCGCGCCGCCGGCCAGCGGGCCAAGCCGGGCCAGGCCGGGGCGGGCGGGGGAGCGGGGGAATAACTGGGTCTGAGCACATTTGCACCTGATGCCTGCTCGCTGGCTCTCGGGGGTTTTGTTGTGACGAGATTCACACGAATTATTCACCGAGGTGAGCAATTGAAAATGATTGCCGCGCCGCATGCTGTGCCGCGCCGTGCCGTACACCTTGAATGCGCGATGAATAAAGGAGGCACTACAGCGTGTTCATATTTTTTAAAGAGAGGGAGACATAATATTTAACAAACAAACAAACTTTGGAGGCACGGGTTACTACTGCTCTGGGGCCTGGCGCACCGGTGAGACGCCGGTGATCTGATTTTTTTCCTTACATCCTTATATCCTTATGAAAGTGAAGAATGCCAGTTGGGCTTGCCGTGCTCATGAACTCAACCATGCTGAGAGAAAAAAAAATCATTTAGCGAAATAGTATTATTTGTGCGTATGCACCAATCATGACTATTTCCCCGGAGGGTTAGTCAGAGACTAGGCAATGAAGACAGCAAAAGCAGTCCTCTAACATAGTCCACTTTTTACGAAATAGCGACTGCACATGTGCTCAGCATGACAGGTGGTGAGCCTATCGCCGCTTTATGCTGTTGGATGTATGTGCTGTCTTTAGTCCGTTAGTCGCCTTTTATGACACCCAAGGGAAGAGAGAGGGTGGCAGTATCCTTTTACCGCTACACGACACGGTTTAATTTAGCGAAATAACAAAGGAAATAAAAGAATACCGAGAGCTACCAACACAAACGTGCTTAACTCCGAAGCACATAAGGCCCAAATTAACGGAATTGTATTATATATAAAGTGTGTTAACGGAAATCGGAAAACGAAAGCTACAGGAAGGTAAATCGCCCGGTTACGACCTTATTGATGCCTACTTAAAAAGCTTCAACTTAGTCTTAGTCCTTAGCAAGGAGTCTTGGGACTTGCATGTATTTCATGCATGTGTGATACTGGCACACTTCCCAGGACAATGGCAGATAGCGCGGGTGGTAATGGTGCCTAAACCAGGAAAACCCTTATTTAAAGCAACCTCATTTATTTACTTATTAAAACATTGAATTGGACAACATTACAGTAAAAACCAAAGCGATGCACAATTTAAATATGGGACACCAGTTTCATACTTCTCGCTCACAGAATGCCAAGCATACTCTAGCAAGATCTGAAAAATATCCAACCCTTTATGTATAGCCCTGTATACGATAACAAAGAACCTAACGAAAGCCGATTACTTCGTATTAATGATAGGAGAAGACGATTTCAAAACTACTCATGACTATCTCAAATTGATTTACAGCATAAGAGAGAATTTACAAAAAATAATGCACACAAATGTCATAGTCTGTGCTCCTACATATAAATATGGATATCACAAGGAAATGTTTAATTGGAGAATAGAATTTTTTTTATAAATTACTGGGCCTAGATGTGTCAACGCATGAACATACATATCTTGTTGACTCCAACTTGAACTTGTGCTACGACTTCAGTATGTTTAATTCACGCAGCGGTAAAATAAAAGACATCGGCATACGTGTTGTAGTCAAAGACGTGTATGACTTAATACACGACATTGAAATATGTAGTAGTGACGGAGACTACCGGTCGTTAAGTGAACAAACCAATATACCAACAACAGAATCGCAGCCATTGTTTTTTCTATAATAAATATGTACACATACTGCATCAAAATATAGCTGGTCTCTTAAACAAATCTGATTCACTGTCTGTATGCTTGAATGAACTAACGGAGAAAATGAGAACAATAGACGTAATCTGTATTACTGAACATTTTATGATGGCAGGCTATGAAAAGCATTTAATGATCCCTAACTACTACTTAGCTTCCCATTTCAGCAGGCGCTTCAGCAAGAGAGGTGGTGCATGCATATTAGTGAAAAGAGGTCATCAGAGTAAGGATCTTCCCGAGATTACAAATATTTCTGTTGAAGGCGTGTTTGAGTGTTGTGGGGTAGAACTCAGTAATTATAATTTCATAATTGTATGTATTTATAGAGTACCTAATGTAAAAAACTTGAATATGTTCTTTGAAAAACTGACTGTTCTTCTACACAGATTAAACAGACATAATAGAAAACATGTTATTGTCACGGGTGATTTTAATGTCGATATACTAAAAAAGAATAGTGTGACATTGGATTTTGAATGTCTGTTAATGAATTTTGGTCTCAAATTACAAATAAGAGAACCTACTCGTTTAGCTAGCATGTCTTGTATAGACAACTTCGCGCATAATTTTAAACGTGATTGTAAATCTGAAGTAATCGAATTAGCTCTGTCTGATCACTCAGCTCAAATACTTAAATGTCCAGTAAAAAAAGTTTTTTTGCTCAGCTGTTGGCGCATATTACGTCATGATTACTGTAATGAAAATTTGGAAAAATTCAAAAGGTGCCTAAAGGATTTTTCTTTCTCTAACATTTACGAAACTGATGATCCTAATTTGGCATATGACATTTTTTTTGAGTATTTTAAACTCTTTTATGACCTGTACTTTCCAATAAAATACATAGCGATCAAAGTAAATAAAAAACCTAAATGGTTGTCACGCGGCATTCAAATATGTAGCAGAAAAAAAAGGGAGCTCCTATGGCGTTGTAGATTATCTCCCACTTATATGAACAAGTTACATTTTAAAAAATATTCAACTGTGTACAGAAGAATTATTAGACTCACTCAAAAATCACAGAATAACTATCACATTCCAACATCAAAAAATAAATCAAAAACTGTTTGGCAGATAATAAATAATACAAAAATAAATTTACCCAAAG
Source organism: Scoparia ambigualis (assembly GCA_963921215.1). Taxonomy (NCBI): domain Eukaryota; kingdom Metazoa; phylum Arthropoda; class Insecta; order Lepidoptera; family Crambidae; genus Scoparia; species Scoparia ambigualis. Next base: position 553,206 of record OY992511.1, read on the forward strand.
ATCCCATCTATGAAATAAAAATTGACGATAAAATTGTTACTGATTCACATAAGATTTCTAATTCTTTTAATGATTATTTCATTGACAAAATTCAACATGTAGATCTCGTATCTACTAACAGTAAAATCTCTATTCCAAATAATGTGCAATCAATGTTCATGCCACCAGCTTTACCATCTGATATTTATAAAATTATTAATAATTTAAAAAATACTCAAAGTGTTGGTCATGATAATATTTGCACAAGTATCATAAAATCCGTGGCCATAAGTGAACATTTATGTCATATTCTCAATTTATCAATAAGTACTGGCATTTATCCCCAAAAATTGAAAATAACTAAAGTTAAACCATTATTTAAAATAGGGAACAAAGAGCTCATGAAATGTTACAGACCCATATCTCTTATTCCTGTTTTCTCCAAAATTTTTGAGAAATTTATTTACTGCCAAATGTACTCATTTTTTAGAGAAACATAATATTTTAGTTGAGGAACAAAAGGGTTTTAGACGAGGCAAAACAATAAACATGGCAATTTATGACTTCTTAGATGTGATAATTAGCAGGGTAGATAAAAGAACCCCAGTATGTGCTATTTATTGTGACATGACCCAAGCTTTTGACTATGTGGATCATGGCATACTACTGAGCAAATTGGAGGCATACGGTTTTAGGGGCAATGTTCTTCAACTCTTGAAATCTCACCTTAAAGATAGAAAACAGTATGTTGAAATCTCCAAAGTATGTACAACAACAAAACATGAAGAAATATTTTTGTCTCATGAACGTCCAATTCAATTCGGAGTTCCGCAGGGTAGTGTTCTCGGTCCCCTTCTATTTATAATCTACATAAACGATTTGACGAAAACAGTAAAGCAGCCGATGACTCTGTTTGCGGATGATAGTACAGCTGTAATTGAATGTAAACATTTAGATTGTTATGAAAATGATATAAATTATACGTTAAAGTCTATAATCACTTGGTTAGAGAGAAATAATTTAAGAATAAATATAGATAAAACGAAACTCATGCAGTTTAGTCAAAGAGTGCCAACAATTAGCGATATGAGAATACAATATGACAACAAATTAGTATGTGAAACTGACACTACAACTTTTCTTGGTCTAACGATTGACAAAAAACTAAACTGGAAACCGCAAATAGAGAAACTTTCAAAAAAAGTAAGTTCTATTTCATATGCACTTTATAAACTGGCCCCTGTAATAAATTCAGAAGCACTGATAACAGCATATCAGGGTATGGTTGTCTCAATCCTAAGATATGGTATAATTTATTGGGGAAATTCTGCTGATAAGGAAACTATCTTCAGGGCTCAAAAGCGATGTATACGTGCAATGTTTGGTCTCAAGCCGATAGAGAGCTGCCAACCTTATTTTAAAAAATACAAGTTGTTAACTTTACCTTCCCTTTACATATTTGAGGTAGCCGTCTTTGTAAAAACGAATCCAGATTTGTTTAAGGAAGTGACTTATGTCAGTCGTCGTATTCGTGAAAACAACTCTATAGTCAATAGTCAATAGTCAAAATATATTTATTCAATAAACTCAATTAATAAGTACTTTGAAACGTCCAAAAATTTTTAACCTACCACCCATTCAGGACATCATTTTTTAACTGTGGCAAAGAACGGGCGCAAGAAACCACAGCGCACAGAAGCAACGACATTTACAAAATATATATATATTATATGTCGTTACCAGATCACAAAATACAAAATATGAATTTGAATGTAAATAGTTTAATTAAATATGGTGCTCTATATAAATTAATTATAGGCAATTAGAAATAGCTGTTGGAGTAGGTACTTGGAGCATGTCAGACCCAAGCTGTTTTGTCTTCTGTATAATCCGACACTTTTTAATAAGCTTTTTTATAAAGCTTTTCTTTGATTTTGATTTTAAATTTATCAAGATCTAAATTCTGAATATCATTTGGTACTTTGTTGTATAATCGTACACACAGACCCTTAAAAGAATTATTTATTTTATGGAGCCTAGTATAAGGCACTGCTAATTTGTTCTTACTTCTAGTATTTAATTTGTGAATATCACTGTTTTTTGAAAACATTCCAATATTTTTATGAACATACACAAGATTTTCATAAATATATTGTGATGCAACTGTCAATATACTTATATCCTTAAATCTCTCTCTGAGAGAGTCACCAGCCTGTAGGTTATATATTGCTCGAATAGCCCTCTTCTGCAGCACAAAGATAGTTTGAATGTCGGCAGCATTTCCCCACAGTAAAATGGCGTACGACATTACACTATGAAAGTAACTGAAATAAACTAATCTCGCTGTATCAACGTCAGTTAACTGACGGATCTTCATTACTGCATAAGCCGCAGAGCTAAGTCTATTCGACAATTTAGCTATATGTGGGCCCCACACGTTGGATGCCAAGCTTCAGCTTGGCATCCAACGTGATGCCTAGAAACACAGTGGTGTCCACAGGATTCACATTCCTATCTTTAATTTGTACACTAGTTATTACCTGCTTAACATTAGGCAATACAAATCTTACACATTTGGTTTTTCCCTCGTTTAATAGCAAGTTATTAACACTAAACCAGTGAACAATCTTTGAGACCGCATTATTCACATCGTCATAATTTGGGTGTCGTCGATTCACTTTGAATAAAAGTGAAGTATCATCAGCAAACAATACTATCTCATGACTGTCTTTTACAAAATAAGGTAAGTCATTAATATAAACCAAAAACAAGAATGGACCAAGTATTGAACCCTGCGGAACTCCCATTTTAACCACTGATCCCGGAGATCTTTTACCGTTAAGGCCGACCTTTTGAATCCTGTTACTCAAGTATGAGATTAGAAGGCTCAAAGAAGCATCCCTAATTCCATAGTGGTTAAGCTTCCTGACCAAAGTTTCATGTAAAACACAATCAAAAGCCTTGGATAAATCACAAAATACCCCTAGGGCATCCTGTGATTCCTCCCAGGTATCAAATATTTGGATTAAAAGCTCAACACCGGCGTCAGTTGTAGAGCGACCCCTAGTAAAACCATATTGTTTAAGTAGTGTAATATTGGGCATTCTAGATCACTTTTCACTCCATTGATCTCACTGACGTTCGATCAATGTCGTTAAAAGTGATCTAGAATGTCCCAATATTACTTTTGAAAATCACTGCCACTCGCTCAGTCAACGTCAAAAAGTGATTTAGATTGTCCAATCGACTTCTCGTGTTTTAGAATGTCTAATCGACTTCTCGTGATCTAGAATCCCATACAACGACTGCGATCTACTTTACACATTTTCAAGGTCTTTCGTTCATAGGATGCAGGAGCTTTTGACAATATGGAATTACAGCACAACTATAAATGAATGTGACTTAGTGAACTCTCAGTACGGAATAAGTGTTGTTTAGACGTAAGCGCCTACACGATTAAAATAGCAATATACCATTAACAGCTACGCTCCTCAGTCTTTCCGAAGGCGCTTGGTCAATTTATTCTATATTGTTTATAATGCCATTTTGTAATATAGTTTCGATTCATCATTGAGATCACATTATTAAACTTAAGTATCCGTCATATACGGTTTTTATTTGCCACCACGCTCCAAGGTGTATCATATAGTTGCATTTGTCAAATTTTATTCCTGACCCATAAGAAAACACTTGTGTATTTTAATCGAATTCATATTTCAATTTCTGTATACAACGACTTCGATCTACTAAACACATTTTCAAGGATTTCGTCTACTGAATGCGAAGGTTTTTGACAATATGGAATAACAGCACAACTTAAACTGGATGGGGCTTCCTGGTCTCCCAGGACTGGATCCCCGAATAAGTTAGTGCTATGAATAACATTTATCAAAGTAGTACCTCGACCCATAGGAAAACACTTGTGTATTTTGATCAGAATCCAGTATGTAATAGTTTAATTTCTGTATACAACGACTTCGATCTACTTAACACATTTTCAAGGATTTCGTCTAATGAATGCGAAGGTTTTTAACAATATGGAATTACAGCACAACTTAAGCTGGATGGGGCTTCCTGGTCTCCCAGGACTGGATCCCCGAATAAGTTGAACTATGAATAACATTTGCTAAAGTTGAACCTCGACCCATAGGAAAACACTTGTGTTTTTAAACCAAACTTCATTTCAGTATACGGTGACTCCGATCTACTCTACACATTTTCAAGGTTTTCAACAATTGGAAGAAAAGGTTTTATGCCGAAACACCTCAACCTCGATCCAAGGAAAACACTTGTGTATTTTGATTAGAATCAGTTGCCAATTGTCATTGTCGACTCTGATCTACTCAACACATTTTCAAGGTTCTCATAAAAAAAACACTTGTATTTTTTGATCTAAGTCAATGCAGACAACTGTGCAGGGAATTGTTAGTTACCTTATTTATATCAATCCCGCAAACAACAACGTATGCAATCACTACACACACACACAAACACACACACATACATTAACTACGAGTTCGACTTTGAAACTTCCCGTTTCAATGCTAACGAAAACAATTTTAATACGGGTTATTCCCAAGCGCCATCAAAAATTTGTTTGGAAAATATAAGAAATCCATACATCAATTCCTATACTCCTCCAAAGACCAAATATTATAAAAGATATTATCGAATCAGAAATGAGGGGATCCGTAGACGAACTAAGGCAGCCGATATAGCCCGAAGAATTGCTAAACATAAGTGGCAGTGGGCAGGGCATATCGCTCGAAGAACCGACGGCCGTTGGGGCAGATCGGAGTGGCAACCGCGCACCGGAAGACGCAGTGTGGGCAGGCCTCCAACAAGGTGGTCCGACGATCTGGTGAAGATTGCAGGTAGCAGCTGGATGCGTGCGGCGCAGGACCGGACGTGGTGGGGATCCTTGGGGGAGGTCTTTGTCCAGCAGTGAACGTCTTTTGGATGATGATGATGATGATGACCATTTTTTATCACGGAGGAGCATGAAAATTAATATATTTGTATTTTTTCTGGGGAGGACTTTGGGCCATTTTGTTGTGGGAGAATGGGAATAACCTTTAACATAAACACAATTAGAAAGATAAAGCTAAGTCTATACTGTTTTAATTGACAAACGCATTAAACATACATTTTCATAATACATACAAACACAAACATCACGGCGTATTCCCACAAGTGGGATAGACAGAGCAACAAGTAACAATTAATTACGTCATGCTGAAGTCACGTTTAGCAACAAGTGATCAGATAGGATTTTCATAACAGTACCTTTCAAATTATGGTTTAACTTATAAAGCAAATGTCGATTTGAATACGTACCCACTAAATATGGTTAGATTTAATTATTGTGGGAATAATATGAGTACATAAACACCGAAGTTATAAAAATAGACTGCCTCACGGTAATCGAACCCGCGTCTCTCGATATCCGAGCGGCTAACTTGTAACATACCGAGACATTTGTTTAATTTAGTACGTACATCAAAATGTTTAACTTTTACCGTCTCATTAATAAAAATGGCCAAATGTTACACCTCGGTTTAAAGTGACGCTGTCTCGTTTTTGTTAAAGAAGACAGATAGAGACAGCGTCAATTTAATCCTAAGTGTAACTTTAATCAACGTTTATTAATGACAGGGTTAGAGTGTGAGGAACTCGATGAGGTACCTAGTGGTGAACTCGATCTGTGATTGTGGTGGTTATGAAACTCTCGTTAAGACGATCATGAGATGAAATGTAATAGTAAATTTCATGCTTAGTGAAAACAGTCCTAATGTTGCACATCCGGACAATCGTCGTCAGCGCTTTATCGAAAGGTTAGCAATTACACAGGAAATGTAAAATACTTTCGCTGCAAGTTTTCGCACTAATCGATAAACTAAATATTTTGCTTAAAATTTAAAAAAAAACAGAGGTTACAAACATTGCTTCAATTTTGTAATTACTTCCTTTCTTGCTACTAATAACACATATTTATTTATAACATTGTAATACTTATTTAATTACTTTTGCTTAAACGTACACTCGTTAAAATATAACAGCTAATGTAGTGGTTAGGTAGGTACTTGACTATAACGCGAAAAAGGCTCAGGCTAATGGTTTGATGAATGCAAGCATTTATGTGTACATCGTATAGGTAACGGTTTGTAGTACAGAAGGTTACGCTACCGATTAAGCTTGCTTTACTTAGATAATGTATGTGTTTATAATAAGCCCAATATGTACCTATTTGGTTTGTAATAAAAGCAATAATAATAAAAAAAAAATTTGGAATTAACAGTTTTTACATACGGTGTTATTCTTGAAAGTAAAAACTAGCACTAATAGTTTAATTGTATACAAGCAAAAAAAAAAAAAAAAAGTTGATCACTCCTGCTTAGTAAAATTGCTGTTAAACACTTTTCTCCAATAAATACCCGAAAAATGGTAGTTGTCGTATCAGTGCTTCCTAAGTCAGATCGACCACTAGTACGCCTAAGCTACGCCTAAGTTTTTAATATTTAGTGCTTCGGTACTCTGAAATCGCTACGAGAATCATCCAGAAGATATACACCGAAACAATGTTCGTAAGTTTTAAATATTTTTATTTTTCTATTAGCAATGTTGTGTTTGCTCGACTTCGTATATGTTTTGTAAGGTATGTCAACGGTTGATCCCTTCTGCATCTGCAACCGTTAGCACCGCCAAACCGCAGTGGGTGTGCGTGGTGGGCTATGGTCCGTTCTCTCTATGTCATCATCATCATCATCATCAGCCTATAAACGTCCCACTGCTGGGCAGAGACCTCCCACGTGAATAATAGCACGGGGATATTAAGCCATAACCCACCACGCTGGTCCAATGCGGGTCGGTGGGTTTTAACGACTGTCATCTTACGACAACATCCGGGACCAACGGCTTAACATGCCTTCCGAAGCACGGATCTCTCTCTATGTGTAAAGAAGTTATTAAAGAAGGTCTGTAGAGGAGCAGTGACCTAGACCAGCAAATGTTATTATTTAATCGTACTAGTATTTACTGTCATATGTTAAATGTTAATGTCACTAATATTTATTGTTATTTTAGGTCTGAAAGCAAGCAAGTTAAACGCTCTGCCAAGAAAAGCTGTGTGTTAGCCAATTCATTTGACTCGGACAACGAAAGCATAAGGTAATTTGCGTTGATTACTTTTAAAACCTGTTAATATATTTTATGTTATTTCGTATATCGTCAATATTAATAATTAGTTTTTAATTACATTTCTTATCTTTCTAGCTCTAAGAAGAAATGCCTGTACTCGTCGTCGGTGCCTAAGACTTCAACAACGATTGTGAAAAAACAAGAAGGGTCTAGCTCCGCTTTAGACTGGTTAAATGATTCAGAGTCAGATAACGAAGTTTCGCCGCCTCCACGCAAGACAGACCAGACCTTCGACAGTGTACTAACGCGACGAGTACCAGGCGGGGTAACGCGTCGGACTGCGAAGCTCGACGGTGAACTGGTGGCGGAGCTGCGTCTCTACGACGCTGAGGAGGTGCGTAGCCTCACCGGTCTTGAAAGGTGTGAAAAGGCAATAATTTGGGTTCGACTACAAGGCGAAGCTGAGTCTCCTGAATTGTTGACTATAAAAAAATTCATAAAATTAGCCAAATCAAAATTTACTGAAGAGGGGGTATTCTTTAGTGATAAAAAGAAAAAATAGTCACAGTCAGCTAGGTACTACATATTAACTAGTTACACTCTCTTCGGTAAATTTTGACTTAACTAGTTTTACTTATATATTATATGTGTGTTAGGTTTTATACATTTTACTTAAAAACTACTTTAACCTCTTGTAATTTTTTAACACAGTGAAAACAAAATCATAATGGTTAAGACTATATTCTGTTCAACTTGCAACTTATCCGTTAAAAATAATGCTTTCTCTGCTCATTTAAAAAGTATTTTACACAAAAATAATAGTTCTGTAATTGAGAGCGAGGGTATCGAACAAGTGCATAGCGCTCTTCGCGGTCGCATAGCGTCGTACCGTGTTCAATGCGAGGACGCTGAAGAACGTATGCATGTGTTTGCTCCTGCAGATTTTTTATCGCAATTGCGCCTCCGCGTGAAACTTTTACTCTCAGCCCGAATTGAGGCTTATACAAACCTTAAAGTAAATTTCGAATTGTTTTCTGAATTTTTTCTGCATAAGGATGACTCGATTTCAACGAAATCTTTTGCTACTGAAAACATTATCTTACATAAAAGTTATAATTTTGATGCTATGTATACAAACATTAGCCATAAAATTTGTAAAAAAGTTGAAGAATTTGAGGAAAGAGATAGTGGTTGGGCTTACTTACGAAGCTTGTATCTAGAAGTAAATATAAACAAATATAACCCGTTGAGAGCCTCAGGTTACTTAGATTTACCTAACGCTATAAAAAACAAACGTGCATGTATCAACATTAAAAATTCGGATGATTACTGCTTTTTATGGTGTGTCATGGCATCACTTTTTCCTGCAAAAAATAACGCAAATCGAACCACCGCATATCCGCATTTTGAAAGTGTACTTAAAGTTAAAAATATGACATTTCCAGTAGGGTTCACAGATATAAGAATTTTTGAAAAGAATAATCCCAACATAAGTATTAATGTTTATGGCCTTAAAAATAGCAGTAAGGTTGTTGGACCTCTGTACAAATGCGAATTACGTAAAAGACATCACGTCAACATGCTTTTTCTCGAAAATGGAAAACGTACGCATTACTGTCTAATTAAAGATTTAGCTAAATTACTTCGCAAGCAGTTAACTAAACATCATTCCAAAATATTTTTATGTGAGGATTGTATGATATTTTTTGATAACAATCTTAAACTCGAAGCCCACGTTTGCAGTGGTGTAGCAACAATTTTACCTAATCAAGGAACTCGAATACAATTTGAACATTATGAACGCATGCAAGACATGCCTTTCGTTTTATACGCAGACTTTGAATCTTTGTTAGAGCCAGTTGAACCAAATTCTGAAACAAGTTGCACAACGATTACGCAAAAGCATGTACCAGCTGCATTTGCTTACTACGTTGTATGCTCCTACGACAGCTCCCTTAATAAATATGTGTCTTATCGAGGACCTGACTGTGTGAATAAATTTTTTGATAACCTTCTATCTGATATAACTGTAATTTATAATATTTTGCATTCATCGATCCCTATGTTCTTAACAGATAAAGATAGAACCAATTTTGCTCAAGCTAAAAACTGTTATCTTTGTAACAAAATATTATTTGACGACAAAGTAAAAGATCACTGTCATCTTACTGGACGATATCGTGGTGCAGCTCATTCTTATTGTAATATAAAATATTGTTTGCCTAAGTTCGTTCCCATATTTTTTCATAATTTAGCTGGTTACGACAGTCATCTTTTCATACGACAGTTAGGAGAATTATCAGGTAGGATACAAGTGATTGCAAAAAATAAAGAAAATTACATATCGTTTACCAAATTTTTTCGAATTAGTAACGAAGCTATCATACCTGTTCGTTTTGTCGATTCTTTTAAATTTTTAGGCACAAGCCTAGAGAAGCTAGTTGCAAATTTAAATACAAATGATTTTAAACATCTATCTTTTTTTTTTCCTTCTCAGGAACATTTTAATTTACTTAGACGTAAAGGGGTTTATCCTTACGAATACGTCACTACTTGGAGTTCTTATGATGAAGAAGAAATACCTCCTTATAAATGCTTTTTTAGTAAATTGCACAATTGCAACGTATCAATAGTAGATTATGAACACGCAAAAAGAGTATGGCAAACCTTTGAATTACGGAGCCTTGGAGAATACACTGATTTATATCTTAAGTCAGATGTACTCTTACTAGCGGACGTCTTCGAAAGTTTTCGAAAAACGTGTAAGACGAATTATAAACTGGATCCTTCTTTTTACTTAACAGCACCTAGCCTAAGTTTTGACGCTATGCTATTAAAAACAGATGTTAAATTAGAATTAATAAATGATTTGGAAATAATAAGAATGATACAAAAAGGCATACGCGGTGGTATATGTTTATGTTCTACAAGATATTCGAAAGCCAATAACAAGTACTTACAAACTTATGACCCCGCAAAAAGTGATAACTTCCTTGTTTATATTGATTGTAATAATCTTTATGGTTATGCTATGTGCGCTTATTTACCTCATTCAAATTTTAAGTTATTAAGTGAACTAGAAATTTCAAAAATTGATTTTCATAATATACCCATTGACGGGGACATTGGCTATATACTCGAAGTAGACTTAGAATATCCTTTCCATTTGCATAATTATCATAACGATTTTCCATTCTGTGCTCAAAAATTTGCTCCTCCAGGATCTAAAACTTCGAAATTGATACCAAACTTATACGATAAGTTTTTGTATGTCATTCATTTTTCCCATCTGAAAACATGTCTAAAACATGGTTTATTGCTAAAAAAAATACATAGAGTAATTCAATTCAATCAGAGTCCATACTTAAAACAGTACATTGATATGAACACTGAGTTACGAAAAAAGGCCAAATCTATATTTGAACAAGATTTCTTCAAACTTTTAAATAATAGTATATTTGGTAAAACACTAGAAGACACCGAGAAAAGGGTCAGCGTGAAGTTGGTTAATAAGTGGAATGATGAAAAGAATATAACAAAGAAAAGTTTCGGTGCTGAGCAACTAATAGCTCGACCAAATTTCCATAGTGCTACTATTTTTACAGAAAATTTTATAGCTGTTCAAATGAAACCCGAGACAATTACTTTAGACAAACCCATATATATTGGCTTTTCTGTATTAGAAATATCCAAAAGTCATATGTTTGATTTTCATTACTCTATTATGAAACCTTTTTATCGGGAAAAATTAAAGCTTTGTTATACGGATACTGACAGTTTTCTTTATTCAATAGAAAGCAAAGATTTTTATACAGATTTAAAGTTGAATTTCCTTAGATATTTTGATACTAGTAATTATCCATTAAATAACTGTTACGGTATACCTGGTCTTAACAAAAAAGTACCAGGTCTTTTCAAAGATGAACTAGGTGGAAATTTAATTTCTGAATTTGTTGGTTTACGATCAAAATTATACTGTATAAAAACAGTACAAGAGGAGTTAAAAAGGGCTAAAGGTATACAGAAACAGGTTTTGAAAAACGTACATTTCGAAGATTACAATAACGTATTAAACAAAAATACTTTTTTAAGAAAGAAAAACATAATTTTTAAATCCTTAAAGCATGAAATATTTACCCAAGAACAGAACAAGATAGCTTTGTCAGGTAATGATGACAAACGCGTAATATTAAAAAATAAAATATCTACTATGTCTTGGGGCCACTGGGATTATATATTTTAGCAATTATTTTTTTCACTGTGTTTTTAAATTCTATTATTTAGATATATGACTATGATTTAGATATATTATATTAGAGTTATATTATACTTAAGGCTTGAGAAATAAAAAAATGTATTATTATTTATTACCATTACTAAGATTCATTGGTTGAATTTAAAATAATATTAACTTTTTATAAACTATTGTAACCAGTTTTTCAATATACTTAAGTAGGTACATATAATGAATATTTTGATTTATAAAAATTGTTAAAAAATATGTAAGTTGTTGCTTTTGCTCAGATTCATTTATTGTTTGAATAGGAAATCTAACTTAGATTATGAAATGTAATGTAAAATTTACTCTACCCAGCTGTATTAATATACCTAATAAAATATAAAAGTAACCGACTAACTTGCATTTTTATTTAATTTATTATATATCTTTGTATAATAAAACATTGACGGTAAATAAGTAAGAAAATTCTAACGCAAACAAGTTTGAACAAGTCAAATTCAGAGTAGGTTGTACTCTTCTGATTATAAGGTAATATGAAACCTAATTAATACAAATCAGGTCACGTTATTGGCAAGTTAATCATTCTTTAATAATATCAATTCTTTCTTTTTATTTTGCTGAAATGTCCATTAATTACATGTTTTACTACCTATATTGTCTTGCTGTGTCATCATGTACATTAATATAAATGGGTTTCAAATTAGTTTCAATTTCAATTATTAAAGTGAAGGCGTCAGTAGTCCAGCTAGATAATATCAACATGGTAAGTTTAAATAATTTTGTATGATTATAAATTAATTTTATTTGTGTTGTAATTGTGTCGTTATTTGGTGAAAAGTGGGTTATGGTAAAGGACTGCTTTTGCTGTCCTCCTTGCGTAGTCGCTGACTAACCCTTCGGGGATAATAGTCGTGGTTTTATGTATGTAATAAACTATTTTATTTTATGTTTTAGAATACTCAAGAGAACCTGGTGTCGCTCAGCATCAACAAGGAGTTCGTACAACCGTCATCTCCCACTTTTGAACAGAACGCTCAAGATATGCTCGAGGGATTTACAGAGGAGTATCCGAATTGGAGAGCAGATGAACGGCGAGGCGATTCCCCGCTGTATAACAAGGTGGTGAATAATATCACCAAGAAGAGACTTCGAAAAAGAAGAAGTTATCTGAAGCATTCTCATTCTTACGTGATGAAAAGTACGCCGATTCAAGGTCGTCGATTAATTAAGATTGAAGTGGTGGACTTCGAAACAAATCATACTGATCCATTATTATCTGCGCAGTATGTGGTAACAGAGCATATTGACCCCATAATGGATCAAACAGAGGCTATCATTAGCAATATATCAAAAAAAGTTTGTGGATATAGTTATAGTTTTTAAGAAATTCTAAAATAAATATTATTGAATTGAATACTAAGATCGTTTCATTCACCCTTTTTACTTTTAGTAATTAAACAAAAAGATATTTATACACATTTGATTTATTGAGGAAAATACTTTATTACATTAATAACTCAATTAACATTTAAAGTGTACCACTTTTTTAGACACAGAACATTTTTTAAAGCACACATTTTTTTATGGTACTCACAATTAAATTTATTTACATCTACATGGTAATCACTATATAATTTTAAAAAGTTAGGACAACCTATTTCTTCCAACTCCATTATTTCACAATCTTGACATAGCTCGCGAACCCATATTCCTTTTTCCAATCCCTTTACTAATACCTTCTTACTGCTTAAATACGGAACTATTATTCGTCTAAATTCACGGTAATCAATGAATCCCTGACTCCATTTGAGCCCGCGATTCCTTTCTAACCACCGGATTTGCTTCTTTTCTTCATCTGTTAGGTTTTTAAAAGCATATGGTGGCTTAATTAAGAACGTCTGCGTATGGTTTTTAGTTGCTATTGATAACTCTTTTACAATAAAATTATTTTTCAAATCCTTAAATCCTTGCACATCCACTATAATAGTATCGTTATTCATGATAGCTTTTTCACAATGTTACTCAGTGGTTTATATTCAAATATGCAATCGTTCAGTATAAGGCAGTATGCAGCGGTCTGATCAGGTATCTCTTGATCTGTTTCGATTTCTACTCTTACGTCGATTGATCCCTTCAGCATTTCTTGTTGGCGAGAACAGTCAACAACGAATAAAGGAGCAATATCTTTAAACTCTTTTAAACTCGACAACGGTTCTGATCGACGTCCGTGATAATACTGCTGAAACCTTGCATACTGTTCGTATATTAATAAAAACTTGTTGTCAGAGAAATTTATGTTAAGTCCTTCGTAGGGGTAATATGATGAATTTAAAAACACTCTTACGTCACGAACATTGCAATGGTCGAACTCAGCCATTGACATTTGAGCATTATGTTTTCGGTTTGTTTGTAAGGCAATAATAACAAATCGAGGTTTCTCTGTTTGCGATGAAGTTTTAATAGCCCAAGTATGCTTACGTGTCTTGGGTAGTAACGGATATTCATACAAGTCCCAGTTACGAAACGCTAGTGTAATGGCTCGATCTTTTTCTAAATGCTTTAATAAATTAATTCTCTCTCGATCTGACACTTTAATATGTGGAACACGCCAAACGATTTTATTTATTGTTATATTTTCCACTATTTGCTCTTTACTCAATTTTATTGCATTGACATTTGTGTTGCTCCTCAACAGTACTAACTCATGTTTACAGTTAATTAAAACTTTTTCATAATCTTCTGCAAATCCTAATATTTTATTTAATGGTATGGAGACAGAGAAAACTCCGTTTGTAACATTGGTTATTCCTGCAGGAGACCAACCCCAAACTTTTGCACTTTTGGATTCATTTTCATTCAAAGACAAATAAGACTTCATTGTCGTTGTGATACCTGCATTTTTTATTTTATCTATTTCTATTCCATTTAACTCATATCGAATATCTTGGAATAGAAATAACGCAGGATTGTTTACAAAATGCACACTTGTTACCTTTTCTTTAGTGGTACTGTTATATACATCAGCTTTACCTTCAATATACAAAGTGCTGCGTGACGGCAACACATACAAATCTTGCTGATTGATTGGTATTCTTATTTCATCATTATTGTTGAAACTTGTTACATACGGCTTATACGAATGATATTCAAAACTCTCGATACTGTTATCGTATGACGTTGGCTGAGATATATTTAATATGTTCATTTTAACAAGCCTACTAGCTTTAGAAATTCTTTATTATTTTTAGTAACCTTCTTTTTTAAGTCAAACGGTGTTCTTTTACTTATTGCTCTTTTGGAACTGACTTGAACACCTGATGAGGTAGGGTTTTTATTAAAATTAATCATTTTTTTCTAAAATGTAAATAAAGTTGTACGTCTTCTCCACGTAAATTAATCTGTCTATTATCAGCGTCTAACAACCTAATATTAATTGCACTAATTGAACTTTGATTGACTGGAAAATAGATTAAGTTTTTAGGAATTTCAATAATTCTATAACCGGGTGGTACATTAGGCACAAACTCATAAATAATATGGCTTGCTTTCCCATTCACGAATGATCCGCTAACTACGTCACATTCGATGCGTACGATGGTTGTTGCTAAAATACTGACTGGGTACTGAGACTCACAACTTATATTTGCCTTAATTGTGTCGTTAGCAAAACCTAAAATTCTACCAATGGAATTATTTTTCTCGAAATGAACATCTTCTGAACAAAATATTTTGGTTTTGAGAGTATTATTATTACAAGTCAATTTTAATGCAGTGTTCTTAATGTTGCTTTTTAAAAATTCGCAAATATCTTGAAGTTCATATGATCCTTCAGGAATTTCGATGAACTCATTGATACCGTAATAAAACTTATTGTTCCTTTCGTCTATATTAGGAATAGAATTAAAAGTAGAAAAGTATATAAGTCCGCACTCATATTGCCCACGTAATTCTAAAGTTGGTGAATAGTTAGTTATTAATGAGGCTCCTTGCCCAGTTATGGATACAGTGAAAGACATTTTTATACTGTCAAGTTATTTTAATTGTAACCTATATAAATGATTTTTCCAATACTTTCTTAAAAATAATAAACAAAGATGACCACAGTTTACAGTACCGAAAGATTGATACTGTTTGTAATTATAATTTATGTGCCTATCTTTCAAATATTTTATTAATTCTAATGGAGGTTTTAAGTTACCAAAACTGTTAAAATATTCACAGTAATTATTTTCTTTTACATAGGCTACCCAATGAGTTCCAGGATTTGAAGAACTATCTAAATTAAGAATAGCACACTCAATTTTTCTTGGTTTTGAGGGTAACGTATCTCTCATAAAAACGCCACGAAAATATGGAATATCAACTGAGTGCTTTAATATATCTAAATTAGTAAGTGCTCGTTTGGGTAACCGTTTAATTAGTTTTTTGGAGGTTGCAAGTACAAGCCCGCTCCTTTTTTGTGAGACTTCAAATACAACCCTTTTCCAAGTGCAACAGCTTCCATCATCTTGTTATGTCGTTCTGATTCTTGAAGATTTTTTTGAGCGACCTTGTAATCGTTAACAGCCTTTGTTATACCTGCAGCACCCCCAGCGAGTGAACCAAGAGCTGATAAACCAGCAAAGATTGGTATGAGGGGTAACAACCCACCAGTTTTCGGAACAGGAATGCAGCGTGGGAAGCGTATTCCTTTTATATTAGAAAACACTTTTTTTGCAGCTGCATGCGCATATTTTATAGCCGTGCGGTTATCATTACATTTTATTTTTTTCATTTGCTTTTGAATTTTTTTAACACCTTTCATGAATGACCGCACTCCTGCTCCGGCTTTAAGTTTTGCTTTCATTGCATTTTTTACTATCCATGATGCAATCTTTTCTCCTTTCCCAGCATCTTTCGATTTCAATCTTTTCTTTGCCATATTTAAAAGTTCTAAATCGGCGTTTTGTCTAACGTTCCAATCTTTATTATTGTAAGCAATATCGTGATACAAGCAAGCTTCATCCAATTTATTTATTCCTCGTTCACCTCTTAGTAAGCGTTTTTTAAGTTTTGTTCCTGGACCACAAAACTGATATCCAGGTAAGTGTAACTCGAACGGAATGTTATCTATTAAATTGTTGACAATGCCGCTTCCTTCCTTCATTGATGTTCGTAAAGTGACTGTACAACATAATCAGGCGATATTTATATTAAGTCATTAATAATTTTCTGTCAACCCAACTGTTTTCACCATCACTGAGACCCAACCATTTGACAAAGAGTTTGTTTCCTTTTTTCTTTAAAACTTTTTCAATAAGATATATATCGGGAAATTGGGTTCTTTGCAGTTCGTATCCGTAAAAAGATCCTAAAATGATTTGCTTATGTTTGTCTTCTAAGTGGTATGTGACAGGATTTGTATGGTTAACTTTCACAACGTTGAAGATTTCTGTTGACCAGTTGGGAGTATAACCTTTGTAGAATTCACCTTTGTATTTACTAATCCGAACATGATCACCAACACGGTACTTATTTTTTTTCGTTATGTTATTATTTTGTGATTTGATGATGTTGTACTTTACAGTTGTCTGATTTCTTTTGTCAACATCAATAGGTTTAAATTTTGTTATACGATGAACAGTGTTATTATAGCTTTGTACCACGTTTTTCAAATTTTTATTTATCCACTGGTATTGACCGCATAAGCTAAATAGCTTATAAAGGTGACCTTTTAGCGTTCTAATTACTCTTTCAACAATTGCTGCTTTTTTCACAGAATAAGTGGAATAATGGTTAATGTCATATTTTTTCATCAACTCTTTAAAGTTTTCATTATAAAACTCTTTACCTAAATCTGTTTGCAAATTTTTTGGTTTCCGAGACGAATTCAATAATATATTTTCCATTGCGTTGGTGACATTAATTTTATCTTTACTCTTCAAAGGATTTGTCCAAACGTATTTCGATAAAGTGTCAATAACTACTAAAACATATTTATATCCTTTATTAAATTGTGAATACTTTTGAAAATCCATAAGGTCAGCTTGCCATGAATCATCTACTCCTTTTATAATTGTACATCGGCGAGGAAAATTTCTTCTCGCCGCTCTGTGAATTTCTTCTACTATATCTCTTTTACTCATTTTTGTTTGACTTTGCTTGAATCATACGGTCTATTTCTGTTTTTGAGTAAAACATAGTAGACAAGCGATTGGAAGTAGCTGATTCTAAGTTCTGGATGTAAATTTTTACACGACTATTAACTTTATTTATTTCATTCCTTAGATCTTGTACAGTTTTATCCAAATATGCCTTATTTACAGCTTCATCGTCCTTGTCTGGAGATGATAAACCTTTAAGTTTTGATGATTTTAAGTCGTATTCGCCCGTTTCGCACTTTTTTAACGTATCGTTTATGGTATCGATGTATTCAGATAACCTCAAACGTTTATGAATGTGATGACCGAATTTATCTATATTCATTATAATCTCAAAGCTTTGCTTACTGCGAGTATACTGCTTAATTTTCCCCGTGCTATTTGTTTATATTCCATATTTATGATGCCCGCTTCGCGCAGTTCTTCAATTATTGCAACGATTTCATTATCCAAACCCGTGTTACCAGCAGCTTTTGACGCAAGCAGTAATTTCAATCGTTCTATTAATTCATTTGGATCATCCCAATAAACTAAATCTGTATTTGTTTTAACTTTTTTAAAAAGATTGATACCTTTTCCCTGTGGAGGACTCTCAGTACTAGTAGGTTGTTTAGAGAATTTAAATAATGGTTTTATAATACTCATGTATTTAAACCCTTTATTGCTGTTTATTGGTTTGGCAGGATCAAAGTTACGTCTGTGTGCATTAGTATTGATAAGTAGTAGCTTGTAGTTTTCAAGGTCGTCATCTGTAATAACATCTAGATTTGGTACCTTTTTATATAATAGTTCTTTTAAGCCAAGAGTCTTTTCAAAAGTAATGTTTCCAACTTTAAGAATTCTACCGTCATCATGAACGCGAGTGTTTCCAAGCTCAAGTTTCCCTCGCTCATTTCTAATTCCAAAAGGTATGGCATTAAATACTTCAGATGACGTAGACCATGAGGAAGACTCATCTTGATTTATAATGTTTGGTGATGATTGGAGGGACTTAAAAGAACCTTTACTTACATCATGGTTCTTAAAAGGTGACGTAGTTAGGATTTTGTCTGATTTTTGTGGTGTGTCTTGATATTCCTCTTCATCTACACTATTAGAATCAATATATTCTTCACAAGAAGAATACGACTTCTCGCTTTCATTTTTCCTGTTTTTTTTTGATATGGGATCATAAAGCTTTACTTCCTGTAAGTTCTTTTCATCATTTCTATTCGCTAAAATGTTAAGAGGGTCAACAATAGGTTTAAATATTGTTTCCAGGGTAACATTGTTAGAATTTTTAGCATCCTTTATTAAGTCTACCTTCCTTTTAACAGCTGATGCTGATTTTACAATTTGTTCTTTTAAATCTCTTTCCATTTCAATAAATAGGTTTCCTTTCAGCTTTAAGTCACAAATGAAAGTGATTTTATGGCATAATTACAACTGCTTTTGTACATTAATCTAATTCTATAAACGTATCAAATGTCTTCCTATAACATCCTTTGTTTCGTTCACAATCCTTATTTATTACAAGATAATTGAATGGTTTCTTCCAAACAGTTGAGCACATTTCTCGAAATTGTGACCAAGTCATGTCCGACCCTACGTGTTCATCATATACGTGTTTCAAATTTACATCGTCCTGCTTAAATAATATAATTAGGTTAGAATTGTCCCTAATAAGCTGTTTTGGTACTTTTGTATAAGTTTGATTAATATAAAAACAATCGATATTTTTATGACGTCCCATAGCAAAATAATCTCGGATGTGGTTTTGGTTTTCACAAGCAACATCATCAAATATAATAATCGAGTCAGACAAAGCATCATGTGGACTCAAAACTTCGGTGTTGTCATTATATTTATGATACGATGTACCTGCAACCATATTTAATACTTTTTCTAAAAATATGTATTTAGGTTGATACAAAGATTTTGAATAAACATAAAGGTTGCGGAACCGTGGACCATCTGTATGTAGTAATAAACTAATTACTAAGTTTGTCTTTCCACAATTCGAAGGGCCGCAAACAATACAACGGATACTGTTCGGCAATAAGTTGCCATGACGTTTTAACTCATTTGATGATGGTGGGCAAATGCATTTTAATTTTAATGACTGTTTTTGTTTAACAAATCTCATAGCAGCTGTTTTCTTATTGACCACAGTGTTTCGGGAGTTTCAATAAAATGACTTTGAAGCATAGCGCTTAAACATATATACGAGCGAATGGCAGTGATTTTCAAAAGTAATATTGGGACATTCTAGATCACTTTTTAACGACATTGATCGAACGTCAGTGAGATCAATGGAGGAATATTGGGAATTTTCAAAAGTAATATTGGGACATTCTAGATCACTTTTAACGACATTGATCGAACGTCAGTGAGATCAATGGAGTGAAAAGTGATCTAGAATGCCCAATATTACACTACTTGTTTACAATGTAAAAGTTTATTTTTATAAAAATGAATTTGCATTTGATCTAGTATTAACTTTTCAAAAATTTTACTAACTGTGGGTAGCACAGAAATAGGTCTAAAGTTAGAGGGGTCAGAAGTGCTACCCGATTTAAATAATGGAATTATTTTACTATATTTCATGAGGTCAGGAAAAACACCACAGTCAATGCATTCATTAAATATGCAAGCTAAAACTGGAGCTATTGTCATAATTACAGATTTAGCGACGTCCACGGAATTACCCCACAGATCAGCAGTTTTCTTTTTATTGAGAGTGTTAAATGTTTTTATTATATCTATAACACAAATTTTTTGAAAACTGAAATTATTTTCACAATCTTTAACATTCTCCTTCAAAACAGATTCAGCTACAGTGGGGGAGGAAATCAAGGCGTTTGTAGTTGAAACTGGAATGTCAGTAAAAAACCTCTCAAATGCTGCAGCAACATCAGCATCAGAAGTCAAGGTTTTATTATCACAATTTAAATTGTACTCATTATTACGACTTTTGACCTTTCCTGTTTCACTATTTATAATATTCCATGTCATTTTTATTTTGTCATTACTATTCTTAATCTTAGAACTCAGATAGTTTGCCTTGGCTAATCGACATACTCTTTTGAATAACTTTGAATAACTTTTAACATATAATTTGAAGTCATCGCTGGTGTTATAGTTGCGTTCACCATAAAGTTCATAAAGGCGTTTCCTACTTCTGTGAATACCAATTGTAGCCCATTCATTAAAAGTTACAGTACCACTAACTGAGATCTTTTTTGGAATAAAAGTTTTATTAAATTCTGAACAATAAATGTTAAAAAAATTATTATAAAAGACATTAGGGTTGTCATTGTATTCTAAATAATTTAATTTTGTATCTAGATTGCTTTTAAAGCGTTCCAGCCGACCTGCAGTTTTTGGTACAACAGTGATATTCTTTTTCGTCACTTGTTTACGCTGGTGTGGAAAGCTGACCATTTGGCCACAATGATCAGAGTCCAGGTTATTAATAATTTGCTTAGCCAGTGGTTTTACATTTGTATATATGTTATCAATACAGGTGGCCGAAGTGGCAGTTATTCTTGTCGGCTCCAAAAATAAATGATTCAAGTTGTATGATAGAAATAGGTTTTTAATTTTAGTTGACATCGTGGAATTTTCTAACAAATTAATATTAAAATCCCCGCAAACAATTATTGTTTTACCTACATTACGGACTTTATGTAATGCCTCATCCATAACTTTTTCGAAAAAATCATATGATGCTGAAGGAGGTCTGTACACACTTAATACAACAAACTGCTCCAACTCCACACAAGCTATTTCTATTGTTCGCTCAACCGAGAGGCTCACTATGTCTTTGCGTTCCTTTAATTTAAACTTTTTACTAACAATAATTAAGGAGCCACCATGTATTGCATTTCCTCGACTGAACGAACTTCCTACCAAATGATTCTTAAAATTGAACATGAACTGATGGTCTTTAAGCCAGTGTTCTGTTATGCAAAGAATATCAATTTTATTACAGTTCACGAACAATTCAATCTCCAAATCTTTGCCCATCATTCCTTGGATGTTCTGGTGGACAATGTTTAAAGATTGTACATTTTTTAAATTTAATGATTGACATGGGCTTTTGCTAAAGCTATTTTTACATTCATTTAATTTCATTTTATTAACAAACATTTCGCAAGAGTTTTCCTCTTTTGTCATATAATTTAATTTAAATAATTAATTGGAATGTCAGTAGAAACACTACTGACGTCTATGTCAAATATACATTGCTCAATAGAAGCAACTTGTTTAGCCAAGTTTTTGGCTGACGTTTGAATACAATAGGATAGCGATAAAGCTATTTGTCGCTTAAAATAATTTGGCAGATAATAACTATCTCTTGTCAAATAAAAATTACTAACATAATTGTTAGTGTCAATTAAATGCATTATGTCATTTTTGCAAAATAAATGTAATGTCAGGTTAAGCTTATGTCTAATAGAATTTTCCTCCTGTGGCAAACTACTACAATAAGGTAATGTAAACAATATAATTTTCTTTACAATTAACTTATTCAAACATTCTAAACATTTTATAAGGCTTGTTTTGTTCAGATTACCTTTATTACCAACAAATAATAATAAGGTGCTATTGGGTTTATATTTATGTTCTACAGCTTTTTTCAAAATATGTTGATAAGAAGCACCCGGTATACAATAATTGATAACTGAATGTCCCAAGTCAGATAACAACCGACCCATGTTTTTACCAAATTCATCACTAAATATTACTAAGTCACTATTACAATCTGTCTTACATGGAATCTGGTTGGTTGGTATAAGTTGTGGTACATTTTTAATTGTGCACTGAGTAAGGGAACCTTTGGAAGAAACTAAACTTTGTGTCTGCAGAGCTAACACTGCACTTAAGCTAAAAAGTATTTTCGGTATGGGCCCAATCATATATAATGTGTTACCAGGTGAAATAAAGGATTTAAAGACTGATTTATTTAAAAAGAGATTGAAAAGTTTTTTGGTGGAAAAATGTTACTATCACATTAACGAATTTCTGACCAACAAGTGATTTGTTTTACTGGCAATATATATATTTTTGATTGTAATCAATGTTTTAATTTCTGGATTATTTTGTATATTATTAATTTTTATGGATATAATTTTTTGACAATTTCTTTATAATATTTTAATTTGATTTTTAAATGCTTGTTTTTTTGTAATTTATTTATTTTTTATTGAATTTATTTTAATTTAAGTAGGAATTGATTTAATTTGATGTATTTTAATTGTTAATTTTTTTGTATGCCTTGAAGGCGAGAACATGTTAGGACATAAATAATTATAAACAACTGCACCACGTGTATACTCATGTTTTAGACAAATAAAAATATCTTTATCTCTTTATCTTTATCTTTACCGGGTATTGATGCCAAGAGTGTATTCAAGTGTTTAAGCCCACGCACGAGAGGCGATGGCCGCCGCGCTTCGGTACGTGCTGCTGGTAATGCAATCAAGACAGTGGTGGCGACGATTTCGCGTATAGTTGTTGGGAACGAAAAACCTGCACAAACAAGTCACCAACTCAGGGCAGTTAGAATCCCCTCCAAGACATTGACAAATAAATATAATTAAATAAAAAAATACGACGCACTTGGAAAGAGTTGAAACCCAGTGTGCCTAAAAGATCATACAGACCTATAAGCCTTTTATCGATTACTGCAAAACTGTTTGAGAAAATATTGCTTAACAGAATTAAGGTACATCTGGCGACATACTATCAAATCATCAATTTGGATTTCGAGAGAGACATGGAACAATCGAACAAGTATACCGCACTGTTGACATCATGTTGACATGACAAGTCTGGAAAATAGAATGTACTGCTCTGCAGTTTTTCTACATATCAGCCAAGCTTTTGACAAAGTGTGGCATGATGGCCTATTGTGTAAGCTGAAAAAGACCCTTCGACACTCCTTCCTTCACATACTGAAACTATATCTTGCCAAAAGAAGTTATCAGGTAAAATACAACGGTGAGTGCTCTACTTACACGAAATTCATTCGAGTTACCTTATACATGGCAGATCTTCAAACATCTGACAACACAACAACTGCAACTTACGCTGATGATCCTGCTTTGCTTCCATGTAATATTGCCCAAAAAAAAGCATCACTCTCGCTGCAGAAACACCTAAATGAAGTGCAGAAGTGGCTTAATCGATGGAGAATTAAGGCAAACCAGAGTAAGTCTTGTCATGTAACCTTCACACTCCGAAAGGAAACCTGCCCTCGGGTAAGACTGAACAACGCAGAGATACCCCAACAAGACCACGCCAAGTCTTTGAACTGCACCTGGACAGAAGGCTAACATGGCAAAAGAACATCTGGACCATACTAAAACCGATATACATATACCTTGACTTTAAAATAGAGACAGTCAAACATAGAGATAGCCCAGTTTAGTACCAGACTCAAACTCAAAATTTCTTTATTCAATAAACTTAAAATAAGCATTTTGAATCGTCTAAATTTATTTGGATGGATGGGCACCCGCCCACCGACTCCACCCATTCAGGAAGTGTTTTAGCTGTGGAGAAGAACGGGCGCAAGAAACTCCACAGCTTTAAAATAATATAGAAGTAACGACATTTACAAAACAACATGTCGTTACCAAAATATACAATCAGTTATAAAGATAATGGATTAAGAAAAAATTATGTAAATTGTTATTATAACCAGGCTGTTTTGTCTTCTAAATATTCCTTGACTGTGTAATAATAACCTTTCCTAAGTAAACAAGATTTTACATGATTCTTAAACTTATCTAAAGGCAAATCTAGTATAGTACTTGGTATTTTATTATAATAGTGTATACCTTGCCCCAAGAAAAGCCGATAACCTTTTGTAACCTAAACAGTGGCATTACTAGTTTTGACTTTAAATTAGAAGAGATTAACCCAACAAGTAAACGAACTTGCAGTGACACTGAGTGGGGAGGGAGGCCTTAAGCACGTAAGGTTAAAAGGCAGTGACCCCAGGACTGAGGAACAGATTTCCGACTACTTAACATGGTAAAACCCTCTAGATGGAACATCTTAGGAATAGGTTGGCGATGGTCAGTGGAGTTAGATTTAAATCGAAGAGAAAAGTGGCATATTATTCCTGAACATATTGCCTTGGAGCAGAAAAAGAGAAAAAAAAATAAGAAAGTTTGCCTTTAAATATCTCTTTCCACAGGTTTAACCTGCAGCTTCAAGAAATAGAACGGATATAGTACGACATTCAAATACCAACAATGAAAAACGTTTTCATCCATAAAATTATAGTCGCGTTGCGGTTGCGACGGGTTGCTTCAAGTAGGAATCGCGGCCCAATATTCATAAGGCTCATAAAATGCTCCAAGGGGGTCGCGTCGCCGCCGCCGGCCGCCCGACTCGACCCGCACGGGGCTCGGTCGGCCGGCCGATACTCCTTATGCAGGGTTGCCTGCACAAAGTCGGGGTTTTACTCCGTCGCGTCCAGTTTCACGCAAAAAAAGCTGACAGTACCTATCTTTAGGTCTTGCATTGTGGGGTTGGAAATGGGTTTTTGACAACCTCTCTGATGTAATCCCAAGTTGGGGGTAAATGCAAACCTACTCAGTCGGGTGATATGCTATACTTATATAAAATAAAATATATAGGTATATATAATTAAAAAAAAAAAAATACCTACTTAAGTTTTTTTTATTTAAATAAGGCACTCCTTTCCCGAGGGCCGCGCGCAGGTCCAGCTGACCTCCGCGGTTTGATTGTGCTATTCTCTGTTAAACCGTACTTGACTTGACTGAACATTACAGTGTTTTGTCAAAAGGCGACATCCAGTTTAGTCTGTTTAACAAATATTAGAACGATTATTATGATTACTCAATAAAATACCTAACTATACGTCTAAAAGATTGACTATGATTGTTTCAGCTACAAGTTGCACGCAGCGGCCTTTACACGAATAACTTTGCGACGTGTTTCGGGCTGCCGTCACGCCGCCGTGGCTATAAGGGTCCTATATTTTGCACAAACTCCTCGTTGCTTTAGTTCGTCGTCATTTCGATTTTCCGAAGCTACAGCCACGTTATGCAGTCTCGCAGCAATACACTATTCTATTTGCGTCGTGTCAATGTTCGGGGTTAGGTGTTATTTTGTAAATCTACACTGCGGATATATTTATGTAACCATCAACAATCCACTGTTTTTTTGTGTTCGGCAATCGTAACTATTTTAACCGACTTTTAAAACGAAGATATTCGCAATTCGTTTGCATATTGGTACTAGACTGCCCAAAGAATATCATTGTGGTTAATAGAGTTCAAAGTCTTCGAGACCTGCCTGGGTATTTTTGGCAGTATTGTTGGTTTCAAGATAATTGATAGTATAAGAGACATGAGTGTGGGTGTACTGGCCGGCATTGCTGATGAATCACGGCCGCTTCCCGTGGGGTGGGGCAGGCAGTGAGCACAGCCCTCCACCAATGTGGGCTAAAACTGCCGGACCTGAAGGGATTAGGCGCGGTACGTTGGTCGATGTAACCGCAAAAGGTGGGCAAAGGCTACGCTGCGATACCTGAGGCCGGCGTCAGGGACGGCTGGGAAAGCATTGTGGGACGATCTCGACTTTACAAAACAGATTGGTGGGACACTGCCAAGGACCGATGCGAACGAAAAGATTCAGTAAGGGAACTTGCTCAGCTTTTAGAGAATAAGTACAAAAAATAACTCATTAATCTTTCAATGCTTTACTACCTACACATAAATAACAAAGGAACTTAGAAAGAGGGAGTGTTTTTCCGTCCCTGCTATTACATTACTCATATCTAAAAACAGTTTATTGCCACTTTCGAGCCGCTACACAGTTATGACAGCGCAACAGTTAGTATTTTTAACCAGAACTCTCCGGGTCAGACTGGAATATGTTTTCGTATTTCCTCTTCTCTGCATACCTATTTAATTTACTCTTAAATTCTGCTACTGGAGTCTCGGTGTATGTCGGATGTCGGTTCGGTGTAATATTACAGTCACTTTTCTTTTTATTCCTGTTGTCGATATTATTTAATTTAATATTTTCATATTTTATGAACAAAAAAAATTGTTTACGCTCACACCAATTATCTCTAGACCAAGATGAGTATTCTTTTGAAACACGTTAATATGGTAAGATAACGGATAAAATAAATACATAAACTTAGAAAAAACAGTTTTTCCTCTAAATTGACCAGACCGAGAATTGAACCCGGGACCTCAGAGATGGCGCGACGCCAGACCCGGCGTGCTAACCATTCGACCACGGAGGTCGTTTAATGAGATAAGTTTAAGAAGGTATTTAAAATGAATCGGAACGTCTCAAAAATATATATTAACTACTGTCTTGGAATTTAAATGACAAAAATAATGCAGGTGCGCCATATTTTTTTTGAACTTGCGGATGATACCACAATTACCGCCTTATGCAAAAAAAAATTACTCTAAAGCCGCAGTTCCACATTCGCGCGAGTCGCGAGTCGAATGGCGAAGCGAGATGCGTGCGCGATTGTGTGAACGCACGCTCGTCACTCGCCTCGCGACTCGCCTCGCCGCTCGTGACGCTCGCGTTCGGAGCGGCTTTTTGGACGCGAGTCAAAGGGCACAAGTGACGAGGCGAACTTAGTGTTTACACATTCGCTCTCTCGCTCATTGTATTTTTATTGTTGATCAAGAAACATAAACTGTAAATTAAAAATGGATTAAAGTAACGTCAGAGTTCTAACGTTTTGGGAACTTTAACAAGCTCAACTAGTTATTTGGTTTGGTTTCCAAAACTTGATCGACACTTGATCAGATGCTGCTAAAACGTAGACGTCGTCCATTCTTGCAAGTTGAAGTAGAAAAGAATACACGCGAATGTGTAAACAGTCACTCGTCTCAGTTTAAGGAAGGCGAATGTTTCGTCGAACATGTCGTCGAATGGCGAAGCGAGTAGCGAGCACGCATGTGGAACTGTAGTATAAAATCAAACCATATTTAGTAGTTCTGTAAACAACAATATACTAACTGATATATTTCCTATCCATCAGATATCAAATAAAGTGATGATTGCAACAGTTTATTTGTCTTATAGTATTTCTCTAAAAATCATTTGGAAATCGGAAACATGCTAACGGACTTTACACGCTTTATCTAGTAGTAATAACGACGTATTTCTTAAAAGTTATTTTCTAAATACGATAATTATAGTGTCAATAATCATTTTCTAATAAGAAACAGTACTTACGTTAGATAAATCCAATAAAAACAGCACACAAAACACAGCGACTGGTTCACTCCGACACAGAAATTGGCGCAACTGTCAAAGTCGAAAATGACAGAATCGAGCACAGACTATGCGATATTTTGCGATCACGATGCATAAAATGTACCACAGAACCGAAATAATCGACCTTGTTTATACTAAAGCAGTCTGTAAATCTATGAAAACACGGTACAAAGTCAAGTGGAGAGCGCGGTCTCATGCGACCGCTTGGGGTTTGACGGAAAGGCGCGCTCTGTCAGTGCGGTCTCATGCGACCGCTTGGGGTTCTAGAGGGATCAATCATAATAACAATTATTGCACCCATGTCGCGTGCTCACTGTTTGGTCTATTCTAAGGTTCAAATGAGCTGATTATTTGTAATCAAATGCGAGAGTCGCGCAGCCAAATCAGACCCGCTGTATTTATAGCGGCCCACTTCAAAAAGAGGGCAAGATCTATGTACGTATGCATGTATGAACTAAAATAAAGTAAAATAGTTTGGATTAAGTTAGTTAAACCGTGATTTGATTGTGTAAGTTTTAATTTGATTTGATTGTAAGCGATTGATTTGATTGAAAGCAGCCTTAGTTAGTATGACTCTTAAATTGTACTGGATATTATAAGCATTATACCAGTACACAGCATGCACGATACTAATGGCTATCCAGGAGGGTAGCAGACCGCTTGCTCGGGAACCTACCTCACGCCTACGGTTAGTACTATTAGACTTATTTATGGTATGAATGCAGTTGTGTCATGTCGAATTTCTTCGCTTGTTTTAGTGTTGAAAATAATTGAACATCACAACGAAATACTTTCTAAAGTTTATGTAAGTTGCCCCTAGAAGTCATTGCCGTGGCAGTTAAAGCACGGTGACGGCTGGCGCCGTGTTGTGAGGCGCTCATCGTCACTTTATTGGACTTGGAGCGTGGTGATAGGACGGATTAGGACGGCGCGGCGTGACGGCGGCGCGGCGACGGCGGACGGCGGCGCGGCCGGGGCTCGGGCGGCGGGACACGGGTGCGATCAGCATTCCGGGCACACGCCGATATATTGCCGCCGCCCGGCACGCCTCGCTCGCCGGTAAACGGGCAGGCTTAAGCTATCCGCGATAGATCTCTATTTAAGTCCTAATCTTATGTCGGAGACAGCGGGGAAATAGGTGATCTGTTGAAATGAAAATTGTATTTTAACTAAATTAAGTAAAGAGTAAAAATTACCATTGCGCTACTAGTACAGAAAACCTAAAACGTTATCTATAGTGACGCATGACGTGATGTTTGCGAATAGGAATTAAATATTGTTTTAAGTCCCAAACACGGTAACAAATATGAAGTGGAGTGTGTGGGCATCCACTGCGGCCGGCGGGTGCGGGCGCCGGCCGACCGCTAATGGCAAACCAACCCGGCATGTGCGCGGGGATCAGACCTAAAACAAAACAAATACTCTACATTACTTTAACTTCCTTTAATTAAAGGACGATTATAATGAAAATTATTAATAATTGAGATTTATATAGGTAAGTAGAAAAAACATTCTTTAGTGCCACTTTCACTAAAATTAACATTAAATTACCAATAAAATAAAACATAACACACTACGTTTATTTATTTGTTTCAGATGTTATTTATTAAAATTATTTGCCAGTCATTGACTTGTAACTCACATAGATCCACATCCACAACATCTCTCCAGTGATATCTAGGACATCAGATAATGCTTTCTTGATGCTACGATCCTCTCCCATTATTTCTAAGTGCCCAAGTAAGCCATGCGATGATTACATAGTTCAAATAGTTACAACTTATTTGCTAACGATTGCGTGAAAACTGTGAACATGCCTGACGCAAGGGCTCCCTTTTTTCGAATATTTTTTTGTCCTAATTTAATTCGGCATAACTAGTTAGGCATATTTTGTTTGTCATAATTATAATTTGACATAATTGTTTTTAGCGTACTATTTCAGTAAGAATAAATATGGTTTAGGCTAATATTTTTTGCCCTTATTTTGATTTGCATAAAGTTTTAAGGCCTATTGTTTATTCGTCTAATAGTTATTAGGCATGAAGAAAGTCTGGTAGATTAGACAAGACAGAAGGTTATAGTTTCAAAATCCGCTATAATTTGGATTGGTTTTTTTATCAAGATTTGACTTTGCATCATTTTTATTTTATTGATAGCTATTTGAATATGAAAAACAAATAGTAGGTATAAGGTATATCATATATAACTTGGGTACTATGGTACCCAAATATAAAAGTAGGTTAGGGTACGGCGCCAACGCTAAGCTAAGCCGCCAACATGTTTAATTTTTTTTAAATACAAAAAGTATTTTATTAAATGCAAACACACAATTTCCAAAACTTACTTCTTCCGTAAGTATATAATTATTATGCCTATCAAAATTATGCTTAAATATCATTATAGCGGTTCCAACAGCATCCTGGATTTGTTATTTTATTGGACGGGCTTGTCGCTGACTCAGTAAAAACTTGGACAGAAGGTTTTAATACTCTCAGTTTTATAACTTTTTCCATCGTCTTTAACTCGCAATCGCGTGTACACGTCAGGGATAGTCACCGTTCCGATAGGAGCTGATCTGTTAAGTGATATATGTATCTGGTCGGCCATCGGACCCGCGCTGGCCGGGCCGAGTGGAAGCCCTTGCCGAGGGCGGCACAGCGGCGCGCGGCGGATAATGTGCTGATGGTGGAATGCGATACGCGACTCCGTTAAGATCGCACTTATGAGATTTAGACATAAAAGTTTGAATCTCACCTTGGGCAAGTCGTCGTTTCAAGTGATGTATTAGAATGAAAAAAAAATTCAGTGCACGAGTGTTATGACTAAGTACATACCTACACACATACATGCCCCACCTTTCCCGGAAGGGTGCGCATACAGCATATCGTTCCATTTGCTACAATGTTCACAAACACTCTTTGCTTTATTTACGTTGAATTAAGAATTTGTTAAAAACTATTTCAGTACCGAGTTTAGTTATTATAAAAAAAATGTGTTTTACCGACTCTACTTATGACGAGTCACGAACTCACGAGTGACCATAGTTTATTTTTTATCTCTACACTCGCTGCACAGGATCAAAGTTTTTTCTCGTATTAGTATTTTTAGAATAAGAATAAGAATAATTTATTATGTATGAATGCGGTAACAGTAACGTTCTTAATCTAAGGAATAAGTGCAAGACACATTCACCCAGTTTGGGCATGCAATATCGTAGTAATAATGAAATGACTATTAATAATTTATATAATAATCAAATTAATATAAATTTCAATTAAGTATTAATATTAAATATTATATAAAATTTCAACATTAATAATCACATACAATTCGTTTAAATGTCAAAATAAAGTTAAAACATTAGGTTTAACAGTCAAAATATCCCTTCAAAACAATTCTGTGTTAACCATGTCTTAATTTTTTGTTTAAATCTATTTAATATTAGACTTTAATATCATTATGAAGCTTATTAAAAAATTCTTACAGCCATTGAGCGATTTTTCCTAGAAACTTTGCGTTATCTTCGCGTAAGGTGTTATGACAAAACATTTTCTTTGGTATGTATCGTTTAGCTATTGTGTAAATCGGCGTAACTCCACCAACAACGGCGCCGCCGCCGACTGGTGGGGTGCCTTGACATATAGAAAGTCTGCTAATGCTGCGCGCTTTTCTATTGTTTAATCTAATATGCATCGACTCACAATAATATATCTAAATAATAGAAATAAAATTTGCATATGGACATATGGACACAAATAAAATAAAATTTAATGAAATTAAAATTTAATGTGAAGTGAATTTATGATGACGTCTATCATTAAAATTGAGACCTTTAAATGAGGACACAATTCTTCCAAACACATTTTAAATATAATGATTGGCCGTGAAGTTGAATGCCATACAATGCCATACAATGCCATACAATGCCATACAATCACAGAATAAACATTTTTGGATTCTAGACCGTGTCGCGCAGCGGTGGAAGCATACTACCACCTCATACCACCCCCTCTGGTCCCTTGGGTGTCGTAAAAGGCGACTAACGGACTAAACACTGCACGTACATCCAAAAGTATAGAGCGGCGATGGGCTCACCACCTGTCACACTGAGTACATGTGAAGTCGCTATTTGGTGAAACGTGGACTATGGCAGAGGACTGCTTTTGTGGTCCTCATTACCTATAGTCTCTGATGAACCCTTCGGGGATAATAGTTGTGGTTATATGTATGTGTATGTGTTTGAGCCTCGTCAATTCTCGCCTGCGGCTACCAAATTGTTTAAACATTTGAACGCAGTTTTATTTCAAAGTCGAAGTACAATTAAACGTAGCACACTGTTTTAATATACTTATTTATTTTGACTGCAGCCGAATGTCGATCGACTCACAGCAACTGTCTACTTGGCAGGCAGTAGGAAGTAAATAAAACGATCGCACGCGCCGGAGATAACAGCTAATCAACGCCGGGACCGCACTTAGCGCCCCTTATCGCGCACTTATCAATTAATGGAACGGATTCCCCTGCCCTCGCCTCCCCCGCGCTTCCTCTGGTCGCTGCCTTATCGGGCCAATCGTGAGCGATTTACCGCCTCGCCCGATATAGATCATCCCAAGAAAAGTAACTACTTTCTTTATACGGTTGGCGGCGACCGGACGCGTGCGCGGCAGAAAGGGTTCTGTACACACTCAATGCATGTCTATACAATTACAAGAAGTTGCCAAGAACTAGGCTTAACACAATTAAAAAGTTTTGTAATGTTTAAAATAAATCAATGACAGTAATTTAAATTAAAAACATTCGCTTAAGTTTTTCTAACACTCTGTGAATTGCTATGCTATACTAAACATACATATAATCACGAGTCACGACTATTATCCCCGAAGGGTTAGTTAGGGACTAGGCAATAAGGACCGCTAAAGCAATCCTACATACCTAGTTGCTTTGCTTACAACGTGTTCTGCAGTGTGGCACGGCTTTGTGGGCCTGTAGGCCTGCGGGGCTCTGCGTGAAGTGGTGGGCTCTGCGCGATGGGCGCCGCCGCTGATTTCCCGCGAGGCCTTGCCATCGCCATTCAATAAGCCATCGCCGTCGGCCGGCCTTATACTCGCCGGCAAATTAATTTAATACCCAATTTATTGACACACCCCACTTTATTAATATCGTAAATACATCTCAGGAACGCTTTTACTTGTTATTATAAAAATGGTTGCAACGGTTCTTCTCTTTTCTTCTTTTTATGGTACTAATTCGGCAAACGAGTCCACCCGATGGCGCGCGACACCGAGGGCGTCACGCGCTGCTGGCCCCCTGCTCAAGTTCTTTAGTTTTTATACCTCTATGTCTTATAATTTAACAAGATCAATGAACAGATGTTTGGGTAGTCGCCATCCAGTGTGATTCTAGGCCAAATCCTTCAACCGTGCAATATAGGTTCGTATGGGAACAAGTAAAATAAAAATTAGAAAATGCTGTTTGTAATCGTCGACGGTTCCTTCAGCAGCGGCGGGCGATCGAAATCCGACTTGCTCCAATGGCGGCACACGCCGTCCGGTAATTTGCGCCACCAACCGTTTATTTAGTTAGGATTGAATTTGATTTCGCCGAAGCACCATTTACATACATAGCGATTAATCTCCATTTCAATTAATTGAAGCGATCGATCGTCATTGACCGTGCCTTGTTACGTAGCTGTTTACATAATAAATTGTTGTCACTTCTCGCTGCTTCTATAATTAATGAGGATATATCATTCATGATTTCATGTCAGCAGAACTTGTGCAGCGTCGCGCCGTTAAAGCTAGTACAAAAACTGTGCGTCGCAGCAACCAGATAGGTACGCACTTGCTTGCAAAAGGTTTTGAAACATTAAGATAGAAGATACGGGACTGTAGATCCGTAAGTATATAGTGTTTCATTGCAATACGCTCTTTGTTATATAATAAAAAATGACGCCGCATGTGCAGCTCCTATTTACTAAAGCAAGTACATTAGGACTCCTAACAGCAGGTACGGAGACAACTGAGGTCGACATCGACTGTCTGATGCCAAATCCGATCATAATCATGTAACAGGTAAAAATAAGCTGATCTGATGATAATCTGACTGTAATTTTTCTAAGCAACACTACCATGACATGATTGACAAACGATTAAAACTGAAATACCTCCTTGATAATGTTCGTATACAAACTGCCTGATGGCGTGCGGCTGACCCCGAGGGCATCACGCGCGACACATCATATTAGAGCAGCAGTACTTTAAGCCTCTGTGCCTTGTAATTTCACAGGATGTTCATTCAAACCAGAACGCAGCAATGTAAAGCAATGCAGCTCGGCGGCAGAAATAGGTATTGTAGTAGAAGTGGCGGGTCGTGCCGGATCGGGCCGGATCAGGCGCGGCTGCCGCAGACGGCGCCGCACGCGTGCCCCGCCGCCTAATGCCGCCATTTGCATGTATCAATAAGCCGGGATAAGAGCGGCTTACACCTCACAAAATCTTTAAATTCTTAAAATATTCTGGCATTCTTTTTACCGTCGCACATACGCGTACCTACATACATACGTTACACGACCATTCAATAACTTCAGTTTTAATAACGATGGATTGTTTTTAGAAGTAAAATAAAACTAGGACAGTGATAGTTAAAATATTAGCATCTCGTTCCAAAGTATTAAAATCGAAAAACATAGTCAATGTTCATTGATATTCTTAAGTGAGAGACAGTAGTACACAGAGGAGCAAATAATCAAACCGTGTTTTGTCCATCGCCTCCAAATGTTGGGTAAACAGAAAAAACATTTAATTGACTGTTAAATTCTCAAAGACATAGGATCAGACTTAATTGTGAAAGTTGTGATATTTAAGAACATTAAACTGATATTATTTTCTTTAAAGCCAAACTTATGAAGGAAAAAATATTGTCATTAACTTTTGCATACTTTGTCTTCTAAAACAATCACTAAATACTAGTACTTCTTCCTGGCCATCCTATACCAATCAAACCTATAGTTCTCACTGTCAAACATTATGGTTTTTGTTCAAAATGTAATTTGTCTCTTCAGAATGGCCGCATAGGAACTATTTTGATTGGAGGATTGGAGGAATAATTTTATGAAAAAAAAAAATCAAAATCATATTTTCTTTATTCAGTAAACTGAAAATGAGCAGTTTGAATCGTCTAAACTTAATTTTACTATTTTATATGAAAGAGTAGGCATCACAGACCACATAACCAAGGTCCGCTTTCAACGTGTTTTACTAAAACATTGAATCGGCAATAGTCAGGGGTTACGGAGGTGTAAATCTGGCTGTGATTGGAAATTCTAAGGTCGAACTAGTGACACGCGGCACATATTAAATCATAAAGTAATCATATACTAACTTTATGATTTAAATTCATTCGAATTAGTAATGGGGTAGGATTTGATAATGATATCGATAACGGTTTTCGTACTCGATGACCGATTTAGGCGTAAAAGCTTAATAAACAAACGAACAAACATACAGACTGTCGCGTTTATAATACCAGTAAGGATAGGTTAACAATTAATTACAAATACATTTATCAATATCAACATTTTTATAGTGGTTTGAAAGGCGCCAAAAACTTTTAAAATAAGTAAAGTTTCGTCCGGCCAGTGAGAGTTCCGGAGGCCCCTCACCCCCGCAATTCCTATTCTTTCCTTAACCCTATTCCTTTCTTAAAGGTTGGCAACATATCTGCGACTCCTCTGGTTTTGCGGGTGTCCATGAGTGGCGGTGATTGCTCTCCATCAGGTGACCCGCCTGGTCGTTTGCTTACTTCTTTTATAAAAAAAATAACAGTTTTAGTTTTCATTTAATGTTATTTTGATTCAAGTTATCGTAAATATACATTTCAACTACCGCGGTTCTAAGACGTACATGCAATGCAACTGCAAATATAATCTTTTACTGATTCTGAACTATTATTGATTTATTCGACGTGCTGGACTCAAACGAGCTCCTAAATAAAGAAAATGTAGAACAAATATTGCAATAACTGGGATTTTTTTACGTTTGGAAACCTTATTGTTAAATAATAATAACTTAGTGTTAAATGTCTTTTGTTGTACAAAAGACATTTAACACACTATATAATAATTTAAAATACCAAATAAGTTGAAACAAAAAGACAGTCTTAAATATTAGAATATTCTGATAAAAATACAATAACAATGTAAAACCAATTAAAAACTAACTCTACCACTACAACAACAACCTAAAAAACTATATATTTAGTATATCTTGTCACGAGAATCATTGTTCACCGATAGTTTGGTTACGAAAACTCGTGGTAAAAAATAAAAATTTAATAGTCAACCTTGAATTTTACGTGAAACCTTTATGTTATAATACTTGAATTTTTCTAAATGCACCAGCCAATTTGATTTTGTTCTTAAAACCGAATAAACGGTAGAGAGGTTTAGTGTGTGTCACACAAAATGTGTTTACCTACTGAAAAAAGAGTGTATATTTACCGTGGATTGTACAAATGGTTTAACGAAGCTCTAAACTTACTGAAAATTTATCGATTTATGTAAAAAATATATCGACAAGGTGATAGGTTCTAACTTATGCCAACACTCACCAAAACAGAGGGAGATAGTGCTCTAAGCATTTACAACAGAAAGAAAAAGAGTTTTTAATACAGTTGTTCAAAAAGTGGCGTATTGCAGGGACGTATAGCGTTCGGGATGTAGGCTATTACATACTCGAGCTTTTTTTTACCTTTTCCGAACACTTGCGTTCTTTTTCCCAACTGTCAAAATAATGTCTATTAAAAAGAAAAAACAGACCACGAAGTTTTTACTAAAAAAAAAAACATAGAAGTTTTTATTTTAAGAAATAAAAGTTTTTTTTATGTTAAGAAATACTTTTAAAGATTTCAAATATCTAACTCTGATGTGTATTTATATTCTAGAAATTTGTGTATTTGTAAAGGAGAATAAAAAATATTTTTGTCCAAAAAATCAATCCAAAAAGAATATACGCTCACAATATGCTTATGATGTGTGTATCATAAAACATTATAGTTATATTTATGGCAAAAGTACCGTGATTATGGGGATAAACATTTTTAATCATTTACCGCTTCATATCAAATGTGTTGAAAACCCCTATTTTAAAAGAACTCTAAAAGAGTGGTTAATCGAAAAATGTTTTTATAATTTGGATGAATTTTTTAACTATTTTTAGTTTTATATTAATTATTAATATTTTACAATTTTATATCCTGACATGCGAAATGGTTTTATTGTTATTTTATTAATATTTTGTTTGAATGCATTATTTTTAATTTAAATTTATGATTATTAAAAATTATTATTATTTTATACAATTCTATTTGCTGATATGTGAAATGATTATTTTGTAATTTAAGGCAGCCGCCCGGAATGCGGAAGATGCGTGGTTCGATTCCCGCCTGAGGTTGTCGTCTTTTTTCAGTGTTTGAAATTTTACTTAAGTATATTTAAGCGTTAATAGGACGCTAAAATATAAATCATTAATGAATATGGTTTAAATGTATTGAATTTTGTAATTATTTTTTTTTTTTTAAATGGCATTTGTTTAATATTGTACGTCCGAAATGGACAGACTGTTGACACCATTTTAATTGTAACAACCAATGCACACAGTTATGACAATAAATTTTATCTTATCTTATCTTATCTTATCTTATGATTCATGCAAATATTTCTAAAAAGAAGCTACTAATATGTTTCAATATCAGATTTAATTCAATGAGTTAGGTTAGGTTTCATTTCATTTCATCTCATTAAATTTCATTTTCATTTCATATCAATAAAAAAATTCTACTGAAGACTTGGCTGTATGGGCATAGTTCCCTTTGCCTACCCAGAATGAGTGAAGAACACAAAAAAAAACTCTGCATAAATTCTTTTACGGTTAGCGCCATTTTTCAAAAATATTCTTTATTAAATTGCTTCATTTTTTCGCAACTGTATTAAAAATAGTTGTTCAGTAACACGTGTGCACCTTCGGCTGCGCCTCGGCTCGGGTAGACATTTGTCGGAACTCTTTGCAATGACAGGCTTTCCGCACTCGTAATGAAAATAATTATACTGTTTTAAAAGACATCAACGCGTGCATTTTTCTTAATTTAAAATTGAATTTTTACACAATTTTGAAATTTATCCTTTTACATCATAGAACTGTACTAACCAATAAAATGATATTATTATCTTTTTGTAAGCTGTACGCTACACTTTCCACACAATTTTATGGAGCAATACAGTAGTATATTTTTAAAAGTATTTTAATTTTTGCGTGCCGCGGCGCTGTCAAACTACAACTACATCTAGGTTTGGGGCGTATTACTTACATTTGCAATAGATTTCTACATCGTTTGTCCGACTGACGTTTCCCTCGTATGAGGCGTCTAGTGGTAGGAAGGTAACCCACCCACTCCACTCATTCAGGGCGTGTTTTGGCTGTGCACACGAACGGGCGCAAGAAACTCCACAGCTTTATAATAATAATGTGGTAACGACATTTACAAAACAATATGTCGTTGTACGAAACTTAATTTGGACAAAACGTTGATAGTTTGTAAGGTGAGATTTTGAACAGGTAAAGTTATTGGATAAAAGTAAATATAAGAAAAGATGTGATTTTAAAAATGGCGGAAATGGCTATCATAGATATTTATTTCTTTATTTTGTAACAAATCACGGTTTGATTTTTTGCTCCTCGCCACTTAGTGAAAGAGATACTTTAGTTGACATAGGCATAGCTGGCAGCCCTAGCCGTGTCCCGCGAGTGATGTCCCGCGCGTGCCCGCCTGTCCCGCGCCGCGGTGCTTCATGAGGCGCGAAAGCCCTCATTCATTAACATAAACCCTGTTAACTCTGATATACCCCGAGTTGTATTCCATTTCCGGCAAAAAGATATCTCTTACTAAAGTTAATTCGTCCTACTGAGTAGGTATCTTGATCAGAGTTTTAAAACTAGAAACCGTTTTGTAATAGTACTCGTTTCGTTTATAACGTCAGTAATGTGGAGTGCGAGCCCCAAAGCGTAATTTCCGGCCGCCGCGGCTCCCGCGCTCTGTATCGCGCTACGCACCCGTACGAGCTATACTCACAGTGCAACCGTTCTCCGTATTATTGACAAACGATAGCAGTAGTAAGGCTGATCGCACATAGCTTACTTTCGCCGTTGTAACTGTTGGTTATGCATTTACTAGTTGGTGCAGTGTCAAGATCGATCACTAAGTTTGTAAGGAAAGGTAAGGAGGATCAATGTGCGACGGCAAGCTGGTAATCAAGAAGAGCTAAATAAGTAGACAGTTACTGTAACTGACTGAGTTATTTCATCGGTATCATCATAAAGCTTGTAAAATCCCTATTGCCATGCTACAATGCTACTACATAAACGAGTCATTTATATAGCTGTAATTAACCGTGTCGCAAATGAAATGACACTACACACCCTCTCTTCCCTTGGTTGTCGTAAAAGGCGACTAACGGACTAAAGACTGCACATACATCTAACAGCATAGAGGGGCGGCGATGGGCTCACCACCTGTCACGCTGAGCACATGTGCAGTCGCTATTTGTTGAAAAGTGGACTATGGTAGAGAACTGCTTTTGCTATTCTCATTGCCTAGTGTGTGACTAACCCTTCGGGGATAAAGTCGTGATTATATGCACATGTGCAGTCACACAACTGCACATGTGGGGTGCTTTTGTAACCCCATACAAAGAATGCCTGTAATAGTTAAGTTTTTGTAAAATGTGGGAATTTATTTAAAAAAAATAAATTAAAGGCATTTTATGAAAGTAATAAAAACATTTATTTATGAAATTTAAACTTAAAAGTCGATATATCTAGCGCCTAAAAAAAAAGTTACAAAAATAGCTTACATTTTTTAGAGTTCTCTTCAGACCTACACTTTGATATTAATTTTTTAACAAAACAAAACCTTTAAAGGTTTTTCTAAATATTCTAATCTTACAAACTATAAAACAAATAAAAAAATCTATGGAAAATCTAAAAGGTCTAAAATCACAACTGTTTAGGTAGTCAAACATTAGGCATGTAATTTTGTCTTGATATTTACCATAAAAAACTATAAATAAAACCTTATTATCACCTTCATGACATTTTCAGCATTGGACAACGTTGAAAGAATGAGAACAACACATAAACTTCTTACATTTTTTTACTTTCGGTTGCTTCTTTACTTTCTGTGTCGTGATTACTTACTTGATATTCCTTATCACTCAAATCTAATATTGATTCGGGAAAAACGTCATTATTTTCGGGTTCATTCAGCTCGAGTGCATTTAACAGATTTTCAATCTGCTGCTGGTTAAAATTTTTGGCCATCTTGCGTGAGAAACCTCCAAAAAACACAAAAATATAAACAAATGCAAAAATAAAAATACTTACGTAACTTCATTCGTGGGGTGCCTGGCGGACCCCGACGACTCGTACCTTCTAAGCTAAGCACGCTAGCCCGTCGCGCGTCCGTTCCCCGAAACACCTCGTACGATGCTGAGAATACATAGGCGCTCGGCCTCGTGACGTATAAAACAATAAAAAATTAACGAAAATAGATCCGTGGGGTCCGTTTAGACCCCACGTGTGTTTTTAAGGGGTATGTATGTTATTTACAAAAACACTGTCTCCAACAACACATACTCTCTAAATATTTGTCCTGACTACGAATATAAATAAATGCAAGTTTTCTGAAGCGTCATGTTTGTATTATCTAATTTTCCACAGAGCCGGTTCTCGTGAGTCTCGTGACACAACGTAAGGGCAAGAAAAATGTTTAGCCAATAAGGTCGTACGCGTGTTGTGGAGTAGTGAGGAGCGCGGGACGCTCGCCAATATAAATTCCTGCCGCGGGCAGGCGGGCCGGCGGACAGCGGCGCCTTTGAGCTGGCGCTGCACGGGGCCGCATACCGTCTGATTGTTGTTGTAGTGGAACTAATTACGCACGAAACCTGAACCAGAGGCCTATTACCAAAGTTACAGTATCGAGCTGAGTCTTCAAGCGTGGCATGCGGCAAGGCGCTAAGCTATCTACGTATGGGAGCAACCGAGGATATATGCTGTAGGTTTCCTTTATGCGCAAATAATTGACAGTGACATTTGGTATAAACTTGTAGTATTTGGCTGGTGCGTGTCTCACATTTAAATGAAAAATTAATTTGAAAAATAACTTTTTGCCAAATACTTGAGCTCCGTTCCTTCCCCTTGCCTGTGTGTCGATCGATCTCCCGAAAGGTACCACAATATTGGTGATGGCCTCAGCCTATTAATTTGTTAACATCTGATGTTCGTAGTTTAGGGAAGCTTTCCGTTAATACTCGTAGGTTCAGCTAAACTTGTTCTCGGCTTTCGCTGAACTAATTGACGTCCGTTTTTATTTTTTAGCACTAACTACAAAATGTGGTTAATCAGGAATTACTTGTATTGCCATAATGAAAGACTTCCCAGTAGTGGGAAAGTAGTATAGTATTATTATTATAGGTTATTTACTTCTAATTGTTCTGTTGATTAACTTATACATTATGCAAAACGTCATCTATGAATATTAAATGTGTTTTTGCAAACAGTTTCTCTTAACCCGTCGGGCGTCAAACGTACTCAGGTTTGATACATGTTTTTTTTCTTGCACGTGCGCAAAGTGTTCTTAAGGTAGAAC
Organism: Scoparia ambigualis; assembly: GCA_963921215.1. Classification (NCBI taxonomy): domain Eukaryota; kingdom Metazoa; phylum Arthropoda; class Insecta; order Lepidoptera; family Crambidae; genus Scoparia; species Scoparia ambigualis. Next base: position 594,675 of record OY992511.1, read on the forward strand.
AGATTTACAGCGCGCCACTGGCGTTCAAATTTTAGCTTTTCGATTGGTACTAGCGGTGTTTCCGTTTAGCTTGAATTATTATTTGGTTTGTATGGAGTAACTTTTATTTAGGAACCATTTGACTACAATTTGGAACGGAAGTCAGAAAATTATATAAAAAAGTCGAACGTTTTTTTTGTCAGTTGTTGCGTCACTCACTTTGTAGAAGTTAGGTAAAAATGAATTCTCGACGAAAACAGCGAGTAATCTTATATAAAGTGTATATTTAATTACTTGGAAAAGAGTGTAGATTGTGGTAAAATAATGGTTATTATGGAATCAGTGTTTATCTTTGTAAAAAAAAGTCATGAACTTTTGAAGTGTGATTTTTCGTAAGCGTGTATGGCGAGTAGGTTTTTTCCTCAGTAAGAAATATAAATAATAGTTTGTAAGTTTGTCGATTACATAAACAGTTATTGATAAAATAATAAAAAACGAGATTTCGCGGACTCAGTTCGGTGATGGCCGCTGTTAGGTATTTGCCTATGCGGTGCATATTATTGTGAATAACTAAGTTAATATGTGACTTCAAAGCCTGAAATTTTAAATGTGAATACTTGAATAAGTGAACTTTGTGGTGTTAGTGTTGTTTTGAGAAAAAGTGTATGGGAAATATGTGTACTGAGGTGTGAAAGTGTAGGTACGCTGCGATGATAACATTCATCATAATTCAATCATCACCTCAGACCCTCATGTAAGTTTATTTTTTTACTAAGCTTATGATATTTCGATAGGAAAGCCTAGCCCAAACCAGCCCCGCCACGGCCCGCGCGCCGCAGCTGGTTCTCTCGCACAACTTTTACAGCTCGCACGGGGCAACAAACACGCGTTTGGTAAAACTTAAACTGTCGCCATGATTGTGTGCTATGTCTCAAAGCTACACAGCTTCAGCGGGTTAACAATGCTCGCATCCGTAGGTATGTCCACTCGTGACTCTATATGTAACCCCTGGGTGGTGCTAATTGAGCATTTGGTGGTAGAGCCCAGCTCGACCGGTTATCGACCACCGTGCTGCAGTGTAGCTATTGTTGCAAACAGTGGACCAGAGAGTACTGCCGTGGAACCATTGAGCAAGAGACGAGATTCGACACGCCGGCCAGGGAGACCCGTAGAAACGGTGGTGCTGCTGGCCGCCCGCGGCATAGTACAGGGGCGCGACCAGGGCTAACCACCTCCGGAGGCTGCCTCACCAGGTCGCGCATAATCTCGGAGTGGATCGTCGTGCAGGTTAGTGACCGGAAATGGTGGGACCCGACCATTTCCGGGAGTGTATGGGGGCCCTTCCGACCGGCGTGTCGGCTATGGTTGTAACGCTCTTCCAATGCTGAAGCGGAAGACTCTCTTTCTTGGAAAGGACCCGTCGGAGTACGCTTCCCCCATCGCTGATGAGATCTTGTTGGGTATGGAGTATTATATTCCGTTCACAGATCTTGCCAGCGCGGGTAGCAAACGGCCTTGGTTTAAATCGCGAATGCGCCAAAGCTGCTGAATGCAAGCAAGCGGCATATCGTGCTTGGACGAGGGATTGCGCACTACATGACCCTAGTACCGGCTCCTTGAAGGCGGCTTACAACAAGGCCTCTAAGTCTAATAAGAGGGCTTTTGCAGGAGTGGATGCACAAAGCGGGGTGAGGGTAGGGCAGGAGTTGATCTCGCACCCTACGGTTAGCCGTAGCTATTGCGGCTTGCTAAGGCCGTGCAGGTCAACTTCTGCTCTCCCTCCCTGCCCCTGTTAAAACATTCGAATGGCTCGTTAGCCTACCAGCCGATTGAGAAGGCGAACTTGTTGGCTGACCTTTTCGCGGCTAATTCGTTCGTCGACGATGGTGGCGCCACTCCACCTATCATAGCACATTGTGACCACCATGCCTGATATTCGTATTAGGCAGTGTGATGTACGTGCCGTGCTGCGGTCGCTCGACGTGCGGAAGGCTAGCGGGCCGGATGGTGTTCCGGCGATAGTGCTGCTCAGATGCGCGGCTGAGTTGTCTCCTGTGTTGACATGATTGTTTAGGATGTCTTACGATACCGGTATTGTGCCGGTGTCTTAAAAGGAAGCGAACATACAACCCATCCCCAAAAAAGGGGATCGCTCAGATACAGTCAACAATCGACCAATGGCTGTACTTCTGTGCTGTGCAAGGTGTTTGAGCGGATAATTAACTCCCAGCTCATTCACTACCTAGAGGATCACTTGCTGCTCCATGATCGCCAGTATGGGTTCAGACTCAAGCGATAAACGGGTGATCTTCTAGCGTACGTTACTCACGCATGAAGTGAAGCGATGGACAAGCGTGGCGAATCTCTGGCATTTAGCCTTGATGTCGCCAAAGCTTTCGATAGAGTATGGCATCGCTCCCTTCTTTCCAAGTTGCCGGCCTTCGGTGTGCCGCCCCGTTTGTGCGCCTGGGTTGTCGACTTTTTAGAAGAGCGGAAGATTCGTGTCCTTTGTGAGGGTAGTTTTTTCGAGTAGTAAAAGTAGTTTTGAATAATTAAAAATGTCAACCTTATTACTAATGTTTTCCAAAACTCATTTCAGCCGTTACTTTGTTTTACTTCAAAACTCAGTTATTTCCAATTTCTATAACCACAGTATCAATAGGATAATTATTATTGGCAATCACATTTATTCCTTAAAGTGTATAGTTAACCATTCATTATGGTTTATCATTCTGCACTTATCATCGCAAAAAATATAAATATTATAAGTTTTAGCCGTTTGTGTCGCTAGGGGAGAGACACTTGCCCGCCATTTTTGTCTCGTACCAGGATACGTTTATGTAGACAGAATTCTTTCGCCACGGCTTATATTTCGGTTTCTGTTTCGGCTTGCAGGGGTACTGGGGGTAGCGATGCGCGTTTGTCTGGCACAGACTATGTTCGTTAGATTGGTTGTTAAGTCTTAACTATAAGTTAGTTAACTGTTTTTTTATTATTATTAGTATTGACGTCAATAAGTGCCTGTAAAGGTTTACATTGAATAAATAATTTGACTTTGACTTTGACTTTGATCGTGTCTCTAAGTGGGGATCTGGAAACCTGGTCGAGTTTAATGCCAGAAAAACCCAGATTTATGCATTCTCGTCTAAGGTAAGTCCTTTCCTTACTCCTCCTTTACCCATTTCAGTAGACCTCAGCATTCTTGGCATGGACATTGGCCAGGAACTGAATCAAAAATGCTACATCGAGAGTTATTTTAACTGCCTCCCGTAAGCTAGGTATTCTCAATAAGGTGAGGCGGTTTATCACTTCTAAGCAGCGCTGTTTGCTGTACAAAACTCAGGTGCGATCGAGTATGGAGTATTGTTCCCATCATGGGACGGCTCCGCTAAATACCTCCTCGTTCCACTTGATCGACTGCAAAGGCGAGCGATACGCGTTATTGGAGATGCTGAGGTTACAGCTCCTCTTGAGAACCTTCAGATGCGTAGAGACATTGCTTCTCTCATTGTCTTCTACCGAAATTACTTCGGAGAGTGTTCTGAAGAACTTTTTGATCTAATCCCGCCCTCTCCTTTCTTCTCCCGGACTTCACGTCCTGGTCTTAGGAACCACCATTATACTGTGCAGACTATCAGCACTCGTACCCAAAAATTTGGCAAGTCGTTCCTCTGCTAGACCATTCGGCTTTGGAGTTCTCTGCCAGCGCATGTGTTTCCCAGCTCCTATGTTCCCGGGTCTTTTAAGCGGGACGTGAAACGGCATTTATGCAAGCCGTCATGAATGGGTGCCCTTGTTACCGTGCTTATTATACGGTAAGAAGCGTTATTTTGGATTGCATGTGCTGCTTATCATCAGGCAGGATGTAGTCACTATGACGTGTCACAATAGCAAAAAATGCCTCCGTGGTCCAGTGGTTAAGGCGTTTGTCTTATGACCCGGAGGTCGCGGGTTCGAATCCCGCGGGAAGCATACTTTGTTTAGTTGTTTCCAGTTTGGTCAGGATATTGCAGGCTTGAATCACCTGATTATCCGAAAAGAAAGATGATTCCGTGCTTCGGAAGGCACGAAAAACTGTGGGTCCCGGTCGCCATCTGGTGGCCGTTATATAAACCACGTCAGAGGCCGTAAGGCGGTTTACTCAGAAACTCTGACACTAGGTTGTCCAAGGTCGATTGACCTTGGAAGCCACTCGATAAGAAGAAGAAGATAGCAAAAAAAGCCTGGTGGCAGTTCCGAAACCTGTGCATGTATGGGCGCGGCTGTTTTTGCTATAATGTAATCAGCACGTGCTGTAATGTGACCATAGATAATTTGATGTGACAAGCACGGCCGTAGTGAGATTGCGCGAGGCGAGAATCCGGACGCGGATAATACTGCGTCCGGACTAAATTGCGATCAAGTCGTCAATTTATAAGTTATTCCGAGACTCGCCACCTTATCGACCAATGCCTCCTAAGTCGCGGTCCGCTTGCTGGCGGCTCACCGGGCCTCCGTCTAGCCGTCTCACCCGGGGGGTTAGCCACGCCGGGGACTGCGTTGGGGAATGAGAGGGGAGGGTGGCACGTCCAATGGGAGCACGTTGCTACATGGTGCAACAGGAGGTCACAAAAAAAAAGAAAAAAAATTACAAAAAGAAACAAAAAATAAATTAAATAAGAACCCAAAAAGTATGTTTGACCTCTGTCGCGCAACCCCATTGACCGGACGGCACATAGCCGTCGAGATGACGCCCGGGCAAAGAGGCACGTTACGCCTCGACGCCCGCACCGGCCATTGATGAAACCAGCCAACCAGCCAGCGCGGGGCGTTACAAACTGAGATTTAGCCCGACCTGCCCCGTGTTAAACTACAAATTTATTAAACACTGTTTCTTAATCTTCGTAGATCTGTTATAAAATTGCCTGTCTGTATATAAACGAAATTTTGAAATGTAGACAAACGCACCTAGTTTTATCAACAAATTCTACCATATAAATAAATAGGTATTAAGGTTGAGCAACTGCCTTGATGTTTGCGTTACCCATGGACATATTACATAACGTAAGTCCATGGCGTTACCTCAGTCTTCGCGGTGGGCTGCCGCCCGGCTGCCGACGGCGCAGGCTGTTGTCACGGGCGGTGGTCCCAGGCGCGCCTGCATCACCCAATCCATTGTAAATATTGGCAGCCGCTTCCTACCGCTGAGTTGTTTTATATAAATTGGTAAGAGTACATTGAATTTGTAAGAAACGACTAAGACTGAAACGACTATGTAAAGCCTTATGAACTATTTGGAAAAATATATTTAACTTCTATTTAATATATTTTAGATGTATGTTATGTTAGGGATTTTACATTCAGTTTTATTAAGTTTCAGAAAATCAGCAATAAATATAATGTTTATTGCGTAAGAGTTCATTTTTATCGACAAATATTTTTTTAGTATTATTTATTAAAAAAAGCGATATTGTAAGTGAGGTGTGAGTGTGGATCCTTCGTAGAACCTTCTAAATATAAAAACCTTCTGTGTTATTGCGCAATCCCGTGGCCTCGCGAGTTTCAATGCGTCATATCGTTGGCGTAGCGTCGGTCGTAGCCGTCGTAGCCACTCGTAGCAGTAGTTGCCGCGCTACGGAGTAGCATGCGCTACAGCACCTACCTACGACGCCGCAAGACACAAAGCAGCTTCTGTTGAAAGAAGCCACCAACAACGAAATGATCTAACGTTATGAAAAAGTTACATGATCATTTTCGTACAAAATACTTACCTGACCCTTTCAGGTAAGTATTTTATACTATTTTTGTACTATTGTATAAGAATAACAGTGCAGCGGTGGTCTTAGAAATACTGCACAATTGTTACTTAATTGCCTTTTTTACAGTATGTTTTTTGTTTTTGTGACGGCAAAATGTATTCCTTCTTTTCAAAGGCGAAATAAAAGAATATCTGTTGTTTGTTGTGTAATATATAAAATACTCTTTTCTTTTAACGTCTCAAACAATGATGAATAGAGAATACTCAATAGAATAATAATATCTTCTACATTTTTCCGTAGAAGTTTAATATCGACCAAACGATGATTACACATCATATCGAAGCAAGTGAATAATGTGAGATTGCGATGTGACAGCGTGGTCGCGGGCCGCCGCCGCATCGCCCTTATTGCGGGGCAGTAAGGCTCATGTCCCCGTAACTCGGTTCGCACGGAAGGCAGCGTGTGGCGCGGCTCACGGGCTCGCGGGATCATTACACCGCTCGTCATCGCGTTTTTATGTTAATGCATTAATAACGGCCCGGTCATTAGTTACTGTCGCGCGGCCGACGAATGTGCTGTCTCAAGGTGCTGCGACGTGTGACGGCGGCGGGAGCGGGACGGACATCACTTTAGTTAGCTTTTTTGCAAAATATGTTTTTTTACATACTCAATATATGTATATTACGTGAAAGCTTTTTTAGAAAAAGTATTTCTGGTACACATATTTTTTTCGTTTGCAAATTCCTCACCATAAGATGTTAACTTTAACTCGTTGGCGTTGGCATCTTGTGTAACATGTCTGTTACAATAAGGTATAATATGATATTCCCCGCCGCGTGTGCCCCGCCGCCGCCGTCGCCGCCGCGCGTGTCTCGGGGGCTCGGAGGCTCCGGGGCCTGTGCTCACGCCAATTTACACGTCTCGGACTAAACAAAACGCAAATTTTCAATACGTAATCATGAGAATGAGGACGCTGTTTCAATACTATTGTCATCATAACAGGTTAAAAAGTTTTCGTATGCTCTTAATATAGGATAGGTTAAAGTCACTCGCGTCCGTAGGTTTACCCTAGATAGAGACCCTACTCGTGACCCCTGAGTTGTGCTAAATGTGTGACACTGTCTGAGTGTTAGCCACGCTGCGTTGCAGTTGCAGCACGCATGGGGCCGGTTCGCCCGGCGTAATGCCACCCTCACACGGAATATCGGCGTGAAACAATAGCACTCGTTGGTGTTGTGTTGCGTCCGGTGAGTGCAGGTACCGAAAGCCCATCTCTCCCCACCCCCACGCCCCCTCACAAAGATCCTATTCCTTGTGTAAGTTCGCCAGCGCACCTGCGATTGGTTTTGTTTCCATCAGGCGACCCTCCTACTCGTTTGCCTCCTTTGCACATGAAAAAACATTGGTGTTATTATAAATTTAGCTTAAATAAGAAAGTTACATGGGATTCTAAATCCTTAGTACCTATTAGGCATACTGTTTCAAGTAACCGACGTTATTATGCCAGAGTTGCGCGCGACGGCGGCGCTGTACTTCTGTCGCGTTGTCCACAAGTCGGTGACAAAGCGATCATGGAAAAATGGTTTGGTTGGTCGTTTTAATTTTATTCAGACTATTACAGTTACGGTTATATTTTAGATAGATGATATCGCATATGTTATTTCAAAACATATAAAAGCTTTTTCATAGTCTTAATAAAGATGCGTAATACATTTAGCGTAAGGTTTGGGGTTGAGTAAAAACGAAATCTAGTTTGTAGTTTAAGACATACCTCACCTCCTCTGCCGTGCACCATCGGTTCGATGGCCACCGGGCGCCCGCCCGCTGGGTTAGGAGCCGCATCCGGCGGGGGCGCATTCCTCCGCGCGCCGCCTAGCTGGTATGTATGGCTTTTTTCATTTCAAGTGTTAGTGTCTTGAAATGTATTATTTGCAGATCAATAGCCCTGAGTATTGAAGCATTACAAGCTAGTACTTACTCACTATAACAATGACAAATAAGACGACCATTCAAGTTTGTGTTTTTTTGATGATATGGATAAGCAATTTTATTTTGTATAAACTAAAAGCGGATACCCAGGCTTTAATTTTAGTTCATGAAATTAGCAAACTAATAAAATTGTTATTTGTTATACTCGATTATTTAATTACGATTAATCGTACGTAATACATAGAGTAGGTAAAAGTGACTTAAAATCATTTTATATGTGATCGAAGTCTAAATTGAAGAATAATTAAAGAAGCTGGAAGGTCATGTGAACCGATTTTGGTTCACATGTTCTATTCCCGTCGCGAATCCTTCAGTCACACAACTGACGCGCGTTGCTTATCTCAGACCAATCATTATTGTAAGTTCTGCCATGCCTGCCTAGATGTTTGAAATGTTAACAATTAGTATTTTTAATGCGTTTTTTAAAACTGACATGGAACCGGCGGAGCTGCCGAAATACATACTGGATCTGTCTATACTTAAGAAAAAATTGAGATAAGCTTTTATAACGTATAACAAACCAAATAATAACCAAATTCTATTTTACAATACAAATTTTAACAAACAGTGAAACAATGTAAATGAATGTAATTTGCTTTTGTGCAGTCTTCAATTATTAAAGTCTAATTACATACATACATTTATAGTCACGACTATTATCCTCGAAGGGTTAGTCAGAGACTAGGCAATGAGGACAGCTATAGCAGTCTACTGCCTTAGTCTACTTTTCACCAAATAGCGATTGCACATGTGCTCAGCGTGACAGGTAGTGAGCCCATCGCCGCTCTATGCTGTTGGATGTTTGTGCAGTCTTTAGTCCGTTAGTCGCCTCTTACGACACCCAAGGAAAAAAAAGGGGTAGAGTAATCTTTTTTTTAAATATTTGCTGCCATAATCCCCTTCAACAAAAGAGTCATTATTTACATTTAATTTCTTACTCACTAATCTTATGGCTAAAGTTCTTACGCTATACAGTTTTATTCTTATTATTTACATCTAAGTATCACAATTTTTGCAATGTACTCAAATATAATATTTTGGTATTTTTTGTATGTTATTAGAACGCTTATGTTATTTACATTAAGTGTTGTGTCTAATTTTTGTTCGAGGTCGTATCTAAGCCTGTCGTAACACTCAAAGAGCAGGTGAGGCACGTCCTCCACTTCACCGGTACCACAGGCACACAGCGGGCTGTCCTTGCACTTGAAGCGGTGCAGATAGCTGTAGAACCCGCCGTGTCCCGTGAGTGCTTGCGATAGGTGTTTGTTGGCTGTAAATTTCCTAATCGTATTGTGTGCTAGTTTGGCATCCGGGAAAAAGATCTTAGTCGTGCCGCCAGTGTTCTAGTTGCGGTACCATTCGTTCCATCACTCTCACTCCCAACCTCCCTGTCTCCGGGAATGTGCGAGAACGACCCTCTCCTCGCTGCATACATGGCGGCTGCTTCGTGTATACAAAGGTCGAGAGGAAGTATCCCCGACAAGACCAGAGTTGAGTTCAGCGAAACTGAAACACAAACATACTTTCCATCAGGTGACCCGCTTGCTCGTTTGCCTCCTTCTGCTATAAAAAAAAAAAAAAAAAACTGTGTGGTAGGACTTGCAGAGCTTCTGAGCGAAATTAGTAGTATTAGCAGTATTAGTAGTAGTTAGTAGTATTCTTTTAATGAGCGACACGTCTAATTGAAATGGTAAAACTTCTTAATTGGCTAACACACACCTCATGTGGAATGTTGGCTAACATCACAAGAGCACAAATCCTTATGTCGCCAACAAAGTCGTAGCAAAATGGCTATCAACCCTTACTTACGATTCTACAGAAAAAATATTTAAAAAAAATGTATTCAAAACTTTGATAATTCCAAATTAATAAAAAAAAAATCATATAAATTTCATAAAGTAATATTTTATTTAATATACAATGGTGGTCATATAATTAAAAAAGTTTTTTAAAACAAAAACTTTGAACAAATCATGTAATATTTTTTGTTTATCTCTGAAACGATTATATTTTATTATATTATAAAATATTCACAAATGACCAAAACGAGAGGAATTACAAATAAAATGTGCAAAATAATAATTGATTTTTCACAAAAATACCTTTTTTCTGAAAACTAAAGCTTAACACAACTAAAGCTTGACAAATAATTAAGAACAAACATTGAATTTTTCGAGAATTTATTTGGATGAAATATTGGCCAAGTAATAATACATTAATTATATGAAATTAGTGTAATAAATATAGTTTAAACTATAATTAATATTTCGCAGCATGTCCACGGCTTTTAATAACTGCTTAGCTGCGGCGTGGCATCGATTCTATTAATTTCTTACATTATTCAAAAAAATTGAGTTCCATTCTTCAAAAAAAACATCATAAAGCTCTCTCAAATTGCCGCATTGTTGATTTGATACTCTTTTCTAGACTTCGCAACAAAGATGTTCGATTGGATTTAGATCTGGGCTGTTAGCTGGCCAGTCTAGAAACTGATTGTGATTCGAGAATTCCTTTACTGAGCGTGCCGTATGTTTAGGATCATTATCGTGCTGAAATATCCAAATTACTAGAAGAACCTTCTCGAAGCCTTGGACAGATTGCAGCGCCGCGCTGTGCGCATTATCGGCAATGCGGAGGTCACTAAAACTCTCGAGCCTTTGCAATTGCGTAGAGATATTGCGTCACTCAGCGTCTTTTACCGTTTATACCATGGCGAGTGCTCTGAATAACTCTTTGACCTCATCCCTCCTTCTCCCTTCCTCCATAGGAGTACGCGTGCTGCTCTCCGAAGTCACCAATTTACAGTCTCTAATATTCCATCACGCACAAAGAAATTTTGTGACTCGTTTCTTTGCCGCACTTCCAAGAGATGGAATAGTCTACCAGCACACGTATTCCCTCCTACCTATGACATAGGGTCCTTCAAACGAGGCGTGAAGAAGCACTTTGTGGGCCGGCAGAGTGAGGGTGACTGATGCTACGTCTCTTACGCTGCACCAGTTGTCCTCGTGCCTGGACTTCATTTCAACTTAACATCAGGTGGAGTGGGTCATTTGCCGAGCTTAGTATAAAAAAAGAACCTCTTCAGCATAAGGTAACATTGTCGTTTCCAATATATTTTTGTACTGATGTTGATCCATGTTAACTTCTACGAGCTTAATAGGTCCGATTCCGTGACCAGAAAAGCACCTCCAAATTTTCACATATCCACTGCCATAAGGTCTTTTTAACGTTTGCCATCAGAACACACTCTGTTTATTTTGGTTTCAATAGAAAAAAGAACATTTTTCCACTGACCAGTTTCCATACTTTCATGCAAATGCAAGACGGGCTTGCCCTATGGCAATGTTTCAACATGGGTACCTTTCTTGCTATACGTCCGTTCAACTTTTCTTCTAACAAATCTCTCTAAATAGTGCATGCTTAGATCGTTGAAGGGTTGTTTTCCCCAAAATATACTTTTCTTATCTCGTTAGACCTCTTAAAAGGATCTTGTCTTGCCAGACGAACGATATTTCTATCATCTCGTCGCGATTGCCTTCTCTGTTTAGACGCGCGCATAATATTTGAAGTCGTTTGATATGTATTGATATGCTTCACAGCATGGTAATTGCAAAACCATCGTTTTCGAACAAAGTAGATGATCAGATATCTTTATGTACGACCAATTTTTTCAAGACGTTTTATATTTTTTTTTTTATTTTCCTCTATAGTTATTTTACGAAAAAATATCCTTTCAATAATATTAATTAACTAAATGGCGATAATATCATACTAAAAGTTGACATAGACACAGTGTTCGATATTTAAATTTCAATAAAAAAAGAAACTGTTCTGCATTTTTAATTATATGGCCAGCCTGTTAGTAAAAATTATCCGTGTTGTTTTTTTAATTAGTATGTATATTAATATATCGATAGTATGAAAACATTTTGCAATGGCACAAAAGTGTTTGAAAACATCTTGTATCACACATAAGCGATCTTATTTTTAATAACACAAGCAGCCTGCCCGCGCCTTCGTTCACGCTGACTTAGAGAAACCGTCATACATCAGCCATTTAAAAAAATATATCTACAAAATATAAACAAAAACCATCCTCAGTTATTGCTATATCTTTTAGTGAAAACCGCATTAAAATCCATTCCGTGGTTTAGAAGAATAGTGCGGTGCCACAGACACAGGAAAACGGCCACTTTATAATATGTAATGATGACCGCCTCTGTATATCATTATTATTTTATAAATAAATAATATATTATATATGTACATATTCAATAACATTCATATTTTTATACATGTTTGTTTTATACAATATAACATAATTAACTTAATTTAAGGTAACTTTAAGGCTACTTTTCTTGTTAATCGTACTGGCATCAATGTAACAAAAGATTTTTAGTTTTGATGTCACAGGTAAACTGCTGATGTATTTTTACAACAAACTGGATGTAATTTGCTTTAGGGTACACTGTATAATCCTGTATAATCCTATTTTTGTTGAAATAATTTTTTTTTTTTTACTTTTGTAAAGTCTTGGTTGGTCTAAAGACTAGTGTCGTTGGTGAGTTGTCACGGGCCGGTAGTTCGCCCCATGCGAGAGTAGCCGCTGCGGCGCTCGCAGTCCATCCGCGCCTGTCACACAGGAACACCATAAAAAGACAATCACGCCGCGGCATGAAGGCCCAGGGTTTTTTCAAGCCCGGCGCTGTCGCGCTGGGCTTGAAACACCAACCGGCTCTGGTACTAATTAATTAGTACGTGGGAAAATTTGCTACTGCTACGGGATTAAAACTTGAGCAGGTTTTGTATTCTTTTCTCGGTAAGAGTTCAGTGCATAGGCGCTAGGTGTAGGGAGAAGATAGGAGTCCCACATTACCCGCGGTTGCCCCGAGCTTAATGTATGCCCTACAGCATTTTTCTTACTCGTGAAATGTGTAATTAATCGACTGCTTTAACGCCCTATTCATCAAAGTAAAAAAGTCGCGCCAACTTACATAATAAACTTCTAGGTACTAAATGTCCCATTCGCCGCTGCTGAATACTGTCAAGCTCCTTAGGCTCGTGTTTTTTTTCAACACCTTTTCTGAAACATTGTATAACTGTAAAACTTGTTCATTTGCAAGCAAAAAATAGATAAACTTATTAGCCGTAGGTGCGAGCCCTACCGTGCCGGGATTCCGCGTGTGTGGCGAGGTGTGTGGGGGCCGTTAGGCAGGGGGGACCGTTTGGTGCACGTGCTCGCTCGCCGGCAGGGGCGCTTATTGAAACTGCCGACAGCTCCGATCGCTCGCATTTTTTGCCTCTAATGCCCCGTCGATGCCAGGGAAATCGCGCAGCTTGCTGCCGTGACTCAGTGTCGTAAGAAAGTTGGTTTTTTGAATACTTTAATATTAATTTCTGTTGTATTTAATGACTAACTTATTAATTGTGGAGTAAGACAAATCTAAGATCACTTTCGTTTTCGACCATCCCATTTAACTCAGCAGACACTTTAAGCAAAAATATTTTTTCTGTGTCTTTAACCATACATAAACCACAAGATTGTATATAAGAATACAATATAAAGTGCTTTCTGGTTTGTAGTGTTGCACCAAAAAGATTTCGTCAAATACTGGTAGGTACGGAATATTGAATGAACAGAGCGCTACCGAATAGGATTACCCGCACAACAGTGGAATCGATGATGATATTTTGATCAGCCCTTTTGTAGACGGAGGCACACCTATAATCCAGAGGTAATGCGATTTTTCTCGTAAAGGTCTAGTCACACTCAACGTGCTATAGACATTAAGTTAATTTAATCAGTATAAACTGTATCTAAGTATACACAATAAATTTACTTATTTAAACATCGAATGGTAATGAAGATAAAGGTATTTTTCTTACAAAACGACCGCAATTGTGTCTAGTATTGTTATAAATTAAGTCAATTATATTTTGTAAAGTTTACGCGAATACTACAAATGACAGGTTAAATGTGCAGCTCACATAACCAATAAAATGTGTGGTTCTGTCGCCATTGTTACATCTGTTGGCGCGCCGCAGCCGTTATTGGCCGTTGCGCGCCACCTTTGTAATCGCCGCGCGGACTTAAAACACAAACGAATATCATAGCCAATATAAAACAATAGATACTTTAAGTCGCCTTCGACTGGTTTTAGTTTTTACAAGCTGTATACTTTTGTTCTTGCTTGTATTTTTGTTACGTCATTCTAGTAATGGCTTTGTGCGTTCGAAAAGGCAGATATCTACCTTTCCATCTCTGTAGATGTACGTATCTGTATACGTGCTGATTTGTAAAAGATTAGTCAATTTTATTGTTTTTAAATACATTATTGGGGCTAGAACAATATACTCTGCTCGGCGCCAATGCAAATAAAATTAAAATTGAAGTAGATAATTATAAAAAAAATATTATGTCTAATGTGCCGGTTCGTCACGTACTAATAAAATCACGTAGTAATAAAATAAAAAAGGCTGTCCGTACCAATAAATTATTAAAGTATAATTAAACATTAAATAGAGATAAGACATGTTGTATTTAATACATAAGCGGTAGACATACTAAAATAAAACAGTATTAACATCATATCTGCGGTTCACTTATATTCCCTGATCCCCGGTATATTTGGTAACCCCGACAGAACCACCAGCAACCTTCAGCATAGTAGAAGACAAGAAATCGACATGTTTCACCCGACGCCCTGCAAAACAAGCAACGCTGAATCACAGAAAGTGGCCGTGAGTATCACGTATTCCAGAGTTTTGGAGAGACCAGCCCCGACTATGGTTCGCTCAACTGGAAGCAATAGTCGCATCTCACAAAGAAGGCGATGAAATTAAATATACTACGGTTGTCGCTAAGCTAACCAAAGGCGAAATTATCCTAGTTAGGGAAAGTACGCAACTATCAAAGAGCGCCTAATTAGCTGCCTAGAAGAATTTGAACAACAACGACTTCCGAGATAAATCTAGGAGATCAGAAGCCATTACATACCTTTTGCGCCGAATGCTAGAACTAGGACGCGAAATAATCGGCGACGAAACCGTTCGGGTTCTGTGGCTCAGGCTACTCCCGGTTTCCGTTACATCTATGTTAGCCGCCTCAGAAACGTTGGACCTCCAACTACAGACCAATTTCGCTCACCTCCATACTCTGTAAGACTATGGATCGTGTACTTAACTACCGACTCCTGACATACCTTTAAGACGATGACCTCCTAAGTGACCGACAATTTTGGTTTCGCCGAGGGCGGTCTTCTTGTGAGAGATCTTCTTGTGTATGCCACTCATCTATGGAGTGACACTATAGAGAAACACGGTGAGGCTTTTGCCGTGTCACTTGACATCTCTAAGGCCTTTGACAGGGTTTGGCATGATAGCCTTATAAAAAAGCTTCCGTCGTATGGTATCCCCCTTGGCCTCTGCAATTGGATTTCGGACTTTCTGAAGGAGCGATCGATACGTGTAATCTTAAATGGCTGCACGACTGATCTACAGGCTATTGATGCCGGAGTTCCTCAGGGGTCTGTTCTTTCTGCAACCTTATTCTTGCTACACATAAACGGTCTGTTGGTACCCGGAATTCTGGGGTACGCAGACGATAGCACAGTTGTGGACAGATATTTCTCAAGTACAAAGGTCAAGGAGGATGAAGTTCGGCTTTGTCGAGCGTTTGGACACGGCCCTAGAAGCTATCTCCGACTGGGGTGATGCTAACCTGGTCGACTTCAACGCCACCAAAACACAGGCGCTTTATTCACTGCCCCCTGCACATGGTTAGAAAGTAAAACGGAGAGTGGAGGCCGTGTGGAGGTTACAGGATGTTAAATAATGTCACTCTTCCCGATAAGTACCTACTTCCACGGTTGGCCGTTTAATGCAACAATTGTAACTACAGTGTTAAGTGATTTTATTATTTGTTTAATTATAATTAATTTAGTTTTTTTTCAACTAAAACACTTTTCTATTTAGGTGTTCAAGCCGAAAGTGTACCTATCTCTAGGGAATAAAAGCGTAGTTTTATTAAAAGTATCTGTAAAGTATGTAAAACGGGGAACAATAAAACAAGACGGCCATTAACACACTGACGTTTAATACCACAAAGAACACTCATCAACATACATCGGGCAAGGAGGATGTATGCATACATAACACACCTCCCTCAATAGTTATGACATCACATGACATCATCAGAAGAATTGACTATAGTCCACCCTGGGTCGCCTTCTTGTAACCACTCCTTGTTGACTTGTGAGTTGTTCATTTACTTCTTCTGTGGCATCTGACGATACCGGACTTGGCACCCGGCGCTGTACGGACACGTGACTTGGTGAGGACGAACGCTGGCTCTCAACCTTATCACTTCTCTCTCCATCGCCGCTGTCGTTAACTCTGTCACAGGTGACTTCCGCGGCCAAAGAGTCATTCAATGACGGTGCAGGCAGTGATGATGAACATGGCAGTGGTGGCGTTGCTGTGGTTAAAGGCGGCCCAACCCGTATCTCAAGATCATCATCCCAGGCCTTCGTTACATTAGTTTTATGACTACAAATAATTAATTGATTACTATGTTTTTTAATTCATTTAGCGATAAACAGTCTCTAATAATGAACACATTTTTGCCAATTTGCTTAACAATTACACCTTTACCCCATACAAATTTATTTTTATTACTGCAGTGTCTTTTAAACATAATTATTTGACCAGGTAAAAAGTTTATTTTTTTCCCCCCTTTTCTTTTAGCTTGCATACACTGGTTGGATTTAACTATTTTAGCCAAAGAGGTAGTCGAAAACGATGACAACGGATTTCCGTTGTCATCGATCGGATCGGATCGGATTTAATAAATCTAACCGCGACCGTAACCTGTGACCGTACACTAATTGAGCCGGCGACGTTCCTGTAGTCACATGAACCGAGTTGCGATAGTCGAACATATACTTAAACAATTTTAGTTTATTTTCTTTAGCGTTAGTACTACCCATAAGGCACGACTTAATTCCCTTCTTAACAATCTTAACATACGATTCAGCCTGGCCGTTACTCGCCGGATGGTAGGCCGGCGACGTCACATGCGATATGTGATTTAGACTACAAAAATGTCTGAAATCTTGCGAACAAAAATAAGTGCCATTATCCGTTACGAGCGTATGAGGTAACCCGAACCTCGACATAAACTCGTACATTTTCTCAATGACAGCAACACTAGCCGTATTATTCATGTCATATATTTCGACCCACTTAGAGTACGCGTCTACAATAACAAGAAACATGCGGCCGTTTATCGGGCCGAGGAAGTCTAAATGTACACGGTAGAAAGGGTGCGGAGGATACTTCCACGGCACCACTGGCGCGCGCGGTGGTGACGGCCGCAGCTGCGCACATATCTCGCATGCCAATATCATGCGCTCCAGGGCATCGTCTATTCTTGGGAACCAAAATCTCGACCGAGCTTCGGCTTTAGTTTTTACAATACCCAGGTGCGACGAGTGCAACTCTGACATAATTCTATGGCGTAAAACTTCCGGAATCACCACTTTATGCCCTCTCATTACTCATCCGTTTTCGTAAGCCAGTTGCAACCTACATTGATGGAAAGGTTTAATAGCGATGTCAATGACCTTACGGGGCCAACCTTTTGAAATGTAGTTAATAACTTTCCTTAATACCCCATCGCTTATCGTAGCATCCCGTAGTTTATCGATTGTGATCGGCATCGCACCTTGCACTACGAATGACACATAAGCGGCACGATCGTCATCGTGACGCGGTGGCGCACGCCCCCCCAGCTCCAGCGCCGCCGCGCTCGCCGCCGGCAGACTCGCCCGAGACAGATAATCCGCACTATTGTTCGCACTTTTAACGTATTCGATTACATAATTATAACCGCTTAAAAATATTGCGTATCTTTGTAATCTGTTAGCGGACACTTCTGGAATTCCACGGTGGGGAGCAAATATAGATAGCAGCGGTTTATGGTCTGTTCTCAAAACAAAAGGCGTTGATCTTCCATATAAATATTGGTGGAAACGACGGACTCCGAATATTATTGCTGTCGCTTCTTTTTGTATTTGAGAATACTTTTTTTCAGCTGCGTTGAGCGTACGTGAAGCAAATGATATTGGTTTTTCGTATCCGTCTATATCAATTTGAGACAGCTAAACCGCTCGATGACGCATCTACAGTCAAAATAATATTTGCATTAGGATTAAAATGTGCCAATATCTGGTCTGAAGCTAACATTTTCCGAATTTTCTCAAACGTCTCTTTTTCTAAACTAGACCAAACCCATTTCGTTTGTTTTTTTAACAGGTCATATAAAGGACTGAGGATGGTTGACGCTCCCGGTACAAAACCCCTATAATAATTTATTAACCCTAAAAAAGATTGCAATTGACTTACATTCGTCGGTACCGGAGCCTTTAAAATGGCTTCTACCTTATCAGGTGACTTTTTCAACCCATCTTTACTGATAATGTAACCTAAATAACATATTTCGTCTCGGAAAAAATGACATTTGCTTTTTTGTAAAGTAAGGCCCGCGTCCTGTAAACGCTGCAAGACCTGATGCAACCTTTGCAGGTGCTGGGCATCATTAGAACCGGTGATAAGCACGTCGTCTAGTAGGCACAGAGTACCTTCGAGCCCCGAAAGTACCGTTTCCATGGCGCGCTGGAAAATAGCAGGTGCGCTTGACAAGCCGAACACGAGGCGCGTATACATGAAAAGGCCGCGATGCGTATTAATACAAGTCAACTTTTGGGACTCCTCTTCTAGACAAAATTGCCCGTACGCCATAGACAAATCTAATTTTGTAAATTTCTGACCACCATGTAATTTAGAAAACAATTCATTAATCGTTGGCAGCGGATACTGTTCAACGATCAACTGCTTGTTGATGCTGACTGAATAATCCGCACAGATACGAACTGAACCATCTCGTTTCAAAACCGGCACGATCGGCGATGCGTACTCCGACTGCTCCACAGGTCGGAGCACGCCCAGATCCACTAACCGACTGATTTCTTTTTCTACTTTGTCCCTTAGCGCAAAAGCAATTGGACGTGACGGACGCAATAAAATCCCTGCCTAGCAGCGGCGGCCCGCCCGCGCGAACCACGTACACGTCCAGCGTGTGTGCGCGGCCGCCCCACTGCACCGTCAGCGGCGCTCGCCCGGCGCAGCCCAGCTCTTCGCCGTTATAACTTAATAATTTTTTAGTCGTACTCAATAAAATAACGTTTTTAAAATGCTTATTAAATGTGTCTAAACACATAACCGTTACTGCCGATCCACTGTCTATTTCAAACTGTAATTTAACTCCATTAATAAACACGGTTTCAATTAACGGTTCGCCTTTCAATGAACGAATGTTACAAATCTTACCGTCGTCGTCGTCGTCATCGCATTCGTCCACCCCTTCGGTAGCAACATAGTTCACCTTTTTGCACATACGACGCAAATGACCTTTTATATTGCACCTTCTACAAACATAATTCGCGAAACGACACTCCGCGGCTTGGTGATTTTTGTAACCACACACGGTGCGCTTATCACTAGCACTTTGGACGGCAGCAGCGCGACTCGGAGATCGCTTCCCTATTTTGAATAGCTGTCGGTCTGCGATGCCGGCGTGGTCGGCGACGTTGGATGCGGCGGCTTTCCACCAGCTCCACGGCCTTGGCTAGCGTCAGACTATCCAATGCTTGCATGTAAAGCTTCTCCTTTTCTACAGCAGCCAACATGCCCATTATGAAACGATCTCGTAACGCCTCCTCTACATTACTAAACTGACATTGAAAAGTAAGTCCTCGTAATCTCGCTGCCCATTGCGACATAGTCTCCGCCGGGTTCTGTGTAGCGGCATAAAACCTGTGGCGCTCGCTAAACCCCGTTGATTTCGGAGTAAAATGGTTGTCAAGAACTGACAATATGTCTTCGAATGGCACAGTTTGGATCTACTTAGGCAGTACAAGATCTGATGCGAGTTTGTACGTGGCTTCGCTGAGTCCACTTAATAATATAGCTCGCCTTTTTACCCCCGCTGCATCTTTCACTGCGTCAAAATCTTTCGCGATAAGCCATTGTGTGAATCTACTCTTCCAGGTTTTCCACGTTTGAAGACTGTGGTCAAAATTATTTAAAATCCCGAAGTTGATACACGACATTTTTTTAACTCTTTAATTCCGGATTCCTCGTCGCCAATGTAAAGTATGTAAAACGGGGAACAATAAAACAAGACGGCCATTAACACACTGACGTTTAATACCACAAAGAACACTCATCAACATACATCGGGCAAGGAGGATGTATGCATACATAACAGTATCTCTACGGGGAAAGTGTATCTCTGGGGAATAATTCGACTACATTTGTATTTAAAAAAATATATATTTCTTATTTTTGTTTTAAGGCGAGATCAGCAGTTTTTTTTTGTTTAAGTATTTTTTTTAAAATAAAATGTGGTTACACATACATTTTATTACTTTAATTTATGGAGTATTTAATTGTAACACAATTTATTTCATTGAGCTAACATTCTTAGTTTCTGAGATTCATAGGTTTCTTTAAGTTACCCGGATTCATTGCTTTCGAGTGAATTAAACATATACACTTTTAAACTTTCGCGTTCCATTATACACATACATATTTAGACGGGATTTAACGCAAAACTACTTAGTAAAGGCATTCTACCCGACGTTTCGACCGAGTTGCACCGGCCGTGGTCACGGGTGGACTCCACCCGTGACCTATATTAAACATATTAGTGGACGTGAAAATATCGTTGCCGATTGTATTGTCACGCACTATAGAACAAATTGACATTTCGTTGCCAGTCAGTTATAAAGAGATAAGAAATGTTAGATTACAGTTTGACAAGGTCAGATTACTAGGGTCAAAAGTCACGATTGTATGCGATACGTCTAAGGGGAAAATAGACCTTACCTACTATTGAAGTTTCAGAAACAAGTTTTTGACATTATACACGGCCTTAGTCATCCTGGTACGCGTACAACACGGAAACGGCATCCCACGGATATTCCACAAGGAGGGAAAGTACCTTGAATATTATAGATGGAACATTTTACCGACAGAAGACATTATTTGAATTTAATAAACAATTTAAACTGCATTCATAGATATTTAAATAATTAGTCAATAGTCAATAGTCAAAATATATTTATTCAATAAACTCAATTAATAAGTACTTTGAAACGTCCAAATATTTTTATTCAGGACATCATTTTTTAACTGTGGCAAAGAACGGGCGCAAGAAAACACAGCGCACAGAAGCAACGACATTTACAAAATATATATATATTTATATATTATATGTCGTTACCAGGTCACAAAATACAAAATATGAATTTGAATGTTAATGGTTTGATTAAATATGGTGCTCTATATAAATTAATTATAGACAATTAGAAATAGCTGTTGGAGTAGGTACTTGGAGCATTTCAGACCCAAACTGTTTTGTCTTCTGTATAATCCGACACTTTATAATAAGCTTTTTTATAAAGCTTTTCTTTGATTTTGATTTTAAATTTATCAAGATCTAATTTCTGAATATCATTTGGTACTTTGTTGTATAATCGTACACACAGACCCTTAAAAGAATTATTTATTTTATGGAGCCTAGTATAAGGCACTGCTAATTTGTTCTTACTTCTAGTATTTAATTTGTGAATATCAATGTTTTTTGAAAACATTTCAATATTTTTATGAACATACATAAGATTTTCATAAATATATTGTGATGCAACTGTCATTATAATTATATCCTTAAATCTCTCTCTGAGAGAGTCACCAGCCTGTTGGTTATATATTGCTCGAATAGCCCTCTTCTGCAGCACAAAGATAGTTTGAATGTCGGCAGCATTTCCCCACAGTAAAATGGCGTACGACATTACACTATGAAAGTAACTGAAAGAAACTAATCTAGCTGTATCAACGTCAGTTAACTGACGGATCTTCATTACTGCATAAGCCGCAGAGCTAAGTCTATTCGACAATTTAGCTATATGTGGGCCCCACTGAAGCTTGGCATCCAACGTGATGCCTAGAAACACAGTGGTGTCCACAGGATTCACATTCTTATCTTTAATTTGTACACTAGTTATTACCTGCTTAACATTAGGCAATACAAATCTTACACATTTGGTTTTTCCCTCGTTTAATAGCAAGTTATTAACACTAAACCAGTGAACAATCTTTGAGACCGCATTATTCACATCGTCATAATTTGGGTGTCGTCGTTTCACTTTGAATAAAAGTGAAGTATCATCAGCAAACAATACTATCTCATGACTGTCTTTTACAAAATAAGGTAAGTCATTAATATAAACCAAAAACAAGAATGGACCAAGTATTGAACCCTGCGGAACTCCCATTGTAACCACTGATCCCGGAGATCTTTTACCGTTAAGGTCGACCTTCTGAATCCTGTTACTCAAGTATGAGATTAGAAGGCTCAAAGAAGCATCCCTAATTTTTTTTTTTATACTAAGCCCGGCAAATGACCCCACTCCACCTGATGTTAAGTGGAAATGAGGTCCAGGCGCGAGGACAACTGGTGCAGCGTAAGAGACGTAGCATCAGTCACCCTCACTCTGCCGGCCCACAAAGTGCTTCTTCACGCCTCGTTTGAAGGACCCTATGTAGGAGGGAATACGTGTGCTGGTAGACTATTCCATCTTTTGGAAGTGCGGCAAAGAAACGAGTCACCAAATTTCTTTGTGCGAGATGGAATGTTAGAGACTGTAAATTGGTGACTCCGCAGAGCAGCACGCGTACTCCTATGGAGGAAGGGAGAAGGAGGGATGAGGTCAAAGAGTTCTTCAGAGCACTCGCCATGGTATAAACGGTAAAAGACGCTGAGTGACGCAATATCTCTACGCAATTGCAAAGGCTCGAGAGTTGTGACCTCTGCATTGCCGATAATGCGCACAGCGCGGCGCTGCAATCTGTCCAAGGCATCGAGAAGGTACTTTGCGGAGCCTTCCCAAAGGTGAGAGCAATACTCCACGCAAGACCGCACCTGTGTCTTGTATAATAGACACAACTGATCAGGCGTGAAGAATCGCCGCACCTTGTTCAGGACACCGAGTTTACGTGAGGCATTTTTAATCACGGTTTCGATGTAGTTCTTTTGGTTCAGATCGCAGCGGATATCCACACCGAGCATGTTAATACTGCTCTGCAGGCCTAGAGATGTACCCTGAAGAGAGGGAACGGGAAGGAATGGCGACTTTTTCGCTGTGAACGCGCACACCAGTGTTTTCTTGGCATTGAACTCCACCAGATTATCGGAGCCCCATTTAGAAATGAGGTCCAACATCCGATCGAGCTCAATGACAAGATTAGCTCGCTTCATTTTGGTGTCTACCCGCCCAGCCGTTGGGTGCCCGTTATATCCCCCATGCACTGTGCTATCATCTGCATAGCAATGAATGTTTCCAAGAGGAAGCATGTCATTGATATGCAGAAGCAACAGCGTGGGGGATAGAACGGAGCCTTGAGGAACACCAGCGTTCACTGACATGAACCGCGAAGCGCATCCATCCGAAAGGACACGGATTCTACGCTCATGCAGGAAGCTGGCAATCCAGGTACAGAACTGAGCGGGTAAACCGTATGCCGGGAGCTTGGAGAGAAGAGCTTTGTGCCAGACTCGATCAAAAGCCTTGGCTATGTCAAGGCTAACTGCCAGTGACTCGCCACGCTTGTCAATAGCCTCACCCAAGAGATGTGTGACGTACGCTAGAAGATCACCCGTTGACCGTTTTAGCCGAAACCCATACCGTCTTATTACAAAACGAGATCTAAATAAAGTACTGGACTTAGTTTTAGACTTAAGTCAGGTACCAACGTAAACGTTATTACAAGATCAAGTTTTTCTCTTAGTCGCGGACTATCTATGGTTCTAAGATAAACTGACGTGACCCCTAGTTTATCTGCAGACTAACTTCAGTACTAACCTTAAAAACTTTGACACAAACGTCACTTTGATTTTATGATATCGTTGTATTTAGATTAATGGAAAATATAATTAAAGACTTGATCGATTTGAAGACTTAGATAATGCTGGAAACATCCCGACGACCTGTTCGGCGTCAGCAACGAATTAATCCCTTCAAATTAAGTGATAACGACTTCAAATTATGTACAGATTTACCAAACGATTTGGTGCTTTAGTCGTGGAAATGTTACGCTAACATTTGACTCACGATCCTCGAGGATGCCCACTGATTGCTGAACTACAGGTAGTTCGCGCATTACGCAACTGGGCTCGGCATGAAGTAAGTAAATTTAACCTTGATTGATGCTAATGACACTCCCAAAAAACACAGTAACTTATTTAAGTACCTAATTATTTTTATTGTTTTATTGTAGATACAAGATGTTGCAGCGAACATACATGGTGTCGCAATCCGTTATCAGCCAAAGGTGTTAGAAAATAGCTGCTAATAGGTTTATTAAAATGCCATCAACCTTAGAAGAACTTCCGCAATTTTGCCAATTTCCCTACAGGCGCAATTGATTGCACTCACATAAGTGAAAAAAATGTGTGCAGATGGAGGTCAGTTATACTCTTACATCAACAGAAAAATGGATTTTCTTCAATAAATGTACAGGTAACTAATTGTTATTATATATGAATTGTATGTCATGGTTTTATTACAATTACATGCCAGACCAAATACAGACGGCATTATGTAACATACTTATTATCTTGTAAAAAATTATGTATGTTTTAGGTGGTTTGTGATGCTGACCTGAAGATTTGGACATAGTGACCAGAAAGATAGCATTGAGCATTCTCCATCTAGGCAGCCTAACTACCTACCTACCACAAATTGCTCTAAATTCAGTACGGGGAAAATAAAGAGAAAGCAGTTATAAAAAGAAATTTTTAATAAACCCATATTAAACATAATTTTAATAGTTTAAAGTTCAAAATCAGTCATACATAACATAGGTACCTACCTAATAATAATAACAGCAAAATAGGCAGCCACAAAATAGGTTTACTATTGTTTAACAAAAAACGTATGACAAAATATCATTTTACAAACAACGTTTGAAAAACTAATCATTTGACAAACTTTCTCTTCGCAAACATATTACTTTAAAAATAATCATTTGACATAATACAGGTTTCGCAAATGTTTTACTTAGGAAATATTTCTACTGTTAAAATATTATTTTAATAATATTCACTTGACTAAATAATTCGTCAGCTAGTATTTCTGTTGTCTAATAAAAAAAATAACCTCGCTTAAAAAATAACCTAAGACAATCGCTATGCTGTGCTTCGCGATTGTCTTAAATATCTAACTTATCATGTAACCTACAGGAGTAGGGCAGCTAGTATTTGTTAAATGTTATTTATGCTTTACGTTGTTTTGCCAACTAACATGTTTAAAAAATAATCAATTTGTGAAATAATGTTTTAGCATAATGAAATTTTTTTTAGTAAATATATTGTCTAATGAGTAGTTTATTAAACAATAGTTTGTAAAATAATAAAATTATCAAGTATAATTTTTTCAAATGTTATTAGTCAAATGAAAATTTGTTAATTGTTTTTTGTCAAATGATTGGACACCCACAAAATAAGTACATGTTACAATAGTTTAAAATAGAATGTTTGAGTATCTAAGAATGTATATTTGAATACTACTTATAGTAAGCATATTTAATTAATGAAAAGTGTGAACAAGATAGTAGGCGAAACATTTATGTACTGTCAATAAAACCAATATGATAAGACTGTGTCATACTCTTAAAAAAGTTATGTTTATCTTGTGTTTAAAAAGAATCAGAAAAATAAAATTACTATGTAACTAAAACTAAGTAGGTAAAAGTCTTTTTAAATTTAATTGTTAGTGTTTGTTTTATTTTCCAATAAAGATATTTCTAATTCTATTATTTTTATTTGGCTATTGTAATGATGTATTTGTGCTCGGCTTCCATCATTTCTAACTGTTTGTTTTTAATATCAGTATGGCTTTGTACAATTAATTGTTGCATGTCTTCACTTCTGTAAAACAAAATAGAATAATGTTGTCAATTTATTTCATGTAAAAAGTACTACAATAATAAGTATTTGAAAGTACTGTCTAAATACCTATTGTGCAAGATTTTTTCTTTGATTTGGTTTTGCCAGTTTCAATCGTTTAAATATAATTCAAATAGTAGTTTTATATTCAATATTATGGTTTATCATCATTCGTGCACTACTTTCAACGCCCTCATTGTTTGATATTTCTGAAAACAATATACAAAATTTCACTTACATTAATTAAAACTTGCATGCACATAATCTTCTGTAAGTATTGGATTGTAATTATTTATAATGATAATATTGTATGCATTTTTAATCAAAAATTTTACCTTGCACTTCTACAACATGGTGGCCTGTGTTTTCCACATTGAAATTGACGGGTATTGAGTCAGTTTTATCATAACTAGTTCAAGGCAAGGAATGCAACATTCGGAATCTAAAACAATCAAATTAAGATATGTAGGTACCTACAAATTTTAACATTTACTACTACATATTATAAATATTACTTATTTTGTTCATATTAAAATTTTAATAAAAATACCTATGTTACATACTTAATTAAATATGTTTTATTTACCACTGCATCACTATCATAGCATAGTCATTTTCTTCTGACTAAGTCGTGAGGAGCAATTAAAATTACTTCTAAATACTCAGGAGAAGGTGGCTTTTTGCCACTCCATGTCACAGTAATAGTTCCTCATATAGGCAAATTGGGGTTTGCTGACAGCTTCATGCTTTTCCACGTTAACTCGACTTCCCCATCTGATCGGCTTTTACCAGTTAGCTCAATAACTAAACATTATTATTACCAACGCGCTACACTTCCTCCAACGTCACCAGGTACTCAATTCGTCTGCCAGCCAAGTATGCAATGCGGCCGTTACTGTCGCTCCCATGGCCTTACAAGTATAGAAAACATTACAAGCCACATAAGAAAATGCCAAACCTCACAATTGGACGCTGTTATAATTATCTTTTATAGATTTATGAGGCCAATGGCCTATGATGTTAATATGACTAAGTTAGGTAGGTATGTACTTCATAGATTGTTTGTTTACTTACCTGCAATCCGTTTCACGCTAAAATTCTTAATGAAAAACTTAATTTGAAAAAAGTCTGATGAAAGTTTAAGTCTTGCATTTTTAACGGATGAAAATACAATACAAAATAGATTATGATTATTTATGACATATTTTTATCTTGTTTAATAATTATTTATGTAAAAAAACTCTACAGAAATTATTAACATCCAGTAAAACGAAACGGTGGAGTGAATGATGTTTGTGTGAACGAATGAAAAATTGTCATTTTTTGTATATTCTCTGTGGATATCATTCAAACCTAAGACTAAGTGCGGTACTAACTGGTCCACGGATGGTTTTCGTTTTGTAATAAGGTACGTTTTTGTAATAAGACGGATATTGACGATCGTGAATTAGGGAGTGATCTTCTAGGTATCGAATAAGCTGTTTGTTCAATATTCGTTCTAGGATCTTACACAACACTGAAGTTACGGCTATAGGGCGGTAATTAGTCGGATCTGACCGATCTCCTTTTTTAGGGATCGGTTGCACATTAGCTTCTCTCCAAGATTCCGGCACACAACCCGAAGAGAATTCCATAGTGGTTAAGCTTCCTGACCAAAGTATCATGTAAAACACAATCAAAAGCCTTGGATAAATCACAAAATACCCCTAGGGCATCCTGTGATTCCTCCCAGGTATCAAATATTTGGATTAAAAGCTCAACACCGGCGTCAGTTGTAGAGCGACCCCTAGTAAAACCATACTGTTTACAATGTAAAAGTTTATTTTTATAAAAATGAATTTGCATTTGGTCTAGCATTAACTTTTCAAAAATTTTACTAAATGTGGGTAGCACAGAAATAGGTCTAAAGTTAGAAGGGTCAGAAGTGCTACCTGATTTAAATAATGGAATTAGTTTACTATATTTCATGAGGTCAGGAAAAACACCACAGTCAATGCATTCATTAAATATGCAAGCTAAAACTGGAGCTATTGTCATACTTACAGATTTAGCGACGTCCACGGAATTACCCCACAGATCAGCAGTTTTCTTTTTATTGAGAGTGTTAAATGTTTTTATTATATCTATAACACAATTTTTTTGAAAACTGAATTTTTTTTCACAATCTTTAACATTCTCATTCAAAACAGATTCAGCTACAGTGGGGGAGGAAATCAAGGCTTTTGTAGTTGAAACTGAAATGTCAGTAAAAAACCTCTCAAATGCTGCAGCAACATCAGCATCAGAAGTCAAGGTTTTATTATCACAATTTAAATTGTACTCATTATTACGACTTTTGACCTTTGCTGTTTCACTATTTATAATATTCCATGTCATTTTTATTTTGTCATTACTATTCTTAATCTTAGAACTCAGATAGTTTGCCTTGGCTAATCGACATACTCTTTTGAATAATTTTTAACATATAATTTGAAGTCATCGCTGGTGTTATAGTTGCGTTCACCATAAAGTTCATAAAGGCGTTTCCTACTTCTGTGAATACCAATTGTAGCCCATTCATTAAAAGTTACAGTACCACTAACTGAGATCTTTTTTGGAACAAAAGTTTTATTAAATTCTGAACAATAAATGTTAAAAAAATTATTATAAAAGACATTAGTATTCTAAATAATTTAATTTTGTATCTAGATTGCTTTTAAAGCGTTCCAGCCGACCTGCAGTTTTTGGTACAACAGTGATATTCTTTTTCGTCACTTGTTTACGCTGGTGTGGAAAGCTGACCATTTGGCCACAATGATCAGAGTCCAGGTTATTAATAATTTGCTTAGCCAGTGGTTTTACATTTGTATATATGTTATCAATACAGGTGGCCGAAGTGGCAGTTATTCTTGTCGGCTCCAAAAATAAATGATTTAAGTTGTATGATAGAAATAGGTTTTTAATTTTAGTTGACATTGTGGAATTTTCTAACAAATTAATATTAAAATCCCCGCAAACAATTATTGTTTTACCTACATTACGGACTTTATGTAATGCCTCATCCATAACTTTTTCGAAAAAATCATATGACGCTGAAGAAGGTCTGTACACACTTAATACAACAAACTGCTCCAACTCCACACAAGCTATTTCTATGGTTCGCTCAACCGAGAGGCTCACTATGTCTTTGCGTTCCTTTAATTTAAACTTTTTACTAACAATAATTAAGGAGCCACCATGTATTGCATTTCCTCGACTGAACGAACTTCCTACCAAATGATTCTTAAAATTGAACATGAACTGATGGTCTCTAAGCCAGTGTTCTGTTATGCAAAGAATATCAATTTTATTACAGTTCATGAACAATTCAATCTCCAAATCTTTGCCCATCATTCCTTGGATGTTCTGGTGGACAATGTTTAAAGATTGTACATTTTTTAAATTTAATTATTGACATGGGCTTTTGCTAAAGCTATTTTTACATTCATTTAATTTCATTTTATTAACAAACATTTCGCAAGAGTTTTCCTCTTTTTCATATAATTTAATTTAAATAATTAATTGGAATGTCAGTAGAAACACTACTGACGTCTATGTCAAATATACATTGCTCAATAGAAGCAACTTGTTTAGCCAAGTTTTTGGCTGACGTTTGAATACAATAGGATAGCGATAAAGCTATTTGTCGCTTAAAATAATTAGTCAGATAATAACTATCTCTTGTCAAATAAAAATTACTAACATAATTGTTAGTGTCAATTAAATGCATTATGTCATTTTTGCTAAATAAATGTAATGTCAGGTTAAGCTTATATCTAATAGAAATTTCCTCCTGTGGCAAACTACTACAATAGGGTAATGTGAACAATATAATTTTCTTTACAATTAACTTATCCAAACATTCTAAACATTTTATAAGGCTTGTTTTGTTCAGATTACCTTTATTACCAACAAATAATAATAAGGTGCTATTGGGGTTATATTTATGTTCTACAGCTTTTTTCAAAATATGTTGATAAGAAGCACCCGGTATACAATAATTGATAACTGAATGTCCCAAGTCAAATAACAACCGACCCATGTTTTTACCAAATTCATCACTAAATATTACCAAGTCACTATTACAATCTGTCTTACATGGAATCTGGTTGGTTGGTATAAGTTGTGGTACATTTTTAATTGTGCACTGAGTAAGGGAACCTTTGGAAGAAACATCAATCAATTCGACAGAGGAAGAATCACATGGGATTGATGAACGGCTTGGTAACTGTTTACATTTACAATTACTTGTGAGTGAATCAATCCTTTCATTGTTACCATTACACAGGACTACCAGTTCATCAATGGCCAACATGTGTTCTTTTATTTGACCTTGTGAAAGATCATATTGCTTAGTAATAGATATAAGCGAGTCCTCTAGGTGTGCAATTTTAGTTTGTAGAATTTGTGTATCATTTTTATATTTTAAATTTTTATTGTGTAGTTGTGACGAGTATATATCTAATTTGTCAATTAAGTACAATCTTTCTCTATTTAATTTTACATTTTAATAAAAAAATTGTGCTTCTTAACTAATGTTTGCGTTTTCTTAATGTACTTATTTATCTTAATATATTTTTTTAGTTTATTTTTGCTACAGCCAGCAATCTTCACTGAGTGGTTGCTATTTTTATTTTCCTCACATGTAAGATCTATAGTGACAGTGGGCTGACTGCTAGCTGTCGCAGAAACCATGGAGGGGGCACAGACTACCAACTCATCAAACAAGCTTTGATTTAATGAGGCAGTCATATTAAGTTTAGATGTTTCCAATAAAGTAATTTTATTATTGGCCTCATGCAATTGTTTTTTCAACTCATCTATGCAGTTCAGAGCCTGGTCATACTCTGAACTACATTGGTCGAACCTGTCCACGATGTTTTGGAGCCTGTCCCGGGCATCAATAGCATCTATATAACAGTCATTTAACTGTACCAACTCATTTTTTAACTTTTAATGCCTGTCTAATGATTCCAAAAGTTCCCTTTCGTTGTCATCTCGCTCTCTGTTTAGTTGATCACACAACTCTTTCGAAGCCTTCAATTCATTTAATGTCAGTTGGAGTTTGGACTCCTCCTGACGAGACAAGGCCTTGCGAGTCATCATTATGGGAAAACTTAAAAATTTAACCATATAAAAGACAAATACAAATTTTTAAATACTATGTAGGTTACAAGTAAACAGCTGTACAAATAGTCGCGTAACCAACAAACAGAGGTTATGTTTACGTATGTTAATTGAACAATCAAACAAACTTACCAAGGGCAGTTCGATTGAAATTATGCTCCTTGTTGTCTCGTCCGAAGATGATGGAAATACTACTTGTTAGTATCGAGTCTTAGCACTCGCCGACGCCACATAAGTTTAAAGTATCTGAAAATAAAATATTTCCAAACGCAGCCGCACGTCACTAGACTAGCCCGCGTTTTGAACTGTCATTTAGTTTTAAGTTGTGTATTTATTTATGAAACTGATTCTACAACCCCAGGGAATAGGTATCAAACCTGTGAGGGTGGGTGGGACTCATCATCTTCGGACGAGACGAGACAACAAGGAGCATAATTTCAATCGAACTGCACTTGGTAAGTTTGTTTGATTGTTCAATTATGCTCCTTGTTGTCTCGTCCTCTATGATGGAAATACTACTTGTTAGATGTTCAAAGTTCTGTTGTAGAATCATAAAGTTTATTATTGTTAACAAATATATCCCAGATATTATGTTTCAACAGCATAATCAGTCTTACACTCCTTAAAGATAATTGGTAATTTCCAAGAGAATCTTATTAAACAAAAAAAACAAACTTAAATGTGTCCTCAGCCTTAAATAAATCTTTGGTATGATTATAGCAATATACTTTTAATATTATTATTACAATATAATCGCTTCAGCGAAATTATTATTTAAAATCGGACGGTTGTAAAACTTTGCAAAGTTGTCGATGAGTCAGTCCAACCAGCCGTTCTATGTATCTCATCAATGCTAACGCCTTTCATAATGGCAGCTGATGTCGTAGCGTGCCTGGTACTATAAGTAGAAAAAAATGGAAGTATCGATCCCTCTTGCGACCAGGACCGTCAATCCAACGGTTGAGTGTACTGACCGATACCGCCAAATGTGGTTTCTTGATAGATATAAATAAATTAGGACATTTTCCTAATTTCAGAGGTAATTCTTTTATAATTATTTAAACAATTGGCTGATGACGATTAGGTGCTGAGGTCTTAATTTTTTTTTTTTATAGTAACAATTTTATTATCAATTATTTTAATCTGGTCAGTAACAATAGAAACTAGGGCTTTGTAATCTTTGCCCGGTAGGTAAAGTTAATAAAGTAACTGTGTTTAATGAACATTAATGTAAGTTGTTTGAGTCATTGTAATTTGACTCTAAAAAATAAGCACTATAGAAACATTCCAGGTATACTTATATTTGAGTTTACTTG
The DNA here is from genome assembly GCA_963921215.1 of Scoparia ambigualis. Classification (NCBI taxonomy): domain Eukaryota; kingdom Metazoa; phylum Arthropoda; class Insecta; order Lepidoptera; family Crambidae; genus Scoparia; species Scoparia ambigualis. The sequence goes on from OY992511.1 coordinate 626,912, forward strand.
ATCGTAGGCGAAAGAACCCTTTAAATAAAATTTTAATCTTTTCGTCTGCTCCCACCTGCGGCCCTATCACACTAGTGGCAGCGAGGACCTTATGCAATTCAAGGTGCCATAAGATGCACCACTGTGGAACTTATTTGTGAGATAAGTAATTATGTCTGTCATCTGTGCTTTAGTAGCATTTAGTTGTTTGGTGTGGCAGTAAGAAAACCAAATACAAGGTAAGTATTGCTTATAGGTGTTACTTGATATAGTAGATATCATTATTTCAGCTGCCTGTACGTCGATGCCAGGCTTTAAGAATGCGTACCGGACAATCTCCCTGCCAGTAGTGATAGGTTGCGGTGTAGAGGGTGTGGTGAGTTGGAATTACATAAAACCAGTAAGTTATTACTTGGTTCAAATACAATGGGTTCTGTCACCAATAGTTTTTTGAATAAGGGAAACCAAGGTTGGGTGTCCCAGAAGAGAACTACAAGGATCCATGTTGCTTCATTGGACACGATTATTTCTATACATTTTAAAATCATAGAAAATGGTGGAAAAGCATAAAATAAACCCCTTTGCAAGACATTGTAAAGGCATCCACTTTATAAGCTGAAGGATCTGGATGCCATGAAACAAATTTCCTGCATTTTGTGTTTGTTCTAAATGCAAATAAATCTATGACAGGGTTACCAAATGCTTGTACTATTATATTAAAATTATTAATATTTAATTCCCATTCTGTATGACCTAACTGTTTTCTAGATTCAAAATCTGTTACTTTGTTGTCCTTTGTGTTAATGTATGATGTATGATGCAAATACAAAAATATTCCTCTCTTCACACCACTGCCAAATAGCTTTTGCAATCACATGTAAGTGAGAGTACTGTATGCCACCAAAGCGGTTTATATATGGTATAGCTGTGGTATTGTCACTTCGTAATAATATTTCACAATTTGAAGAATTATTAGCAAGGCTCTTGAGACCACACATAGTAGCTTTTATTTCTAAAGTATTAAAGTGAATTGTTGATTTTTTTCCTCTCCATACACCACTGGCTGTATGTTTGTCACAAGAAGCACCCCACCCCGATAGTGAGACATCTGTATTTATTTCTAGAATATATTTATATTTTCTTATCTAAGAAATTGATTTAGGCAAGTACATGTTTTATCCACCATTCAAGATCTGGATAGCAATGTTTGGGCAAGGAAGTAAATGCTTCATAATTATTATTATTTTTTAAAAGAGCTAAATATTTATGTCTTTTTAGTGCTTTAGTATACAGTAACCCATATTGATTAGCTGGACAAACAGACACTAGAGTTCCGAGAATTTTTGACAAAAAACCTGATGGAAGAGGTACTTAAAAATTTGAGCGCCGTGGTGGTCACCTGTGACTGACAAACAATTAAATTTCTATTGTGTCTGGTTTCGTGGCAGGCAACGTGTTAAGGCATCTTTTATTTTTATCAGAATCGATTGAAATAGTCATGGTGTTTGTATTAAACAATAGGCTAAGAAACTTACATTCCTTTGATGGAATAAGTTGACATAATTATTTTTATTGATGATGAAGCCTAACTGAGTAAGCAGACCTATGGTCTGGTTAACACTATTAAGACACTCAATATGATCACTACCAATATACTGCTAGCTACAAGCATCGATATACTGTACTTACAGGCTGTAAACCTCTAAGTTTTGTTATGGGTTTAATTATGTGAACATGTATGGAGCCGTGCAAAGGCCAAATGGAAGAATGTTAAATTGATATATTTTTCCATCAAATATAAACCTTAGATATTTTCTGTAATCTGCATTAATGTTACACATGTAATAAGAATCCATTTTGTCAATTGTTGCCATAATACAGTCTTTCATAAGACTTTGAGTTGTAGTAATAAAACTATTAAATTTCTTTATGTTTAAAATAAATCTTTACTCTCCATTTGGTTTCTATACCAAGAAAATAGGTGAACAAAAATGTCCATCTCTTTCATGACATATTTTGTCTATAACATGTGACTGAATAAGTTTATTAATTTCAATTTGAACTTGACAGAATTCTACTTGTAAATGAGTTATTCATAGGCAAGTAAGATTGAAATGGTATCTCACTAAAAGGGATTTCATACCCAGATACCCATTTCAGAATAGTAGGATCACTGGTTATTTTCTTCCAATTATTTATAAAAAAAAGGAAGTCTGCATACCTGAACTTCTAACTTTGCAGCTTCGTAGCTTTGCAGGTTGGTTGGATCTCGCTCCTGTCCCTGTCCGGGCACTTGGACGAGGAGGGCCCCTCCAGTTTAAAGATTTGGTTTTATTTGGAGGTTTTTGAATGAAGCTTGTGTTCTTCAGGTCTTTAACAGATTTTTGAACAGCCTTTGTAACCTAGATCTTTTCAGAAAGGTTACTTAAAAAAAATGCATCTGATCCCCCTGTGAGGGAATCTTTCATATCTTTATTAATAGATCAAATATCATGAGACCGCCGGCAGTCGCGAAACAATTGATTTTCAATTGTGTCTGGTTTTATGGTGCTCAAGGGGTTAATGACGGTTGGTATTAGCGACTTTCTACGATTTGTATCTATGTGCACAGCGTCACACAGTATTTTGGCAGCATCATTGATGTGTTTAATTATTTAATTAATAATTTCAATTCTGTCACCTTTTAGGAGAAATAAATGGAGTGATTGGCCCAGGGCTGATAGTGCAGCAACCATCTGTTTTTGCCTGTCAGCAATTATCAAATCTCTTTTCTTAACCAGGTCAGAGACAGCCAGGTATTTGAGGGTTGAGCTTTGGGAGCAACGTTGGGATATTTTCATATGGGATGTATTTTTTCATAAGTTCTGGTTTAATTTCTTTTTGCAATCCTTTTGTGAAAATAGGAGTCTACCTCTGTGCAATTTCATCATGAGCAATTGGTCCCTTAAGCACCTCCTCAATTTCCCCCAAAGCAAATAACAATTCTACGTCTATGGCAGGTGTCTCCGGGTCTGTACACTAGGTTTTTTCCACAGGTAAGGCCTCTACTACACTGTATTGGCACGGGCAGTGCCTCCTCCTCCACAGAACTTGAAGTAGTAGCCGGATCCAGGGCCATCATTGACACATTAGGAATGTCAGACATAGTCATGCAGATCTAGGCCCAAATGGCAAAGCAAACTGCAGTAAATGTAAGACCCTGATATTCCTTGCGAATACCCAGGGTGGTATAAACTCGGCTTTGCAGTAAGTACGAGTTATTGTGCCCGTTTTAAGTTTTGAATGTTTCAGCACCGCCTCATCTCAAAGATGGGCCTGAGTGCACATTTCAAAACCCAGAATTTCATTTTTATTTTTCACGTCTCTTTCTTTTACTCATAATAACAGTTTATTTATCATAATTAAACTGACTAAAACTATTAAACAGATTATTTCACAAAAAGTAAGAGAAAAAAGTGGCGCCGGTACAGTGACATAAAAAACGAATGACAGTTCAAAACGCGGGCTAGTCTAGTGACGTGCGGCTGCGTTCGAAAATATTTTATTTTCAGATATTTAAACTTATGTGGCGTCGGCGAGTGCTAAGACTCGATACTAACAAGTAGTATTTCCATCATAGAGGACGAGACAACAAGGAGCATAATCGCAACTAAAGTGGTTGGAATTAAACAAGATACGTATAATATTAACAAATCGTCAATTTATGCAAATTTTTATGATTTTAAGTGAAATAAGGGTAGGTACCTTAGAGATGACAACGGTTCACTTACATGCCGGTAACTGTCACTAAACAGTTTTACTTAAATTTTTGATTTTGCACATGAAATACACTAAAAGCGCTCACCACTAAAACACAACTTAACTTAATGATTGAATTGGTTAATGGGCGTAAAATGAGTAAATAATAAATTAAATTTCAAATTTTACACAGGAGGCATTCAGATCAGCTGTTTGCAAAAGTGTTGCCACAGAAGAAAAAATTACATGGTTGAACCGGGAATTGAGCCCGTTACTTGAGAAAAATAATCAATCTGTAGCTTTATCATACCGATCGAAAGGCTTCACATAGTGTCACTAATAAAGAAAGACCATGAATTTTAACATATGATGCGAAATTTTGTTCAGAAAAATGAAAAGCTGACTTTGCCGTAAGGACATAGAATTGACATTATCATAAGTACCTATTACTATTAAATGTACCCACTTGAGAAGTTCGCATCATTTCCCTATTATAATTTAATTGTATAAACATACACGTATTATTCTAAATATCCACCACAACAACATCAAAAAATCGACAGGGACCAAAATAATCAAAAGAGTGCGACTTTGTATTCAACAGGAAGAGACTTAGAAGTTATTGTATATTTTTCATACTGTGTGTTTGCCCTGAGACGAGATGATGTCGAAGCCATTCCAATACATTGTTGACCACCGAGATTATATATTTTGTTGGTTTCTTCTTGGCAGTTTTCTAAGGTTTCATCTTTGGGTTTCTCTTCAAAATTAAGTTTTTTCTTACTTAGTTGTTCTTGATCATTCTTCTCATTAAGTACCTTGCTATTAAGAATCGGCGTCGAGTTTTGAGTTGTGTTTGTTTGTGGCTGTAGTTTAATTTTGGATATATCTTAGCTTTTGCCTTTTTTAGTCAGTTTTGAAGTAGACTTGCATATATCTTGTAATTGTTTGATTTGAAAAGTACATTCTTTTAATTGTCCCTTTAATGCACCGTTTTCCAGTAAAAGATTTTCAATTTCGTAATCAGCGCTATCAAGTTTTACCTGTAGGTATGTAATTTTATTTTTCATTTTGTCCAAATCATATCTATTATTCTCATTTAAATTAGGACAGTTTCTATTAGAGTGTTGTTACGAAGGTTTGAGCGAATGTGATTCATCTTCGTCTGTTAAGGAAACAAATGAATTATGTATCGGGATATTGTATTTCCTAGTAGTCATATTTTCATAGATGTGTCTTGTGTTTCATTTTCCATATTCTGTGCTGATATTTTTTGAGATGGAGTACTGGTTATTTTGGGAGAAGTTTCACGAGCACATGCAATAGAAGTCTATTTATCTCTTCGATCTTTGTCCATAAGATAAAATAGTTTTTTTTTTGCGTGCACACAGGATCATATGGTTAATTGCATCTCGAGCACTTGAGTAAAGTGCGAGTCGGACTCGCCCACCGAGGGTTCCGTACAAAGTAGGTGCACATTATAATTTTTTTTTCAAACTTCGTCAAAAATCGATAACTATACTTATATCATAAAAATAATTAGAAATCTGTTTAAGCTTGTGCCAATGAACCTTTTCATACGATACCCTACATAACACGGTTTACTCATTTCAAAATTTTACCGCCGATCTGGGCATAAAGACCCTGTTTTTTAACGATTTAATTACAAATGTATAGTTTTTAGATTTTTTCCTATACTTGTAATATAAGACAGTAATACTTGCCAAATTTCATAGTTCTAGGTCAACGGAAAATACCATATAAATTTTTATTCCCTTGAGAGTGTCGAAATATAAACGGCCGTATCTTTTTTTTACGTTAACTTAGAAGTTTAATTTTTTCACAGCTTCACGAAATTGTAGACCTGAGTATATCGTTTACAACTTGATACCTCCACGCGTTTCCGAGATAAAGGGTCTTGACAGATATACAGACGGACAACAGAATCGAATGTTATTTAGTTTTGTTTCTCTTTTTTTTAAAAGGGGGGAGTACTGTGCCGGTTTGTCACGTACTCACGTAGTCTCACGTAGTAATAAAACCAAGATAAAGGCTGTCCGTACTAATAGATAATTAAACTAAGATTAAACATTAAATAAAGATAATTAAGACATGTTTTATTTAATATATAAGAGGTCGACATACTAAAATAAATCAGTGTATTAACATAATATCTTCGGTTCAGTTACACTCTTTGTTCCCGGTATATCTAACATATCGTAAGATCTGATAAATATAGTCACGGTGTAATATTATTGTTTATTTTGTTGTGAACAATTTCACAATTTTGTAATATTGTCAAGATGTTTAAAAGTTGTGATAGCACCAGATGTAACACAATTTAACGATGTTCTTCTACAAATATACTATTCTAGCAAAAACAAAATAGTTACAGTGACAACAACTTTTGAAAACTTATAAGCAAAACAAATCTCATGAAATAATAAGAGTATTGTTTTATAATGGGAAAAATAGTCACTTTTACTAGGAGCACTTTACGTCTCGCTTGCCATTTATTCAAGTATTATTTTTGCGAACAGGTAGTTTACTGATTTAACTCTGAGTAATGAACACTTCATTACATATTTATATGTCTAAGGAACATTGTTGTGCACGCAAATGCTGTGTTCCATCTCGCGAGCAACATTTCGCGCTGCGCTATTCATACATTGAGGTATTACAACAAGAGCAACTGTCCCACACAAAAAATCTACTCAGATAGATAACACTGTCTTACATTGTCCGTGGTCAACGGGAGACTGTCTACCCTGACGACTAGTCTCCCTGTGACCACAGTCCCTGTAAAAGGTTCGAAACGTCAGGAATAAAATAAAAACACTTAAAATTTAGTTAATAAACGCGAGCTCATCCGTAAAAAGTGTTTCATTCTTCCTGAGACTGGTTGGTTTTTTTCTAGTAAACATTTAATCCGTATCTATATAGCATTGTGAATGCAAAATTTCAATAATAAAGATATTTATAAGCAATTACGTCTTTATCGATTGTTAAATACTTGCAATAGTATTTCTTTCGAATGTGAGGGTAGACTTCACAGAGACGTAATACCGCTGGCTTGCAGCGTAATCAAACTACTAGGAAAAATTCAACGAGTCTTCTGGGGTCTCGGTAGCTCAGCGGTTAGAGCAGTGGACCGGCAATCCAAAGGTCGTGGGTTCGAATCCCACTCGAGCTTCCTGAGACTGGTTGGTTTTTTTCTAGTAAACATTTAATCCGTATCCATATAGCATTGTGAATGCAAAATTTCAATAATGAAGATATTAATGTGTAATGTTTGCGTAAACCTTATAAACAATATGTGTTTGCAGCCTATAGGCCGCAACACAATGAGTAAAAACTTGCTTCGCGGTGTCGTCTTTCGTTATAGTACCTCAATGCATTCACACTGCTTCGGGGGATTTCGAGAAGAAAGAGAACTTCGTCGCGCCCCGCACATGCAGCGCGAGCCGCTCAGCTATTCACAAATAAATAACTTGAAAGGGAGCTGCTTTCTTTGCCAATAAGCCAATCTATATATGGATACACTATTGGAGTTATAAAGCTTATTTCAGAAGCTAAATCGATGGTGAGGTAGCCTAAATGTTAGATATGAGCTAAATAAGGTTAGCTTACAACATTTGTCTGCCCTCAATCCCTCTACTTGTACATTTCTTCATAATATCAAAGCAATGCCGCAGTAAACATTAAAATATAAAGATAGTTCAACTTTGGTTTTGAACGAACTGTTCCAACATTTGTTGTATCTATTTGATTGAGATGTTTTGAGAAATACGTAATCTTTCAAAATATCGTAGTTAAATTCAGATGAATACTACAACACTGTTCCATTAAGTGTATAGAATAGTAATAAATAATGAGTAGCTGCGATGCGTCCGATGCCGCCGAATCGCCGCGCGGCGGCTGGGGCGGCGGCGGCGGCTGGCGCGGCGACCGCAGATGCGACCGGTTTTAATCTAACTTTGTTCCTTTTGTTGTTCGCAAGTAATTGCATATTATATGAAGCCTGCCGTCTGCGTAACGGTTGGATTTCACTTTGTAATGAGGATTTGTAACAGTTAGATTCTGCACGGTACCAGATGCAGCCTATTTTACTTTGAATTTTAGGCATCGTCGAGGGCGTTTGTCCCCTAAAAGGATTTGTCAATTAATTAGATCAGTTGATATTTGTCTTCCAGTTGCTAAAATGTATGCCGATATTTATAAAACATTTTACAAATCAAAATAAGGATTAGTTCCTGATTCGCCGGATTCCTGATTCGCCGGATTCTTGTTTCGCCGGATTCTTGATTCGTCGGATTCTTAGTTTCGTCGGAAATATTAATATACAATAATATCACTTAAGTAAAGAAAACGTGTACTTAGTTATATTTATTACAAACGGCCGCTCGCGGTTTCACCCGCGTGGTTCCCGTTCCCGTGGGAATATTGAGATAAAAAGTATCCTATGTGTTAATCCAGGTTATAAACTATCTGTATGCCGAATTTCATCCAAATCCATTCAGTAGTTTTTACGTGAAAGAGTAACAAATATCCATACATACAAACTTTCGCGTTTATAGTATTAGTAGGATTGTATGAATTACTACTTTGTTGCCACTATCGGACATAACTTATTAGAAATAGGTTCGATTATTTTTTTTTTTAGTTGTGGTGTTTCAACATTCTTTATCTGTTACGTTAACCAAAAAATCTGGAAAAAAAAAATTTTTTTGCTTCGCACTTTTTTTTAATAATAAAATACGAAAAATCTTAAAATAATGCTTTCCTTAATAATTTATTTTCATTTGGGTTATTTTATATTATTTTTAAACTTTATAATTGTTTTAGTAATTACGAATCTATTTCAATTTACATAATTTAAATAGAACATATAAAAGTATTATTATTTATTTTTTTAAAAAAGGCTGCATTCTTATATCCAAAGAGGTTTTTTTTAAAACTTCCTTGTATATGATGTTAAATTTAAAAATATATATATAATTTTTTTTAAAAAAAACATGTTTTAATTACAGGGTATATTTTAAATATTTATTTTAATATAAAAATAATAGGATAAAATGTTTACTAGAAAAAAATTCAACCAGTCTCAGGAAGCTCGAATATGATTTTTTTCTAGTAAACATTTTATCCTATATCTATATAGCATTGTGAATGCAAAATTTCAACAATAAAGATATAAAAATAATAGTATAAAAATATAATTAATATTTTAAAAAGGCTTAAAATTACGATGTAGATCCTAAATCATGATGCATTAAATGCATTAAGAACAAATAAATATTTTTATTAATGTACCGAAATGTCTGCCTTTTATTTAATAGATAGGCAAAGCCACGAATTTCTATAGTTTTCCTTCAACAAAATAATCCGACGAAACAAGAATCCGGCGAAACAAGAATCCGGCGAATCAAGAACTAATCAAAATAAGGTTGTATTAAATAAGATAAGTTTATTTACACAAAACAGAAAATAATACAAGAATAATTATTAAATTATAACCAAAACAAAATAACTTAAATATTATTTAGAAAACTAATTAACTACAAAGTTACTAAAAGTAATACAAAAAAATGAAGGATACTTACAAGTAAAACATATGCCCCAAATCACTCCCCCCGCGGCATTGTGCCCAGAAGGCTGGTCGCATTCCCTCGCTGGATGGCCAGGCTTATTCGCTGATCCAAGAATGCCCCGGCCCGGCTGGTCACCCGAGGACTCGACCAAACGCTTGGCGAGACCCCAGAATAAGCGGTGAGCGCTTGGCCTCCACGGTCCGAGGGTCTCAACTCCAAACGGCTTAAATATGCAGGTGTAACTAAGATCGACATATTCGCGCCGCTTGACGGACTCTGCTGCTGCAGCAGCAGTTCCAGCCTCTAATGAGGTTTGGGGAAGGGAGACGGGGCCAGGGTGTCGACGCAGGTTGCGTCCCACACCAAGGGCCGGCCCCATCTTCCACGGAACCAGGGGCATGCCATCGGGTCTCTTGCCATCACTTCGTACCAAGCCATTCGGTTCTAGAACGGCTTGTATGGAAGCCCTAGCAAGGGCCCGGCGGATGATGTCGTTGAGGCCGGCGTGGCGGGGAATTCTCCCTGCACTTCTGCAGGTTGTATTTAATTGTTAAACATCGTTGTAATCGTTTATTTCGCTTTTGAAGTAACATAATAGGTGTTTTGCTAAAATATTCCAAACTTTAACTATAAACTAGCAAAACGCTTGGTACGGACAGGGAATGTCAACTATGTAGGGGTAGGGGTGGTAGGCAAGCCTTCGTCTAGTGTACCGATGATGGAATGGGGCTGGAGGAACAAAATCGTGTAGTTTCTTCGCACACTCTCCAAAGTGTATTCTGTAAAACGCCGATAAATTAGCAACTTTACGCCGATGGCTGAGGCTCTGAAGTTCAGTGGTAGCTAGTTTCGAGGCTCCGATGAGCTTCTTAGCCCGGTTTTAAATCGAGTCCAAAACTGCTAGTTGGTACTTAGCAGAACCATCCCAAAGATGACAGCAGTACTCCATGCACGGTCGGATCTGCGCTTTATAAAGCAAAAGTAGTTGATCCGGCGAGAAGTACCGCTTAGCCCTTGAGAGGACGCCTAATTTTTTTTGCAGCACATTTTGCGATGGACTCGATATACTCACCAAGGTTTTTGGACGACGTATTCAGGCCAAGAAGCTGCAGCTTTTCGTTCCACGTAAACGATTAAATATCTATCCATGAGTATTTTTAAATTATTATAAACAGCCTTTTATTGCGTGAATGAGGGTCGCGTGCAGCGCGCCGCGCCGCCCGCCGCCGCCGCCGCCGCCGCGCCGGCCGGAGGCGCTAAGTCGCGGCATTGTTGCGGGCGCGCGTAAATCACTGCCTTGTTAAAAGTATTATCACCTGAGATTTATGTTTACAGTACTTATAGACGTCATATTTCATTATAACTTAAATTTTATTAAAACCAAATGACCGGAATGAAAAGTGCTTGTTGAAGTCTCATTTTTGCGGTATAAAGTTTTCAATTCTTAGCGAAAAGCTTCTATTATCCTTTTTAAAATGACACCCCAAGCGCTATAAAATTAAGTTTCATTTTGTTGAAACGTTTCTATTGAGGTGAGGTTTTCCAATTCTATTAAATTACAATTTTATTAATAATAATACTTCATAAGAACAAAGTGGGTGTGAAAATCATAAATTAATAATTTTCGTTCTTTTGATATATTTCGATATAACCGTTGTGTACGAGTTACGTACATTGACCGCGCCGCGGGCATTTAGCGCCGTAAGCATTTTTATGCACACACACGAATGGTAACGATACTGAGTATGCACGCGATTGGTATGATAGTCGATGCTCTACTGAAAAGGTGAAAAAACTATAATTAAGTAAATCGCCGCGCAGTGCATAAAAATGCTTACGGCGCTAAATGCCCGCGGCGCGGTCAATGTACGTAACTCGTACATGCTCCCGGGCGAGAAAAGTAAACAAAACTAAAGATGGTTTGGTAAGTATGGTGAGAGATGGTAATGATATTTGATGAAATTACAAGATGATTTAACAATAGGTTTTTTAAATTACTATGTTAGTGAGATGACCTAAAATGTTTACTAAAGTTTGGCATCGTTGCCTTATCCACACGCGCACTGGTATCTCGCACATTGGACCCACTAGGCCTTTCTGCCGCTTTATTACCACTGACTCTACACTTATCACTATTATCACTCGAAACACTTTCTCTGACACTCACGCACTGTACACTAGCACTATACGTAGCGTCGAGCTCGTTGCGGGAGGAGGCGCGGCGCGCTTGGCGGCGCGCGCGCACCCGGCGGCCCGCCCAAGCGAGCCCAGCGACGACTGCTGCGCCCATCATCACGTAGATGGCGACGTAGTGGTGGACGTCATGGTATGTGATGACATCTGCTACCCCATCTTGGGCTTTCAAATCCTTGATTTGATCTCCGAGGACCTTCAAGTCCTTTTCTAAACCGTTTGATTCAATTTCTATGGTCGAATTAGGTACAGTTATATTTATAATATTATTAATAGGCGGTATGTCTGGTGTAACGAGGTTCAACTGTACGGTTATGTTATTGGAGAATTGCCTATGCGACGTTATCGTAATGGAGTCGCCTTTGATGACACAGCCATTCCCTAGCGTAATGACGCCAGCCTTGGTGAGCCGCTCCGCGGCGATCAGCTGTTCACATATGATTCTCACCTTACATTCGCCACAACAGACATATAAATATGAGTTCATCTTATGAAGCTGAGACCAGGAGTGTTCACATGGGATAGCTTTAGTTTTACAGGTTTGGGTACTTAAATCTTTGATACACAGGCTTTGATCAGATTTAAATTGGTATAATGGTGATTTTAACGGACACAAATAAACATCAACATCAAATGATAAACACGCTTGCAGTGTATTATCACTTATAGGTAAGTATAAGTCCTTTTGTAAGTTGATCGCTACATGTCCGGCGATCGGGACTAGGGTAACCATATAATTGTTTGTTTCTCTTGGAATTGGTATGATCTTATAAATATCGAATAGATCTCTGCTGACTAATGGGATCTTAATTTCGAATAATGAATAGTCTTTAGTTACTCTTGCTTTGACCTTTAATAGATGATAGAGTTTTGGTAACTGGTGATAGATGTTGTCTATTGGTAAAGACAAATCTTTAGGTATGCGGCCAGCAATTAAATGCAACTCATGCAATAATTGTTCGGGCTTAAGTAAGTGAACATTAAAATTGCCGTAATAAATATTGGTAATGGCGTCTAATAGAGTTTCTTGAATTTTTCGTAAGTCAGACAAGATGTTATTTGCAATTATTGCTGACAATGTAAATTCATTGTTGGTGACGGCAAATGTGCATTCTGCCTTTAATTGGTTAGCTGTTTTCTCGATGAAGTTGAGATGTTGATTAAAGGCTTTATATTGTTTGTCTATAGTAGTTTTTTCGGTTTTTAGCAAATGGTACTCTGCTTCTACCACTGAAGTTTGGTTTCTCCATAGACTTTCCAGATGTTTCTCGTTAGCACGTATTAAATCGATATCTTTGGAGTATTGCTCGGCGAAACTTTCATCTAAAATTCCAAACAAACTGTGGGCAACGCTACCTACTCCATTGATAAGCCCTCGGCGGCGACGGCGAGTCTCGCGTGTCGAGAACTGCTGACCGAGTAACATTTGATTGTAGTGGTTGTATTCATCGTAGCGTTGACTTAGTTGTGATAAGACAACGTCACACTGCGCTTTTATTTTGTTATTGGAGCATATATCAGTTAGGTGTGATATGTATTTTTCGACTAAATCAGCGCGTTGCCAATAAGTACTCAGGTCTAAATAAACAACGAGTTTCCATTCATCTCGTATAAGAGACATTTCGGATGTTTTATCGAAATAATACATACTGTTGTTATTTTTCAATGGTGACAGATGGTAAGTACTTTGTGCTGGTGTAAACAAAAGTAGAAAAAACATAAGAATAGTGGTTAGGTAGCAGCTCAGTGACTTTTTTGGTTTTGTACTTTTTTGTTCGATTGGTGTCTCATCTGGGATTGGTTTATCTGGTTTGGTCTCATTTTGGTGATTAGTTACTGGTAGAATAGAAAGTTTTGTGACAGGGCGCTTCATGGTTCCATTTTTGGTTTTTATGGTGACAACTCGAACGTAGCCGTCCTTGCCCGGGTGAAGATCGATTACCCTCCCCAAAGCCCACCTTCCAGCTGGTAGATTACTATCGTGGATAATAACCACATCGTCGACTCGCAAATTTCCATGTGGTTTATTCCATTTGCTTCGTGCGGTTAACTGCGTCAGGTATTCTGCTTGCCAACGCTTCCAAATATCCTGAAATATTTTCTGGGTCAGCTGCCATCTGGTCCTTTCATCTCTTTCAGTCTCAAATATGGTAAGAGTGGGTCCGCTAGATAGAAAATGTGATGGAGTTAGATAATTTAAGTCATCAGGATCCTCAGTCAGTGGACAGAGAGGCCGTGAGTTGAGACAACCTTCTATCTGGGTTAATATGGTGGTAAATTCCTCATAAGTGAGTTTCTGTTCTCCTATAACTCGCTTCAAATGGTATTTAAGACTTTTTACCGCCGCTTCCCACAAACCTCCGGCGGTGGGCCACGACGGCGCGTTGAAATGCCAGCTGATACCCATGTCTGCAACCTCTGACATGAACTCGGTGTTGAAAACGTCCTTGAGCTCCTCCAACCCTCGCGTTAGGACTCTGCTGGCACCGAGGAAGTTAGTTCCATTGTCAGAATAAATATGCCGTGGGGTCCCCCGTCTAGCCGCCATTCTTCTTAAAGCAGCGAGGAATGATGACGTACCAAGGTCGGATACGAGCTCTAAGTGCACTGCTTTGGTTGACATGCATATAAACACCGCTACGTACCCCTTCGTGGTTTTGACTCCGCGGCCTTTATTAGCTTTTATCAAAATACTGCCCGTGAAATCAACGCCCGATTTTTGAAATGGTCTTGACGGGTTGATTCGCGCCTCTGGTAAATCTCCCATTAATTGTTGGTTTTTGATGGGATCGTTCCTTTTACATTTAACGCACAGACGGAGTTGTTTTTTAGTTGCCCGGTTTCCCCCAACAATCCAATAGGTTTTTCTGAGATAAGCAAGTGTTAACCTTACTCCGCCGTGGAGGGTTTGATTATGGGCATGGTCAATTAATAACTCTGTTAATCTATGCTTATGTGGTATTATAAATGGGTGTTTCATATCCTCGTCAATGAACGCATTTTCGAGCCTTCCGCCAACTCTTAACAACCCATTTTGGTCCAGGATCGGATTAAGGTTGCAAATTATACTCTTTTTATCTAGTCGATGGTTATTTTTTAATTTTACGATTTCGTTGGTAAATTCTCGCATCTGTACATTTTTAATAATAAGAAGTTTCGCATAATTCAATTCATTTGTTGTTAAATATGGTAATTTAGTAGGTATACGCGATCGTATTATCCAAGCTAATACGCGAACGGCTTTAGTGAACGAACTTTGTTTTGTAATTAGATACTGTATAATGTCGTCAGCGGGCGATTTTATTATAGCATTAGTTTTATTGTTTTTAATGCATGTACGGATTTCTTCAACAGTGGTGTATAATTGGTTCGATTCTTGGTTGTGGTCAATATGGTAGGATGATAGCCACGCTGGTCCCTGCCACCACAAGGGATGCTGGTGTAATTGAGATGCACTCAAGCCTCGACTAGCACAATCCGCCGGGTTTTCTTCCGACTTTACGTATTTCCAGCAGCTGGAAGACATCACTTCCGTTGTTTGGCGAACTCTATTTGCGACGAAGGGCTTCCAACGGCTAATCTCACCCTGTAGCCAGCCAAGGACTACCATTGAGTCGGACCAGCCATAAATATTTATGTGATAGTCTGATAAGCTGTCTTTGACTTTTCTCATCATATTTGACAATAAGACAGCGCCACAAAGTTCTAATTTTGGTAGACTAATGGTTTTACTCGCTGGTACTAGTCTTGCCTTTCCAACTACTAGCACGACGGATGCTGTGTCGACCCTGTTTATCTTGCAGTAGATCACGGCTGCGTACGCTTTTATAGATGCGTCACAGAATCCGTGTAATTCGATTGAGTCTTGACGTTGCATTCCCAGCCACCTTGGTAATTGTAACTGGTTTATTTGATGAATATCTGCTCTAATCTTCGTCCATTCCGTACAGATATGTTCTGGTAACTGGTCATCCCATTCAATTTGTAATTGCCACACTGCTTGGAATAATATTTTTAATTTGGTAGTAAGTGGTGAAAGCCACCCCAAGGGGTCGAATATTTTAGAAATATCCGACAATAGTGTTCTTTTTGTGGGGTGATTGTTCTGAGAGTCTATTTTAGAGTCAAATGTGAATGAGTCTTTATTTGGGATCCAACGAAGTCCTAGAGTTTTGGTTGATTCAGCGTTTTTGAAATCGAAATGTTCTTGGTTTGAAATTTGATCTGGTATTAATTCTTTTACATTTGACTTCCACTTTCGCAGATTGAATCCACCTGATTTAAGCAGCTTCATGAGGTCAGATTGTAACTCGACCCCTTCAGGTACTGTATGGGAGCCTTGAAGCAAATCGTCCATGTAAAATGACTCCTCTATGACCTTGGGAGCAGATGAGTTTTGGTAATTGGGTTTCTCATCTTTAGCGAGTTGTTTCAACGTCATCATCGCTAAAAAGGGGGCTGCTTTGGTGCCATACGTAACCGTGGTAAGTTGGTATTCCTGTAAATGATCTTCGGGAGCGTCACGCCAAATTATTTTTTGGTATTTTTGGTCACTTTCTATTACTCTTATCTGACGGAACATCTTTTCAATATCTGCTGTAAAAGCATATTTATATTGCCGCCATTTAAGGATTAAAGTTTGTAAATCCTGTTGTAAGTTTGGCCCAACTTCCATTAAATCATTTAGACTAAAGCCCGTAGATGTATTGGCTGATGCGTTGAAAACAACTCTAAGCGCAGTGGTAGTAGACTCAGAACGCAATACACCGTGGTGCGGTAGATAACAGTCGAGTTTCGTATTACTGGCTTCGGCGCGGGCGCGAGCTGCAGGTATCATATGACCGAGTGCGCGATATTCATTCATAAACGATTTATAGTCTTGCGCAATTAATCTATTTTTAGAAAACCTTTTTTCTAATTGCCGATACTGAGCAATAGCCATTGGTTTAGATGTTCCTAATTTTTCTACAAAATCTGGTTTTAGGGGCAGCCTCACATGGTATCTGCCTCCCTCGTCTCTCAAAGTGGTTGATTGGTAAAATTGAATGCAGTAATCGTCGGCTTCAGATAAAGAACTTTGTTGCGATATGTCCTCAATTTCCCAAAACCTTTGTAATTCGTCTGTTTGGTTAATGACGACATTACAGTGGAACGATTGCACATGTCCACATAAGATCCATCCGAGTTGCGTTTCCTGCGCTATTGGAATAGATGGACTGATTTTGATGATTCCGCTCAATATTATGGATGAATAAATATCGGCTCCTAATAATAGATCCACTTGGCGGCTAAGATAGAATTCCGGATCTGCTAGGTTAATGTTGTCTAAATATTTCCATGTTGGTTTTTCTAAAGTCTGGTTTGGTAATTTATTGACGAGGCTATTCATAATGATCGCGTCTGTATGGATAGAAAAATCATTATGAAGCGACTGTATCTCAATTTTTATTGCGCCCTTACAATTGTTTTCTTTAGCGCCGACACCAAATATAACTCCTTTGCAATGTTGTCGTGGTAACCCCAATTTTTGTGTGGCGTTCTCGGTTATCAAAGATGTTTGTGAACCCTGGTCGATGAGTGCACGCATGGTGTGATAAGTCCCGTCAGCAGCCTTAACATAGACCTTTGCAGTTGCTAATAGAATTTCTGAAAAAGTTTCCTGTGACACATGGCATATTTTTCGGTCATTCACTGCCGTCGAGTTGGTTGGTGTCGCAATATCTGTTTTGTCCGCAAACATGTCATGAATAAGCGAATTATGGTTAGCATTGCAAAAGCGACACGTTTTGAGCGATATGCATTCTTTGCCATTATGGTTTACTAGACAATTTTTGCATAGGTTATTTGTCGCAATTGTTTTACGTTTTAATTCTGACCTCGATTCACGGAATGATTTGCAGAAGTAAATCGCGTGGTTTTTCTTGCAATGAGGACATTTCGAAGCTTCCACGTGCAATGTCTTAAATGATGTTGGTTTGCTGGTATATTTATTGAATTGGTTATTGGTTTGATGTTGAATGTATGGTTTTTTGAAACGAGTGTCATCCTGGCGTGGTAGTTTGGTAGAGTCCTGCTTGTGTCGAAATGATTCAAGTGACGTAAACTTTGTTTCTAAAAAGTTTAAAAATTCTTTTAGCGTTGGTACTTCTCTAGGATTCTGCACCGACTGTATATATTCGTTGTGAGAATCTACGTCTAGTTTTTGGGACAATAGGTGTACGATTAGTGGATCCCACGTAGATGTGTCAATCCCTAACTTTTGTACAGCGTGCAGACATTCGTTAGTCGTGTCATGCAGCCTCTTAATCAAAGCGGCGCTTTGGGTTTGCATTATCGGCGTGCTTAGGAGAGTATTAACGTGGGATGAAAAAATCAGTTTTTTATTATTGTAGCGATGGTTAAGAATATCCCACGATACTTGGTAATTCTCTGAGCTAATGCATAAGTGTTGGATTAGCTTTTCTGCTTCACCTCTTAATTTACTTTTAAGAAATTGAAGCTTTTGAGCTCTGGACAAGGATGGGTTATTGTGAATGGCTTCGTGAAACAGGTCTTTAAACGAAGTCCATTGCTGGTAATTTCCCGTAAAGGTTGGTATTTCCATCTGTGGAGTCGATTTATCCCGATAAGACACCGACCACATCTTGGTGTTAATGGTTTTCTTAAGATTGAGAAAAAGTTTCTCATACTTTGCGAACTGTTCTTCATACTTGGGATGATCAGTATTGGTTTCGCTGTCGATATCCCAATGTAACGAATCTATCACCGCCCATCTGGACTTCAATAGCATGAGAGCGTCTTCGAACTCCCATTTTTCGGACAGCTCATCAATAGCAACATTTGCAGCAGTTCGATCAAAGGCCTTGAAGTTGCTGATTTGCTTACGCAGCATCTCATCTAACTTGCTGTTGGTTCCCTCGGACTTTCTCAGAGGAGCCATAGGCGAGAGAACTGGATTCGATGGTAACTGCAACGGCGTTGGTGGTTTCAAAAGTGGTGTGGTTGGTCTACTGGTTTCCTGTTTGTAACTTTGCATCAACTGCTTAGCCTGGTTATAAAATGTACCTGTACGCTCATATTCGTTACCTGTAAAATAAGCGTTATCTTTTTCCTCATAGATACACAATTGTAAATGGTTATTGTGAAACTCCTGCCAGTACGAATCTAGGGTCTCAAGCTTCCTCCTGACATAGTCTGGCGTTTTTCTTTCCTGGCTGTCTTTCTTAAAGTTTCTAAGAAGTTGATCCATGCCCTGCATGAGCTGGTTTTGCGTCTCTAACAAGGCTTCCATGGTAATTATAAAATGTACGAAGTGATTAAAAAAGGAAAGATCTTACTTGATCGTATGTCGTGCTGCCGATTGAGCCTATGGTTTAGCTCAACCTTGGTAGTGGTATCCCTTAGCTCTGGTTGCAGCCTGGTAACGCAACGGACTAGTATCGTCCACTGCACTGGTACAGTTTAGGAACCGTCCTTGAAGTCACAGCTTTAATCCGCGCTCACAGAGTTCACTATTCACTTTAGTTTACGCGAAAATTCACTGTTATAACTCGCGACAGGTTACTTCTACGAATCGAAGGACCAATTAGATGTATGGTTCTACACCTAAGTATATAAAGGAGATGGTAAATGTAAAGTCACTGGTTATGGTAAAACAATAAAGTTTATTACAGACACGTAACTAATATTATTAACAACGGTAGTTTATAAGTAAGTAAGTAAGATCTAATGGTATGGTGAAATGGTATGATGAAATAGTACGTATGCACACACACGAATGGTAACGATACTGAGTATGCACGCGATTGGTATGATAGTCGATGCTCTACTGAAAAGGTGAAAAAACTATAATTAAGTAAATCGCCGCGCAGTGCATAAAAATGCTTACGGCGCTAAATGCCCGCGGCGCGGGCATCTCCTTTATATACTTAGGTGTAGAACCATACATCTAATTGGTCCTTCGATTCGTAGAAGTAACCTGTCGCGAGTTATAACAGTGAATTTTCGCGTAAACTAAAGTGAATAGTGAACTCTGTGAGCGCGGATTAAAGCTGTGACTTCAAGGACGGTTCCTAAACTGTACCAGTGCAGTGGACGATACTAGTCCGTTGCGTTACCAGGCTGCAACCAGAGCTAAGGGATACCACTACCAAGGTTGAGCTAAACCATAGGCTCAATCGGCAGCACGACATACGATCAAGTAAGATCTTTCCTTTTTTAATCACTTCGTACATTTTATAATTACCATGGAAGCCTTGTTAGAGACGCAAAACCAGCTCATGCAGGGCATGGATCAACTTCTTAGAAACTTTAAGAAAGACAGCCAGGAAAGAAAAACGCCAGACTATGTCAGGAGGAAGCTTGAGACCCTAGATTCGTACTGGCAGGAGTTTCACAATAACCATTTACAATTGTGTATCTATGAGGAAAAAGATAACGCTTATTTTACAGGTAACGAATATGAGCGTACAGGTACATTTTATAACCAGGCTAAGCAGTTGATGCAAAGTTACAAACAGGAAACCAGTAGACCAACCACACCACTTTTGAAACCACCAACGCCGTTGCAGTTACCATCGAATCCAGTTCTCTCGCCTATGGCTCCTCTGAGAAAGTCCGAGGGAACCAACAGCAAGTTAGATGAGATGCTGCGTAAGCAAATCAGCAACTTCAAGGCCTTTGATCGAACTGCTGCAAATGTTGCTATTGATGAGCTGTCCGAAAAATGGGAGTTCGAAGACGCTCTCATGCTATTGAAGTCCAGATGGGCGGTGATAGATTCGTTACATTGGGATATCGACAGCGAAACCAATACTGATCATCCCAAGTATGAAGAACAGTTCGCAAAGTATGAGAAACTTTTTCTCAATCTTAAGAAAACCATTAACACCAAGATGTGGTCGGTGTCTTATCGGGATAAATCGACTCCACAGATGGAAATACCAACCTTTACGGGAAATTACCAGCAATGGACTTCGTTTAAAGACCTGTTTCACGAAGCCATTCACAATAACCCATCCTTGTCCAGAGCTCAAAAGCTTCAATTTCTTAAAAGTAAATTAAGAGGTGAAGCAGAAAAGCTAATCCAACACTTATGCATTAGCTCAGAGAATTACCAAGTATCGTGGGATATTCTTAACCATCGCTACAATAATAAAAAACTGATTTTTTCATCCCACGTTAATACTCTCCTAAGCACGCCGATAATGCAAACCCAAAGCGCCGCTTTGATTAAGAGGCTGCATGACACGACTAACGAATGTCTGCACGCTGTACAAAAGTTAGGGATTGACACATCTACGTGGGATCCACTAATCGTACACCTATTGTCCCAAAAACTAGACGTAGATTCTCACAACGAATATATACAGTCGGTGCAGAATCCTAGAGAAGTACCAACGCTAAAAGAATTTTTAAACTTTTTAGAAACAAAGTTTACGTCACTTGAATCATTTCGACACAAGCAGGACTCTACCAAACTACCACGCCAGGATGACACTCGTTTCAAAAAACCATACATTCAACATCAAACCAATAACCAATTCAATAAATATACCAGCAAACCAACATCATTTAAGACATTGCACGTGGAAGCTTCGAAATGTCCTCATTGCAAGAAAAACCACGCGATTTACTTCTGCAAATCATTCCGTGAATCGAGGTCAGAATTAAAACGTAAAACAATTGCGACAAATAACCTATGCAAAAATTGTCTAGTAAACCATAATGGCAAAGAATGCATATCGCTCAAAACGTGTCGCTTTTGCAATGCTAACCATAATTCGCTTATTCATGACATGTTTGCGGACAAAACAGATATTGCGACACCAACCAACTCGACGGCAGTGAATGACCGAAAAATATGCCATGTGTCACAGGAAACTTTTTCAGAAATTCTATTAGCAACTGCAAAGGTCTATGTTAAGGCTGCTGACGGGACTTATCACACCATGCGTGCACTCATCGACCAGGGTTCACAAACATCTTTGATAACCGAGAACGCCACACAAAAATTGGGGTTACCACGACAACATTGCAAAGGAGTTATATTTGGTGTCGGCGCTAAAGAAAACAATTGTAAGGGCGCAATAAAAATTGAGATACAGTCGCTTCATAATGATTTTTCTATCCATACAGACGCGATCATTATGAATAGCCTCGTCAATAAATTACCAAACCAGACTTTAGAAAAACCAACATGGAAATATTTAGACAACATTAACCTAGCAGATCCGGAATTCTATCTTAGCCGCCAAGTGGATCTATTATTAGGAGCCGATATTTATTCATCCATAATATTGAGCGGAATCATCAAAATCAGTCCATCTATTCCAATAGCGCAGGAAACGCAACTCGGATGGATCTTATGTGGACATGTGCAATCGTTCCACTGTAATGTCGTCATTAACCAAACAGACGAATTACAAAGGTTTTGGGAAATTGAGGACATATCGCAACAAAGTTCTTTATCTGAAGCCGACGATTACTGCATTCAATTTTACCAATCAACCACTTTGAGAGACGAGGGAGGCAGATACCATGTGAGGCTGCCCCTAAAACCAGATTTTGTAGAAAAATTAGGAACATCTAAACCAATGGCTATTGCTCAGTATCGGCAATTAGAAAAAAGGTTTTCTAAAAATAGATTAATTGCGCAAGACTATAAATCGTTTATGAATGAATATCGCGCACTCGGTCATATGATACCTGCAGCTCGCGCCCGCGCCGAAGCCAGTAATACGAAACTCGACTGTTATCTACCGCACCACGGTGTATTGCGTTCTGAGTCTACTACCACTGCGCTTAGAGTTGTTTTCAACGCATCAGCCAATACATCTACGGGCTTTAGTCTAAATGATTTAATGGAAGTTGGGCCAAACTTACAACAGGATTTACAAACTTTAATCCTTAAATGGCGGCAATATAAATATGCTTTTACAGCAGATATTGAAAAGATGTTCCGTCAGATAAGAGTAATAGAAAGTGACCAAAAATACCAAAAAATAATTTGGCGTGACGCTCCCGAAGATCATTTACAGGAATACCAACTTACCACGGTTACGTATGGCACCAAAGCAGCCCCCTTTTTAGCGATGATGACGTTGAAACAACTCGCTAAAGATGAGAAACCCAATTACCAAAACTCATCTGCTCCCAAGGTCATAGAGGAGTCATTTTACATGGACGATTTGCTTCAAGGCTCCCATACAGTACCTGAAGGGGTCGAGTTACAATCTGACCTCATGAAGCTGCTTAAATCAGGTGGATTCAATCTGCGAAAGTGGAAGTCAAATGTAAAAGAATTAATACCAGATCAAATTTCAAACCAAGAACATTTCGATTTCAAAAACGCTGAATCTACCAAAACTCTAGGACTTCGTTGGATCCCAAATAAAGACTCATTCACATTTGACTCTAAAATAGACTCTCAGAACAATCACCCCACAAAAAGAACACTATTGTCGGATATTTCTAAAATATTCGACCCCTTGGGGTGGCTTTCACCACTTACTACCAAATTAAAAATATTATTCCAAGCAGTGTGGCAATTACAAATTGAATGGGATGACCAGTTACCAGAACATATCTGTACGGAATGGACGAAGATTAGAGCAGATATTCATCAAATAAACCAGTTACAATTACCAAGGTGGCTGGGAATGCAACGTCAAGACTCAATCGAATTACACGGATTCTGTGACGCATCTATAAAAGCGTACGCAGCCGTGATCTACTGCAAGATAAACAGGGTCGACACAGCATCCGTCGTGCTAGTAGTTGGAAAGGCAAGACTAGTACCAGCGAGTAAAACCATTAGTCTACCAAAATTAGAACTTTGTGGCGCTGTCTTATTGTCAAATATGATGAGAAAAGTCAAAGACAGCTTATCAGACTATCACATAAATATTTATGGCTGGTCCGACTCAATGGTAGTCCTTGGCTGGCTACAGGGTGAGATTAGCCGTTGGAAGCCCTTCGTCGCAAATAGAGTTCGCCAAACAACGGAAGTGATGTCTTCCAGCTGCTGGAAATACGTAAAGTCGGAAGAAAACCCGGCGGATTGTGCTAGTCGAGGCTTGAGTGCATCTCAATTACACCAGCATCCCTTGTGGTGGCAGGGACCAGCGTGGCTATCATCCTACCATATTGACCACAACCAAGAATCGAACCAATTATACACCACTGTTGAAGAAATCCGTACATGCATTAAAAACAATAAAACTAATGCTATAATAAAATCGCCCGCTGACGACATTATACAGTATCTAATTACAAAACAAAGTTCGTTCACTAAAGCCGTTCGCGTATTAGCTTGGATAATACGATCGCGTATACCTACTAAATTACCATATTTAACAACAAATGAATTGAATTATGCGAAACTTCTTATTATTAAAAATGTACAGATGCGAGAATTTACCAACGAAATCGTAAAATTAAAAAATAACCATCGACTAGATAAAAAGAGTATAATTTGCAACCTTAATCCGATCCTGGACCAAAATGGGTTGTTAAGAGTTGGCGGAAGGCTCGAAAATGCGTTCATTGACGAGGATATGAAACACCCATTTATAATACCACATAAGCATAGATTAACAGAGTTATTAATTGACCATGCCCATAATCAAACCCTCCACGGCGGAGTAAGGTTAACACTTGCTTATCTCAGAAAAACCTATTGGATTGTTGGGGGAAACCGGGCAACTAAAAAACAACTCCGTCTGTGCGTTAAATGTAAAAGGAACGATCCCATCAAAAACCAACAATTAATGGGAGATTTACCAGAGGCGCGAATCAACCCGTCAAGACCATTTCAAAAATCGGGCGTTGATTTCACGGGCAGTATTTTGATAAAAGCTAATAAAGGCCGCGGAGTCAAAACCACGAAGGGGTACGTAGCGGTGTTTATATGCATGTCAACCAAAGCAGTGCACTTAGAGCTCGTATCCGACCTTGGTACGTCATCATTCCTCGCTGCTTTAAGAAGAATGGCGGCTAGACGGGGGACCCCACGGCATATTTATTCTGACAATGGAACTAACTTCCTCGGTGCCAGCAGAGTCCTAACGCGAGGGTTGGAGGAGCTCAAGGACGTTTTCAACACCGAGTTCATGTCAGAGGTTGCAGACATGGGTATCAGCTGGCATTTCAACGCGCCGTCGTGGCCCACCGCCGGAGGTTTGTGGGAAGCGGCGGTAAAAAGTCTTAAATACCATTTGAAGCGAGTTATAGGAGAACAGAAACTCACTTATGAGGAATTTACCACCATATTAACCCAGATAGAAGGTTGTCTCAACTCACGGCCTCTCTGTCCACTGACTGAGGATCCTGATGACTTAAATTATCTAACTCCATCACATTTTCTATCTAGCGGACCCACTCTTACCATATTTGAGACTGAAAGAGATGAAAGGACCAGATGGCAGCTGACCCAGAAAATATTTCAGGATATTTGGAAGCGTTGGCAAGCAGAATACCTGACGCAGTTAACCGCACGAAGCAAATGGAATAAACCACATGGAAATTTGCGAGTCGACGATGTGGTTATTATCCACGATAGTAATCTACCAGCTGGAAGGTGGGCTTTGGGGAGGGTAATCGATCTTCACCCGGGCAAGGACGGCTACGTTCGAGTTGTCACCATAAAAACCAAAAATGGAACCATGAAGCGCCCTGTCACAAAACTTTCTATTCTACCAGTAACTAATCACCAAAATGAGACCAAACCAGATAAACCAATCCCAGATGAGACACCAATCGAACAAAAAAGTACAAAACCAAAAAAGTCACTGAGCTGCTACCTAACCACTATTCTTATGTTTTTTCTACTTTTGTTTACACCAGCACAAAGTACTTACCATCTGTCACCATTGAAAAATAACAACAGTATGTATTATTTCGATAAAACATCCGAAATGTCTCTTATACGAGATGAATGGAAACTCGTTGTTTATTTAGACCTGAGTACTTATTGGCAACGCGCTGATTTAGTCGAAAAATACATATCACACCTAACTGATATATGCTCCAATAACAAAATAAAAGCGCAGTGTGACGTTGTCTTATCACAACTAAGTCAACGCTACGATGAATACAACCACTACAATCAAATGTTACTCGGTCAGCAGTTCTCGACACGCGAGACTCGCCGTCGCCGCCGAGGGCTTATCAATGGAGTAGGTAGCGTTGCCCACAGTTTGTTTGGAATTTTAGATGAAAGTTTCGCCGAGCAATACTCCAAAGATATCGATTTAATACGTGCTAACGAGAAACATCTGGAAAGTCTATGGAGAAACCAAACTTCAGTGGTAGAAGCAGAGTACCATTTGCTAAAAACCGAAAAAACTACTATAGACAAACAATATAAAGCCTTTAATCAACATCTCAACTTCATCGAGAAAACAGCTAACCAATTAAAGGCAGAATGCACATTTGCCGTCACCAACAATGAATTTACATTGTCAGCAATAATTGCAAATAACATCTTGTCTGACTTACGAAAAATTCAAGAAACTCTATTAGACGCCATTACCAATATTTATTACGGCAATTTTAATGTTCACTTACTTAAGCCCGAACAATTATTGCATGAGTTGCATTTAATTGCTGGCCGCATACCTAAAGATTTGTCTTTACCAATAGACAACATCTATCACCAGTTACCAAAACTCTATCATCTATTAAAGGTCAAAGCAAGAGTAACTAAAGACTATTCATTATTCGAAATTAAGATCCCATTAGTCAGCAGAGATCTATTCGATATTTATAAGATCATACCAATTCCAAGAGAAACAAACAATTATATGGTTACCCTAGTCCCGATCGCCGGACATGTAGCGATCAACTTACAAAAGGACTTATACTTACCTATAAGTGATAATACACTGCAAGCGTGTTTATCATTTGATGTTGATGTTTATTTGTGTCCGTTAAAATCACCATTATACCAATTTAAATCTGATCAAAGCCTGTGTATCAAAGATTTAAGTACCCAAACCTGTAAAACTAAAGCTATCCCATGTGAACACTCCTGGTCTCAGCTTCATAAGATGAACTCATATTTATATGTCTGTTGTGGCGAATGTAAGGTGAGAATCATATGTGAACAGCTGATCGCCGCGGAGCGGCTCACCAAGGCTGGCGTCATTACGCTAGGGAATGGCTGTGTCATCAAAGGCGACTCCATTACGATAACGTCGCATAGGCAATTCTCCAATAACATAACCGTACAGTTGAACCTCGTTACACCAGACATACCGCCTATTAATAATATTATAAATATAACTGTACCTAATTCGACCATAGAAATTGAATCAAACGGTTTAGAAAAGGACTTGAAGGTCCTCGGAGATCAAATCAAGGATTTGAAAGCCCAAGATGGGGTAGCAGATGTCATCACATACCATGACGTCCACCACTACGTCGCCATCTACGTGATGATGGGCGCAGCAGTCGTCGCTGGGCTCGCTTGGGCGGGCCGCCGGGTGCGCGCGCGCCGCCAAGCGCGCCGCGCCTCCTCCCGCAACGAGCTCGACGCTACGTATAGTGCTAGTGTACAGTGCGTGAGTGTCAGAGAAAGTGTTTCGAGTGATAATAGTGATAAGTGTAGAGTCAGTGGTAATAAAGCGGCAGAAAGGCCTAGTGGGTCCAATGTGCGAGATACCAGTGCGCGTGTGGATAAGGCAACGATGCCAAACTTTAGTAAACATTTTAGGTCATCTCACTAACATAGTAATTTAAAAAACCTATTGTTAAATCATCTTGTAATTTCATCAAATATCATTACCATCTCTCACCATACTTACCAAACCATCTTTAGTTTTGTTTACTTTTCTCGCCCGGGAGCATGTACGAGTTACGTACATTGACCGCGCCGCGGGCATTTAGCGCCGTAAGCATTTTTATGCACTGCGCGGCGATTTACTTAATTATAGTTTTTTCACCTTTTCAGTAGAGCATCGACTATCATACCAATCGCGTGCATACTCAGTATCGTTACCATTCGTGTGTGTGCATAAAAATGCTTACGGCGCTAAATGCCCGCGGCGCGGTCAATGTACGTAACTCGTACACAACGGTTATATCGAAATATATCAAAAGAACGAAAATTATTAATTTATGATTTTCACACCCACTTTGTTCTTATGAAGTATTATTATTAATAAAATTGTAATTTAATAGAATTGGAAAACCTCACCTCAATAGAAACGTTTCAACAAAATGAAACTTAATTTTATAGCGCTTGGGGTGTCATTTTAAAAAGGATAATAGAAGCTTTTCGCTAAGAATTGAAAACTTTATACCGCAAAAATGAGACTTCAACAAGCACTTTTCATTCCGGTCATTTGGTTTTAATAAAATTTAAGTTATAATGAAATATGACGTCTATAAGTACTGTAAACATAAATCTCAGGTGATAATACTTTTAACAAGGCAGTGATTTACGCGCGCCCGCAACAATACCGCGACTTAGCGCCTCCGGCCGGCGCGGCGGCGGCGGCGGCGGCGGGCGGCGCGGCGCGCTGCACGCGACCCTCATTCACGCAATAAAAGGCTGTTTATAATAATTTAAAAATACTCATGGATAGATATTTAATCGTTTACGTGGAACGAAAAGCTGCAGCTTCTTGGCCTGAATACGTCGTCCAAAAACCTTGGTGAGTATATCGAGTCCATCGCAAAATGTGCTGCAAAAAAAATTAGGCGTCCTCTCAAGGGCTAAGCGGTACTTCTCGCCGGATCAACTACTTTTGCTTTATAAAGCGCAGATCCGACCGTGCATGGAGTACTGCTGTCATCTTTGGGATGGTTCTGCTAAGTACCAACTAGCAGTTTTGGACTCGATTTAAAACCGGGCTAAGAAGCTCATCGGAGCCTCGAAACTAGCTACCACTGAACTTCAGAGCCTCAGCCATCGGCGTAAAGTTGCTAATTTATCGGCGTTTTACAGAATACACTTTGGAGAGTGTGCGAAGAAACTACACGATTTTGTTCCTCCAGCCCCATTCCATCATCGGTACACTAGACGAAGGCTTGCCTACCACCCCTACCCCTACATAGTTGACATTCCCTGTCCGTACCAAGCGTTTTGCTAGTTTATAGTTAAAGTTTGGAATATTTTAGCAAAACACCTATTATGTTACTTCAAAAGCGAAATAAACGATTACAACGATGTTTAACAATTAAATACAACCTGCAGAAGTGCAGGGAGAATTCCCCGCCACGCCGGCCTCAACGACATCATCCGCCGGGCCCTTGCTAGGGCTTCCATACAAGCCGTTCTAGAACCGAATGGCTTGGTACGAAGTGATGGCAAGAGACCCGATGGCATGCCCCTGGTTCCGTGGAAGATGGGGCCGGCCCTTGGTGTGGGACGCAACCTGCGTCGACACCCTGGCCCCGTCTCCCTTCCCCAAACCTCATTAGAGGCTGGAACTGCTGCTGCAGCAGCAGAGTCCGTCAAGCGGCGCGAATATGTCGATCTTAGTTACACCTGCATATTTAAGCCGTTTGGAGTTGAGACCCTCGGACCGTGGAGGCCAAGCGCTCACCGCTTATTCTGGGGTCTCGCCAAGCGTTTGGTCGAGTCCTCGGGTGACCAGCCGGGCCGGGGCATTCTTGGATCAGCGAATAAGCCTGGCCATCCAGCGAGGGAATGCGACCAGCCTTCTGGGCACAATGCCGCGGGGGGAGTGATTTGGGGCATATGTTTTACTTGTAAGTATCCTTCATTTTTTTGTATTACTTTTAGTAACTTTGTAGTTAATTAGTTTTCTAAATAATATTTAAGTTATTTTGTTTTGGTTATAATTTAATAATTATTCTTGTATTATTTTCTGTTTTGTGTAAATAAACTTATCTTATTTAATACAACCTTATTTTGATTAGTTCTTGATTCGCCGGATTCTTGTTTCGCCGGATTCTTGTTTCGTCGGATTATTTTGTTGAAGGAAAACTATAGAAATTCGTGGCTTTGCCTATCTATTAAATAAAAGGCAGACATTTCGGTACATTAATAAAAATATTTATTTGTTCTTAATGCATTTAATGCATCATGATTTAGGATCTACATCGTAATTTTAAGCCTTTTTAAAATATTAATTATATTTTTATACTATTATTTTTATATCTTTATTGTTGAAATTTTGCATTCACAATGCTATATAGATATAGGATAAAATGTTTACTAGAAAAAAATCATATTCGAGCTTCCTGAGACTGGTTGAATTTTTTTCTAGTAAACATTTTATCCTATTATTTTTATATTAAAATAAATATTTAAAATATACCCTGTAATTAAAACATGTTTTTTTTAAAAAAAATTATATATATATTTTTAAATTTAACATCATATACAAGGAAGTTTTAAAAAAAACCTCTTTGGATATAAGAATGCAGCCTTTTTTAAAAAAATAAATAATAATACTTTTATATGTTCTATTTAAATTATGTAAATTGAAATAGATTCGTAATTACTAAAACAATTATAAAGTTTAAAAATAATATAAAATAACCCAAATGAAAATAAATTATTAAGGAAAGCATTATTTTAAGATTTTTCGTATTTTATTATTAAAAAAAAGTGCGAAGCAAAAAAATTTTTTTTTTCCAGATTTTTTGGTTAACGTAACAGATAAAGAATGTTGAAACACCACAACTAAAAAAAAAAATAATCGAACCTATTTCTAATAAGTTATGTCCGATTTGCAACTAGATAGTGTTATCGCGACTGGTATCGTGGCTTGCGTCGCGGCAAGCGGTGCGGCATGCGGTGCGGCATGCAGTGCGGCATGCGGTGCGGCATGCGGTGCGGCATGCGGTGCGGCATGCGGTGCAGCATGCGGTGCGGCATGCCTTTCAGGCATGCGGTGCGGCATGCGGTGCGGCATGCGGTGCGGCATGCGGTGCGGCATGCGGTGCGGCATGCGGTGCGCCGCGCGGTGCGGGCTGCGGGGACCGTGCGCACAAAGCAGTGCTTTTTTCATCAATCTTATTAGCCTCTCCTGACAGACTGTCACCATGCATGGAGCAGTACCTACTCAATCTCATAAGCCTAAAAAAATGTGCAGCAAATATGCGATCAGGAAATACGCTGACGCGGGCCCGAAGCTACGCCCCTTGCCGTAAACCGGACCGGATCGCCACCGGAATGCCGCCGGACGTCGCGGCGTCCGGCGCGGAAAAACCGTAAAAGTTTTTACTGCTTGAAACGTGAGCATGATCACGATGCTCCGAACTCTATTGCTCGATGTAAAATACAAATTGCTCTCATCACTGCTAGTTATATAAGTTGTGCTGAAAGTACACACGTATCATAAATGAGCGGTGGCGTGCGCGAGCACAACGTGACGTTTCTCAGGTAAGTGCCGCTCATGAGGTGTGCCATACTTTGGAACAAAACAGTATTAAAAGTGCTCAAACAACAAAATTATATCTGCGGTTTTTGTAAATTTATTAGTACTATTAAGATTAATTACGAGGGTGTACACATTTCGGTATCTTATAAAAACTTCCAATTTTCAATTAAATTGGCTTTAAGGTTTGCAAAATTTTGATCTTTAATTACTCTGTTTGAATGTGCTCGAAACGACTCCGACTACTACAGTCTAAAATCGGTCAAGCTCCGAACTCGCGACGCAGAGGGAAACGTAGTTGAAAGTAATACCTAGTTATTATGATTACTCCTTTTGACTGCTATGACGCCGCCAGTGGTTCCCCACACCGGAGACTCCAAGCGGTCGCCGGCCGCAGAGGTGATGCCGGCTACGTAATGTGCCCCGCAGGCCCGCGGCGGTAGCTTTCGTACTGGGGGGTTACTCTTGTAAGAGTACTCTTGTACTCTGAACGCTAACTCAATCTCAATACAATTCAAATGCGATTAATATGTATCGATATTGGAATAAGTAAAGATAATTCCGGAACGCCATCTCGATAATAATTTGTTCAATCAATTTCCACGCAATTTAATTCCAATATAGCGCTATTGTCGCTTACAAAAGTGCCATTTGACATTTTTTAGATTTGTGATTGGAAATTGATTAATGCAATTGTGTTTCAAGAGTAAGCCTACAGGAGTCGTTATTACACGTAAATGTTCTATACAATGTTTTCAATCGTGATTCCACTATGACGGAACGAATCGCTCAGTTTGGCCATCTTTCTTGCGAGTTATCTAGTACACAATAAACATTAAACTTGCCGGTAAAGTATTGCATTCGGTGTGTGCTAGGATTACATTGCGCGTCATAAACACATGTCTGAAGAAATAGTCACTTTGTGGCTAGCAACGGATGTGCCGCCGACGTTGCTCACGCCTGGCCTCGGGGCATAAATATTATAAGTTGACTCGTTAACAATGCGAAGAGATGCTGCAGCCCGCTATTGTAGTTTCAAAAGTACAATTTGTGAAGTTGCGCCGGCATCTTTAATCTTATCGGTCCCTCAATCGGTGTTACAATTCATCATCATCATCAGCCCTATACACATGGACAGCTACATGTGGGGAGATTGATCAATAACTTGCCACGTTGGCTCAATTCGGGCTGGTGGGTTTTCAGAGCTTTAAACAAGCAAAAATGTTAATTTATTTAAGACTAAAAAAAAGTAGGTTCAAAATAAATATTGATCTGTATTTTCTATAATATTTCACATTATATTAGAATGCAAACACATTTGAAAATATTTTCAAGGTAAGAAAGACACTATGAAATATGTTAAAAATAACATACATATGAAATTTGTTGAAAAATATCCGCCAGATCCACTTTTGAAAAAAAAAAAAGGTTTTGTACTCTATGGAATCAACATCTTGAATACTATATGTTCTCTTACTACAAATTTCTTTCAAACCCCGCTATATTCCAAGTAATTTACGTTCCTTTTTTGTATTTTTTATTTTCGAAACCCGTCTGATTTTTGACCTAGTCTGAAACAAAAGCCGATACGTCCACCTCGACCAATCACAGTACTGCATTTTGGCAGATAAGCGTCATGGTGTAATACAGTAATGGCCGCTATTGTTTTTGGTATCTATCTCCACCATATCCATTAATGTGAGAAACAAAATCCGTCAGATCCATGTGCTGGTCCTTCTGATACGGAGGAGCCAGATATGGCTCCAAACGCCAAGTTTTCAATGTACACTACGGAGTTACAAGGGTACGTGTGCGTGTCGGCGAGCGCAAGCAAGTAATCGTCACGAAAGTGTGAATCGGTGTAGTGCTTCACTTTTGACAGAGCGCTTGTATAAAGACTATCTTTCTATACGTAATTATTCTAAGAATTTTACCTTAATATTCCCAGCAAAAAAATATTAATTACTGTAAAATACACATTTCTGGATTTGGCGGATTGTGATTCTATACGACACATATATATTTACATATAATCACGACTATTATCCCCGAAGGGTTAGTTAGAGACTATGCAATGAGGACCGCAAAGCAGTCCGCTACCATAGTACATCATCAGCCTATTAACGTCCCACTACTGGGCACAGGCCTCCCACGTGGACAATAGCACGTGGGGATATTGGGCCATAACCCACCACGCTGGCCCAATGCGGGTTGGTGGGTTTTAACGACTGTCATCTTACGACAACAACCGGGACCAACGGCTTAACGTGCCTTCCGAAGCACGGAGGAGCTCGAGATGTTTTTAATTTGGTCACCCATCCAGCGACCCGGCATTGCGAAAGTGGCTTAGCAAGCAAGATCGCAAGCCGAATGCGCTAGCCGCTGCGCCATTGAGCTCTTCACCATAGTACACTTTCCATCAAATAGCGACTGCACATGTGCTCAGGGTGACAGATGGTAAGCCAATCGCCGCTCTATGCTGCTGGATGTTATATGCAGTCTTTAGTCCCTTAGTCGCCCTTTACGACACCCAAGTGAAGAGAGGGGGTGGTAGTATTGTTTCACCGCTACGCGACACGGAAGCGCGTTCGTTGCGTTAAATCAAACATTACATTACGCATGTGTTAGGTACTCACTCATTAGTCCGCGCCTAACCTGTTTGAATTCGTGGAATGTAATTGTACAGCATTGTTCCTAGTATCGTCAAGGAAAGAGAAATGTTTGTTTTTAATTTGTCCCGCCGCTCAGCAGCGCGCGCCACGCCGCGGCACTCCAGCGCGGTTCAAACAATGATTTCGCTTCATTATCCTTCTTCCCGGTTGGCTGGCTCTGAAATGAGATCCATAATTTTTCGGCAATATACTTGAGCTAAGTACTTGTATTGTAGGTAACGAAACGTTAAAAAAAATGTCTACCTCAAGTGGGAATCGAATCTACGTCCTCCGCGATCCGGGCGCAATACTTGTATTGTATATTCTGTGGATATAGATATTCAGATTAAATTCTCAAAACTTCTTTATGAAACTACCAAAGTTCTAGTAAAGGGGAACCTTAAATAAAAAATAATTATAACCAACTTTTTGACCAATTCATTGTCGTATATACCCTAGCATATACTTACGTGTACATACGTGTCGTACACTCCTTACATACTATACACGAATAATAAAATCTACGTTTCAAAATACACTTTCATCTTTTATTTTCGATAGGTACATTTCGTTTCAAAAATTTTACATATTTTAGCCATTCTAGATATTGTTCTGTAGCAATAAAAGCTAGTGTGACATTTAAATATTCGGTCTCATTTCTCGCTGCGATATATCACCCCGAGCGGCGTGTGACGGATCTGTTAAGGTTAAGAGCGAATTAATGTGCCGGGGACCTCTCTGGGACTGTGAAATACGAATAATAATTGTAGTAAATATACAAACCTTTTTAATAGATAGTTACCTCACCCCCTGGCTGTCACGCACACTCCTAGAGGTTACTAACAATTGAATTTCTATTGTCTGGTTTTACGGCAGCTGATCTCGTAAGTTACCTGCGGGAAAAATAAAAATTACATTTCCACGAGCAGTTTCCTCTGGTAATTGTACACACACTTCAAGCCCGCTTCCCGGAGAGGTAGGATGCCGCCACCACCCTCACAGCTTTCCATAACTATATCTTATTTTCTCGTTGAGTGAGCGTGTTCTTTTTAAAACTCTGTTTTTACGAGAACTCGGAGCATCACTTAATGCACCCATCTTAAATCACTATTTCTATGAATGCCAGTCCAGCGATTGACGACTCATTTAAGTCTCTTTTACCAGAGTGTGTGTGTGTGTGTTTGTGTGTGGTGCAACATAAATGCTTTGGCGTGCTCAAACGTATTGGTTGAGTTTTCGAGGCCAATGAAGCCCAAGCCACTCATTAGCAGTACAATTATTGCACTTTTTCAGGAATAATGTTGACATATAATCCTTCCTGTACCCTTTGAATAACAAATCTTATAGCTCAAGTCAATACTCGTACATATACCTACTCACGATAATTATCCCCGTGGGGTTAGTCAGAGACTACGAATGAGGACCGCATAAGCATACCGCCGCTCCAAATAACAACTGCACACGTGCTTACCATAGGTGGTGAGCCCGTCGCCCATCGCCACTCTATGCTTTAGGATGTATGTATGTGCAT
Source organism: Scoparia ambigualis (assembly GCA_963921215.1). NCBI lineage: Eukaryota > Metazoa > Arthropoda > Insecta > Lepidoptera > Crambidae > Scoparia > Scoparia ambigualis. Next base: position 661,950 of record OY992511.1, read on the forward strand.
TCACCCGTTAGTCGCTTTCTACGACACCCAAGAGAAGGAATAGCTTGGTAGTATTCTATTTATGAGCTGCCAACACACAGCTTAAGCAAATGGAAACCATTAAACGGTTTATAACCGCCTCATGTGCCGCACTGTGTTGCGCTGTGCCGTGCTGTGTCGAGCAGTGTTGAGCTGTGTCGTGGTGTAATGCGCTGTGTCGTGCTTTGTCGAGCTGTATCGTGCTGTGTTGCGATGTATCGTGATTTGTCGAGCTGTGTTGAGCTGTGTCGTGCTTTGTCGAGCTGTGTCATGTTGTGTTGCGCTGTGTCGTGATATCTTGCGCTGTGTCGCACCGCCCAGCCCCGCCCTTGCCGCGTGACGTGTCGTAAACCCTCTGTGTGTTATGCACACTCAAGAGGCGAAAACGTTGCTTCCTCTAATTCTCTAATTACTGCAATCATCGTATGATCAAAATGATATTGGAATGTTAGGAAAAGTTGGATACAATCGAGTAACATGAACTAAAATTATCACTAAATGGAAAAAAAATATAACATTGTAAAAAAGGAATAAATTTCAACATCACAGAACTTTTTTTGAATATAAATTTAATTATTATAGGATTGGCTGGGAGTGATCTCTTTCAGGGATACCTTTGAATATTATGTTAATTATTTGTGCAATAAAGAAATTAAAATTTATATAAAATAGAAATCATCATACGACGTTTACTAGATTGATGAACTGACCGCCTCCGCCTCCAGCTGTCGTTAATATGAATCATCCCTCCAACAACACCTACTTAAAAACTTGTCATGGAAACCGGATTGCGTGGAATTGAAGCCTTTTATCCATTGCGACCTTTATACGTTACGAAACCGTGTCGCAAAGCGGCTTACTTTTTAGTGAAATACAAGAAAAGTATACTACCACCACTCCTCTTCCCTTGGGTATTGTAAAAGACGACTAACGGACTAAAGACTGCACATACATCCAACAGCATAGCGGGGATGGGCTCACCACCTTTCACGCTGTGCACATGTGCAGTCGCTATTTGGTGGAACGTGGACTATGGCAAAGGACTGCTCTTGCGGTCCTCATTATAGTCATAATAGTCGTGATTATTTGTATGTATATATTTATTAACAGTCCGTCTTTTGTCGACGCAGAAGCGGCTTAGAGTCGCGAGCCGCGAGTGACCGCCTGCTGCAGTGCAGCGCCTGGTTACGGCCGCGCCGGGAGTCGTTCGCGTTAAACGAAATTCCTCCTCATGCATATCAACAGCTCATGCATACGTTTTTCTGTCTGTCAATATTGCTCTTTCGTGATTGTTCTCCGGATCGCAAATATTATACTGTATGTAGAGATTTGTTTACTTATTAATTAGTTTATGTAACTTTTTTCATAATACTCGCTTACCTACCTAACTACCTACTCGCTACCTTGTTATAAAACTGTACTTTATATAGAAACAATATTTTTTCTTTTTACCAGAAAACTTTTTTCTAACTAAATTTAAAAAATACATATTTAAATAAACCTGACTCCGTTCATGCGGTCGTTAGACCACATGAAATATCAAAAGTATTGATAAACCAACTCCTCGGGCTAATACAAAGCCAACTCAGCTTATCAAATATGTATATCCGTCCATACATTAAAGTAACATTTTAACAACGTAATGAAAGCTGAATGCTACAATGCAAAAGCTACCTCCATACATTTGAAAATAAAATAACTTTTGTGCATCATACTCCTAAGTGCTTGTAAGCCTTTGCTCTCGGTGTACCTATAACGCAGTGTGCCTTGAGAACAGTCGTTGTTACTGTATTAGGGTGGATTTCACCAAAGTAGTATAAGTCTTATTCTAAGAATAAATCCTTATTTACTCGCGTGTAAATGAATTTTACGTTTCACCAACGCTTATCCTTATGATAAAGTCACTCCACTAGAGTAATTCTTATACCGCCAATTTTGGCCGTGTTAGCCCCTTTCTTAGGATAGTAATGCCACTAATGTCATTTGAAGCAGCCTTCAAATTAATACTGTAAATAAAAAAAGCCGCGTCGTTTGAGATTGTTGATTGACGAATCTGATAGCAGTGATGAAGATTATTTTAGGCCCACGCCCGAGATGTTGGAAGGAACAAATTACTTAGATTACCAACAGTATATTTTTGATGCCATCGTCAGAAATGTCACGTCAAACAAACAATGTTACGCCAGAAAATAAAAAAATGTAAAGCGCTTTAGCTCTCGTACGAGATAAACTGCAACTATACTTTGGCGGTTAATACGCTCATTCGTTCGATCCGCTTAGGTTCGTTTAATATAACAGAGTTACTATGCGAGAGTAACTTATTCTTACATTAGCGTGGTGAAATGAAATAAAAGTTATACATATGATAAATCTAGGTAGTAAATTTATACTCGGGTAGCTATTCTCGTGTAATTTTGATTTTGATGAAATCTGGTTCGAAGTTGTCCTGAAAAAGCCGCAGACATGTAGCACACGTAGCAGCCGCACCCTAGCACTCGTACCATTCGTAGAACTCGTAGCGCTTGTGGCGATCGTAGCCTGCGTGCTGTTAACTCAACAAAATAATGTATTATTTAATTTAATTTAACGGTTGAAGCGGGAGGAATAGTGCTCGGCCTTCTAAGATGACTGTTACTCTTGTTAATACATACACTGACTGTTTCTTCCGGAATTCATTATTTATGTTTTCTTTATTATACGTGAAATATGGAATCAAACTCTTGAGCCTGTTTTAAGTATTTTTATGTATCAGTATCTTTTAAGTATCTCAAGGTTCAGACTCCCTGTAACCACGGGCTCAGCATAAGCTTAGATTCGTCAGAATTAGAGCGCTAAGCGCTTATAGTGTGTAGTTTTTGCGTAAACTTTTGGAAGATTTGTGTGTATTGTGTATACTTATTGTGTGTTTGACCAAGTTTTTTTTTTTAAACAAGATTCAAAAATAATGTAAATAAAGGAGACGGCCGACCTTCCATAGAACCTTGGGCTTGAGGTGAAGTTGAGGTGTAACACAATGAAAGTAGTGTTATTTGAAAGATAGTAAAATTAAAGGATTCCTGAAAATTTGGCTAAAATTGGCAGTCTGAGACCTGAGAAATGGAATATTATGAAAAAGTGAGGTTAAGAATAGCCTACGCCGAAATAGTTATTTTTTACAAATAATAACCTATAAAAGCATTTCTTTATAAAGTAATGGAACATTTTGTGTTAATACAGATAAGTGTATTTTTGTTACTAGCTATTTTTGTCCACATTGGGTACAAATATTTAGGTAGGTAGGTACCTAATCTCAACAATGAACAATCTATCTACACCAGTAGGTAGGTAGGTAAATAGACATAACCAGGCTACCTACACTGTTGTTTTTCATCATTTAATAGCTTACTATTATCACACGAGTAAAGAATCAAATGAAATGCCGAGCGTGAAGTCCAAAATGAGAGGTGCAAAGTCTTTGTGTGTTAGCGGGTTTTTGGGTGTTCGTGGTGAAAGCAAAGGTCGATCAAGAAAAAGAAGATAACTGTAGTCAATAATGAACACCAAGGTCGAAGAAACATTCAAAAATAGTTCAAAACGCAGCAAAGAAATCAAAGTAAACGAGACGAGTGACATTTTTTTTTCTCATACAATGTAATTTTTTTTGTCACGGCTTTGGCACCAAAGGATTTTTAGAAGTATATGAATAATCGATTACAGTTATTATTAATAAAAAAAACAAGATTGCTAACATCTATTTTAAATTTGATTTATGTGTTTTATGCATGTGTTTACATGTTTTTGATATTATTTAATATAATTGACCTGCAGTGAAATGATTAATTAACAAATCAAACAACTTGGTTGTATTGTAATAATTCGATTCATTTCATTCGATAACAGTAACTTCTTTCTTACGTCGTTTTCTTTTTTCCTAAACTGTAGATAAAGCTGATTTTTTATATTTATCTTACCTATTCAATATGTGTTTAAATGAACAATATTTCATCTTGTTACCTGCTTGTTAAAGTTAGGCCCACGACGGGCCGTCTCCTTTGGGCTAGATAATAGGTGTGAGTGTAGAAGGTCATTGATGTGATGACTCATTTATTTATAACTACTAGATAATAGGTGTGAGTGTAGAAGGTCATTGATGTGATGACTCATTTATTTATAACTACTAGATAATAGGTGTGAGTGTAGAAGGTCATTGATGTGATGACTCATTTATTTATAACTACTAGATAATAGGTGTGAGTGTAGAAGGTCATTGATGTGATGACTCATTTATTTATAACTACTAGATAATAGGTGTGAGTGTAGAAGGTCATTGATGTGATGACTCATTTATTTATAACTACTAGATAATAGGTGTGAGTGTAGAAGGTCATTGATGTGATGACTCATTTATTTATAACTACTAGATAATAGGTGTGAGTGTAGAAGGTCATTGATGTGATGACTCATTTATTTATAACTACTAGATAATAGGTGTGAGTGTAGAAGGTCATTGATGTGATGACTCATTTATTTATAACTACTAGATAATAGGTGTGAGTGTAGAAGGTCATTGATGTGATGACTCATTTATTTATAACTACTAGATAATAGGTGTGAGTGTAGAAGGTCATTGATGTGATGACTCATTTATTTATAACTACTAGATAATAGGTGTGAGTGTAGAAGGTCATTGATGTGATGACTCATTTATTTATAACTACTAGATAATAGGTGTGAGTGTAGAAGGTCATTGATGTGATGACTCATTTATTTATAACTACTAGATAATAGGTGTGAGTGTAGAAGGTCATTGATGTGATGACTCATTTATTTATAACTACTAGATAATAGGTGTGAGTGTAGAAGGTCATTGATGTGATGACTCATTTATTTATAACTACTAGATAATAGGTGTGAGTGTAGAAGGTCATTGATGTGATGACTCATTTATTTATAACTACTAGATAATAGGTGTGAGTGTAGAAGGTCATTGATGTGATGACTCATTTATTTATAACTACTAGATAATAGGTGTGAGTGTAGAAGGTCATTGATGTGATGACTCATTTATTTATAACTACTAGATAATAGGTGTGAGTGTAGAAGGTCATTGATGTGATGACTCATTTATTTATAACTACTAGATAATAGGTGTGAGTGTAGAAGGTCATTGATGTGATGACTCATTTATTTATAACTACTAGATAATAGGTGTGAGTGTAGAAGGTCATTGATGTGATGACTCATTTATTTATAACTACTAGATAATAGGTGTGAGTGTAGAAGGTCATTGATGTGATGACTCATTTATTTATAACTACTAGATAATAGGTGTGAGTGTAGAAGGTCATTGATGTGATGACTCATTTATTTATAACTACTACACTACACGTGGTTAGTTAACCGCGTCGCGTGGCGGTGAAAGAATCTACCATCACCTCTCTTCTCTTGGGTGTCGTGAAAGGCGACTAACGGATTAAAGACTGCACATACATCCAACAGCATAGAGCAACGATGAGCTCACTACCTGGCACGCTGAGCACATGTGCAGTCTATTTGGTGAAAAGTGGACTATGGCTGAGGACTGCTTCTGCGGTCCTCATTGCCTAGTCTCATACTAACCTTCGGGGATACTAGTCGTGATGATATATATGTATGCGTTGCAATTATAGGTGCGAGCCTCATGTGTGAACCTGAGAGCGTGTCAGATGTCAGCGCGAGTTATGGAGCCGAACTTATGAGCCGCTAATGAATTTACCAACTTCCCACCGCGCAAGCGACTTTCACTGTATTAAAAGTTATAATTCCGTTAAATATTCATGCAACTCTAATTAACATTCGTTAATAGCGAATGTTTTCTTCGCTTCGTCTGAGATAATGAAAATAGTTTGGTAGACTGACATTGGAGGTTCACTCTGAGTTTTGCAAGACATTATTTGGTTTGTATTTTGGGGTTTAATGTCATTATTAGTTGGTTCTATTTACTTTTAAGTCTGTATTTCCATTGGGATTATCATGAATAGAATAGAATACATTTTATTTGCGTCAAATATGGTATAAATGTTTTGATCAATTAAAGTTGTTATCATGTCTAGCCATTTTCAAAACAGCATGCATATCTCAGTATTTTTTAAAATTACATTTATACTATAAAAACTGAGTCACAAAACTACCAATTACACATTCACAAACTTACATTCTTTGATTATATACATTTCACTTACATTATTTTATCTTATTCGGTAAAATTATTGAATATTAAATAAAAATAATCCAAAATACAATACTTATTTTATAATACTATGTCAAATTAGCTCCGCTTATTAAAAAACTCCTTAACACTATAAAAGTTGTGACTCTTAAGCCATTTCAACAATTTTTTTCTTAATAACCCATATTCTAAAGTTTTAAATTTATTAGGAATATTATTAAAAACATTGACGCACGTAGCTTAACAGCTTTTTCTATATTTATCCGATTTAGGAATAACATTTAGTGTTAATTTATGTGGGTCTCTACGCAGTCTGGCGTTTAGACAATCACTAGATTTTTAGAAAAATGGTAGGTATACATTTCTGGGCCTTTTCTGAAAATGCCGGCCAACAAAAAAAAATAGTATGTATTGTTAGAACTAGCCATTTGGAGTAATAGTTAATATAGCACAAAAGTTGTAGGATTGCTCTGAGCCAAGTTATACAAGTTCGATGATTCATCATTTTCATACATTTATTGATTTCTGAAAGTGCTGGGACTGGGAAACATACAATAATGCTAGATATTGCTAAAACTAATGTTCTGAAGCAGTTGTCATTGCAGCGCAAAAGCTGTGGGGTCATCATCTGTTCTGTTTATACGAAAAAAAATTTAGGAATCAATAAATGTATGAAAATGATGAATCTTCGTACTTGTATAACTTAGCTCAGAGCAATCCTACAATTTTTGAGCCATATTAACTATTCCTCCAAATTGCTAGTTCTAACAATACGTACCATTTTTTTTGTTGGCCGGCACTTTCAGAATAGGCCCAAAAAAAATGATGTCCTTTCTAAAATATACAATGAAGGCAACGGTAATAAACCAAGACTTTTAAACAACGGCAACTTACAAGATTCGTCAGGCGGAATTCCGCAAATCGCTCTGATGCATTTTTTTGTGCTAAAAAACCTCTATTGGAGTTGGAGTTGCTGTTGCCCCACATCATAAGACCATAACGCGCTATCCATTCTACGTACGCCTGATAAGCTATTTTATTAATATTTAATTTAAAATTGTATTTTGCGTGTTTTGATTTGTTAAATGGAATATAAATTGATTTATTTAAGTTTAATGTCAAGTCATTGCCTTCTAGCCATTCTATTACTTTATTAATTGTGTCATTGATGTCCGCTTCATGATTACGGATTGAATATGTCATAATAGAAGTTACTATTATCGAAATGTCATCATCATATAAAATGCACTTATGGTTTGTCACGTCAGTTATGTCATTAATGTATAATAGAAATAATATAGGTCCTAAAATCCATGTCAATATTCTAGCGATGTGGGAATGCGGGCATTTTCTTCTAAAAAGCAGGGGACGGCGGTGTTTAGCAATAAACTCGGTTATAAAAAGGTGTAGGTATCGAAGGTAGGTGTTTTTGTACAATGTTCTATGCAAGGTGACAATGGATTCAACGCCAACAAAATAACTTGAAGACGTATTCATAAAGTCATGTAGAATTTAATTGTTAACATAAGAATTATCACAGCATTTGTGAACAGTGTTTTCTAGCTTATCTTTGCAACTCAACCCAAAAAAGGATTTCGTGAAAAACATTGTAATCAGGAGCAGAGAGAGCCGTATCGCAGCGGATCATTTGTAAGACACCGTGCTCACTGTCGCGGCGCGCATCAAAGCGGCGCGCGTCCGCCAACTCCCCCATTGTCCGGTAACTTTTGTCCGGCGCGGACTCTCCTTTGTCCGGCGCGGAGTCCTCTTTGTCCGGTGCGGACTTGCCTTTGTCCGAGCGGCGCGGCCGAGATGCGAGCGGAATTCTTCCGCATTCCGAATAGTTGGAGGCCTATGCTACTCATTGAGTTAAAATGCGCTCTAATTTTGTAAAGCTTTGATTCAAGTTACGTTTTATAATTTTCCCGTTAACTGCCAAGTTATGGACAAAAAGAAAAATTAAGTATTTCCTTTCTATTTCCAATCCACTTAGTAGGTACCGCATTTCAAAAAAATCAGCTCCTTGTGAAATTTTTTCTGAGTAGATGTGGTGCTGCTTCTTCTTTCAGATTTGCTGTCTGTTCTTCATGCCCAGTAGCAAGTCACGTTGATGCCATTGTCTGTGGCCCGAAAGACAATGAGAGATTATATCTAGAGCTGATTAATTTATGTGCTTGCTGTCCTACGCCATCTGTGGCGTAGCACACACGCGTTAGCTCAGAAATAAGTTGTTCGTGTAAAAGTATTATTAAAATTGGTTTAGGCTCACACCAATTATCTAGCCCAAGATAAGCGTCTATTGAAACTCGTTAATATGGTTAAACTAGATAACGGATAAATATATATAAACATAGAAAAACACCCAGACCCGAAATCAATTCAGAAAATTGATCCGACCGGGAATCAGACCTCAGAGACGGCGCGACGCCAGAGCCGGCGCGCTAACCACTCGACCACGGAGGGCGGCAAATTATTAACCGTGGCAAAAGAATTTTATTTATCTAATAAATTACTTTCTCACACTACTTGATGTACTGCCAAAAAAGTTTAAGGGCCTGTTTTTACATGAATGAATGAATGACGTTCACTGAGTATGCAAATGAAGATTGATTTGATGTCTCTTAGAAACGATAGTCGAAATAAATATTTTTTTTATTATTATGTATCTGAAATGAGACTACATGTACATACTTTAACAAATAATTTAATTAATAAAAATCACTCTAGTTTAAAGTATGAGAGACCCGCAGTGACCGCTCGTGCCGTGCGCTGCGCAGACAATGAGTTAGGAGCTCATTCGCTTTGGCAAACGAGCCCAATCTGCGAACCGCAATAAAGGCCAACCAGCCACGAGCGGAGACACTACTTGATTTGTTTTTAGACATTGTTGTCTCCATTTGCTTTGTTAGTGATTAATAAATACACATAAAACAAAACACAGTCGTAAAAGGTCAGTTATTGTGTCGTGGTATCGCGTGCAAGTGTTTACAAACGTGAAGAGCAACAGCTCGTGTTGTGGCGCGGCGGGCGTGGTGCCGGTACAGGAGGAGCGCTCCTCCCATCCCCGCTGTCCTGAGGCTGCTGATGGGACACTTGCAGTATATTCTAGATTTAAGATTAGGCTAGGCATATATATCGTGCCATCCTTGACGCCCAGTGAATCGCGAACATAAGTACGCCCCGGCGGCGGCGTGTTGGTTGAGTTAGGGCAACGCTAAGGCTAGGACTTTCTGTCCTACCCACAACTGGCTGCGTATTACACAGTGTCTTTGTTGTCATTTTCGTTGGCCGCTTGATGAAATAACCCAGATACTACGCATCATATATCATATGTGTCGCTTAAACTAAATATACATAAATGAATTTGCATGAGAGATGTGTATCCGTTCACTCCACTTTGTGGTAACGGATACCATTATGTACTGAAACAAATGAAACTCCACGAATTACGGGCCATAAAATAGGCCTTTTTAGAGTCACCCTGCATTATTCCCATTGTGTTGGTAAATACTTAACGGGGTCCCGCAAAGGTCCGGGACAATGCGCAGATAAAAGACAGGTGGCGGGCAGCCGCGGTACTCTTGATACGTGAAGCGAGCAGCCTGCGCCCGGAGCGCGGCCACGGCGGCACGGCCACGGCGGCACGGCCACAGTGCGATCATGTTGCGATCACGTTGCGGCCACGGCACGGAACACAGTATTGTATTCACTAGGCTTATACGGTACCTAAATGAGATATGTACTTTATGAAATAATCGACAAAGAATAACAGTATTTTTATCATAACATTGTAAACCTATCTATTGCGTACCTATCTATACATTTATAATAATATGAAAATTTGGTCTCTGTTGGCGATGCGAATGTTATTTTATTGCTATTTAGACCATTAACATTTACTAGCTATATAACAAAATAATGTTTGCAAATAATCCGTCCGGCCGTCGCTTTATTTGCTATACTTGTATGCATAAGAGGCGCACGACGTACGAAGTGCGGGGTTTGATCCTTCCTCCGTTTTGAGAAAGTACACACACATCTTCACGTACAACACACGGCACCTATGCTCACATTTTTTATGCTTTGTCGAAGTACCTATGTATTTTTTATTTCATCTTTGATTGTTTTAGAGATTTTTCTTAAATTCGGCAGCATGTACGAGGGAGCTCCTACAGCTCACATTTCGCTGGCGCGGATTACATTAAACATAATGTATTGTCACACTTTTAGTGCTAATAAAAACATTGGATTGAGCGCACGTGTTTACCTCTCCACGACATTACCTTACGACGGCACTCCGCCAAACTTACCAAATCACACCAACAGCATACAACCAGCTACGTACGGGTTGGGGCCCGTACAACCTACGTTTTTGAATATAAATTATTTTAGTGCAATTTTGTATTTTCACTTGAAATACTTTAACCGTGACCCCTGCAGTCTCCTTTTAAATAATTTGCAATTAGCTATTACAAAAATGTTACTCATAGGGGAAAAATTTTGAGTGTTTAGTAATTATTTTCACGCGGTCGAAGAAGCTAGTACAATATAATATCAAAATAATTATCGTATTGAAAGGTGAAATGTATGAATGAGTATTACAGAGGAAAGAGTGTGAAGTGGCGTCATTTGATGGCGTCTGCAAACGCGCCGCCCCGCGCGCCGACCGCCATCCCAGCTAATCACCGCACTTCACCCGCGGCAACGTTGTATCAACTCATCGACTCCCCAGCGATAACGATACTTGGAAAAAAAAACCAGATTGGCTTTTATCTAACCTCATGAAAAGTTACAATTAGGCTGGAACAAACCAACACCCTTAACTGGCAATTATTGCAATAAGCTACTGTATGTTCGCGCCAAAATGTTTATGTACAATGAAACAAGAATTTACACGTCTCAGAAACTGTTCCAGTCTACTCTACGTACTGTAGTTTTCTTGTGAATTCAGTAAAGGATTAGAAATCATTGATATTTCATGAATACGCTAATTTTTGGTGACACCCACATCTATTGTATCACTTGTTGTTTTTATTTTTTCTCGCCCGGGAATATGTTCGGTGCAAAACCGAACACTTAGGTTTTCTATATACCTACCTACTACCGTGGCCGCGGTCGCCGTGTATGTATTGTCATCAAAATAACAATTTAATAATTTAGTGTCTATTTCACCGTTACTGCAATCGGATGCACTCACCAACATTCATTATCATCTAACATTTTTGTAAACATTTATTAAATCAGTAGTTTCGTAAACATTTTATCATTTTAACAATTCCACCAAGCTCAGGCTCCAACAGTAACCTTCGTTTTTCATAGTTTCTGTATATGTTTCAGCTATAAAAATAATAGACTTTTAGCTAACCTGTGTTTGTTGCCAAAGGTGGCCGCTAGCTTCACGCTGTTGCTCATCTCCGATGCTGATAGATCAGAAGAATAGTTATAAAAACTTTTTCAAAAGCTTGGAATGTTTAAACAAGTTTGTCGGTTTGTATTTTGAATTCCAGAAAAGAGCAGTTGGGTTTATATTTATATCATTTTAAACCACGTGATTCCTTAAAGGAACTATTTAAAGATATAGATATCATTACTTTAACATCCTTGTACATACTTGTAAATATTATGTACGCTCGTAAAAATCTACACCTTTATACCAGGAATAATGAGGTTCACGGATATAACACTAGGAACAGGAACACACTGTGTGCTCCGAAGTTCAGGCTTAGCAAAAGTAGAAAATCTTTCATATGCAACTCAATTTTTTTTATAAAAACAAAATACCTGACGACATCACTGCATTGACAGATAACAAATTCAAAACGCACATTAAACCTGTGTTAAATAAAAACGCTTATTATAAGATCAATGAGATGATGATGATAATGATAATGATTATGATCTATATTGCAGACAAATATGCGTGGAAAGAAGTCTACTCTGTACTGGTGTTTATTATTATTATTTTTAGACTATTATTAACTAATGTTTTATTCAATTATTATGAATTGCAATTTATTTAAAATTATTTAATTTTATTGTCATTAATTTGTAATACAATTTTATTGATGCGTACAAATTGTACTTAATTATGGTAGATCTATATTACACTTTAAGTAACTTTAAAGTTATTTAGAGGAAGAAAAACGAAAGGCCTCCTGAGTGGGTACACAAATACGAAATAATAAAAACTTAATTCCGAAACTCATAATCTGGAATTTTAAAAAAACGAATTTTATAATATTGAATGGTTCAGAATTCGAATATCACAATTCCGATTTATCATAAATCCTTTTTTTACAAATCCGAAATTACAAAATCCAGAACGTTTAAATTACGAAAATCAAAATTCCGAATTTCAATATTCCTAATAATTCAAATTCCGACTCAACAATAATCCGAAGTCTCATAAATATGAATTCTGAATATCAAAATTCCGAATGCCCCGGTGGAAGAAATTTCCCATTTTCCTCGGAGGTGCTTCTTCCTAAACTGCTACGCTGCGCTTCGCGATTGTCTTAAGAGCGTTTACGCATTTCGGATTTCTCATACAAACTTCCAAGTCGAATTTTTTAAAAACCAATAAGCCAATTTTGATGAAACTTCGCATGCTAAAGTAAAACACTGGCATCTTAATAGTTTGTTGAAAACATTTAAAAAAAATGTTTATTTAACTGAGTTATTGGTTTTTTTTACATTCTATAGTGGAATTTAAATCGCAATAACTCAGCTAAAAAAACATTTTTTTTAAATGTTTTCAACAAACTAATTAGATCGCAAGTCCTCTCCACAGATCGCCACTTTTATTCAAGGGTAGTGCGTGAAGCGATTGAAATCAAAAAACATCCTAATAATTTCAATCGGGAAGACGGTCACAAACTATCTACAGCGTGGAATCCAGTATTTGCAAAAACGCAACTTCGTTTTACTTCGCAATCGACTAACCACCAGAATAAGACCTGTGTACGTAATAGGGACACCGTTAGTGTTGTGTGTGACGGTAGCTGGATAAAAAATGTGACGGTAGACGAGGATTCAGCCGCGCATACGGAGGCAGCACATCGCGACACCAGTCCGCCCGTGACCACGACCGGTGCAACTCGGTCGAAACGTCGGGTATAAAAAGGTATGCGTAGTATGCCTATTATGAGTAGTTGGCGTTAATCTCCGTCTAAATGTGAGTGTTTTTTTAAATTAGTTTCGACGTCAATAAGTGTCAATTAGGGTTTATAGTGAATAAATAATTTGACTTGACTTTGAATATGAAGTGTTAGTTAGAGCCGTGCGATGCATGGGAATATTTGATTACTTTCCGAACCGTTTGTTGATCTCCTTATGATTTCACACGATAAAGCAGCGCGACGACCTAATTAGGGCGGAGATAAACGCGCGGGTCGCGGGTTCGATTTATCGGGGCCGACGGGCCGAGCGGCCCGGGACGCTTTTACACTCCGCTGACTTTTGCAAACAATCATTTGTTGATCTTTTTCTTTTTATGTTGGTATTCAAGATACGTTTTGTACACACTCGCGATACAGTTTTATTTGGACAATGGAGAACACTATACATTTGTCTTGTACTAGTGCTATATAAGCAAAAAAGTTCAAATAATGGTAATTTTTATTCATCACTATACATACATTTAATCACGAGTATTATCCCCTAAGGGTTAGTCGGAGGCTAGGCAATGAGGACCGAGAAAGCAGCCCTTTGCCATAGTCTACTTTTCCCCAAGTCACGACTGCACATGTGCTCAGCGTGATCTGTGGTAAGCTCATCGCTGTCGGATGTATGTGCAGTCTTTAGTCCGTTAGTCGCCTTTTACGACAACCAAGAGAAGAGAGGGTGGTAGTATTCTTTTAATGAGCTGCTACGCGACGCGGTATTATAAGTATTTAATAATGTTAATGTATATAGATAGAGCGGCAAAACGCTCGGCCTAAAAGTCGCAGTTCCTGCAGTTTTATGTATTGCACGTATTTGTTAATGACAGTTGCATCACAATACATATCCCACTGTTGTTCAAAAGTCAAAAGTCAAAATATATTTATTCATTAAACTCAATTAATAAGTACTTTGAATCGTCCAAATCTTTTTTAACCTACAGGACATAATTTTTTAACTGTGGCAAAGAACGGGCGCAAGAAACTACGTTAAGTCAATACCCATCAATCTATACTTGATCTCTGGAGGCCTTTGCTTAGAAATGGGACAGTATAATATAGATAGACTATGGTAAACTTTGCATAATATATATGAACATTAAAATGTGTAGCGGTCCCTAATTACAATAACGACATCCCCCCTCCCCCGCCCGCCTGCGCCGCTGACGAGCGCGATAGGAGGTAATTGATCACTTCCACTAACTAACCAGCAGGTAAGAACACTCTTCACTTTTATATTATTATGTGACTAGCTTCAGCTGCACGATGTGATTTTAATACAGGCAGGCGCCTGCATGCTGCATGCCTGCTTGCATGTTGCATGCCTGCTTGCATGCTGCATTCTGGCTTGCATGCTGTATGCATGCTTGTATGCTGCATTCTTGCTGAAATGCTGCATTATTCCTTGCTTGCTTGCTTGCATGCTGCTTGCTTATTACATGAATAATGTTTCATATGATAAGATTATTTATATCAAATGTATAATTATATCAAAAGTACATAATATCAAATGAAATTATAGAATCTAAAACTATATTAAATGTTTATTATATTAAGTCAGTTATTGTATCAAATGAAATTATATTATCTGAACGTTAGACCATAAGTATTTATATTAAACAATACAAACCCGACCGGAATACTAGCTGCCCTACTGACCTAGAGTCACGTGATAGGTTAGACATTTAAGACAATCGCGAAGCGCAGCGTAGAGATTGCCTTGAATTTCGAGGTTTTTTTTTTTATTAGACGATAGAAATACTACCTGCCCAACTCCTGTAGGTCACGTGATAGGTTAGAAATTTGCTGCGCTTCGCGAAATTATATTATACATACAGCATGCAACCTAACCAGGTTATACTTGTGCTTGCATGCTGTATGCTTGGTTGCATGCATGCTTGTTTGCATATGTTTGCTGAAGCCAGTCATATAATAACTTGCAAAGTTATTTTGCCATATAAAAATGATTAGGCGTTATACTCTTGTGCGTTTAAACTTTGTGCGAATTACAATTTAGTAATTATAAATATAGTAGGGATTATGAATGGTTCCGCCTAATATCGCATTTGGGAAGTTTAAATTCGGCGATAAAAAGTAAGGCGTATGGTTTGTGTTTCAGACAGACCCTGGAACTTCTGGTCTTCGATCAGGGTTGCCTGAGCAGCTGCAATTCAGAGCGTTTTAATTTTTAACCTAACTTCTAATCCCTACCTTATCCTAGGTACTTACCGACTTGTCCAATGGTTAGCCCGCCTTGCAACCTTAGGAAAAGACAGGGGTGGGGGAGGAAACAGGATGGTTGCAGCCCAGCTGCCGCGGTGTGACTCCTGGCCTCTGGCAGCGTTGCCACGCCGGCCGACTCCAAGAGGCTGTCCAGATCACACCGTCCCACTCGCCGAGCAGTCGCCTCCTCCACGTTATCACCGGGAACCGGTTCTCACTAGCTCACCACGCGACGCTAACAGTGCCCGCCAAACGCGAGGTAATGTTCAGAATATACGCTGCCGTCAGCGTTAGTCCGTCCGATTAATTAAACTCAGCAGCCTCCGATGGCTGTTTACAAGGAGATTGACAAGATATTATCCGATTTCTTGCTAATTCACAAGCCACGCGGCCATGTCCCGAAACGAACAACTCACTCAACGCGAACGCGTGTCCAGCCGACAGGACTACAAAAATGCGCGTACAACCCGCGGTTGTTTTTACACCGTATAATAAAATCTGACGCTGTCCCAACCATGGGAACCAAATCAGCCCACCGTAAACAGACCGACCATTACGTGTTTCCCCGAAATCCGAACCAATAATGAAAGACAGACAACGAATGTCAATGTCACCTCACAGTTTTTACTTTTACCGGTCCGTCAATTTTGGTAGGCAAAGCACCACACCCGGTACGGCCTTAATTGATTTTAAACAGTTTTTGTGCCATTAACAATTAGGAGAACAAAAAATTCGGCGATCCAATAAAGACCCGTTAAATACATTAAAATATTTTACGTAGGTTAGCCTGATCATTGCACAAGGTCGTGGCCTTGTTGAAATATGAAACAAATTCTTTAAACAATAACAAACAATACATAAATCTAATGACTCCTAAAAACATTTTTTTTCGACAACTTTCTTAATGTTACGCATGAAACAATAATTCTTACTTGAAAATATTTGTATTGATATTCCGCAGGTCACCCCCACCTTAAAAAAGTAAATTTTAATTTTTAAACCAAGCGCGTGATGGTTTTGTACATTTCGCAGAATAAAAACATTGCTTTAATCAAATTACTAGGTCTGTAACTTCAAAGCAGAATTGTCCTAATTTTAAATATCAATATGATTTATTTTGCTTTAAAGTTCATTAAAAGACTTATGTCAGTTTTTACGATCGCACGGCACCCCCTTAAATTACAACTTACTTAAGACCACTTAAGGATGCCCTCTATTTCACACCAATGATTTTAAAATCATGATTTGTTTATAATTAATATTAAATACTTAGTTATTATTTATAAGATTTTTTTAAGGGTTTCTCCATTTCGTTTTTATAGGGCACACATGCTTTAGATTGCAATAAAGTCAAGTCAAGTTTAGTATATAATTTTATGTATTTAAATAGAAACAATTATTGTAATCTATCTTGTGTGTGTAAATAAATAAATAAAAAAATATATAAAACTTCATATTTTCTTTGACTTGTTTTCTTAGGTTTAAAGTCGACTTAATCCTTCTAGGTATAGGATAAGCTACTTATTTAAAATCTACTTATTTAAAATCCAGGATTTTGCATAAAACTGAAGTTACGGCGATTGGGCAGTAATTATTCGGATCTGATAGATCTCCGATATTGAGGCAAACAACATTTAAGTCTCTGTGTATCACGAAAACTGCATCAAAGCGCTCCAAACGCGTCGGGACAAAAATAATAGACCGCAAGAACATAATTATAACCATACATCACGCCCGTTCCCCGGAGGCGTAGGCAGAGCCCATAGCTTACCATTTGCTTCGATACTACGCAAGTAGATTAGTATAAAAAGTTTATTTTCATAATTTCCTTCCGTTATCATTTCTCAGTCAGGTTTAGTTGATTGATACAAATGTAAAGAGGAGCCCTGCTGCCGATGAATTTTTTAGGCAAAATTGTCTAGGCATCGGCTATTACCGTCTGCGAGTTAATAGCTGATTGAGTATTTCTTGCGGTGCTCTGTAGGCCACCACGGGGCACCCGACGCAGCGCGCTCTACGGGACATCAGCACAGCAGCAGGCATTTGTTTAAGACAATATTCAAAAGGCTTGTTTGTGGGACGCGATGCTTTTTTATCCTGAACCATAAACGGGAACGGAAACAACTGAAGCGGGTTCAACATCAACAGTGCTGCTCAATAGCTAGTTCAAGGAACACGTTGAACTGTAAAGTTTAAAGTGGGATAAAATTTTATGAAAAGTTATTTATAAAGTAGATTACATTTAGGTAATATGGCTTAATTACTTGTAGTTTTGTACTTGCAAAACGTCTTTACGTTTTTTGTATAGTTAGTCCTAAAACAAGCTTTACAACCAACCCAGCCGATCACAATAATGTGTACCATATGCAGGGATCGAACCCGAGACTCGAGATCCAATAGACCACAGCTATATTACGGTACAAAACTTTTAGTTGTCACCGTGGTTGTAACAACTCGTTGGACTTTCGACTGCATCGTTGCAAGCATTCAATTCCAACAGGTAGTGAACTAGAGAGTGCTTGCGCAAACTTTTGTCACGTATAATAATTTGAATAACTTCTCTTCGTTTAGAGAAATCCCAGGGACGCAGTCAATTCTGGCGCGCCGAGGGCCGGTGCAGCTAACTTCCGATACGTCGCTCGGCGCCCGTAATTTACGGGCCGCTAAATTTTACGAAATTAATTTTACTATAAGCCGAGAGGCTAGCCGAGTGGCCTCGCGCGGGGCGGATGCGCTAAAGATTTATACGTGCGCCTGCGACGACTCACTGCCTTGGAGCACGGTCCGCGGATTTAATCAATGAGTTATGTAAAGGTGATAAAGGAAAAAGTTATTATCTTCAGCCGTGATACTAGTCCGGGCGCTTGAGTGAAATATATTTTACTTTTTATATTTAATTTAACTCATGTCGTGATGCGAAGAAATAACAATTAGAAAAATGTTACAAATATTAAAACGAACAGAATTCGAACCTGCACTGGGTCAGGTGCACTACTAACTATGCCACTGTGGCTCTGTCCAGCGTGTGCATCTATTTGCAAAAAGGTGCATTTTCAAATTCTGCTCTTTTCATTATTATTCGGTGTTAAAAGACTTTATTAAATAAAGTTCTTATTTAATAGTAAGTAAGCTTAGTCACGTTGGCCAAATGCATCCCGACCGCTGGGCAAAGATCACTACACAATGGGTTCCTTGTGATGGACGACGCCACCGAGGTCGGCCGAGAAAGAGGTGGCGTGACGATCTGGACGCACAGATCAGGTGGCTCACAATAGAGATGGATGGAAGGACTTGGGGGAGGCCTTTGCCCAGCAGTGGGATAGTATAGGCTAGCTAAAAATAAAAAAGCTTAGTAAGATTTATGAAAAAAATATTCTCGAACAGTTAGTCTAATACTTTTACTGTATCTGTGTCGGGTCGTTAGGTACGTTCCCTAAAACATTGGTTGAGCGAAGCGATGGCTAATTCACATGTCATACTCGTGAACGGGTGCCGCCTGTGGAGACTGGTCTGCACTTGCCATCTAATTTTTATTTGTAGTAGAAATAGTCTTTCTTTTTCTTGTTTCAAAGATAATGTAAGACGTTGTTCATTTTATTTTAAATTGAGCAATACCTTGTTTTTTATTGGATATTCTTTTGTATGTGTTGTGCTGTCTTGTAACCGTTTTAAATGTTTTTTTTTATGTTGTAATGGAAAATGTCTTTCTATAATAGGGAGGGCATTTTCCAATTCGTATTGACGCTGTAAAAGAAAGGGAGAAAAGAAATGCCCTTGCTGAGTTTGTTGCCGGTTCTTTTCAGTAGGTACAAGGCTCCCGCCCCATAGTTAGGACTTACAAACAGATGGCATAGCGACATTCATAATTGCTCAAATAATTGAGCACTGAATTGAGACTGATAATGTAGCCTAAATTAAATAATAGATATTTAAATAATATATTTTGACCGTCTCTGTGGTCTAGTGACTAAGCCACCGGTTTCAGACCCAGAGGCCCCGGGTTCGATTCCCAGCGGGGGTACATCTTTGTGTGCTCGGTTTGGTTGGTGGTAGGGTTGTTAAGTCCGCCTGGCTAGCTACCATCTTATCTAAGTCTGTCGCCATAACAACGATGTTTATAGCATTGTTGTCCTCAGTGGTTGAGGATTCCGGGTGAAGCGCGCTTCCACCTTTGGCCTTATCGTCACTGGTGAGATGAAGGCCAAGCGCTTACCCGTAGCCGAATAAATAAAAAAAAATTTGATTTATTTATTTATTTATTATTAAACATAATTAAACGGGTATAAACCCAATTACATAATTATGTAAACTAGAATGCTTATTTAATATATACTTAGAGTCGAATTCTACTTACAATCGATTTTGGTTCATCCACAAATATATCTATGTCTGGGAAGTTAACAAGAAGTGCGTTTAGTGATTCGTGCATTCGACACAATGGCGACTGCGCGCGCGCCACAGTGCGACACGGTGAACGCAAACAGTCTATGTCTACGACCGGCACGTATTCGTAAATAATTATTAGGAACATAAAGGCGACACAACTGTTCGAAACATTCAGGCGAGTCAATTAATCGACAGAGCGGTTGAAATATCCGTACGAGTTCTCCTGAGTTCTAAGGAGTCCATTCCCAACATACCCAATAAATACTTTGTAGGATACATAAACGGATAATAGCCATATATACGCTTATAATAATATCGAAGAAAAGCCTTTTGAACCTTTTCCAGCATTAGTGCATATTTGGCTTCGTGTGGGCTCCATATACACGAACTAGATTCTAGCGCGCTCCTTATTATGACTAGTGAACAGAAGCTTTATGACGTCGGGGTTCCGGAAATCACGTAAATTGATGATGATGATGATGCAATCCTGTTATCCCTCATCAGGGACATAGGGCTCGAAGAAGAGATTTCCACTGCTGTCGATCTTGTGCGGCAACCTCCAGGTCCTTCCAGCCGATATCAGCTGATGCAGCCTTTTTTTCAACTGATCGCCTCCAGGTGGTACGGGGGCGGCCCGGCCTTCTTTTTCCATACGCTTGCCACGTTAACCCTTGCTTGGATAGATGGTTGTCAGGTCTCCGCAACACATGTCCAATCCAGCGCCATTTCCTTGTCAGGATCTCCTTGTCGATGGGTTGTTGCTCAGTCATCTCCCACAGCCTTACATTAGAGATGGTTCGTGGCCAGTAAATCCCCAGTATGCGCCGAAAGCACTTGTTGACGAACACCTGCAGCCGACTGGTTATTTCGTTTTTGACGAGCCATGTCTCGCATCCGTACAGGAGAACCGACTTGACATTAGAGTTGAATATTCGGATCTTTGTACGCCGAGTGATTACAGAAGACGGCCAGACAGGCTTCAGTTGCGCATCTGGCTCTGGCTTTGTTGATGTGCGTTTCTACATCCGCTTCTGTTCCCCCTTGCGGGTCTACGACGCTCCCCAGATAGGTAAAACGCTGCACTTGTTCGACCACCTCGCCGTTAACGTGTATGGGCGCTAGATCAGAGGTATTCAGGCACATGTCTTTGGTCTTACCACAGTTGATGCGCAGGCCTTCTTTAGCAGCTTCGTTTGCGAGGTCATCGGTCTTGGACTGAAGTTGTTTACGTGATGTGGCGAGTAAACAGATATCGTCCGCAAAGTCAATGTCTTCAAGGGTCTTACCATGTAACCAAGGTAATCCTCTCTCTTCCTTGCCGGTTACTCTGCGCATCACGTCATCCAAGACTATTAAGAAAAGCAGCGGTGACAACAAACAGCCCTGTTTCACTCCTGCAGTGACTGTTATTGGGTCAGTTAGTTGGCCTTTATGCATCACTCGGCAAGAAGAACCCTCATAAAGGCATTTGATAATTTCTATAACCTTGACTGGTATACCTCTTTGCTTTAGGATTCGCCATATACTCGACCATCTCACCCGATCAAAAGCTTTTTCGAGGTCCACGAATAGAGTAAAGAGTTCGTTCCGCATTTCGTTGCACTGCTCCAGTATCATTCGCAGAACGTTGATCTGGTCCGTGCAAGATCGCCCCACTCTGAATCCACTCTGTTCGTCTCTTAGCGAGCAGTCAACCGCGCTTGTCATTCTGTCTAACAGGATCTTACATAAAATCTTGGAGCAAACCGGCAGCAAGTTGATTCCCCGCCAGTTGGAGCATTGAGACAGGTCGCCTTTCTTTGGTAGCTTGACAATAATGCCCTCCTTCCAGCTATCAGGCACTTGACCTGATTCCCACACAGCCGTCATCAAGGGCAACAGTATATCAGCCGTCACTTCCGCATTGGCTTTAAGTGCCTCTACCGGGATGCCATTATTGCCTGGAGCTTTGCCACTTTTTAGGCTTTTAATGGCCCGTGAAATTTCAGCCTTATCCGGAGGGTCAACTTTGATGTCTAAAACATCGCTTCCTGAGTCGACATCGTCGTCAGCTTTAGCTTCAACGTCCAGAGTGTGGAATACCTCTTTGAAGTGCTCATGCCATCTTCGCAGTTGTTGCTCCAAAGTAGTGAGAAGCCTGCCCGCTTTGTCTACCACTGGCCGCGTGACGAATCACGTAAATTACGTAAGATAAACCCTAGACGACTGTAGCAGCTACGAGTGAGTATAGAAATGTGAACATTGAATGTTAAGGGAGGATCGAAGGTAACACCAAGGTCTTTCATTGAATCTGTGCGATTCATAATGACACTGCCCAAGTTATATTCATATTGGGTAGGATTACGCTGACGAATAAAGGACATAACCGAGCACTTACTGTAATTAAACTATAAGCCATTGTCGTTACTCCATTTAAGTATGGCATCAATATCCTTTTGAACGAGCTCACAGTCCGCTTTATCAGTGATCTCCGCATATAATTTCAAATCATCAGCATAAAGAAGACAATTTGTAAATTTTAGAACTTTAACAACGTCGTTGATCATCAGCAGGAAAAGCAAAGGGCCCAGTATTGATCCCTGCGTCACACCCGATGATGTTGGATACGGCTGCGAAACATAGCAACTATGGCGTACATATTGCTGCCGACCTTTAAAGTAGTTCGAAAGTAAGTTAATAAGCTTAGTGGAAAAACCAAGAGCATCGAGCGTAGATATAAGGATTTGACAATTAACCCTGTCGAAAGCCTTGCAACAATCGAAATACACGACATCCACCAGCTTGCCCTTATCCATCGTTTTCGAAATGTACTCTACCAATGTTAACAGATTTGAATTCACCGACCTTCGCGGCCTAAATCCGTGCTGCTCATTACAGATGTAAGGATGGACTTGCTTGCGAATAACATTATGTAGGAGAATTTCTAGGACTTTCACTGGCACACAAAGGATAGCAATCGGCCTGTGCTCTTCTACGAGCAATTTGTTAGTGCCTTTGGGGATTGGCGTTACACGGGACACCTTCCATGCTGATGGATAAATACCATAATTCAAAATAAGATTAAACAGATGGCACAGCGGATTGGCAATGGTTTTCCTACACATCTTCAAGAGATTTGCCGGTACACCGTCGGGTTCCGATGACCAACTAGGCTTTAAAGTTTTGATGGCACTCTCAACATCAGGGACAGAAAAATCACTGACATCAATGTGTGCACACGCTGAGAGGGAGACAGGTGTTGATTCCAGAGTTTGATGGTCCTAAGCGTAGATACTTGAAAAATGACTTGCAAATGCGTTCGCCGCATCGGCGCTAGAGTACTGAAGCCCTTTGTAATAAACAGTAGGCTCAAACCACCAACGGACCTTAAACTATTCACGTGACGCCAAAAATTCCGAGGATTGGAACGAAGATTGCTTTCCAAGTTCATAATATAGGTATCGTATGCTACTAATATTCTTATTTTAAGAGAAGCTCGAAGATTCGAAAAACGATCGTAACTCTCTTGACACTTAGATCGTTTCCAAGTTTGATGAAGACTAGTTTTAGTTCGCATATCTCTGATGATGTCGGCTGTAAACCAGACTGGATATCGTCTTACAGATGATTTGGGCCTTCGCTTCTTAGGTACAACTCGATCAAGAACGTAATAAAGAACCTCATAAAATAATTCCAAGGCGTAAGACAAATCTTGGGATTGTAGCACAGTGTTCCAGTCCAAATCATCTACATGTTGGCGCAGAACATTCCGATCGATCTTATAAAAGTTCCAGTCCTTGCTATTACGGATATACGCTATACGGATTGCATGGACCCGCGCTGAACTGTTGTCGCAAGCGTGACGGCAACGTCAAGTGGAGGGTGATATTTGTCTGTGCGCGATACAAGACTGTTAAACTCAGAATTAGCCACGTTTACTGCACAAACGCACTCCTGTGTCAACACAACATCGAGTTTACCACCGTGAGAATTAATAATGTGGTCTCTATCTACCATGTTACAAAAAGACAAAAAGTAACAATAATAATTACTAACATTTAAAGAAGCGCTATTGATATTGAGATCTCCTAGAATGATTACAGGTTTATTTAAATTGTGCATGAAACTCTCGACTCTAGTAAACCATTCCAGATAGATATTATCAGTTGAAGTTGGGGATATGTATACGACACAAACATACATTACTTGAGATTGTACAGTGACAGATGCCCAGAGATCCTCGCCAGACAAGGTTTCAAGATCTTTAAGACGGAGCATCGCAACACCAGGCCGTGCTGCCAACATCACACCTCCGCCCCACGATCCACGATCACGACGAAGAATAGTCCAGCCGCTGTTAACTACTTCAGCATCGCTAACAGAGTGGTCTAAAAAGATTCTGTAACGGCAACGATATCGTGCTCAAGCATCATCAAGCTTGTATTGAAGTTACGAAGTTTCGTCTTCAATCCTCTCACATTTTGATATATTATGTTGACGGTGGACGAAGATCTGGTGACACATCGATGATTTGGTAAATTTGCACGAGCCATGCTGTCACTTATATCTGTGAAATTCTCGGTGTTGTTAGGACTCACCGGCGCAGCGTTGGTCTGCGCGAAAGGGGCGCCTCCAAGGCTTAACACATGCATTCTCAGGCCAGTTATCGGGGGCTAATATTTGTTCAGAGGAAGCAGCGGGAACGCATATTTTAAAAGATGCATATGGCCCACGAGCGCTGAGACTCTCCACTTTGCAGTCTGCGCCTCCTGTGATGTCCGAAATGTGCGCCTTCACTTGCTCTTCAGTAGTACCAAGTTTGAGGTAGTAAAGGTGGAAATTGCGCTGTCTTTCGGAGGCTTGAAGCCCAACACTACCTGGCTCCGCGGTTGATTTTTGAATACAACTCGCCAGTAGTTGCAAAATGGAATTCGAACCCTGATTGACAGATTAATCTGAAGTTTTCCATTTCGGATTTGAGCTCTCGTTGCGGTCGAGGTGAGTGATATTTAGAAAATGTATATCAGCTCGTCGCTGCCAGTCCTGGACAGGGCAAAGACTGTTTGATAATTTGGAAGGAAGCTTCAAAACTATTTGTTTATGAATATTACGAAAAATTACTAGTAAGCACCTATAACTATAGTACAAATCTATTTGAAATTAATCAATTTTAACTGATTAACTCGCGTTTGATTTTTACATAATAATAAGATTTTATTCTGATGTTTTGAACCTGGCATAAGGAGACTGGAGAATAATCTATTTGTTTCAGTAGACTAATTGCACTGTTTAATTGCATTTATATTATTTTAATTAAGTTTAAATAATGTCGTAATACGAGATCCAAAGTAGATCACTGGCATTAGGAAAGCCATTGACAAGGTCGCAGCTATGTTCCATGTTGGTCTAAATAAAGTATCGTCACAGCGCAGCGCCGCTCCTGGGCAGCTATGGCTGGTGGCGGGACTGCCGAAAATTATTTATTGCAATGACTGCTGCCGTGTGTGAGCCGGGAATAGCATTCCGGCCATTTCTAAATCATTGTACACAATAGCAAGTTTGAAAGGTTTGCTGTACAAACATTATAACATCACAAATTAATTGTTATCATCACATGTGATTCATGGGTTGACGAATGGAGATAAAGAATAACTAGAGTCAAAAATAATTAGTGCTAATGTCAAAACTTTTAACAAACAAAAATGGGCAGATTTATTATAATTGAATGACGTAGACGTCTACCCATAGACATAATAATATTACTTAAACGTCTACCTTATTTTATGAGGTATCATTCATTACATGTTATGGTTCATTCTAAAATGTAACAATAATGTTTCAATGCATTCGTGTCACGACCACATAAACAAATGTTTCTTTGATAAAGTACTTACGTATTATAAAATATACATTACTGCTTCTGTACCACTGGCAAAACAATGCCAGTATCTTGTCACTCCAGACCGTACTCAATATTATAGTGTAGTAGCAATTTGCAATCTATCATAGTCTTGTTTTAATGTCGCAGTAAATAGAACAAAGCTTAACTATTCCGTAGTTCTCGCCGCCGTCGGCGGAGGTCACCGAAGTTTACCTCTTCATTATGTTAGTTTGAATGGGCCCGAGCTGAGCGCCCGCACATTGATAAGGTTTCATAGGTACGTGTAAAAGCGAGGAGCGATTGTGCCTGCGCTTAGTATGCCACTTGCGAATAATCAATGGCATTAAAAAATGTGTAACTATCTACTCAACCGGTAACACCTACTAGGTAAAGGCCTCTTCTCGTTTAAACGCTCCTTGCGATCTTGTGCTTACTATATAGATCCACAGTTCACAGAAATTTAAAAATGATTTAAAATAAAGTTTATACGTGTGGTAGGTATAATCCTTATTTCAAATTATTTTTAAGCTTTAGTTACACTTAGGAATTGACCTGCTACCATCAATAATCCAGAGCCAGTTCAGTAAATCCAGGTGACTGCTTTTAAAGCAAGCAGTTGGAAAATAGGTTTTCCTGTCGTATTTGGTCAATTAAGACACCTCGGTGTTTTATTGTAAAGGGCGTTACTCATTTGAAATATCAATTTGAAGTAATTACAGCAAAATGCACATGTTGTTTTTTGGTTTGAACATGCGACATCGGCGACAAACTTATTGCTCTCAAATTTACTTACGTACTTACCCATTTTATTGTGAAGGAAATCAAAAATTGGGAAAGGGTTGAAAATGCATAAAACTTAAAAATATTGTAAGTTTTCTTTCCAAAGATATCTTCATTACTTTACTGACTATGTCAGATTATGGTATTTACAATGCGACTTGTCTAGGAAACTTCATATACAAGTCGCATGCTCGAAGAGTGTTTCGGTGTGCGGGCTCGGCTCGTTGTGCCCCAGTTATAATTTGTTCTTGTGGCCAACAACTTCCCGACGTGTCGTAGGCGTAGGTAAGTGCTCGCAGCACTAACTAGTTCTCACAATTATGTCAATGATCGTCTGCCTGCAGTGCAATTTCAGAACAGCTTTCTTCAGCGTACGCTTAGATTATGGAATGACCTTTCTCCCTGTCGATCCCGACAGGGAGAAAGCTCGAAAGAGAGTACACACTAACCTATCCAGGTTAGAGAGTACTCAAGAATAGTCAAGAATAAATTAAATTAAATTAAAAATTAATAATTTTGGGCATAGCCCATATAGTGTTAGTATCATTGAGAGGTCATAAAGAAGTCCTTAAGGATACATGATAAAGTTGTTCGAGATCGGTGGGATATCTCTGGCGTTGCAAGCGTCCAAATGCTTCAGTAACCGCTTACCATCAAGTGGGCTGTACGCATGCCAACAGGCAAGGCAAAAATAAAATGTAATCGAACACGATTACATTTTATTTCTCGACACATGCAACTTTGAATAAAAGAATAGATTAAGGATAAAAATAGATTTATTAAATAAAAAAATATAATTTAAATAATTAGTATTTCTGTATTCCCTTTTGTCTTTCTCTAATTCCGTAATTGGGTCCTGGATATACTTAAATCAATTAAGAACATCGCTCTAGTAACGTGTACGCCGTATGACATCCGGTTCCAGAGTGCGGGCGCGCCGCTGGTGCAGCCGTGGTCGTGAGTCTCGGAGACACGACGCCCTTATCGTTTTGTCGCAAGTTTTGTTGCAAACAAATTGATGTAGGAATGCCCCGCAGTGGGACGGTCAAAGGAGGCTGATGACATTGTTTTTTGTTGACGTTAAAAAGGCTCCTTTGGCTTGGAATACAACGACATGCATACATATAATCACGACTATTATCCCGGAAGGGTTAGTCAGAGACTAGGCAATGAGGACCGCAATAGCAGTCTACTGCCATAGTCCACTTTTCACCAAATAGCGATTGCACATGTGCTCAGCGTGACAGGTAGTATGCCTATAGCCGCTCTATGCTGTTGGATGTATGTGCAGTCTTTAGTCCGTTAGTCGCCTTTTACGACGCCCAAGGGAATAGAGAGGAAGTATTACGCTACGCTACGCCTACGCACTACGTGAGACGGTTATAATAGTAAATAATACAATAATACAATAATAATATTAAATATGTCGATTAGAGAGGGAGAAAGAGAGAGAGACATTATTTATTATTTTACCACTTTGATTGCTAAGGATACTCTTAATATGTCTTACTCAGTAAGCCGTAGTAGGCATGTTTTATTTGCAAACTTTTACACACAAGATCACCAGCTTATCTATTTCATTAAATTTCTAAGAAGCGCAATAAGCCGTCACTCTGAGATAGAGAGCATCAGCTCACCCTACCCGTGTTCAAACTCGCCAGTACCAGGGGTTGCTTCAAGCACGCTTCCGCAAAGATCTGGAACGATTTAGCTCCCCCTGTCCGGGCAGCTTTTGATTTGTCACTATCAACTTTTAAATCAAGATATCGCAAATGGCTGCTTCATCAGCAATCCTTGACTCTCGCGTCTTACCAGGTACCTTGAATTTTATAAAGGGTATTGGTTTCCGTTATGTTTTTTACTCATGATACCTAAGCGTCATTATGCCGCTGGATGCGAGTAGCACAAGACCGGTCGTGGTGGAGATCCTTGGGGGAGGCCTTTGTCCAGCAGTGGACGTCCTCTGATGATTTTTGTCTAAGTAAATTGGCACATTATGAAGACGTAATTGCTTATAAATATCTTTATTATTGAATATACCGCTGGCTTGCAGCGTATCAAAAACTACAAGAAAAAAATCAACGAGTCCTCTGGGGTCTCGGTAGCTTAGCGGTTAGAGCAGTGGACCGGCAATCCAAAGGTCAAGGGTTCCTATTCGAGCTTTCCTGAGAGTATTTGTTTTTTTTTCCAGTAAACATTTTATTCTATATCTATATAGCATTGTGAATGCAAAAATTTAATATTAAAGATACATACGTATCTTTAGTATAATACTATACACTTAAATTTTATTAATTATTTACTACCTATTGTAACTACCACGTCGTTGTTTTGTTTATATAATGTGGAATAATTGCTATGAATAAAGAATAGCAGAGGCTGTAAATTGTTCTGTAGCCACTGAGATACAGTCCTTTTTGTCTCTATGTTTTATGTCGGTCCTTTACTGTACTGTACCTACAATGTAACTGTGTTTTAGAGACAAATAAACGATATTTATTATTATTATTATTATTATTATTATTATTATCCTCTTTATTTAACATAATTCTTAAGTTTAATTTTTTACAATATTTTATATAAAAACCTATTTACAATATAAAATATTATAAAAAACTTAACCTAGGTTGCCACCGGCAGCGGGGGTAGACCCAAGCTATCGGTGGTTAGGGCTGCAGAGTGAGGAACCTCCTGACAATACGTGCCGTGTCAAGGAGTACTGCCTTTTGCATCTGACCCTTGACCCAACCTTTCAGCGAGAGCCTCTCTAGGTGTTGATCGAGGCTCTTCGCTATAAGGCCGTGTGCCGAAACGACTATCGGTACAATAATGGTTGAATCCACATCCCACATGGCGGTAACCTCGTGAGCCAAGTCAAGGTACTTACTGAGCTTGTCCTTCTCGGCTTTCACGAGGTTCTCGTCATGAGGTATGGTGATATCAACCAATATTGCTTGGCGCTGAGATCGGTCGATCACCACGATATCAGGCTTATTAGCGGCAATAGTCCTGTCCGTGATGATAGAGCGATCCCAGTAGAGCGTTGCATGACCATTTTCGAGAACTGGCGCAGGTACGTACTTATAGTACGGCACCTCTGATTCAACAAGGCCATATCGAAGAGCAAGTTGCTGGTGAATTATTCTGGCTACTTGGTTGTGTCTGTGCAAATACTCTCCGTTAGCAAGATGAGAACAACCGGAAATAATATGTCGGAGTGATTCTCCCGGACGGCGGCATGCCCGACAGATGTCGACCGTACCGTCCCTCATAATATATTTCCGGTAGTTATTCGTCTTGATAACTTCATCTTCAATAGCACAGACAAAACCTTCGGTTTCCCCAAAGAGGTCACCGTAATGTAGCCAGTTCACCGAGGCAGGCAAATCTACATCAGGCCCAGTTAGAGCCCGATAGTAGCGCCCGTGTAGCACCTTGCTCTTCCATATGTCCTTGCGATCGAGAGTGCTTAGCACCACTGGTTTGCGCCAGTTTTCTGTTGCCAAGGAGAGCGGCGTAAAGTGTCTATCAACTGCCACGACATCCAAATGCATCCCGCACTCACTGTTAAGGAAATAATCCCTGAGACTGCACACCTCACGGTTATGTAGGTCCTTGGCATTTAAAAAGCCGCGACCCCCACATCTCCGCGGGATGTACAGCCTCATAACAGATGAGCGCGGGTGTAACATTCTGGAAGTCGTGAGCATTTGACGGACTCTTCTATCCAAGGCGTCCAATTCGGTCTGAGTCCATCTTAGTATGCCAAAGGAGTATGTGAGTAGAGGCATAACCCAGCCATTAAAAGCACGCGTCTTATTGCCACCCGATAAAAGACTGTTAAGTACTTTTCTTAGGCGGCAAAAAAATCGCTCCCGTAATGACTGTTTTATGTCCCCATCCACAACACCCAAAGACTGTGACATACCAAGATATTTATATGTTTCAACTTCGGAGAGAGATCTGAAGTTTATCGTTTCGGAGAGTTGTAAATTGGTTGAATTTACTACTCTCCCACGCTGTACATGCATAACCGCACACTTATCCACACCAAACTCCATCTTGATGGCACTGCTGAAAGTCTCAGTAATTTTCAGCAGTTTGACCAAGTCTTGGCGGTTTGGTGCGAAAAGCTTGAGGTCATCCATGTACAACAAGTGCGATATAACTGCACCCCCTCTCCGCAGTTGACAGCCTAAGTTTGAATTTCTCAACAAAGTACTGAGAGAATTCAAAGCTAGGCAAAACCATAAAGGACTCAGACTGTCGCCCTGGAATATGCCACGCTCTATCCTTATAAGATCCTGCGTGGCAGAAACACTATCTCGACATCCTGGTTGACTCAAGACCGTGGTCCACTGCCGCATACATGATATCAAAAAGGATTTTAAAGTTATATCAATTTTATATAACTCTAAAATCCTCACCAACCATGAATGCGGCACCGAATCATAGGCCTTCTTATAGTCAATCCAGGCTGTAGAGAGAGTCCCTCTGCCACGCCGGACCTTCTGTATTAATTTTTGTTCTCAGAATGGATGTAAGGAGCTTGTATAAAGTAGGTAAGCACGTGATGGGTCTATAATTTTTCGGTTCCGTGGTACTACCTGATTTATGGAGCAGAAAAGTGACACCAGTAGTCAACAAACTTGGGAGTGAGCCGAGCTCTATGGCTTCTTGGAATTGCGTTGCCAGTAACTCGTGTGAACATCGAAACCATTTGATCCAGAAGTTGTGCAATCCGTCCGGTCCTGGGCATTTCCAATTTTGGGCCGTACGGATTGCACAACTTACGTCAGCTGTACTTATATTTATAGGCTGCATGGTCTCGATAGGTTCACACGCGTCACTGACAACACTCATCCATTCACCTTCCGTGTGCTCGACGGACACCGACCAAATGCTGCGCCAGAAATTAGTCATGGCATCAACATCTGGTAGCTGTCCGTCGCTCACACGTTGATCAGCTCCTTCCCAACGTCTGTATACTTTTCTTTGGTCACTTTGAAAGAGGCGATTTTGTTGGTATCGGTCCACACGCACTCTGTAGCGACGTATACGGTTTGCCCACGCATAGACTTTTTGCTTCAGAAAGTCAATACGTTCCGTCACACAAGCCATATAGTTTTCCGGACGAACATCAGTCCCAACAAAGGCTTGTGTGACGAATCGCATGACGCGAGGTCGATTATTGCCGTTTCTGAAGCAAATTAGCTTTGCAATGAGTGTCCTGAACTTATTAATACGCCCCTCGATCCTCAATTGCCAAGCAGGGGCAGTCCCGGTTCGCCGCGGTACTCGGTCAGAATCCTGGAATTTGACACGAGCAACGCGACACACCGTGATGGCCCCACAATAAAGGATCGAGTGGGTATCAATTAAACTTTCACTGGTTCCAAGATAAGGAACCAGTAAATCGTTCAAGGCACTCATTAACGCCAAATTATGTCTATTCGTGGGCAAACAAGGTATACGCGGCCTAGAGTTACGCGTGTCACGATACTGTAGAATAGCATCGTTCAAAGCGCTCCTCATTTGCTCATTCGCCTGCGTACTTACATTCGTATTTATGAAATCTTCATCGTCGGGTACCGGATCTACTCGCGCCACCAAAACCGGCGTCACGGCCGGTAATTGTGGGGCAGGGCGATCCTGCACCGAAGAAGAAGCCGCACAAATACGTTGTGACTCCAGGCGTAGCCGATCAAGTGCTGACTGATCCAGCAAGTTGTTACGCTGGATCACCCGCACTTGATCCGACAATCGTTGGGCAGACACGTCTATGGTCGGTTCAAGGGCCTGAAACAAAGACAGCATCCTAACACGATACGCAGTAAGGTTAGTTCCTCCCTCTGTTGCCCTGTAGTAGGCGCGCATGCAGTTCTCATATATTTGTTGAGTCCATCGCATGCGGCGCACTACACCACCGGTAGCGGGGGTCGTACGCGGGGCAGATGGCCCCACTGATTCCAAGCGTGCCGGCAGCGGTGGTCGTCCACGTCGCGCAGGTCGTTGTGGCGGCGGAGACGGCGATCGCCCGCTCACGCTGCTCGACTCGTCTCTGGTAAAATCATCAGACGAGGAGCTTACGGTCGGCGGAGCGGGCGATGATGGAGGGCGTGCGCTTCGTCTTGCTCTTCGTAGTATCATACTTTAATTTTTATTTTAGTACATTATATTTATTGTTTCAGGTCCGTGATTGTATGTTTGATCAATTTTTGTATGGCATATTGTATTGACATACGTCACCATTCTTCAATTTTGTTAATGTTGATTTTCTCATTTTTAAATTATTGTGGTAGTTATATTTATATGTTTTTGATATATTTTTAGCTGGTTTTCTCGATAAATAAGTTTATAAACTGTTGTAATTTGTCAAAAGACTTGTTACAAAATAAAATAAAATACTTGAAATAAAAATGATGTGACAGGTGACAAGAGCTTTTTTATTTATTATTATTATTATTATCTCTTTATTTAATCTTAAGAAAAGTTGTTAACAATATTTTATATAAAAACATATTTACAATATAAAATATTATGAAAAACTTAACCTAGGTGGTAGTGTATATATTCTCTGCCTAGGTTGCCACCGGCAGCGGGGATAGACCCAAACTATTGGTGGTTAGGGCTGCAGAGTGAGAAACCTACTGACAATTAATACGTGCCGTGTCAAGGAGTACTTCCTTTTGCATCTGACCCTTGACCCAACCCTTCAGCGAGAACATCTCTAGGTGTTGATCGAGGCTCTTAGCTAAAAGAACGTCTGCCGAAACGACTATATATTATTAAAATTATTATTATTATTAATAGTATAATTGGTCTGCACCGATACGGTTGGTCAGAAAATGTGATTTTAACTCAGAATTATAATGTTTTAGTTATCGTTTTGAGGGTCGTAAGAACGTTATTAAGTTATATTATTCTTTGGGGATAACTCAATATAAATGATCAATATGCTTGAATCTTTTGATATCTACCAAATTCATTTGTTTTAGTTTGATTGCTTTCGCCTTTTGACTAGCCTCCGCCTTATGCTAAGCTTACATGAAGAATTTTTTAATGGGCCCCCCGGAAAGGCACACAATTTGAAACGTTTCTCGCGTCAAATTTGGCGGGAGCCTAAGTGCGTGTCTTCAATAAGGCGGCAGCAATCGCGGGCGGAGTAATTGCGAGCGAGGGCGGGCGGCTGCGGCGGGCGGCTGCGACGGGCGGGCGAGCGGAACGCAGGATCTTAGGTCCATCGGCCGTAGAGATACTAAACGGATGAGCGAACATGGGGAACTATTTTCAATATCGAAATCTACAGTGCAATATTGAATGATATGGAGTTTGATTGCAACGAAATATTGTTTAGCGCGTCGCATGATTGCAAACAATAATAAGGTGCAAACCTGACGGTGAAGCTTGAAGACCGTGAAATGAGTACGGTAAACACGCTTTCTTCGTGATTATGTCAGCCCGTATACTTATTACTAGATAATAAATATCGTTTATTGCATTCAAGAAATTTCATATTTATTAAAAAGGCACGTGAAAGATTTTTTTTTATATTTTAAATAATTGCACCTTCATCATTGAGGAGCCACACTCGACAAGCGTTTAACCCCGATTTTCTCCATCACCAGCTGCCCTTCTTCCCCCCGCCGCGCCGCGCCGCGACGTCTCACGAATTAAAGCCTCTTCAATTGACTTCCCGTCAGCACGCCTCCGCCGTGTCGCGCCGTTTTATTAAACACTTCCATCGTCTTTAAATTGGACAAGCACGTAATGAAAAGGGTATTGTGCTCAGACGTCTGCTAAGCCCTTCGCATTTTACTTTACGTAACATGTTTACATGTCACAAAGTGCAATTAAGCAAGCTACAATGCGTCAGGACCAAGCTAACGGCGCTTGACACTCTATTCATAGGAGTTCCTCGAAAACTGGATTATTTATACGCCAACAACTGACTAAAATGTAACACACAATCAGATTACGAGGAACTTGCGAGCTCCGTGAAATACAGCAAGCGACGTTGAATAGCCGCCGCCGCCGCCGCCGCCGCCGCGGCGCGGGCTGCGCTGCGACAGCATATTATTACTATTTGGCCAGAAATGCTAAATTAAATTGCCGTGCCACTTGCAGCGTCCTTAAATTAAAAGCGTCGGAGCCGCAGTCGACGACGCATGTCTCTGTTTAACACTAACGAGGTTTATAAGTTTCGCTTTGTTGTGGCTTGTCGACAAGTTGTGTAGATGAGTTAACATTATAAGGCTTCTTGTGATATTGTATAACAATGCAATCCAGTTAGCATTGGTATGTTTCGATTATTATTATTGTTTGCTAACTTTGTATCACTGCAGGGCAAAGGCCTCCCTTCTTTCTTTCCACTTTTTCTGTCCGCCTTTTTGGTAAAATCTGGTTATGGGTCACGCTTTTTTAGCAACTCGACCTGATTTAATAACTCTTAAAAATTATAAAACTTTTAAGTCACCGCCCGCTCCCGACTTAGTGAAATCTGAATAGAATCATGTTGCGAAATAACGCAGACGAGGTCGTTGACCTGCGAAATCTGTTTAGTGGCTGTCTGTCACCCGATGGACCCTTGAGTTTTAAGCTGCTTAAATTAGCGGCTAGATACGTAGCTCGATGAAACAGGCAGGGCAGGCATCGCTCCGTGTGTTTTCAAGACCATAAACATAAATACAGTCACGCCTCTAATATCCCCAAAGGGTTATTTAGGGACTAGTCAATAAAGACTTATTACGCAGTGCACTGCCACAGTTCACGTTTCACCAAATAACACTGCACATGTGCTCAGTGTGGTAAATGGTGAGTACATAGCCGCTTTATGCTGTTGGATGTTTTAGCAGTCTTCAGTCTATTAGTCGCCTTTTACGACACCCAAAAGAAGAAATATGTCGGTAGTAATGGTAGTAATGTGGAATAACGAGCCGCTAGTGCGCGGCGCGAAAACCGTGTTTTTATTAGATTGTTTACAGAGTTTTACCGCTGTCTGTTTGCTCATCGTCAATACTTCTTCGATGTGCCATCGCACGTGCGGTAGTGATCACCACAAGCCTTTGGCAGGCTCTTGACGACTGAGAGCGCAGTTCCGAGATGCCTCGCCGCTCATAGAAAACCCGTCTAGTGGCCAGTAGATGCTCGCTGGCGTTTTAGCAACCGTTTTAAGAATTAATAATGTTTTCGTTATATATCAGGGCCTTACTCAAATTGGCTTAATTATTTACTGTTTGAAAGCGTTCTTGAAGACGTGAATGCAGTCTAATATACTTAACAACGTTTCCACTAAAAACACAGACCACATTAACTGTAACAGTAAGCAGGGGTGTGGACATATTTATTGATAATGTGGGTGGCGTTAACTATACTATGCACAAACATAGTCTTATATAATTAACTATAACAATATTTATAGAAACGGTTTTGATACAAACAGGTCTGACACAAAAATAATAATTGTATCACTACGTATACATAATACTTACAAGCTTACTTGTCGCTGTCGCTACCGCTGCCGCTGTAGCCCCAAAAAAGCTTTGGCCTCTGATACAAGTCCTCGTCATTGGTTCCGGTACTGAATCGCTTCCACATGGTGACTTTTGTTTTCAAATTCTTATTGAAAGCTGTAGAATGGAATGTGTCGCTTCCCGGCTGGCTGTTTCGATTGCCGTCGGTTACCTGCGAGATTACCCGCGCCCGGCCCACCCCGGCAGCATATAAGCTTGGCCGATAAACTGTCACAGTGGGTTTCGCCACTAACTGTAACTCTGAAGGTAGAATTTGTATGCCCCTGATCAGTAGTAGATTTTGCCTGGAAATGATAACTGTGCTGGTGGAATTTGCTGGTGCAATTTGAAATAAAACAGTTTTGTATAAATATGCAATTTTCAAATCAGAGGCTGGTTTCAAAACTCAGTTGGTGGACTTTGCTTATGCGCCCCGGCCCGCCCGGCGCGGCGCGGCGCGGTCCTGCAGCGGCCGGATTGCGATTCCCAATCTGCGCTTTTTAAATAGCCATCGGGACGCCGTTGATTAAATCCGGCATTCCGCTGATGGCACTATGATTGGTTGCTTTCCAAATCACTGTATTGGATTATTGATAAAATCGCGTTAAAGATTTGAGAGTTTCTTTATTAAAAACAAAAGAACTATTGAAATCTGATGATGGGTTATAATTGATGGTTAAACAAACTTACCTGAAGTGAAGTTAGACCGTAATTGTACGAGACGTTGCATCCGAAGATATTTATATTCACAAGGTAGTTCACTCTTCAATGTACCAGGCATCCAACACTTATATATATAAGATTAATATAATATAATATAAATAAAGATCAATATTAAGAGCTATCTAAAAGAAATTTTATTAAAAAAAACATAAAACGATACCCATAGTATAGACACAGGCGCCATCTAGTGAATACCAACCAAGTGCACGAGTTTGTCACCCGCGCCATAGTATAAATAATATTTATACTGTGCCCGCGCTGTGATCGTCATTTACTTTTAGAGCTTCTTGCAAAATTAATTTATATGGGGCCAGCATGTAAGGGAAGGGATCTTTATATAAATCTCTTTGGATGCAACGTCTCGTACAATTACGGTCAAACTTCACTTCAGGTAAGTTTGTTTAACCATCAATTGTACTTCGACGTTGCATCCTCGAGATTTATATTCAAAAGGTAGATGTTTAGAACACAAATGTTGCAAAATAATTTAAGTACCTATATGATTTAATACAACTATTATAATTGAGTATTTACGAGTATAACCGATTAAATATAATTAGGTACCATATTAGTACAAACCAGTATGATATATTATAATGAATGATAAGCTAGAAATTAATCAATGTAAATAGCCGCTGCAAAGGCATTATCGTCATTCTCAATGGTAAGGGGTCGATTGTAAAACCGTGCAAACACCAGAGAATTACCAGTCCATCCTGCAGTTATTGAAAGGCCTTTTCTGTTTGCTGCCGAGGTGGACGTGGACGCGTGTCTTACACGTGTGTGCTGAGAATAAAGAAGTGTCAATACCGCTGTTAAATAGGGTGTTTTTAAACTAACGACTTAATGTAGAACTAGTTGCATTATGAATAGGCTTTAGGTGAGCAATGACCTTTCCGTTCTAGGTTTATCTCTGTAAACTTTAGTCATATCTAAGTAGGACAGTAATGTTTTTGCAGGGCAGATCTCAATCTTATTTAGAAAAAATGGTATAAATAAACAAGGCGGTCGTCGCCCTGGAGCAGATGTTTTAATTAAATCATCCACAATGGTTTCGACATAGTTATTATTTATTTTTAAATTAGAAATTCGAAGATAACGTCTGTACTCGTTGTGCGGTTGACAATGCGAGCAGAGTTACTAATTTTTTAGTAATAAACTCCAGAGCAAGTTCCTCATTTGGATATAAATTACTAAGGTAATCTATTACAATCTTTGGATCTCACGTCTCCGAATATTTCGGATGACTAGGTTTAGTCCTGTAAATACCTTTAAAAAATCGAACAACTAAATCAGCTTCACAACGTTTGCCCTAAATAGCTAGAGCAGAACGATGCATATTTAATGAACTACAACCAATTATTGCTGTTAACAGTTGACCGTAAGGAATTTTGATAGAATTGGAAGTGGGGAGTTATAGAAATCAACTTTATAAATATCACAATAACTCCACCGTTTCGTAAAAGCGACATTGTATTGTTTTAGTAAGGATGTAGACAATGAGGAAATCATCACCTCGATGGTTTCATTACATAACGATTGTCTTTGAAATGCTTTTCTGATAATTTGTATGCTACCAGGATAAGTTTCTTGCAAAAGGGTGCTGGGTCCTGAAAGGTGATAATAACATATCGTCACTTGGGCCGAAGTAAATTGGTGGTGAGCTACTGAGCTAAGTAGGAGATACCAGGGTTGACTCGGCCAATACGATACGACTAGTACACCAGTGGCTTCGTGGTTAATTATTTTCCTGAAGCATTTTAATATGAGCGAGAAAGGGGGAAAAGCATAAAAATAAAATATGTTCCAATTAAAGGTGAATGCATCTATGTCAAAGTAATAGGGGTCTCGTTGCCATGAGACGTATTTATTGCATTTATAATTTTGGTAAGTAGCAAAGAGATCTTCAAGAGGTGTCCCAAAGGATTGAAAAATTTTTTCGAACACAGGTGCCGACATTTGCCATTCTGTATCGATATTCATACGCCGTGACTGCTTATCCGCCTCGAAGTTATCTTTAGATTATATGTAGGATGCAAAGACAAATATTTAGCGTTTCTCGCACCATTGCCATAGACGACAAGTGATATTATTTAAAGGAACTTATTGTACTCCACCCATTCTATTGATATTTATTTGTTCAAGAATGCGTTTCCGTTTTCCTATTGGCAATTGCAAACACATATGTTCTGAACTCAATTCAAAACCGAGAAATTTTCTAGTCTTTTGTGGTTCCAAGCTACTCTTTTTGAAGTTTTTATCAAAGCCTAGATTTTGAAATAAACAAACAGTTTCGAGAACAAAACTTTTACATTCTTCATAAGAATTACCAAGGCACAAGATCTAAATATATAAGAATTAAAAAACCTCTGTTTCTAAGATAAATCCGGTAGATAGACCGGTTTCATGAGTTTCGTAAAGACCTATTAAGGTGCTGAACTAAGTCCAAACGGTAGGCACTAAAATTCATACGTATTACTTTTGTGTCCCAAAAATTTGAACCTTAAATACTTTTTGTAGTTTTCATCAATAGGAACTAAAGAAAAAAATACGCGTCTTTGATATCAACATTGGCCATATAACTGTCTTGGAACAATAATTTGCTTGCTGTCCGTATGTCCTCCATTTTAAAGTGGTATGAGGCGACAGCTTTATTCTATGATTTTAGGTTCAAGATAAATCTGGACGATCCATCACTTTTAGGTGTTAAGAATATGGGAGAAATAAATTGGTCTTTGACATCCTCTCATATGCATATTACTCCTGACTGGCACAAGTCAGATATAACTGTGATTAACTTACTTATTTCAGCCGAAGAAAAGTTAGGAGTGATAGGTTCAGTAGCTTGCTTTACAGTATTATTAAATGGTACTTTGTAACCCGTAACGTACTGTTACGGGACTACCGGGTCATTTGCGATTGAACACCATGTGTCAACAAAAAAAAATGTATACGACCAGCGTGTAAGGTTACCTTGGTTGTTATTTACGCAACATCGGTCTGTATGACGGTCTCACTGATGTCGTGGTGTGATAGCGGGCGGACGTCGGTGCTTGCACTGATCGCCTCGGAGGTGGATACGGGAATCTTTGCTTGCTCCCACCCGGCCTGGCAACCCATGACCTTGTTGCTTGGATGGGTCAATAGTCAATAGTCAATAGTCAATAGTCAATAGTCAATAGACAAAATATATTTATTCAATAAAC
The DNA here is from genome assembly GCA_963921215.1 of Scoparia ambigualis. Classification (NCBI taxonomy): domain Eukaryota; kingdom Metazoa; phylum Arthropoda; class Insecta; order Lepidoptera; family Crambidae; genus Scoparia; species Scoparia ambigualis. Next base: position 702,005 of record OY992511.1, read on the forward strand.
TCAATTAATAAGTACTTTGAAACGTCCAAATATTTTTTAACCTACCACCCATTCAGGACATCATTTTTTAACTGTGGCAAAGAACGTGCGCAAGAAACCACAGCGCACAGAAGCAACGACATTTACAAAAAATATATATATTATATGTCGTTACCAGGTCACAAAATACAAAATATGAATTTGAATGTAAATGGTTTAATTAAATATGGTGCTCTATATAAATTAATTATAGGCAATTAGAAATAGCTGTTGGAGTAGGTACTTGGAGCATTTCAGACCCAAGCTGTTTTGTCTTCTGTATAATCCGACACTTTTGTTGTTTTGTTTTGTTTTGTTGGTGGTTAAAGTTTCTCGCGACCGTAGGTTTACCCTCGAGACCCTACACGTGACCCCTGGGTGGTGCTAAATGAGTGACACTGACTGAGTGGTAGAGCCACGCTGCGTTGCAGCACGCATTGGGCCGGCTCGCCCGGCGTAATACCACCCTCTCATGAATATCCGGCGTGAAATAATGGCACTTGGTGCTGTTGTGTTTCGTCCGGCCAGTGAGAGTGCCGGAGGCCCCTTCCCCTCCCACCCCTCCTCACAATTCCTATTCCTTCCTCTAACCCTATTCCTTTCTTAAAGGTCGGCAACGCATCTGCGACTCCTCTGGTTTTGCGGGTGTCCATGGGCGGCGGTGATTGCTTTCCATCAGGTGACTCGCCTGCTCGTTTGCCTCCTTCTCATATAAAAAAAAAAACTTTATAATAAGCTTTTTTATAAAGCTTTTCTTTGATTTTGATTTTAAATTTATCAAGATCTAATTTCTGAATATCATTTGGTACTTTATTGTATAATCGTACACACAGACCCTTAAACGAATTATTTATTTTATGGAGCCTAGTATAAGGCACTGCTAATTTGTTCTTACTTCTAGTATTTAGTTTGTGAATATCACTGTTTTTTGAAAATATTTCAATATTTTTATGAACATACACAAGATTATCATAAATATATTGTGATGCAACTGTCATTATACTTATATCCTTAAATCTCTCTCTAAGGGAGTCACCAGCCTGTAGGTTATATATTGCTCGAATAGCCCTCTTCTGCCGCACAAAGATAGTTTGAATGTCGGCAGCATTTCCCCACAGTAAAATGGCGTACGACATTACACTATGAAAGTAACTGAAATAAACTAATCTAGCTGTATCAACGTCAGTTAACTGACGGATCTTCATTACTGCATAAGCCGCAGAGCTAAGTCTATTCGACAATTTAGCTATATGTGGGCCCCACTGAAGCTTGGCATCCAACGTGATGCCTAGAAACACAGTGGTGTCCACAGGATTCACATTCTTATCTTTAATTTGTACACTAGTTATTACCTGCTTGTAACTTCTCCACCCACCTTTAAACCTTTAATGCCTAGTCTACCTTATAATACATACACACGTCCTCGCCGCTTTTACCTTAACTTAACTTATTATCTAATTCATGAAACTATTTAACCTAATTTATCTACAATCTAATGGTTGTGTTTGTAGTTTTGTGTAGTGCGTAGTGTTTGTATGATGATGAAACCTTAGCATAGCTTAATTCTATTTGCAGTGAATTTCAGTCAAGCAATGTAATATTATAATAAATACTATTTTGGCCAGATCGTCTAGTAAACCCTCCGTTGTTAACCGCATTTAAGTAACTCAAGTTCTTTCGTGAAAGTTTAGTAATTGGCTTATCCCTGTGTTAAATTATTTTCTCCTGACCTAATTACCTACCAGTCTATAGATCATAACATAGATATGTGTAGCCTAGCAATGACTCTGTCTGAACTGTGACCTAAATCCTTCACTGCAGCTGCGGGGAAGATTTGTAACCACTCAAAGGTAATCAGATGATAGCTTAGCTTGCAGGTATTATTATTTAATATCGGTAGCATGATACATAAGAAGCCTGGTGCAATTTATGAGCCCCACCGCCGCTCCATAGCGTACTATACATCTCATGGTTTAATTATAGTTCCGTCACATTGGCTTTAACTTTAATTATTAGCTTGTGCCTTTAATTCTTTAAACTGAGAATTTACATCTCTCCTTAAAATTTAATTTCATTTTACATTATGAACTATGTGTTAGCAATTTAAATTCTTATTATTCCACATAAATCAATAGAGTTTATCTCAAGGCTTGCTATCATCCAAATATCCTTTTCACATTAAGAACTTAATTATTCAATGCAATAACTTATGTCTTATGATTTCACTTATTGAACAGAGGTGGTAGGCCAGCTTCTACCGGACACTTATTCCTCTGATTATTGTGTCTATTATAAAAGATCACAATGTAACAATACTAGCTTACTGTCCTCTTGTCTTATTAGAAGGTTAATATTCAGTTCTATAAAGGGTGGATAATTTATTCAAACGCCACTTCAGGCGGTGGCTAAAATAGAATGCTATTAGTACAGGTAAAATTACTTTTATTTACTCTTAGTATTTATTATACAGGTCTTATAAAGTTCCAATATAACTACATTGGATTGGCTGCATTGGCAGATTATCACATCTTAAGTTTATTAAAGGATGTTTAATTCATTCAATATCCTTGACTTTTAGGAAGTGAACTTAAATAGAATACTATCATTTGAAGTAAATTACTTTGGGTTATTCTTAGTGTTCATTATACAGATCTCATAAAGTATAAGTACATCTCAAGTTTATTGAAAGATGTTTAATTCATTCAATATCCTTGACCATTAGGAAGTGAACTTAAATAGAATACTATCATTTGAAGTAAATTACTTTGGGTTACTCTTAGTGTTCATTATACAGATCTTATAAAGTATAAGTACATCTCAAGTTTATTGAAAGATGTTTAATTTATTCAATATCCTTGACTTTTAGGAAGTGAACTTAAATAGAATACTATCATTTGAAGTAAATTACTTTGGTTTACTCTTAGTGTTCATTATACAGATCTTATAAAGTATAAGTACATCTCAAGTTTATTGAAAGATGTTTAATTTATTCAATATCCTTGACTTTTAGGAAGTGAACTTAAATAGAATACTATCATTTGAAGTAAATTACTTTGGGTTACTCTTAGTGTTCATTATACAGATCTTATAAAGTGTAAGTACATCTCAAGTTTATTGAAAGATGTTTAATTTATTCAATATCCTTGACTTTTAGGAAGTGAACTTAGGTAAATTATTTTTCCATTAACTTCCACCCCTGTCTCTCAGACTGAGTGGTTAATTTGATAGCCTACCAAATCATAGTTAGTATACTTTTAGTAGGTAGTAAATTAGGTAGTTAATTATCCCTGTTAATCATTGAATCAATTACATTTAGAAGTTATCTTTTACTCACTTTAATAGATATAAATTAGACTGTACTAGGTGATAGTCTGATTGATTTAGATTGTTCCCATCAAATATTTCTGTTTCACATTATTAGAAGTAAGTACTTACATGTCTTAAGAGGTCTTTGACCATTAAGGTGAATTCAAATGGTATTAGTGGACCATTATCAGGCTAATTAGCAGGTTGTTATCAATCAATTATTTCTATGTTTCAGATTATTAATAGCTCATAGCTGGCAATGTCTTCCTTCAACGACTTATCCTAGGTTCTAAACTGGTTTTAGTTGTTCAGTTTGTATCAGCTTATTTTTACTAATAGGTATCGGATGTAAACTTTTAATACCTTGAAGAGTGTAGCAATATGAGATCGTATCGCATCCCAGGGAAAGCTAAAAATGCCTGTTTGGTCATTTCAGTATTAGAAATCAAACATCACAGTACAGTTATGCTTATTTGCTATAACTTTTTAGTATTTTTCTTGTAATAGGAAACCAGTCTAGACTTTTAGGTATTCCAAGTAATGATGGTACAATATTATCATACTTCTGTTAATTATTTAAAATGAATAATTAATTGGTAACAATTTTAGGAAAACAATTAGAATTTTATCGGCCTGCGGTAACAGATTACTTACCTAGCTAGGACCCACATCACTTCATCATAATTTTATTTAGCACCGTAACTTAATTATCCCTACCTTATTAGTCTGAATTAATCCGGCCTGGCCTCGCGGCTCAAGCACCCATCCTATGTACGCACAGCGTGCAAATACCTTGCCCTCCCTTAACTAACAATATATATATCCGCCTACCTATTGATTCCTACAACTTTCCTCACTTGAAAATGCCTATATTTTGTCGAACTAACAGTCCCTAAAATTGTGTACCTTGCAATCTAGGCCCAAGCCACATTTAACTTAAATTAGTGGTGTGTTGTGAGAGTCGCATTGCCCCTGAAAGCAACTAACTCCTAAATGTTCTATCAGTCGAGCCAGTATACTCAGTGTGTTATTTTCCTATCACTACACTGTATGTACGGAGGTAGACTCGAAATTGGACTGGGTCATACGGGTCTACCTCCAGCTAAATGGTGTCTGACCTATCTTCAACTTTCACTAGGGAGACAACTGTCTCTCCCCCATTACTCCGTCGAAGATAGTGTATTGTTTAGCGTAATGATATAAAACGCCGACCTTATTAAATACAATCAAAGGTCATCCAGACCGAAGTCTGTTGAAAGGTATATAGGTTTTTGTTGCCACCGTTACGCGTTTCCGCCGATATACCCCGAAATACTTCATTCCGTTAACGGATTCGAGTTGCGATCGCAATAGTTTTACTTTATTAATCACTTTCAATTTCTCAAATCTTAATTAATATCGCAGCTCGTATATCACTTAGCGCAATATCAAAGCTCGGACACTATATTTCCCGTATGAGATCGTTACCGCCACTCGTAAATTGGACCGCGCCTCCGATGTCCCAAAATTGAATGCCCGCTAATTTTCCTCCATCCCCCAAGCATCCTAACTTTCGCGCCACGCGCCCTCAACATTTTTCCGCGCGAGTCCGCTTTTCTTCCCTTCAACCAATCCCTAGCTGTTTCCCGACGCGCCTTGCCTTCGCGTCGCTCATTATTTGTTATACGCGAACTTCGCGTTGTGCCACGTGGAGATAACATCCGACCTCTCTTTCTATCTTTTTCTCAACCTCTCGCTCGCTCATTGCCGCCTTCGCCGCGCAATTCTAAAATTTTTCCATAATCTAACCAAATCTCGTCTGACAGCCAATATTACATCTTTGAATATCTAAATGTAGCCTTCTATTAACAATTCCCTCTCAATAATCCTCCACTTAATCAACCTAGCAACTAAATGACTTCCGCTAGACGGCGCCTATGTCGCAAGGGACGCGCAGAGCAGTCCCCGCGAAATTCAAAATAAAGAAGTCAAACTAGCAACCTTATGCGAAGCTCAAGTAAATAACTCACACTAGACGGCGCCTATGTCACAAGGAGCACACAGAGCAGTCCCCGCGAAGTTCAAACTAAAGATAAAGCGCTAGACCACTGACCATTATTCTGAACTAAATTATTATTCCCTTTTTCATGCTTATTATATTAATGGTGCTACGCATTAATATTTATTTTAGTGCTACTCCCACACATTCCTTACTAACGGACGGATACCATTCATTCTGTACCGTTACATGCTTAACATTAGGCAATACAAATCTTACACATTTGGTTTTTCCCTCGTTTAATAGCAAGTTATTAACACTAAACCAGTGAACAATCTTTGAGACCGCATTATTCACATCGTCATAATTTGGGTGTCGTCATTTCACTTTGAATAAAAGTGAAGTATCATCAGCAAACAATACTATCTCATGACTGTCTTTTACAAAATAAGGTAAGTCATTAATATAAACCAAAAACAAGAATGGACCAAGTATTGAACCCTGCGGAACTCCCATTTTAACCACTGATCCCGGAGATCTTTTACCGTTAATGTCGACCTTTTGAATCCTGTTACTCAAGTATGAGATTAGAAGGCTCAAAGAAGCATTCCTAATTCCATAGTGGTTAAGCTTCCTGACCAAAGTTTCATGTAAAACACAATCAAAAGCCTTGGATAAATCACAAAATACCCCTAGGGCATCCTGTGATTCCTCCCAGGTATCAAATATTTGGATTAAAAGCTCAACACCGGCGTCAGTTGTAGAGCGACCCCTTCTCTCGGTCTTGCTCCTTTCTCTGCTGGGCGACGTAGTTCTTGGTGAAGTTGACGGTCCAATGTTGTTAGTATTCCGTATTTGCAAACCAGATTTTTCAGCGGCCTTAGCAGCTTCTATCTTTTCTCCAAAATTTTCTCCAAAAGAGTGTGCGTCTCTTTTAACATCTTGTGTCATTGACAAGAATTTTTTATCAAGAGTAGGCAGGTAGTGTAAGCATTTTTCTATTCATGGTATTTTCATAATGTAAATGCAGCATAATTTGGCCAACTTCAAACAGGTATCAAAGTTGTTGCTAACAGTTCTTTATAATTATCTTTGTTCATACCATCTATGAGGATTTCCCTAACGTTTAGAGACCTCTTCTGGTATTTTGGGTCCCAATGGTACCTCCTTCACTTTAGAAACTCCAAGAACGTCAAGAAAATCCGACGATATCGGATTTACAACTGGCAACTCCTCTGCTGCGCTTGGATTATTACGACTAGGTATCGTTAGCGTCCTGGATGGTCTGGGTAAGATCCGGACTGTGTACTTGTGCTACGGTCATGACAGATCGTAAGTCTTTTTCAATATTAGATTTATATACGTCCGTTATTTACGGTTCTTTATTGAAATCGGAGTCACTAAGCCTTGTGGTAGGCAAGAGGCCTCGCGCAAACGAAGTCATTTGAAAGGAATGATCAAAGAATAGAATTGCCGTAATCGCGTCACAGTATAGGGTAGGTACTTGTAATATGGATCGTAATCGCGTCACGATACTAGATTTCATATTAGCACTGACCGTAATCACGTCACGGTACTACATTAGGGTAGGTACCCGTAATATCGATCGTAATCGCGTCACGATACTAGATTTCATATTAGCACTGACCGTAATCACGTCACGGTACTACATAAGGGTAGGTACCCGTAATATCGATCGTAATCTCGTCACGATACTATATTTCATACTAGCACTGACCGTAATCACTTCACGGTACTACTTATGTGTTTTTTACTTTTTATTATTATTTAAAAAAGCTAAACGTCTTATGTATTCTTGAAAATCGATAAATAGTGAAAAAGTCAAAAAATGTGGGTAACCACAAAGGCACTAGCGAAAGTATTAATCGAAATTAAGAAGGAAACGTACTATAAAATATATTTCAATAACGTTTCTACTTTGAATGTCTCACTAAGAGGTTCTGAGTCGCACACGAATCACATAGTTTTTAAAAAAATCGTTTGTCTTTGTAATTTAATCATAACATCGACAAAATGTAATTTTTAAAACACTGACTGACCTGATTTACTTGGCGATCGTCGTTTACGCAGTTTTTCCACATGCGTATATAATGATTATCCATGCTTCCTTTTGCACATAGTTTTTTGCTATACAAAACACTTTTAGGGTAACGATGTGCGGATGCCCGAACACGAAAAGCGAATAACGATGACAGCGCGGGTGACAAACTCGTGCACTCGGTTGGTATTTACTAGATGGCGCCTGTGTCTATACTATGGGTAACGTTTTATGTTTTTTTTAATAAAATTTCTTTTAGATAGCTCTTAATATGTGTTGGATGCCTGGTACATCGAAGAGTGGACTAGCTTGTGAATATAAATCTCGAGGATGCAACGTCGAAGTACAATTGATGTTTACTTTATGTTTTCTTAATCGAAAGAAATATGTATACTTATCTCTTTCTTTTTATTTTAACAGCACAGTCATAATGTTGTTATTATTGTATTTTTTACATTTAGACATTAAACCACTTGATTTTGACGTTTTAGACACACATGACGAAACTATGAGGGTCCTCGTTTTATTAGGTATCCCTAAAGATGTTTATGTGAAACAGTTTGGCGTTAGCCGGGCGTGCGCGTTCCACCGACGAACGTTTGAACAGCATGGACGCTGCGTACGCGCGGCGCGTGTTGAGTTGCGTAAACGGCGGAGAAACGCCTGGCTATCGTTAAATGGGAACTGCATCTAAGGTGGTGGTAGCGGCGGCGGTTAGCCCCGGCCCCCCAGCCGTGCGCGAGCGTATTCCTGTGTCCCTACGGCTCGGCCACGCATTTGCTAAAGGCCTACGGCTATCCACGGACTGGACACGTAATAGCCGCTGCGCTGTCTAAACTACTCATACGTATTGCGGCCGCCGACAGTCTGAAAACTGTTATTTCGACAATTAAAGTTTAACTAAATTATGGAGACCGGAGACCCGAGTATTAGGCCAGCTTATACTGAAATGGTAATATTGTATATAAGTCACAGTGTCTACTCACGTGTAGATACTCAGATAGATCCATCAGTAATGCACAAAGCGCGCGGGCAGCGGACGCGGCGCGAGTGACTGGTCAAAGGACATTTGTGAATCCGTAATAAACCGTCTTGTTCGGCGCACCGCCGCGCTCGCAACTTGCGATACTTCCTGGACTCTGTAAAGCATTGCACATTTGCAATACAAATAGATTATCTATGAACCGACGGACATGTATGAAAAACGTAAAGACAATAAATAAAGTAAGCATATGAAATGCAGTGGATTGTGGACTTGCAGTGTCCTGCCTACTTAGGAGTAGGCAGAGACCACTGCGAGTCTGCAGGAGGAAGTAGGCCTCTACCTCCTACTCTTTTGCGTACGCAGTACGCACTACCAAGATCTCCGTTCGCTAAACGTTATACGATACAAACATTAATTTTATTAAAGTTTAAAAGTTACTGTCTATTACGAGTTTCTGTTATGTTCACAGTAAATACAAGTTTCCTTTCGGTAAATAATTTTGTTAATAAATGACACAGAAAAAAGTGTCACGTTCAAAAAAGTTTTTCATACAATGGACCTAACATGCGGCTTTTATTAAGGTTATGTTATAGTTTCGAATTATTGTGATTTTTTTCTTAAGACCAGACAATTTTTTCTTATGAGTTAAGATTTTACTTTATTTGTTGATTATGTAGGATAATTATTGATTGTAATACTTAAAGTATATTGAATGATATGTGGTATTTCAGTGGATTGATTGGTTTTTAGGGTTCCGTAGCCAAATGGCAAAAAACCGAACCCTTATAGATTTCGTTATGTCTGTATGTCCGTCCGTATGTCACAGCCACTTTTTTCCGAAACTATAAGAACTATACTGTTGAATCTTGGTAAGTAGATGTATTCTGTGAACCGCATTAAGATTTTTACACAAAAATAAAAAAATGAAAAAAATTGGAGGTTTCCTATACTTACTTAGAACTGAAACTTTTTTTTTTCATTTAATCATAGACAAGTAAGATAATCCTTGATCTAACGCATCCTATGGATAGCTCTTCAAAAATAATATTGCGGTTTCTAATATAGGTAATGTGTGTCCCCCCCCCCTGTAACTTCTAAAATAAGAGAATGATAAAACTAAAAAAAATATATGATGTACATTACTATGCAAACTTCCACCGAAAATTGGTTTGAACGAGATCTAGTTAGTAGTTTTTTTTTATTACGTTATAAATTAATGAATTTAAAAAAATACACTATTATTAAAACATCGATCAAAGTTACGAACTACAAGAACTTTTATATGATGTTACTTGCTGCTACGGAACCCTTCACGGGCGAGTCCGACTCGCACTCGGCCGGTTGTTTTGCTATTTACTATTTCCACTATTTCACGTACAACAAGTATTTTTGCTATTTACTATTTCCACTATTTCACGTACAACAAGTATTTTTTTAATTGGCATAAAGAATCGAATTTCTCGGTATTTCCCGGACTGGGTCTCCTCCAGTATCATGAAATAAAAATAGATTTTAGTACCGGGACTAACGATTGTATAGTTTATCTACTACGGTATTTCAGCAGAAGATTTAAAATGTACATAAAAAAATTACCTTTTTGTTAGCCCTTCCTAAAAACCTTAAAGCAAACTTTCTGTGCCCACATGTAATCTGTTTGTTAGTAATGACCATTTCTCCAAACAGTACGTTAATATAAAATAAAAGTTGATTCTCTTTTCAATATAAATACATTGTTTTCGTCAGTTAAACTTGTCAACGAACAGAACCGTACGCTGCTAATAGGATCCGCGCGGAGTGCATTTCTCTGTCGGGCTAATTCCGCGTCGCATGTGCCTGCCGCCGCCAAAGGACATCCGAGCGATTGCATGGAGTGCCCTCACGCGCACTGTGTCGCGTCACTGAAACACTGACTATTTCCGCTATAGCTATAAGTTTGTTAGGCAGAGACTTTGGTTTTTTATGGGCCAAATTATCAACGTGATCCCAATGCAATTCCAAGGGTATTAGCCCAATTCAAGTTTTCAGTGACAACATTACAGATATGATAAATTAACATAATAGGTACAGCACTTATAAAATCTTGTTGCTGTGCTCAGAGCTGCCCACATGGCCTGCGCACATGGATGTAACCCATCAGGCAGGATCTATGTTGGTCACACGGAATACGTTACGATGGTTAATTGTTATTAGGCTCGTTAGCAACGATGTTTTGGTATGAATAATATTCGTATGTAATGTTGAATAATTGCAGCAGGATATTTGGCGGCTGTCAAAGGGCATTTGCAAATGCTTGATGAGGCGGCGGTGGTCGTTCCTCATGCATAGTAATCCGCGTAAGCCCGCGCCTTGGACATGCGCAAGCTACCATTTACATTATGATAGTTGTAGTAATAAATTAAACATAACACCTGTTATATTTAACTCATTTCGACTTATTGCAAGGCAAAGAGCAAGGACCCCCAAATCGTTCACACTTCTCGATATTTGGCTCTTTCTCTCTCTCTCTCTCTCTCTCTCTCTCTTAGCCACCCCTACGCGCTAGGTATCTACGTTAAAAAAATTGTAATCCTAACTAAAATTACAATTGATATGTTTGTAAAGCTTTCACGCTTAAACCGCTAAACTACGTTATTCTGCGAATAATTAACGGGAGCTAAGCCGCGGGCAAAAGCTAAGAAAATACAAAACCACTAATTATCAGATACTTCCCTCCCCGCGTATGGCTTGGTTATGAATATGGCTATCCATCTCAGCATCTCGTTAAAGGTGACTCAAGGATATTGGCTGCGGGAGCGATGCCCCGGGGTCCAGGTAATCATCAATCACCCCAGGACACCAGCACGGGACGCTTATAAGCAAGTTGCCCGAGTAGTGTTGTGACGTCAGAAAAAACAATACTACACGGCTGCAGTGTATCCGAGAAAATTAAGTTACTCGTATATGAACGTATGAATTGAGACAAGATACAACAGAGTTTAACTAAATCTTAATAATTCCATAATAATAAATAATATATTTAGAGAACTGACGGCTAAGGGTGTCTTGGCCACAGTGAGAGGAATATAGTTACCAAGTTGCAGCAATTATACAACGATGTCGTCTGAGTAGAAAGATAATTTATTTACTTAATACAGCTTCTTAAATACTAATTTTATTCTACACACACAATGACAACTACTAACTAGTGAGCCATCTGTTTAAACTGTGGTGGTGCAGTTTGTCTTAAGTGGGCCAGCGTAAATTGCTGCCCAAATGTTCAAAGGTCGTTTGAACACTGGCTTTTACACACTTTAATTTACTAGCATGTTTACTGTTTTCCCAATGACATGTTTTCCAGTTTCGCAATGACTGAGTATTGTTGCCTCGTTGTCACGTGATTGAGCTCAAGTCGTTTTATTTGAAGTCCGCGCTTGCACATGTGTCATACTCTTAAGACAGACCGGCCACTCCTCAACGAAATACGATATTAGTTAGCGCAAACTTTTGTAACGAGTTGGATTATTGTTCTTCCCAATAAACAGCTTTGCAGGAAAATACAATTGCTATTGTATTTACAAAGTTCAGGAGTTTGTTCAACTCGCTACGTGAACATCTCGATCGTTGTTATAAGCATCGACGTTTCTCAAACGGTAAAAATAACCCGAGAGGAATTGAAATGTAGACGACATACCGAATAAAGTTACGGTATTTGAGTTGGTTATTTTATTCTTTTTAGATGCTGAAAAGCCTATAGCTGGGGCAGTAATTACTAGAAGCAAACTAGAGATTTAGCCAATTCACTACATACCTACCTGTAATTTAGATATTTTTTAATTGTCTGTCGCCAACAGCTAGCTGATACCTAACGACACCAAATGGTCTATCGCTCCTTCTAAAATTTAAAGAAACGAAACGAAATTCACATTTTTTTATAATTATAGGTAAGTATTCCTATTTCAAAACATAAATTCAGCCAGTCTTAAGACGATAGCTCAATAAAAGAGCAATTACTGGTATGTTGAAGAGTGGTGACTTTGAATCCTATTAGAGACAGTCTCGTTTTGTAGGTGTTTAAAATTTAATTTACCTTTACTGTATTTTTATGTTACTGTAAGCTCAAGTATATTTGTGTACTAAAAACTATGATAGCAAATGCAACACCGCATTGCAATCACGAACTTCCCAGAAACGGCAACAAGCTCTAATTCTTACGTATAATATTATGAATATCCGACTTCCACTCATCGCCAACGAGCAAGCAGTTGGAAAATACCAAACATGGCGCGAGCTGTACAATCAACACCCTAGCGAGCTTGTTGCCGTTTCTGGGAAGTTCGTGATTGCGATGCGGTGTTGCATTTGCTATAATAGTTTTTAGTACACAAATATACTTGAGCTAACAGAAACATAAAAATACAGTAAAGGTAAATTAAATTTTAAACACCTACAAAACGAGACTGTCTCAATGGGATTCAAAGTCACAACTCTTCACAATACGAGTAATAGATCTTTTATTCAGCTATCATTTAAGGGGATCCTGCACGAAACTGTGAAAATTTACGTATTTTTAAGTCATTTGTACTATGCGCTGAATTAGTTAAATACATTAAAAGAACTTACGTAAGTTAGCCTGATTATTGCACAAGGTCGTGGCCTTGTTGAAATTTGAAACAAATTGTTTAAACAATAACAAACAATACATAAATCTAATGACTCCTAAAACATTTTTCCTCGACAACTTTCTTAATTTTACGCATGAAACAATAATTCTTACATGAAAATATTTGTATTAATATTCCGCAGGTCGCCCCCATCTTAAAAAAGTAAATTTTAATTTTTAACACAAGCGCGTGATGGTTTTGTACATTTCGCAGAATAAAAACATTGCTCTAATCAAATTACTAGATCAGAAACTTCAAAGCAGAATTGTTCTAATTTTATATATTAATATGATTAATTTTGCTTTAAAGTTCATTATGAGACTTATGTCAGTTTTTGCGATCGCGCGGCTCCACGCGACTAAGAGTAAATCTATGGTTCTATGGCATAAAATAACAGTTTGAAATAAGAATACTTTTGAAATAAGATCTTTTGCATTACGGCATATACACACATCAAAAGTGTCTAGGGATCAAGCATTTTTATGCGGATTTCTTGAGATTGAGATGTGGCTTTGTAATAAATTTATGATTTTATAAATTTATATGGATCCTTTTTGGTGCATTTCATAATTTGAAACAGGAACTTTCAATCAATTTCTAGTAAAAGATGAAAATCAGCTGTCAATATTTTCCCTATAAAAACATACAACGCTTTGAAGACATTATTAGTGCTACTGTTTCCCTACTACTGATTAAAACCAACGTTATTATGGAGCGGCGACGTCATTTAAGCAGGGAAGAAATGCTCAGAGCCGTGGGAATGATAGAAGCTGGTTCCCGGCAACGTACTGTGGCTTTAGCTCTGAATACAAGTCAGAGTGTTATCAGTCGACTTTGGACACGTTACCGAAGCACTGGTACCGTGGCTGAGCGCCATGGAGGACGGTATCGCTGCACCACACGGAGACAAGACCGATACATTCAAATCACAACTCGAAGAGCTCCAACAATAACCGCCATGATGTTAGCCGTGAGGCTTCATCACTCTTCAAGGAACTTAATTAGCGACCAAACAGTCAGAAACCGCTTGCATGAAGTGAACCTTCATTCCCGAAGACCGCTAAGGGTACCACCTATAGCAATGCACAATCGTAGGATTCGATATCAATGAGCTCTTGAACACAGAAATTGGGCCGAAGAACAATGGCGTTTCGTGTGCTTTTCTGATGAGTCTCGTTTTGGTATGAGACCGGTTACAAGACGTATACGACACTGGAGAACCCCTGGACGCCAACAGCGATTAAAATCCTGCCAGGAAGTCCATCCTTATAGTGGTGGAACCATCATGGTATGGGCGGGTATTTGGATCGGCGGAAGAACTGAGTTGATTTGGATCAGAGGCAACCTCAACGCTCAAATTTATGCTGAGACGATTGTATCAGACGTCATCGTTCCTCTACAAGTGCAAATCGGTCCCTTATTTCAGTTAATGCATGATAATGCACGACCGCACACCGCAAGAGTTGTAAGACAGACTCTCGCCGCAGCTAACATCAATGTCATGCCCTGGCCTGCTCAGTCGCCAGACTTGAACCCCATTGAGCATGCATGGGATATGCTACAGAGAAGAGCTCTGCCGAATATGGAGGGTATCCAGTCGCAAGAAGACCTTTTTTTGTTGTTGCAACGAACATGGGCGGCCATTCCACAGCGTGATTTGGATGAACTCATTTTGAGTATGCCAAACCGATGTTCTTGTGTTGTTAGTGTTCGCGGTAGAAACACGGATTAATTATTGTTTAAGTTACCCAATAAAATTTTAAAGAAAACTGTTATTTCAGTCTTTTTTTCGAACTTTAATGTTAGTGGTTCAAATGTCAAAAATCCCTTTATTAGGAAAATGGCAATTTTTTTTATTAATGCAAAGGTGACTTGGTTTATCGTTACTGTAGACAAACGAAAACACTTTATTTGATGAATCCTTAAAGAAAATTTTAATTAATATCAATCAGGAGAAGAGTTATTGCAAAAATATATGTTGATCCCTAGACACTTTTGATGTGTGTATAATGTACTTTCATTGTAAAAAACGAAGGCGACCAACAACAACAACCGGCAAGTACCGGCCGCGCCGCCCTAGTGCCAGGTGAGTATCCCGCAATCGCTCGGCATTCGCGCCATTATTACTTTGGCCACATTCCTACGTTATTAGTTTTTTCATTTAGGGTGCTGTCACTGCGGTACTCACTTGTTTTTAAACCAGTACATGATGCTACCGTGCGTAAGGTTCGATAATAATAATAAGTGTTAAAACATCATTACACTTATTGTGCTAGAGCAGGACAATCATTTTATTAATAAAGGATTACTAAAATAGCATTGAGGGTTTTAATGACGAGCACGTTTTGTGCGATCTAGGAAAAGCTACAAGCAATTTCCATAAGCTTTCAGGTGTGCTTAATTCTAACGTATATTATGTAAAAAGGTATTTACTGTGTAGCGTTAGTCGGTGTGCGTAATTCTGCGCCTCGTTTTAACATTGCGAGGTGTGTCCGTGTAATCGTGATGCTGCAATATCGCCCACTTAAACTCATAAACGGCAAAACAGTGCTAACAACGCGCCACACTGTGAACCCTGCGAAACGCCCGAACACGGATTATTTACACTTTTATGGAGGTTTATATGGCGCATTAGACAGGACACCGCTCCCAAGTTCCCTACAATTATAGACCTTTTGCTACAGCGTTTTGGTACGATAAAAAGGCGATAACCCTAGTTAGAAACAGCGCTCTGACGTCAAAAAGGTTCCGTGATGCTGCACAGGGTACGTGAACGCTATTCGAGGGAGGCTTTAACAGTGTCAGGCTTGTCATAACTAACTTAAACGAACTTAAATGTGGCGTGGCTTCCCGAGCGTGTCATGTGCCGCGCGATATGCATGCATGTCAGGTCTCTGAAGTTTGATTCCCGGTCGAGTCAATTTAGAAATAACTTATTTTCTAAATTGTTTTCGAGTCTGGGTGTTTTCTCTGTCTAATAAATATGTTTATCCGTTATCTAACCAATGAAATAAAGAACCTTATCGTGGGCTAGATGATTGGTGTGAGAGCGAAAAAATGAAATGTGTTTTAACATCTTTGAAACGAGTGTTCATTATCAGCGGTTACTTCGCTAACGAGTTCCTGCCACTTGGAGATCTTGTAATGTCATACAAAAAAAAATAAGTTTAAGTTATAATCGTATTTTGAATTTAAAAGAAACAAAGACAGTAAACTCTCCCTATTATCGAAGAGGTAGTAAATACTGTGGTAGTTACACGATATGGTCGTAGTGGTATTGAGACCAACGAGACACATTGCTGACATGTTGTAGATAAACGGCTGAGTTGAAATGATTAGTAAAACAAATAAGCAGCTCTGCAAATGTACTTTTGAATTGGCACCTGTGTGGAACACGCAGGCTCTAACACAGCTAGTGGCATCTACAGAAGAGAAGAAATAGGTATCAGTTTGGAGGCACTACTATTGTGGACTAACTCATGCTGCAAAATTTTTCTGTTTAGAGCTCTGCTAAGAATTCAAGCTACATCTATTCGTTCGGTTTAGCTTCCAACGCTATTATGTGCTATAGTTATATGAAATTGCTGTTTCCATAAATGCATATCTGGATTCATTTCCTTGCCTGTCGGATGTTGTCACTCGCAATAGGCGTAAAAACAAAAATAAACTGCGGTCACGGGCGGCTATGCTGCTAAAACCAGATTTTTATTGGGCGGACCATAAAATATTCAACGAAACCCTAATCCTAACCCACTGAAAGATCTGTTTATAAAACATTTGAAACTGTGGTTACCTATTTGGCTATAAATGAAATTGTTAACGTTTAAAAAAAATATTAAGTAGCACTCTTGCTGACATAATAATAATAATTGCGCACTTGTTAAAGCTATGCTATACTCGTAGGAGGTATATAGGCTGTCACACAGTGTTAGAAATAGGTATGTAAATGGCACATTGGCATGTTTAAATAAATGAAGCTATTCTATCTCAACTCCCCTCTTACAACACCTCTGGGAAGAGTACAACATGGTGATTGATGTTCATTGGCAAACTGCGTGTAGAGCATTAGCTAGTGTTGATTAATAACAATTATTAACGTTTGACGGCCATTCTACTGACACATAATTCCTAAAACTTAACTCTGGCAAGAGTACGAGTACGTATGCTGATGTTCTGTGGAAACTCGGCTCTACATAATAGAGCTTAAGCTTAGAGTCGATTAAGAAACAATTATTGTTTTTTTGTTTTTATAACATGAGGATTGACGACAATCTCATTGAATATAAGCATATTCTTAAGAGCAAGTTTGGCAATGTTCTGTAAACAGCAGTCTAATCCCAGCGTCAGCCGCGCCGCTCACCTGCGGGCCGTCATTAATCACGGCTGCAGCGCCGCCGCCGCCGCCAACACATAAATCATACTTTGAGACTTTATTATTTCAAAGCGACGGAAAACGATCCACTCTTAGCGAAAGTCGTTTGCCGGAAAATCCATCCGACGCCATCTTCCCCGCACACGCGAGTAGGCGCGATAACACACGATCCGACCGACGAGTTATAAGCTGTTCCGGCGGCGGCGGCCGCGGGGGCGGGGACGGCTGGCTTGTTCACGGACTGTTTTGATAACCACTTTTTATAAGCTGGAACAATTTTTCCTTTATGATTTGCCGAAAGTTGTCACTTGAACAAGTCGACTGCCGGATTCAAATAAACAGCAATCGTGATTCTTCAACAGCTATATTCATTTCTAACGTCACTATCACATTGTGGATGCAAAATAACAACTCTAAAAATCATTCATAATCATAATCAATTGTTTATTTGCTAGAATACATACATAGAATAAAGTTCTTAAAAATAAGTTCAAGACAACGTATTCAGCCTGCATGCAGGCGTGCAAATATTACAAAGTTAATTTGAAATTACATTAATGTTTATTATATATATTTTTACGATAATTATATTAAAATTTAATAAAATTATTACATTGTCGTCTTTGTTCCTGTATACTCGTATTAATACGACCTTCGTGGTTGAGTGTTTAGCACGCCGGGTCTGGCGTCGCACCATCTCTAAGGTCCCGGGTTCAATTCCCGGTCGGGTGAATATAAAGAAACACTGTTTTTCTAAATTTATTTCTGGTCTGGGTGTTTTTTCTATGTTTATGTATATTTGTTACCTAACCATCATAACGAGTTTCAAAATGAATTCTTATCTTGGGCTAAATAATTGGTGTGAGCGAAACAAATTTAATTTAATTTAAATTTGAATTCTAATGAGCTTGTTCAAGTTTGTCAGCTCAATAGTAAACCAATATTAATTACAATGGAGCGATTTGTGACTGAAACTTGTCGGAGTCGTTTCCAAGTCAAATTAACTCTATCAAGATTTAAGAGCCGTGTTGCAAAGCGGTGAAAGAATACTACCTCCCCCTTTCTTCCTTTGGGCGTCGTAAACAGCGACTAAGAGACTAAAGACTGCACATACATCCAACAACAGCTTAGAGCGGCGATGGGCTCACCACCTGTCACGCTGCAGCAGTGCAGTCGCTTTGTGGTGAAAAGTGTACTATGGTAGAGGACTGCTTTTGCTGTCCTCATTGCATAGTCCCTTCGGAGATAAAAGTCGTGATTATATGTATGTATGAATATATTTAAGATATAAGTGTTTTTGAAAAAGTTCACTGTCCATAAATTATAACAACAGAATATCAATTCTTATTCTAACCGTGTCGCCTAGCAGTGAAAGAATACTATCACCCCTTATCTTCGTATCGTAAAGGTGTCGTAAAAGGCGACTGACGGACGACAGAGTGCACATACATACAGCATAGATTAATGCGCGTAACTATTCGTTCGACGTCCTCCGTAGTCGAGTGGTTAGCCCGCCGGGTCTGGTGCCGCGTCATCTCTGAGGTCCCGGGTTCAATTAAGAGAATACTGTTTTTCTGAATTGATTTCAGGTCTGATCGGTGTGATCTTGTAGCGTACGTTTCTCACGCGTGGGGTGAAGCGATGGACAAGCATGGCCAATCCCTGGCAGTTAGCCTTGATATCGCCAAAGCTTTCGATAGAGTGTGGCATCTTTCCCTTCTTTCCAAGTTGCCGGCCTTCGGTGTGCCGGCCCGTTTGTGCGCCTGGGTTGCAGACTTTCTAGAAGAGCAGAGGATTCGTGTCCTTTGTGAGGGTAGTTCCTCAGCGTTCTACAAAGTCAATGCCGGAGTGCCGCAGGGTTCTGTGCTCTCACCTACTCTATTTCTTCTGCATATTAATGACATGTTGTCCTTGGGCAATATTCATTGTTATGCGGATGACAGTGCGGTGCATGAGCGGTACTTGGGACATCCTGCGGCAAAGCAAGCCGATATCGTGGTGAAAAGGCAAGAACTGGTTGCCAAACTGAACCTGACTCTTGATCGTGTCTCTAAGTGGGGATCTAAAAATCTGGTCGAGTTTAATGCTAGCAAAACCCAGGTTTGTGCATTCTCGTACAAGGTAACTCCCTTCCTTACTCCTCCCTCTCTTCAGAACTCTCCGTTACCCATTTCGGTGAACCTTAGCATTCTTGGTATGGACATCAGCCGGGAACTAAATCCTAAATGCTACATCGAGGGTGCTATTTTAACTGCCTCCCGTAAGTTGGGTATTCTCAATAAGGTGAGGCGGTTTTTCACTCCCGAGCAGCGCTGTTATCTGTACAAAACTCAGGTGCGATCGAGTATGGAGTATTGTTCCCATTTATGGGACGGCTCCGCTAAATACCTCCTCGATGTACTGATAGACTGCAAAGGCGAGTGATGCGCGTTATTGGAGATGCTGAGGTTACAGCCTCCCTTGAGGACCTCTAGCTGCGTAGAGACATTGCTTCTCTCAGTGTCTTCTACCGGAATTACTACGGAGTATGTTCTGAAGAACTTTTTGATCTTATCCCGCCCTCTCCTTTCCTCTCCGGACTACACGTGTTGGTCTTAGGAACCACCATCATACTGTGCAGACTATCAGTACTCGTACCAAAAAATTTGGCCGGTCGTTCCTCTGTAAGACCATTCGGCTTTGGAATTCTTTGCCGGCGCATGTGTTTCCCAGCTCCTACAGTCCAGGGTCTTTTAAGTGGGGCGTGAAACGGTATTTATGCAGGCCGTTATGAATAGGTGCGCTCGTCACCGTGCTTATTCCACAATGGGGAGCGCTTTCATTATTTTGGATTAAAAAAAAAGATTTTACAAAAAAGTACTAAATGATATTCAGAAATTAGATCATAATAAATTTAAAATCATAATAAATAAATAAACTTTCCCACACTCACACCAATTATCTAGCTTAAGAGAAGCTTCGTTATGAAACTTGTTAAATCCGTTGTCTAGACAACGGATAAACATACTTAAAATACTTAAATACATACTTATTATACACAGAAAATACCCAGACCCGAGACAATTTAGAAATACAATAGTTTCTAAATTGACCCAACCAGGGATCGAACCCGGGACCTCAGAGATGGCGACTCCATGAAAACCGGTGTACAAACCACTTGAACAAGGAGGTTGTCAATCAAGGAAAAGCTTTATAAAAAAGCTTACTATAAAGTGTCAGATTATACAGAAGACAAAACAGCTTGGGTCTGAAATGCTCCATGTACTCCAACAGCTATTTCTAATCGCTATAATTAATTGATACATTGTATTGTATTATTTTTGTTTGTTTTTGCTTGTTATCGTAAGATGACAGTCGTTAAAACCCACCAACTCGCATTGGGCCAGCGTGGTGGGTTATGGCCCAATATCCCCACGTGCTATTGTCCACGTGGGAGGCCTGTGCCCGCAGTGGGACGTTTATAGGCTGATGATGATGATGATTACATTGTTTAATATGTTTTTAATTCATATTTTGTATCAGAGACTAAGCAAGATGCAATAGGGATTTTCTGTGATCTTTCAAAAGCATTTAACTGCGTGAGTAGTAAAACTTTAGTTAACAAGTTAGAGCAATAAGGTGTCTCAAAAATAGCTCTGAGTCTTATACAATCATACCTGTAACGGACAGATTAATCGGTGATCAAATTAATGGTTAGGTACGTAGAGAACGAACAAGTTAATGTAACTATTAGGTTCGGAATCAATTAGGGATTGCAATTTGTATAATGATTGATAAGATAAACAATAGGGCGATACCGCATCGCATCCGCTTGCGTTTGATTGTATACGCATACAATGTGAATAAAATAAAATCTTAGCAAATTTTAGCCGCGGTACTTATGTAACGAACAAAAAATGTTACCATCGCCTTCTAGAAATTTGCACGTTTGCTACAGCGCCCTCTCTTGATAAAAAACTGAAGCTGTTATTTACGTAGTTATGAAGTTTTACTTATTGTTACGAAATTGATTGGTATTGATGTTTAAATTAACAAGTAAGTAGCTTCTGTAGAGGATAGATATTCATACCATGTAAGCATAGCCGTTTGCGTGTGATTGTATACGAATAAAAGAAAAACTTAGAAAATTTTAGCCGTCGTATTTACGTAGCGGTTAAAAAAGTTACCATCGCCATCTAGAAATTTGCATATTTGCTACAGCTCCCTCTCTTGATGAGTAGATGAAGCTGCTATTTACGTAATTTGAAAGTTTTAATAATTGTCACGAATTTGATTGTTATCGATTGTTATTGATGGGCAGCTTAACAAGTAGCCTCTTTAAATGATAATTAGTCATACAATGTAAGCATAGTACGAACGGAATAACAATAGGAGATAAAACTAACATGGCGATCGTGGTAAACTTGTAAATGTTTTATGGTCGGACAACGTATTGTATTGTTCCTCCGAAACGGCTAAGCCCACGTGAATGGCGTTTATCTAGAATTATGGTAGACATAACGCCCGACGTGGTGGTGAAGTCAAAATTAGCCGCGCGGAATTATTGTAATCTGCACGTAGCATTGTTTAGGAATAATTCTCGCAAAAACTAGACTAGCGCTCTAAGATATGCAATTGCTTAGATGTGTTATAACGAATCGCATACGCAAATATATTTTAAGATAGGTCTAGACTTATATTTTGTTGTATAACTTAGAATCAGAGCGTTTGGATATAAATGGAATTTTAGTCGATTTTAAAGTGTCAGTTCATAGTGGATCTGAATGTGCATTCAGAATATTTTTGTAATTAAAAAGGGGCGACTACCTCTACTTCTCTGCTCTCTAATTGGCTAGAATAATTCAAATCTTCTAGAAGCTTTTTTGTATGAAAGGGCCGAGCGGGATTTCGGTCTTCATGTTCACTTCAAGCAGTCTACCGAGCAGCAACTAGCTGGAACCTTTGGAAAATCAGAAAACTGAAGAAGTAATTGAGATATACCTAGAGCAGTTTAGAGCCAGTGTGAAAGTTGAGTATTTAGGGAAACTTTATAAACACTGTATAAATTGTGCTTTGTGTGTGTTCACTTCAAGCAGCAAACCGAGTAGCATAATAAGCGAGTAGCTAATGAACCAGAAACTATTGGAAAATCAGAAAACTGAAGAAGTATTAGATATACCTAGTAAAGTTTAGAGCCAGTGTGGGAAGTTGAGTATTTTGGGAAACTTTATAAACACTGTATAAATTGTGCTTTGTGTATTCTGACTGACGTGTAATTACTAACTTGGATTTGACCATTTATGTACCTGTGTGTGTGTGCGTGTATATAACCTTGTGCGTATAACTTTTGTGCCTGACTTTAATTTGCATGGACCTTACGTGTATTGTGTGTGCATGACCATATGTGTATTACCTACTGTGTGTGTGTGTGTGTATTACCTTATGTGCGTGTAACCTTTTTATATATTGTGTATTGACTATTGTGTACATAGATGTTTTGTGAGTCAAATAAATAAATCTCCGGTCGAGGGGGTATAAGTTGCATTCGTGTTTTGTTCATACTTATTGGCGGAGCACTGACGTCGTGGTTCTGCCAGGAGCCCTACCCTCGACAATACCTGTCGAATAGAACTCAAAAAGTTGTTATGAATGGCCTGAATCAAATGACCTGAACTACTTTGCTACAAACTTGAGTGAGACTGTTTTATTTGCGGATGATACGTCTCTTATTTTTAACGTTAATAGAGGCCTAGAAAATGTTGACGATGTAAATAGTGCACTTTCAAAGGTATTGTTTTAGTTTACTATTAATAATTTATTACTGAATTCAGCAAAAACAAAGTGTGTTACAATTTTTTTACTTAATATAAGACAGGTCAGCACACAAATTAAGATGAACGATAGTGTAGTTGAATTAGTAGATTCTACTGTGTTTCTGGCATTAAACTACATTTACGCTTACAATGGGACCCACATATTGATGCCTTGTCAGGAAGACTGAGTTCAGCTGCATACGCAGTTAAGAAAATAAGGCTTCTAACTGATGTTGAGACGGCAGCAGTAGTTTATTTTAGTTATTTCCATTGTGGCTTGCTTTGTGGGGCTCCGCTGCTAATATTGACGATATATTTATTCTACAGAAATGGGCAGTCCGCGCCATATACAACATAAAGTTTAGAAACTCACTCCAAGAGGTGTTTGGCATCACAATTTATTTTTGGAAAAATTATGTAAGTACTTATGTCAAGAAGAATCAGAATAGTTTTGTTAAAAATTGTGATTTTCATAACTTAAACACACGTAGGAAAAATAAGCTTGCCGTCTCTAATTTTAGACTTCATAAAACAGGTGGCTTTTTCTTGAGTAACTGTGTTACGTTTTATAATAAACTTATACTAAATATTACTGAAATGCCTTTGCATACATTTAAAGCATATGTTAAAAAACCTCATTAGTAATTTGTATTAATGTATTTCTTTTTAATGTATTTTGTATGATTTGGCAACGAAATTATTACTTTGGGAGAAAAAAGTAAAGCCTCCTTAGTTTCTTGCCAGTTTCTTCTCAGTCGAAGGCTCTCTCAAAATCCAAACTGGCGGTAGATTAGTTCGGTAGGTAGTTTAGTTAGTTGATGAGATTTACCTACTGTTAGTTAACTTTTTTAAATACATATTTTCGACGTCAAGAAGTACCTGTAAAGGTTTATATTGAATAAAGCATTTGACTTTGACTATTCTATGACCTGGTAACGACATATTTTTTGTAAATGTTTGCTTTGCTTCTGAGCGCTATTTTGTGCGTTTGATTATTTTGAGAGTGACAAATATTAGTAGACCGACTATGTGAGTTTATAGAAAACCATATAATCTAAACTAGGTTTTGCACCTATTGATTATCCATTGTGAGATATTATATAAAATAACTTAATTAATGGCTTCGCGTTTAGCATTAAGCCAATTTCAAGTGGTAAGTAAATACTTATTTTTAAAGTACATTTAGATTTGTACAGTAGATTGAAATACAATGGAGTCTTACAACACGTGTTGTTGCTAAAAGGACAAGGAAGAAACTCCAACATTGTGAGTTTAGATCTCAAAAAATATTTTTTGTTCATTTTTTGTTCATTTGAGTGGTAGAGCCACGCTGCGTTGCAGCACGCATTGGGCCGGCTCGCCCGGTGTAATACCACCCTCTCACGAATATCCGGCGTGAAATAATGGCACTTGGTGCTGTTGTGTTTCGTCCGGCCAGTGAGAGTTCCGGAGGCCCCTTCCCCTCCCACCCCTCCTCACAATTCCTATTCCTTCCCGTAACCCTATTCCTTTCTTAAAGGTCGGCAACGCATCTGCGACTCCTCTGGTTTCGCGGGTGTCCATGGGCGGCGGTGATTGCTTTCCATCAGGTGACCCGCCTGCTCGTATGCCTCCTTCTCATATAAAAAATAAAAAAATAAAAAAATCCACAAACTGTCACCACCACAAAAAACCAGTAAGTATGACAGTTGTCACTATCATATTTTCGCCCTTTATTTGCACGTTTCGTTTCATGTTTACGATTTCTTATACCATATTATGTGACTTTTTATTTTCCAAAAAAATACTAGTTGCGGCGTGTTTTATAGAAAAATGATATCATCAGAGGCTTCTGCATAATTAATAGGATATTTTAAAGTAAAGTGTACCTCGGTACATTTTGAGCCGAAATGGAAAGGTCTCCTTTGGAGCAATAAAAATTAATACATTTTTTTATTTTATTTTTAGCTAGCCTATACTGTCCCACTGCTAGGCAAAGGCCTCCCCCAAGTCCATCCATCCATCTCTATCTGAGCCACCTCATGCCAGTCAGTCTGGTGTGCGTCTAGATCGTCACAAAAATTTACGAAATGTAAATTATTAATTATTTTATTTTGAATAACACATTAGGTAAGTACAAGTTACAGTAATAAGAAATACGTATTGAGATATATTTCCCTAAAATTACACAACTACATTACTCACAAGTCGAATTATAACATACGAATGTATAACACTGCACAACACAGAGAATAACATTTTCTTTTCTTTCACAACCTAAGTTTAATTCATCGGGCGCCGGGGCGCCCGATGAATTTCACATAGATTTTCGAAATTGCAATTCGAATGCATCCGCATTTTTTAACACCATTACCATGACGATTGGTCAATAATCATAGAAGCTATACGGAAATACGCGTTTTTCTACAATTCCAAATTTAAAGGGACCACCTGTGGGTAAGGTTGCCAACCATTTTTGACAAAAATAACGTATCAAATGTTTTAAATAGGATAAAATAAAGTATTTGGTGGAAAAAAAAAATTATGTTTGTATTACTTTAAAACTATATTTTAGAGTGTTTCTAGCACACGCTAACAATTTTTAATTATGTTTGAAAGATTCAAAGGTACTTTTACAATAATTAAATTTTAAATAAACATATAATTCATTATTTATTAAATTTATGAACGACCTCTCTTCTCGCCACTTCAGATTAATTACCATAAAAACTCCCTCAGTGAAAGCTGAAGTGTAACGGTAACAGAAAGTAAAAAGGAAATATTTTTGTTTGGATTTGGTAAGCTATCAGATGCATTTTAGGCACATATTGCCATTTTCAACTGTTATTAGGGTTCCGTACCTCAAAAGGAAAAAACGGAACCCTTATAGGATCATTTTGTTGTCCGTCCGTCTGTATGTCAAGACCCTCTATCTCTGGAACGCGTGGAGGTATCCAGTTGAAATTAAAACAATATACTCAGGTTTACAGTCTCTTGAAGCTGTAAAAAAATCAAACTCCTAAGTTAACGTAAAAAAAAATACGGCCGTAGGGAAAAATCTGAAAACTTTACATTTGTAATTAAATCATAAACAGGGTCTTTAAGCCAGGAACGGCGGTTCAAATGTTGAATTGAGTTTCATGTGGGATCATAACCGTGTCATGTGGGATATCGTATTAAAGGGCTTCATTGGCAAAGCTTAAACAGATTTTTAATTATTTTTATGATTAATGTTTTATATTTTAGCGTTTTTAACGCTTAAATATACACTTAAGTAAAATTTTAAACACTGAAAAAAGACGACAATTTCTTTCGGATCTCAGAGGTGAAAACTTCTAAGATTTGATGAAGTAATGTTGACTAAAAACATAAGCATCAAGCACTGACAAATTTCAAAGCCAAACCTCGGTAGCCAAGTGGTTAAGGCACCCGCTCGGAATGCGGAAGGTGCGTGGTTCGATTCCCGCCTCAGGTTGTCTTTTTTCAGTGTTTTAAATTTTATTTTTATGATTTTATGTTGTCGATTTTTGACGAAAAATGAAAAAATAAATAAATTTACGGAACCCTCGGTGGGCGAGTCCGACTCGCACTTGTCCGGTATTTTTTCTGAATATTCTTTAAAGCTCAGTAAACTCAAACTCAAAATTTCTTTATTCAATATACTTAAAATAAGTATTTTGAATCGTCTAAATTTATTTGGATGGATGGGCGGCAGTAAAGATTGAAAATAAAGTATTTTGCAAAAGTATAAAGTATTATTATCGAAAATAACGTAGGATACTTTATTATAAAGTATGGTTGGCAACCCTGTAGGTCACAATTATTAAACGATTTTCAAAATTTTGTTCGTCATTTTGTAGCTAAGCTAATACTTACTTACTCTTACCTTTGGACGCCTTTTTAATTTTTTCATAAGTCTGTTTTTTTCCGAAATATTTAAAATTTTATTTACAACAAACACCCCCCAAAAAACAAAAACAAACCCGGTTTTTTTACATTTTTCAAAATTCCAAAAAGTTTCTAGCTAATTTTCACACGTGTCTCGATAAATTCCTCAACTCTTGGTACTAGTTCTATCTCGATCCTTCCAAAATCCTCGGAGATATGGTCGAAAATACGTATCAGGCGATTTGCATTTCATAACCATTTACAATGGTAAAAATGACGTCCTGAATGTGGGTGGTAGGTAAAAAAAGATTTGGACGATTCAAAGTACTTATACAATTGAGTTTATTGAATAAATATATTTGGATTTTGAGTTTGACAGTCATAATTATATTAACAACGTTGTAAAGCTCGTAATCGGCAGGTGACCCTGGTAGCTCCGCGCGCGCGGCCAGCTGATCGCATCGCGGCATTGTCGCGGAATGCGCCGCGCCCTATTGAGGATTATTTTCGCAGCGAGTGCATTGCTACGGCGGCGGGCGGCGCGGCGGGCGGGGCGTCGCGCGAATCTCATTACCGGCCGGATCACTACCGGACTGGCGATTTGCCGGACCAGACTGCGGGATTACCGGACCGCGGCCGCACTCATGCACTTATGTCGCTGATTGAATTGCGCTTTTAATATCTGTCCATAATGTGCCGCTTCATATTGGATCGTATCCAAATGCATCCCATTTCGTTGATCGTGTAAATATGCTGATACGAAATATCCAACATTATTATACTGAAACTCAGTGGAAAGTTTTAGAAACGTAATACTTTAACATAACATGATATAACCGACGAGCATGTAGGAGAGTAGAATGTTATGAGAAAATGTGTGTGTCAGAATCAGATTTTTTTACAAGGTTTTTATTCAACTTGCAATGTATGTATGTTTGTAGAATCTTGCAACTCAAATTTGAAGCAAATAATATCTTCAACCGATTGAGCTGAAATTGTGTATACACGTTCAGTTTGGATGACAATGCATGGCTAATTGTGTGACGTCATTCTAAATCCAAGATGGCAGATCCTTAATTTTTTATGCATTCCTACATTAAGGGTATTAAATGAAAGGGCTTGCTAGGAATTACTCGAAAAATAAAGTAACGTCACTCTAAATCCAATATGGCGGATTAAGTGCTAATAAGTTTATAATGCTTGCCTACAATATGGTTTATCATACTGAGAAACCATATTGTGTCATATACGTGTCCAGGGGATAAACAAAAAGTAAAAAATAAATTTTAAGTAAAAAACTAAAAACGCACTGGGCAAATTTCTATAGCGCATGCAGGTCTAGGACCAAGCGCACGAGTAAGAGTCAGTGAATTTTTGGAGAAGTCTGCGGTCTCTGCCTATCCCTCCGCGAAGCGGGCATCTATGTAACATGTTTATGAAAGTAGCACATGTAACCGCCTTTAAATAGTTAATGTCTTTTTAACAGCTTCAGCCCACATTCGTGATCGGGCTCGTCTGCACATCGGGATTAAACCAATGTTAATGCGCGGCGGCTTAGCGCTGCTCTGCGGCTTGGTCACGGGCGAAGGCAGCGGCCCATGCTCCGCCACACTAGCGATTCCTGTCATATTCCTATGAAAAGGAAAGGAATTAGGTATTCAACGTAATATAATAATTGACAATAATAATATTGATAAAGGTATTTTTCTGGAAAATAATAATTGATTTTCCAGAAAAATACCTTTTTTCTGAAGCGTAACAAATTTTTTTACAAACAAAGCTGGACAAATAATTAAGAACGGACATTAAATTGTTCGAGAACTTATTTTAATGAAACATAGGCTAAGGAAAAATACATTAATTATGTGTTATTAGCATAATATGTCCACGGCTCTTAATAACTGCTTTGCAGCGGCGAGGCATTGATTCCATTATTTCTTAAATTTTTTAAATGAAATTTAGTTCCATTCTTCTAAAAAAACATCATTAAACTCTCTCAAATTGTCGCATTGTCGATCAGATACTCTTTTCTTGACTTCGCAACAAAGATGTTCGATTGGATTTAGATCTGGGCTTTTAGCTGGCCAGTCTAAGACAGAAACTGATTGAGATTCGAGAAATTTCTTTACTGAGCGTGCCGTATGTTTAGGATCATTATTGTGCTGAAATGTCCAAATTACCAGAAGAACCTCTCCAACAATTATTGTAACATGGTAACATTGTTGTTTTCAATATATTTTTGTACTGATGTTGATCCATGTTACCTTCTACGAGCTTAATAGGTTCCGATTCCGCGACCAGAAAAGCACCCCCATATTTTCTCATTTCCACCGCTTGCTTTAAGGAATTTTTTGTGAATTTGTGGTCAATGATTTTATTTCAAAGGACGCCGCACGTAACGTTTGCCATTAGAAGACACTCTGTTTATTTTGGGTTTCATCAGAAAAAAGAACATTTTTCCACTGTCGAGCTGACCAGTTTTCATACTTTATTGCAAGTGCAAGACGGGCTTGCCTATGGCACTGTTTTAACATGGGTACCTTTCTTGCTATAGGTACGTCCGTGCAACTTTTCTTTTACCAAACGTCTCCGAATAGTGCGTGCTGAAGGGTAGTTTTCTCCAAAATATGCTTTTCTTATCTCGTTAGACCCCTTAACCCCTCAAACCCCAAGCGGTCGCAAGGACCTTGTCTTGCCAAACGAACGAGATTTTTTTTTATCATCTCGTCGCGATGTCTTTCTCTGTTTAGACGCGAGCGGAATATTTGAAATCGTTTGATACATATTAAAATGCTTCACAGCATGGTGAACCACCGTTTTCGAACAAAGCAGATGATCTGCTAGCTTTTTGTACGACCAATGGTTTTCACGAAGTTTTATTATGACTTCCCTAATAGATTTCTCGCAATTATTATTTTTCCCTATTGTTATTTTACGAAAAAATGTCATTTCAATAATATTAATTAAAAATGGCGCCAATATTATTCTAGAAGTGACATAGACACAGTGTTCGATATTTAAATTTCAATAAAAAAAGAAACTGTTCAGCGTTCTTAATTATGTGGCCAGCCAGATAATAGCCTTATAACACGACTGTGTCAGTGTTAAGTTTATTGGATGTATACAATTTATCCATTTTTTTAAATTAGTCACGTAAGTAAATTAATATTATATGACCACCACTGTATGTAGGTATGTAGGTATAAGAGTGATTCGCCAACTTAACAAAATGTGGCCAATTGGGTATTTTTTTACTTTGAGTCTTGCAACGGTAAGCAGTTTAAGATTAATAATCCCAGCGCGACATCCGGATTCCGGAAGGGTAACAACCAGTCGCGTAACGAGCGGATGTCGGTTTGCAAATAGCTGTGTTTGCTTTCCGGCTTCCGATAAACATGTTAAAAACTCTGATTACTTAAAAGCTTTTTCTGCTTCCTTTTGCCAACGATAACTCGGACTTCAAAGCTCATCGCGCTCTAAGCCGAGGACGTAACGCCGCGGGACTTCAAAGTTTTTGTGGCTCGTAAGAATAAAATGTTATAAATTAATAAGGCCATACGTTTTATGCCTTCGCTCGTAAACTCCGTTGTGCTCTGGAGTTTATGAGCAGCGAGGAGTGGCGGGAGGGGGGGGGGGGGGGTACAATGGTCTTTATAGTTGCCTCCGCTTTTATTACGCAACTTTGAGATTAATTGTTGCGGCCGCAAGAGTGTTATCGTGATGGGAACAGCTGCTTCCGGATTTAATGGAGGAACGAAACTCGGCTAATTTAAGAAGAGCGTTATTTCTTTTTCTGCTTTGGCAGCCAGCACTCGGCTCGCCCATGCGCGGTACGAACATTTATAACTTTCTTCTATAACACCGAACGCACACATCACATCACACTTAACAAGGCAAGTGACGTTGATAATACGTCATGTCGCAGCAATCAACTTTGTATTCCTCTTAATTTTGAACATTAATCAATACTTACTATAAAATGTTACACAATGACTAGGTTATAGCTGTAACAAAGTAATTATGAAATGGTAAAGCCACTGAACATTGTTATCTGCGGGGGCTGGTGGACAGATGTCCTCACTGCCGGTTATTGCCCAACTTTTCGCCTTAATTAGTTAATTGGGTAAAACAAATGGTAGTAACATTAAGTCTCACAAAGATTATATCTGAATTCAGAGGTTGTTGAAAGTTGAAATAAATGGACCTTCAAGCTCAAGATAATTAAAATTTTATCATTTGTATAATTAATTGAAAATGTTTATGTTTTTAGCAGTACCTTATAATGTTGTTAAAATTAGTAGTATAAGCACATCATGCTTGTAAATTTTAAAGTTTTTTGATCAATAAGTTATTCAGTGATGATAACTTTGAATAAAGAGGGTATTTCAATCAATACTGTTTACTAAATAGATCTCTGACCTAAGTGAGCTATGTTGAGCTGCGATGGGCGCAGAGTCCTCGCTAATTAAAGAATGGAGTGGATACCTGTAGCACCTGCTTACGGGCGATGGAGTCAATACTTGTAGCACCTGCTTACGGGTGATGGAGCCAATACTTGTAGCACCTGCTTACGGGTGATGGAGCAAATACTTGTAGCACCTGCTTACGGGTGATGGAGCCAATACTTGTAGCACCTGCTTACGGGTGATGGAGCCAATACTTGTAGCACCTGCTTACGGGTGATGGAGCCAATACTTGTAGCACCTGCTTACGGGTGATGGAGCCAATACTTGTAGCACCTGCTTACGTGTGATGGAGCCAATACTTGTAGCACCTGCTTACGGGCGATGGAGCCAATACTTGTAGCACCTGCTTACGGGCGATGGAGCCAATACTTGTAGCACCTGCTTACGGGCGATGGAGCCAATACTTGTAGCACCTGCTTGCGGGCGATGGAGCCAATACCTGTGGCATCTGTTTGCATCATACGGCACTACACCATGGACACTATTTAACTAAAATTTGTTGGCACTGTGAATAACACTAACAGTCGTCGTAACACTCGTAGGAAAAATAAAGTTCCCAGTTTTAGGTTTCATCAAATATGTAGCTCGCTCTTGGTAAAGGTTAAAGGTTATTATAAAAACGATGTTCATTATTTGCATGGACATAGTGCATGTTAATTATTCAAATGTGAAATATATAATTTGGTAACGACATATTTCATTTCATTTTTGTAAATGTCTTTACATCTGTAAAAGGTAGTGAAGTTTTTTGCCCATTCTTCCCCGCAGTTAAAAAAGGACATTTCTTGGGACGTCTTGAATAGGTGGTAGGCTATAAAAATATATTTGAACAAATCAAAAATAATATTTTAAGTCTCATTTAATATTTTTTTTATATTTTTACACTAAACTTTATTGTATATTTCTTAAAATTAGGTAAACAAACATTTAAAACAACATACAAACAGAATAAAAAATACTATCATGCGACCAAATAGTGGTTAATAGGCTTAAAGTAACAGGCTAGCGAGGTATAACTTGGGCTTAGACATTAAACGCATTCGCCACCAAGGAGTACCTGCGGCCTTCCCGCTGTTCAATTGCGCGTGTTGGCATAAATAATCGCGCGTCGACACGGCTACTGCCTCATCGGGTTAATGGCCACCACTGCCTTGGTTGGAGCCTCTAGCGGCCTCTAGATTCAGGGGTTTCTGCGTATTACGATAACTTAAAATGAAAGTCAGGATAGTGACCACCCTGAACGTAAACACGTGACACACCGTGTTACGCTGCGTCGCGCCGTGTCGGGTATTGTAGCGCCGTGCCACGCCGTGTCGCGCCGACTTGCGCCGGCTCGCCGCCTTCCGGCTCAAGGCATGTCGCCGCGTGTTTAATTAGACCGGATTAATTACATTTATGACGTACTCATACACTTTACGAGCACCAAAGCTCCGTAGAAACAAATAAAACGGCTGCGTCCACTTATTTGTATTAATCTGTCAGCGCTTGTTGTATTCATAATTAATGTGCGTTAACATTTTAATGAAGTAAATTAATTAAGTCACAATTAAAGCTGTAATGTTACATATTATTCTTATAAAAATACCGATTCAGTTTAAAAATAAGTAACGACCTCAACAAATTACATTTTATGAAAGAAATTTATTTGTGTACCTATATGTCATAAAAACTTTAAAATTTTCTAATTTATTTATTTAGTTTGGACCCAGTGGTTTCCACTGCAGAGCGAAGGGCCACCTTATCCATCTTTCACTTATTCCAGTTTTGTGGTCCGCTTGGCTAAAACTTAACAAAAATTAACGCAAGTCAAGAATATAACAGTATTTTGAATTAAAGTGTGGTGATAGCATGAACCACCGAAAATATTGTGCAGTGCACAATCATTTCCTATCTAAGAATTTGTTTGAAAACGTAACGTTCAAATTTTATTTAATTATTCGGTACCTATCACAAGTTCGAATGAATCGTCTTTACGTGAATAGCTAATGGTCACGATGACAGTGACTTGCACCGGACGACGGTGTCCGGGAAACCCCTTTCTGGCCGCCGCCCGTAACCGGCTTCCGGCGTCCGGCGTCCGGAGTCCGGCGTCCGGCACTGAACCTGGGGACGGGCGGACGGGCCGATCCCTTCGGACACGTGAAGGGAACGCTTTGTAACTCTTAAGTGAAATTCTTCCCGGAGCCCCGAGGCGAACACTTCTTTAATTACCGTTCCCGTACATTTCTCAAAGCCAACAATCTTCATTTTGGTAATGGATTAATGTAAAAACTTTAGAACTTACTATTTTATTAGTAAGAAACATTTTCAAAGTACCATTTATACTGAGAATTGTAAGTGAATTTCTTATTTTATTCAACAATACCTTTTGCTTAAGAACACGAGCGCTTCCCGATATTTATGTGTCTTTCACCTCTGTCACATTTTGTCTGTCCGCCCTTTTCGTATATTATTGTCATGATTTACAAGGCTGTAATTAATTTTCAACATAATTCAAATTACAGTTCGATCTCTCAATTTGAAAATATAGTAAGATAAGTAAATAAAGATTAATAAACCAACAACCCACCAAAACATATTTTTTAATGTACCTCTGCAGATACTATTTATAAAGTAAAAGTACCTACAGCCTGTGTCTGCCCCAATGGTGGGCAAATTCCTGCATCATTCAAGTCAAGTCAGCGCTGCAATGGACGTGCATTGGCTTGACCACCGTTTGCCAAATGCAGGCGGGTGATGACACCCCGGCGCAGCATCGGACAATCCGAGACACACGTTGCCCGACCTGGGATTTGAACCTGGAATCTCCGGATATCAAGCCGAGCGCTTGGCCATTTGCCCACTGAGGCGTTTATAAAGCACAAATAATTAATCAACTAATTAGGTCAGGTACTGTTAGTAATTTCTAATATGCCTTTGCTGACTTCGGTAAGAATAAAATAGAATTATAGAATAGAATAGAATTTGTTTATTCGCAGAAAACATAGTACAATTTTTGTTTTTATAATAGATAGTATAAAGGTCATGCATGGTTTACCGATATGCAAATATTTCAATCGTCATGCATTTTTAATAATATTATATATTCAATAAGAATAAGAAATAAATAATACAAAACAAAATTAAAATTAACAATAAATAATACAGGATAAAATGTTTACTAGAAAAAAAAAACAGTTTCAGGAAAGCTCGAACCGGATTCGAAACCGTAACCTATCAATTGCCGATCCTCAGCTCTAACCGCTGAGCTACCGAGACCCCAGAAGACTCGTTGAATTTTTTCCAGTAGTTAATACGCTGCAAGCCAGCCATATCTATATAGCATTGTGAATGCAAAGTTTCAATAATAAATATAAATAAATAATACAGATTAAAATTCAAAATATCCAGTCTTCCAGAGAATAACAATGTCAAAAACAAAAACAAAATGCCAAGAATGTACGTCAAAACAAAATAAGGTAAGCTCAAACAAAATCTAAGAGGTCACTAATTAAAATGTCAAATTATAAAACTTGGAATACTACTTAACTATCATCGAAATTTCATACAAAAACAAATGCCAAAGTTTAATTTTATTTAAAGTTACGACAAAAAATTGAGAATTCGTTCAGGTCATGAAAGCAGCTAACAACCAACACCCTAAACATTATCCTTTTAAAACGTACGATCCGAAGATTTTGAATATGGCTTGGCAGTAAATTAAATATTTTAATACACATGTACATGTACATACTATTTCTACTATAACAGTTTGTTGTTGAAGGTGGTATACATAAATTGTTTCTTAATTGCTCGTGTGTGTAAGGACTTTTTTTTAATAATTAGTTACGGGTAATTTCTGGCTGAATTCAGCCACTTCACAGTCGAGTGGAAGAGATGTAAGTTTTTTTTTGACAAATATTAGTACCTCAATTATGTATAGCGAAGGCAATGCAAGTATATTTAATTTTCTAAAAAGAGGTCTGCATGATTCCAGTTGTCCTACTCTGCAAATACTTCTGATGTATTTTTTTTTGCAAAATGAAAGCACGGTTTGTGTTTGTTGCATTTCCCCACAAGACCAGCCCATACCTGAGTATAGAACCTACATATGCGTGACATGCCTTTTGATTAGCTAATTGCGTAAGACGATAAAGAGCATAAATGAATCTGTTTATCCTCTGACACACCATACCAACATGAAGTTGCCAGGTTAGTTTTGAGTCTACCACATTGCCAAGAAAAGTAGCAGATGTAGCTTCCACAATAGGCTCACCGCGATGGTGGATGGACAATGGTAAAGTAATAACAGTTTCTATTACTAAATTCTACACAATACATTTTGTCTTCGCAACATTATTATTTAAATTATTAATCTCTAACCAGTTTGCTATTTTATCTAGCTGTGTATTATTCGGGTCTCATTTTCATAATTAATGTTAATCTTTTTGTGTATAGTCACAGATATGTCATCATAAGTCCAATTCTTTTTAACTATAAATAAAACTATAATTAACTTTTATATCTCTTTATCGAGAAGAGTCAAGGTGATTAGGATAAATATGTAAATTGAATCGTAATAAATTTATACAAATCCGAACATAACAAAAAAGATTACATTGTTTGATAAACCACATTTAACGTAGCTTACAATTTTAAGTTTCAATTTGCATCTGTAGCAGGGAGGCACGGTAGGTAGAGTAAGTATTGTATGGTATGGTATGGTATGGTATGGTTGAATCTCCGTGTAATTGTCGCACTGTCGGCTCTACGTCACATACGCGAATGAACATTTTAATTGAACATTTCCAGCGGTGGCGAAGGATACGCAGTTTAAATTAAAATAAGACAACGGCTTTCATTTGAGACGCGCCGCCCGTGAGTGAGTAGCCGTGTTAAGACACCGCCCGAGGGGGGGATACTTTATTGTTTTTGTCTAAACGAGTGCTTAGTAATTAAGGGGATTAATTTTAGTAATTATTAATTATTAAGCTTAGTGGTGTGTCGTAAAAGATGAGTTCATGTTTATGTATTATTAATCTTAATTTTATTCCAGTTACTTTTGGTACTATAAACGTTTAGTATTTGTTCGAAATGAATGACTTCAATTACTAAAAAGATGTAATAATGACTCTTTTATAAACTTGTTTAAAAATAAAGCAAATGCTGTAATTATAAACTTTACCGGTAACGAGATAACTTTACAGAGGACTATTTTTTTTTCTAAGAAAATATAGACGCGTTTTCGCGAAATCGATACGCACCTTTGCTCCGGCTGTTAACGTGAAGAATCATGTGACGGCAAGCATCTGTACATCTCCTCTGCGCTATCTCACGTCACATCTGTACCCAGGTCTTATCGCAACTGCGATTGCAAAGTGCCATTGCCATGGCGACATCGGCTAAAGCTTGTCTAATGTTTATTGAATTATTCCTCTCAGTGTATTATTTACAATCATTTGGTTTAACCTTCCGATTTGATGTCGCCCGATACTAAGCCTGGCAATGTACTCCCCCCACCATGAAGTGGAAGTGAAGTCCAGGCGCGAGGATAACTGGTGCAGCGTAAGAGACGCAGCATCAGTCACCCTCACTCTGCCGCCCACAAAGTGCTTTTCACGCCTCGCCTGAAGTACCCTACTTATGTCATTGTATACTAACTATTCGATTCGATATTTTCATGGTCACAGGTTACATTGACGACCTCCGTGATCGAGTTGTTAGCACACCTGGTTCTGGCATCATAATGTCAATTAAGTTGGATAGAATTCAGATAATCTACTAGAAAAACCAACATTATAATCTTTCCGTATCCTAATTACAAGGAAGTTATATTTGAATAAATTAAGACTCTTACAGCCTTAGAGTATGTACCTACTTCTAGTAGCAACAGGAACGTTACATAAGATCATAATAAATTTTACGAAAAAAATATCGAAAGAACTTTACATAAGGTATGTAGGTTTAATTGTTTGTCTCTAATGACATATAGCTTTCTGCAGGATGGTGTTAGGGGCTAGCACGCGTGACACACTGGGCCGTAATTCAGTGCGCGCCTCCCATAACTCAGGGTGTTTTGGCGACGCGAGTGCGAGCACTTTGCGCACTTGAGTTACGCCGCTAAAGTTACATTTACATCGCGGGCTCGCGAGTGCCACGCACTTTTTCTTACAATAAGTTTACACTATTCAGGTAATTTTAGCAAGTGTTTCAAAAATTCTTTAAGAAGAAACACTGCGTCGAGATGGCATGCAAAATTCTCATACAAAACACTGAAAAACGACGTTTCGTAGTCCCCTGTTTCCTCCTTTAGAACTGGACTAATTTTTATTAGTTTTTCAGCATCGGTTAAAGAAAGAGATTCTCCATGGCTGTATGTTTGATTTTTTTGCATTCAATCATTTATTTATTAACCAGGTGCCTTGAAAATTTAGCAAAATTACTCCGTTTTAAGGCGTCTTCAGAAATATTAAGAGGCTGGCTAAAAAAAAAATCAAACATACAGACATAGAACATCTCTTTCTTTAACCGATGTTGAAAGAGTACCTAATAAAAATTGGTCTAGTTCTGAAAGAGGAAACAGGGGACTACGAAACGTCGTTTTTCTGTGTTTTGTATAAGAATTTTGCATGCCACTTCGACGTGGTGTTTCCTCTTAAGCGTTTGCCAGGAAAATTGTAGTACTTAGAACATTAGTACCTACGTTCTTTTCTTTACTTTACCTTCGAGTCGGTGAACCAGCGTAGTAAGGAAGTAGTCACTTTATAAAATTTTATCATGATTGTAGGGAAAGGTTACTAGCAAGAAAGTTGCTGGCCAAAGAATAAAAGAAATCTTAATATAAAATGAATAGACTGTATGAAAGATAATATAGCAAAGAACGGAGAAAGCGTTGAAATTACGGCTGATTGAAGAGAAGGGAAGACCTTGCGCCGACCCTAAACAATGGCAACAGGGCGTGCGAGTGATGCCTGCATATGGTCCGTCCATCGGTTAATCCCTGCTATAATTAACAGGCCTAAGCCATCACGCGGCGGCGTGCTTGTTTGCTGTCCGCACACCGATACACAATGGTGGATCCAGCTGCGCCGCCGCCGCTTGCAGAGGCACACTGTTCCATTTTGATTTTAGCCAGATATAGGAACAAAATTTCGTATTTATTTCTTTTATATTTTTTTAGATGATAGATACTACAGCAAACAACTTTATGAAAAAGTTAGTTTTTTATATTGTTAAAATAAAACACGAATCACGTATTTTTTTATTAACTTAGAAGCAAAAATCTATATTAATTTAAAAAAAACGTATTTAATAAGTGTTGTTTGCAGTACTCTATATTGTATCCTGTATATCGAATATTCATATCGAAATTCTGACTTTGATTCCATTTCCACCTATTATCAAAATGTACCACAGTGTAACGGCCACCCGCGGCGCGTCTGCTTGCGGTCGGCGGCGGCTTGGCGGTTGCTAACACACACATCACATTAGTAACCACATATTATTCGCCCGCTAATTGTGACAACACATGCTCAATTTATAGGTTATATATTTATAGGTTAACTAGCTTTAGCCCGCGGCCTCGCGCTCGTTAATTGTTCGTGACAAAAAGTAGGCTAAAACTGTTTTCAGGGCTCCATGTTTCTCTATACTTACCAAAATTTATGAAAATGGGTTTAGCAGCATATGCATGAAAGCGTTATAAGCAAACAAACTTACTTTCATCTTTATAATTTTAATTAGGATGTTTACCAAATAGTAATCATTGAACTTTGGTATAAGTGTATCTTATGCAGGTACCATTTCATTTTAATTGTCAGCCATTGGAGCAAGGAACTTTATGGTTGTGAAATAGAAAAGTATTCTAAGGATTAACGCCGTCCACCAACACCTCGAGACGGCGCGGCCTGCATTGCTTTTTCTAATGGAGACTCAAATTCATCACCCTGCTGACATGTCTTACATAAGGTACCCCGGCTATCAGCATGAGGAGCAATTCCTTGCGAAAGCCGGAGTGTGTTTGTACGTGAAGGCTGACATTTGTTGTCGTCGTCTGCACTCTTTGGAAGACTCCTCCTTTCCCATCCTTTGGGTGCGCATTGAATTTGGCTCCCGTTGCCGTGTCTTTGCGTGCCTATATCGGTCCCTCACAGGAGATGATAACACAAGCAGCCTTTTTGACCACCTCGGCCGAGTGACTGATGTCACGCAGGAGCATTCCCAAACGACGAGGTGTTGGTTTTGGGGGACTTCAGCGCCCACCATGAAACATGGTTTAGCTCCTTCAAAACTGATCACGCTGGTAGAGTCGCTCATGCTTTCGCTCTGACGCAAGACCAGACACAACTGGTAGACCAGCCCACCAGGATGCCAGATATCGTAGGTCACGCGCCCTCCTTGTTGGACTTACTGCTGACGAGTCGCCCTGCAGGGTATAGATCGTCGGTGCTTGCACCTCTAGGCTTGTCAGAAAACTGCTTTGTTTATGTGATTCGTCATAGTGACTACATCCTGCCTCATGGTAAGAAGTTGAGGCAGTCCAAAATACCGAGAGCGCTCCTCACCGCGAAACAAGCACGGTGACAAGCGCACCCATTCATGACGGCCTGCATAAATGCCGTTTCACGCCCCGCCTAAAATACCCCCCTAAAAGACCCCCTTAAAAGACCCCGCTTGATAATTGTCATAGCACCGCATAGCATTGATAGAGGTCAAAAACTATGTGATATGGTTAACAAGACGAGCTTACAAAATAATAATCCAACTGAAATTGGAATGTGGTATAGATTACTTACAACAACTTACGTCGCTGTGGGTGCCATAAATCAGTATTGTTTAATGACATACAACATTTTACGTTGTTGAAATGAAACAAAAATTATAGTAAGTAATACTTACAACATTTTACGTCGGTATTCATTACTTAAAACTATATTGTATTATGACATTCCACAGTTTAAAAATTACCAAGTAAAAAAAAATCATTCGTAAGTAATACAGACTACATTTTACGTCGGAATTTACTAATCCAAACTATGTTGTATTTTTTTTATAAACGTAGGAGGCAAACGAGCAGGCGGGTCACCAGATGGAGAGTAATCACCGCCGCCCATGGACACCCGTAAAATCAGAAGAATTTCAGACGCGTTGTCGGCCTTTAAGGGAGGAATAGGTTTAAGGAAGGAATTGGAATTGCGAAGAGGGTGGGAGGGAGGGGCCTCCAGAACCCTCACAGGTCGGACGAAACATAACAGCACCAAGTGCCATTATTTCACGGCGAATATTCGTGAGAGGGTGGTATTACGCCGGGCGAGCCAGCCCAATGCGTGCTGCAACGCAGCGTGGCTCTACCACTTAGTCAGTGTCACTCATTTAGCACCACCCTCAGGGGTCACGTGTAGGGTTTCAAGGGTAAACCTACGGACGCAAGTAACTTTAACCCCACACTTTAATACTGTAGTTCGAGGCAAGAAATTTCGTGAAAAAGGCACAGTAATACCTAGACCGTCATCCATCAAGGTGATGTGGATGGAATGACAGTCGATTGCGTGTAGTGCGGTAAAGGAAATCAGCGGCAGGGATCAAGCCAAACAATTCCTCAGAACACTCCCCATGATATATGCGGTGCAATATACAGAGAGACGTAATATATCTCCGAAGAGTCAGTGGATTGAGCCGACCTGTAAAACAATGCCACGTCGTTGACAATTCGAGCAGCTCTGCGTTGATTGCGGTCCAATGGAAGGAGTTGGTACTGGGGTGCACCAGCCCAAAGATGAGAGCAGTATTCCATACTGTGCTTTGTACAGTTGTAAGCGGTGGGCCGGCGTGAAATACTGACCCGCTCTATTATGCACCTCGAGCTTTTTCGAAGCTAATTAAGCTTTACCTTCCAAGTGACCCCGAAACTGAACGCCACTCGAAATATCGACGCCAAGGATTCCAATAGTCGGGTTGTTGGTACCAAGAAGAGCTCCCTGAAAGGTCAGTGGTACGACGAAGGGATGTTTTTTCGCAGTAAATGCGCAAACTTGGGTTTTGGAAGGGTTAAAGTGGACTAGGTTACGTCGGCTCTAATTCGAGAAATGAGTTAGTATGTTCTTGGTGTCAGTCACAAGTTTATTCCGGTTCTCGATGACGCTTTCCCAAAAAATATCAGCTCGTCCGGTATAGAGCGTATCTCTAGTATTATCGTCCTCATACCAATGAATGCTGTTGTTATGCAACATGTCATTGATTTGCAACATGTGATTGAAAAGAAACAGAGTAGGAGACAACACACACCCCTGCAGGACTCCAGCATTCACGGGCTTCATCTCAGAGCATAAACCGTCGACTACGACTCTGATGCTACGCCCAGAAAGAAAGCTGGCGACCCACGAACACAATTTCTCAGAAAGCCCGTATAATGGAAGTTTAGAGAGAAGAGCCCTGTGCCATACCCTGTCAAAGGCTTTCGCTACGTCCAAGCTAACTGCCAGTGCCTCCCCTTTACTCTCGACTGCCTCCACCCGCCCATCGATTGGTGAGTAAGGTACACTAAAAGATCACCAGCCGAACGACCACGACGAAAACATACCGGCGATCACTTAGTAGCTGATTCTCTTCTAGGTACCTCTAGTGCTGGCGGTTTGTAATGGATTCCATTACTTTAGAGAGCAAAGAGGTGATGGCTATTTATTGTTCCCATCTATGCGACGGCTCCGTTAAATACCTCCTCGATGACTGCAAAGGCGAGCGGTACGCATTATGGGAGATGCTGAGGTTACAGCCTCTCTTGAGGACCTCCAGCTGCGTAGAGACATTGCTTCTCTAATTGTCTTCTACTGGAATTACTACGGAGAGTGTTTTAAAGAACTTTTTGTTCTAATCCCGCCCTCTCCTTTCCCCTCCCGGACTACACATCCTGGTCTTAGGAACCACCATCATACTGTACAGACTATCAGTACTCGTACCGAAAAATTTGGCAAGTCGTTCCTTTGTAAGACCATTCGGCTTTGGAATTCTTTGCCGGCGCATGTGTTTTCCAGTTGGTATAGTACCGGGTCTTTTAAGCGGAGCGTGAAACGGCATTTAAGCAGGCCGTCATGATCGTGTTAGGTCCCGTTAAAATAGTACATAAGTTTTATGTTTAGTACTTAGCTTTATAACATTAATACATGCCTAGACCGCCTTCGACTTCGTCCGCGTAAACGATTTAACCCCTTATAAACTTTGAATTAGAGAAACCACAAAAAAAATCTTTAGACAAATAGGTGCGCCCGTCCTGACGTGCATACACACATTCGGTAAATGATTTTTATTTATATTATTTGGGTACGTAACTTAAATAATCAAAACCAGAATAAATAACATTTATAAACTCAAGTAACTTTTTTCATAATAAGAGTTTTCTAATGTTTATGGGTGGTATAAAAAGAAAAATAATGTTAAGGTTAAAGCAGTCTAAACGGTTACGCGCAAACTTCTGGCGCGAATAAGTTACAAGTTATTAGACAATTCTGGAAATCTTTGGGCTATAGTACGCCCTAAGAATCTTAAACAGCACTGGAGAATCAACATTTGGTTAAAATGGGCAACACACTGTTGTTGCGAACTAAGGAGGTATCTATCAACATCAAGAACATCGCAGTGGTATTTATATAGACTTATAGAAATAATAAAAATAAAATAATACCAGTATTGCTTTCCTAACTAAAAGAAAATATAAAATTGACAGCAGAAATTGACAATAATAATTTTTTGCCATTGTAGTAACGCGTTCTTACTCCAAATAGGTATCAGGTTTGATTTCCGACGGAAGTACATATTGTGATCGGTTTGATTGGTGTACAAACATCTCATCTAAGTTTGTCCCCATGACTGCCATTTCGGTCACATTGTTGAATTTAAAGTTCGCCGCAGGTTGAGGAGTAAAGTGCGTTTTTATCTGTGACCTCACCTCGACGGTGAGGTACTATCAGATAAAATGAAGGAGTGCTGTCCCGCTTTAAAATAAAAAGGTAATCCATACGGATTAAGGAACTCGCAGATACCTGCGAGTTCACTGTGAGCACAAATTTACTGGCTACGCTAAGGGGTTTTGCTTCGCACTCGTAGGGCCGCTACTCATCAGACCAGACCTGCTGGTCCGATGCCAGTAAGTGGGTGTGAATAATAGTAATCTTCCATTGTGCGTTGCCAAGGCTTGTACTCTTCTATTTATAATCTACGTAAACGATTTAACGAAAGCAGTAAAGCAGCCGATGACTCTGTTTGCGGATGACAGTATTGCTGTAATTGAATGCAAACATTTAAATTGTTATGAAAATTATATAAATTATACGTTAGGGTCTGTAATCACTTGGTTAGAGAGGGATAGTTTAAGATTAAAT
This sequence comes from Scoparia ambigualis, assembly GCA_963921215.1. Lineage (NCBI taxonomy): Eukaryota > Metazoa > Arthropoda > Insecta > Lepidoptera > Crambidae > Scoparia > Scoparia ambigualis. The sequence continues at coordinate 745,841 of OY992511.1, forward strand.
ATATATAAAACGAAATTAATGCAGTTTAGTCAAAAATTGTCTAAGATTAGCAATATGGCTAGACAACATGACAACAAATTAGTATGTGAAACTGTTACTACAACTCTTCTTGGTCTTTCAAAAAGAAAAGAGAAACTTTTATAAAAGTAAGTTGTACTTCACATGCACTTTATTAACTGGCCCCCTGGCCCCTGTCATAAATTCAGAAGCACTGTTAAATGCATATCAGGGTATGGTTGTTTCAATCCTAAGATATGGTATAATCTTTTAAGGAAAATCTGTTGTTAAGAAAACTACCTTGAAGGCTCAAAAGCGATGTATACGTGCAATGTTTGGTCTCAAGCTGATAGAGAACTGCCAACCTTGTTTTAAAACATACAAGTTCTTAACTTTACCATCGCTTTACTTATTTTAGGTAGCCGTCTTTGTAAAAACGAATCCGGATTTCTTTAAGGAAGTGACAATAATTATGTCAGTCATCGTATCCGTTCCAACAATTTTAAACTTTGTGTCTGCAGAGCTAACACTGCACAGTATTTTCGGCATGGGCCCAATCATATATAAGATAACTGTTAGAAACCGCAAGAAACTTCAAGGGCTGGTCAGTTCAAGTGTTTTAAACATGGCAAAAATGAAAAAAAAGATTTTTTTTCATTTTTAATTAAATAATTCATTTTGTGAATTTTGATTGAATAGTCCTTGAGTATATCATTTATTTAAAAGCAATAAAATAAGAAAAATAAAACGAAAACAATAAAAAAAACAATTATTTACAACGCCTGGGCATCGGCCGGACGCCGTTGACCCGTTAACGTAGGTACTGACGCGGATGGGTCAACAGACGGCCTGCCATTGACCCGTCAACGTAGATACTGACGCGGACGGGTGTCAAGTCAACCCCTTGCCCACGCGATGTAAATAATCGTTATTATTAGTTATTTTCATTTTATTTTTCTTATAATATTGCTATTGAATATGACATGATATTGAAAAAAACACGAATTCCATTTTGTCATTTTTGTCATGTTTAAAACAATTGACCTGACCAGCCCTTGAAGTTTCTTGCGGTTTCTAGCAATCACCTTATATAATATGTTACTAAGTGACATAAAGGATCTTCTACACATTCATATAAAAAGAAATTGAATGGTTTTTAGTGGATAAATGTTACTACCTATCACCTTAACGAATTTCTGACCAACAAGTGATTTGTAAATCTACGGGTATTATATTTTATTATTGTAATTATTGATATAAGTAATTATGAAATTATTTTATTTGGTATTAATTTTATGGTTATAATTATTTGACAATGTATTGCTTATTAACATTTTAATACCTATTTTAAAGTCAGTGGTCTTAATAATGTGTTTTTTTTCTTTTTAATAAGTATTTTAATTTAATTTATTTATATGTTGGTTTTTTTGTAATTTAATTTTTATTTAATTAATTAATTGATTTAATTTGATGTATTTTAATTTTAGTGCAGGCCGCTACTCGAGACATGCCGCACTTAACGATATCATACGCCGGTCCCTTGCCACCCTCAACTTGCCAAGTCTACTTGAGCCGACTGATATTGCAAGAGACGATGGCAAGAGACCGGACGCTATGAGTTTGATTCCATGGAACATAGGCCGGGTGCTGGTGTGGGATTCAACCTGTTCAGACACGCTGGCCCTTTCCCATCTACATGGAACCAACAATAGAGCTGGTGCGGCTTGTGAAGCGGCTGAAAAAGCTAAAGCATGAAAATACAGGGGTCTAGGCTCCGAATATGATTTTGTCCCATTCGGTGTCGTGACCCTTGGTCCGTGGGGTCCTAGCGCTATAAGGCTTTTTAAGGAAATAGCAAAAAGGGTAGTCGACGTCCCAGGAGACCGAAGAGCTGGCAGCTACCTCGGACAAATAATTAGTCTAGCTATTCAAAGGAGGAACGCTGCTGGTATCTTCGGAACCTTGCCTAAAGGGACTCCTTTTAATAATATATTTTAGTTATTATATTAAACTTTTTAAGGTTTTTAGTTTTAGGTTCATTGTTTTAGTATATATTTTATTTGTTTTTATACAATATAATTTGTATGTGTGTGAATATTATCATTGTTTTATTAGAATAAAAGATAAAAAAAATAACATGTTAGAACATAAATAGTTATTAACAACTGCACCACGTGTATAATCATGTTTTAAACATATAAATATATCTTTATCTTTTCTTTATGTATCTGTTGTGAATTTATGAAAACAGATCGGTCGGGTTGACAGCGAAAACACGTGGTCCAATCCCCATAGCTCCGGTAGAGCAGTGACGCGAACCGATGCCAACACAGGCTCAGCTTTCCGGATGGCTTAACATAATAATACGAGAATTGATAAATTAAAAGTGCATAATATTCTTTATAAAAAATGCTTTACCGATTTCCTACTAGATAACGAAACGTTGAAAAAAATTGTCTGTGGACCGATCTAGCTATCCTTTGAACAGCTCGATCCAGCTAAAATGCAAATGCGAAAGCAAACAGAGATGTGCTTCGCTTTAAAAGCTTTGATACACGTTAAAATTCAGGTCGACCTGCATTATTTGAACTGCTTATTGGAAACATCATATTGTATGGCAAAATTTACAGTTAGAATGGGAAAAACAAGGTTCGCAAACGATCAACATACATTCCAGCTTAAATCAGTCAAAAAGATCACTGACATTTCGGAGACATTTTTACAAAACAGTTAGTCGTCTGGTCGCCCGTGTAACATTTAGCTGAAATTAATCCTTTGTGAATATAAAATAAGCAGAAAACTAATTAAATTAAGCCTTTTCGTTTTAGCGATTACATTTGAATAATATAATGGACATTATAATTGTGTTCAACGAAGAGCTTCGACTCTTGGCGAAAGCAATACTACTAAGAATAATGACTTAGTAATTTATAATTTATAGACTTAGGATAATTTAGCATGTAAATTCCAAAAACATTATAAGATATTAGGTGTCATACTCGAGATACTGACATTTATAAAGAAAAACTTAATTTTTTTTACAGAAAAACGTGAACAGTGTAATTTTTATACAAGATATCCCAATCAGTTAGTTGTACCTGTTTCTCCAAGAAATTGTTACAGTATGGGTATTAGATTATACAATTTACTTTCCAACGATATCAGAAATATGCCTTTAATCTCTTTAAAAAGACTGTTTTTAGAATCCTTGTGAAAAATTGTTTTTATGACATAAATTTATTAACTTTTGTCGGAAAGGAAATCTAAAATAAAAAGAATGACATCTAAATAAAATTGGTAATCAAAATATGACTTATTGTTGACTTCTCAATATTTCTCTGTGACGATGGCTTTGGTCCTGAATAAATAATAATGTTTTAAATCTTAATTTTATTATATAATTTTATAAATTGTTAATGACACAATAACATCTAATCTTAGTAAATATTGTAATTATTTATTTTAGTAAATTTAGAATTATAAATAGGTACTTATTTAATAATTAATTTCAAAAGCATGACGACAAAATATTTGCATATCGACAGATCGATAAAACATGTATGTTGCTATTCTCCAATAATTACATCCTTGTTACCAGTGCTTGTTACCATGTTTTATGCAAATAAAGATTTTATGATTATGATTTATGTAGTCTCACAGCTGCTTTAATATACTTTTTTAAATAAATATAAAATATAGATAAACTTTAAAATAATAACTTAAATATTGTGTATGTGTGAGTGTGTTGTGTAGGCGACTAACGGACTAAAGACTGCACATACATCCAACAGCATAGAGCAGCGATGGGCTGACCACCTGTCACGCTGAGCATATAATATGTGCAGTCACTATTTGGTGATAAGTGGACTATGGTAGAAGACTGCTTTTGCTGTCTTCATTGCCTAGTGTCTGACTAACACTTCGGGGATAATAGTCGTGATTGTAATATGTATGTAATACTCTGTCAAGAAAGTACCGGGAAAAGATCAATAATACACTAAATGTTAGTTATTCATCCAAATTTATTTTATCGCCTTCAAAGTATGCTACTTTAGAAACGATACACTTACGCCAACGAATAATCCAATTATCAAAACATTTTTTAATTGCTTTTTCCGGAATTGAGTTCAGTTCTCGCTACGAATTCTCCTTTATGTCTTCTACCGAATGAAAACGGGTGCCACGAAGTGGTAATTTGAGTTTAGGAAAAATAAAGAAGTCAGCTGGAGCCATATCTGGTGAATAAGGTGGTTGCTTGATGGTATTTGTTGAGTTTCGGTCAAAAATTCGTTCACAATGATGGCCTTGTGCGAAGGCGCATTATCGTGGTGCAAAATCCAAGAATTTTCTTTCCAGAAATTTGGCCTTTTTCGTCAAATTTGCTTTCTTAAACGCCGCACAACGCTCAAATAATATTCCGTTAATATTTACCGTTTGACCTACCGGCTAGCATTCCGAGTGCATAACATCGCGATAGTCAAAGAAAACAGTCAACATGACTTTGACTTTTGATCGACCTAAGCGTGGTTTTTTCGGTTTCGGTTCAGTCGGAAGGCTAGTAAGTCTAAGGCTCGGCTAAGTCGAGACTAACTTAAAACTGCTAAACACAGTCATGTGTTTAATCTAAAAAACAGATGCAACTCAAACTTTGCGCCAAAATGGATAACAGTTGTGCCAATCTAACTACAAAAAAAAACAAAAAATTTAATTTGGAATCATAAACAAATCATCCGTTCCCTAAACTTGTTTGACCTAATGTATGTTAAATATTGTGATATCTCAGCAAATTACGTTTTTATATGAAACTAGCGGCCGCTCGCGGTTTCACCCGCGTGGTTCTCGTTCCCGTGGGAATATCGAAATAGAAAGTATCATATGTGTTAATCCAGGTTATAAACTATTTGTATGCCGAATTTCATCCAAATCCATTCAGTAGTTTTTACGTGAAAGAGTAACAAACATCCATCCATACTTACAAACTTTTGCATTTATAATATTAGTAGGATAGATGACTTAGGCTTACAATTTGTTGTTAAACAAAAAATATCAGAATTTCTATTTTCTTTCTGGAACTTAGCACAGAGTGATAATGTAATTTGCCGAAACGTCTATGATTCGAGATAAATAAAGTGTGGAGAGGCATAAGCGGCTTACGGCGGTCGGCCGGCTGCCCTTATTTACGGGCGCGTCGCCAAGCCGCGGGACTCCGGGACTCCGGAACTCCGGGGTTCGGGATCCCGGGGCTGCGGGGCTGATACCTGCACCGCAATAAACAATTGCAAGGAACCATTAAAGCTGGATAGGTACCAAAAAAGTTGGTAGCTTTTATTGTAAGTTGCTTTTGATTTAGAAGGTTTTTGAGCAATAAAACAAGGCTGTAGTAGGAGTTTGAAAAGAAAATGGAATTTTTGTAAACTTTCGTAGTATCTAGCTACATTCTGCTGACCTTATTTTTAAATGGAAATCTATAGTAAGTAGATCTATTATAATAAAGTCTTTATTGTAAGTAAGAAAGTACATAATATTTTTCACTTTCTAGAAACTTAACAATCTATGTAAAACAAATCAATGATATCAAAAACAGAATCTTAAGCATTCCTAAAGGTAATTTGTATACATTTTTTTTTTTATAGCAGAAGAAGGCAAACGAGCAAGCGGGTCACCTGATGGAAAGCAATCACCGCCGCCCATGGACACCCGCAAAACCAGAGGAATCGCAGGCGCGCCGCCGGCCTTTAACTAAGGAATAGGCTCGTTTCTTGAAGATCCCTAAGTCGTAACGGTCCGGAAATACCGCCGCCGAGAGCTGGTTCCACAACACTGTAGTTTGAGGCAAGAAATTTCTTGAAAATCGCACAGTAGTAGACCGCCATCCATCAAGGTGATGTGGATGGAATGACAGTCGATTGCGTGTAGTGCGGTAAAGGAAATCAGCGGCAGGGCTCAAGCCGAACAATTCCTCAGAACTCTCCCCATGATATATACGGTACAATATACAGAGAGACGCAACGTCTCTCCGAAGAGCCAGTGGATCAAGCCGACCTGAAATAACCACGTCGCCGACAATTCGAGCAGCTCTGCGTTGAATGCGGTCAAATGGAAGGAGTTGGTATTGGGGTGCTCCAGCCCAGAGATGGGAGCAGTATTCCATATGCGGCCTGACCTGTGCTTTATACAGTTGTAAACGGTAGGCCGGCGTGAAATACTGACCCGCTCTATTAAGCACACCCAGCTTTTTCGAAGCTAATTTAGCTTTACCTTCCAAATGACCACGAAACTGAACGTCACTCGAAATATCGACGCCAAGGATTCCAATAATCGGATTGGTATCAAGGGGAGCTCCCTCAAAGTTCAGAGGTACGACGAAGGGATGTTTTTTCGCGGTAAATGCGCAAACTTGTGTTTTGGAAGGGTTAAAGCGGACTAGGTTATGTCGGCCCCAATCCGAGGCATGACTTAACATGTTCTCGGTGTCAGTCACAAGTTTATTCCGGCTCTCGATGACGCTTTCCAGAGACATCTTAGTTCGCCCGGTGTAGAGCGTATCCCCAGTACTGTCGTCTGCATAGCAATGAATGCTGTTGTTATGGAGCATGTCATTGATATGCAGAAGAAACAGAGTAGGGGACAACACACACCCCTGCGGGACTCCAGCATTCACGGGCTTCATGTCGGAGCACGAACCGTCGACTGCGACTCTGATGCTACGCCCAGTAAGAAAGCTGGCAACCCATGAACACAATTTCTCAGGAAGCCCGTATGATGGAAGTTTAGAGAGAAGAGCCCTGTGCCATACCCTGTCAAAAGCTTTCGCTACGTCCAAGCTAACTGCCAGTACCTCCCCCTTACTCTCGACTGCCTCCGCCCATCGGTGAGTAAGGTACACTAAAAGATCACCAGCCGATCGACCGCGACGAAAACCATACTGGCGATCACTAAGTAGCTGGTTCTCTTCTAGGTACCTTAAGAGCTGGCGGTTTATAATGGACTCCATTACTTTGGAGAGTAAAGAGGTAATAGCTATTGGCCTGTAGTTGGACGGATCTGAGCGATCGACTTTTTTTGGAATCGGGTGGACAAGGGCTGTCTGTCTTCCAAGAGCTCGGGACGACGCCAGTGGTGAAAGAGAGCTGGAAAAGGCGCGTTAGAACTGGTGCCAATTCAGGAGCACACGTCCGAAGCACAATGGGTGGAACTGCATCAGGCCCACTCGCCTAATGGATATCAAGGGAAAAAAGAGCCTTACGAACTGACCTTTGCAGGAACTGAACGTTTGGCATTGTACAAGCGCAATGCGGTATGGTTGGTGGAGAGTTTTCCCCATCGTCCAAGGTCGAGTTTGATGCGAAAAGAGAGCCCAAGAGATCGGCTTTCTCCTTTGCAGTATAGGCCAGGCAGTCATCGGTCTTGTGCAATGGTGGTAGGGACGGCTGACAAAAATTCCCTAAGATAGCTTTGGCGAGAGACCAGAACGCACGCGTCCCCGAAGGAAGACGCAATAGCCTCTCGCCAATTCTACCTATGAATGATGACTTCGCCTTGGCAATGTCCTTCTTAAAGGATCTGGCGGCAAAGTTGTACTTCTTTCTGAGCGCACTGGTGTTTGGATCCTTTGATGACACCGCATTAGCCCAGGCTTGGTAATGTTGTCGCTTTTGGCGAGACGCCATTTTGCAGGAACGACCAAACCATGGTTGAGACTTGCCGCCAATGGAAACCACAGAGTTTGGAATGAAAAGTTCCATTCCCTGCAGTATCACATCAACGACAGAGTCAGCGGCGACATCAGGATCATCCAGCGAGAAGCAAACTCGCCACCACGGGTAGGACGCAAAGAAGCTTCGCATCCCATCCCAGTCCGCTGACCTATAATGCCAGACTCGACGGCTAGCCGCTGATTGCGGTTTTGAAGTTTCTGTGAGAGGCATAGTGCTGCGAATCAGACAGTGGTCTGATGAGCCTAGTGGTGCATCAACAGAAACTTGATAGCCGTCTGGGTGCGAGGTCAGCAGAAGGTCCAATAAAGAAGGTGCATGGCCCTCCACATCTGGAACCCGTGTTGGCTCGGTTACCAATTGGGACAGACTGTAGGCCAAAGCGAAGTCATGAACGGCTCTACCCGCGTGGTCAGTTGTGCGTGAACCAAGCCATTCGACGTGGTGGGCATTGAAGTCTCCCAATACCACAATCTCGGCCGAGGGGATCCGTTGGAGAAGGGAGTCTGTCGCTGTTTGGACGGTCTCGATAAGTTGGTCAGTTCCGATGTTACCGCTGTGGGACCTATACAGGCACGCGTAGACGCGAGGATGACGTCCGCAGTCAACGTGCAGCCATAAGATGGAAAGGCCCCTATCTTCAAGATTGCCAAGGCGACGAACGCACATATCCTCCCTGACATAGGCACAAACACCGGCTCGTGGCACAAATGCATGTTCCAGGTTGTATCCCGGGTAGCGCAAGTACGAGATGTCAGGAGGGGGGGATATCTGCGTCTCAGTGAGGAAGAGCAAGGCCGGTTTCGCCGTCTCGAGGTGGTAATGGACGGCGCTCAAGTTAGAGTGGATTCCCCTGATATTGCAGAAGTCCACGCGAAGCGAAGGAGGGGTGCCAATTGTCTTGCCTTTCTCCTGCCTGCAGCATGCCTTGGCACGAGCGGACTTTTGCCCTCCCCAGAATACGTAGGGCAGCCTGAGCGAGAACGCTCAGGGGGGGATTCTCCGACACCGGATGTATCGGTACCCCCCTGGGGTAAATCTAGATTAAAGTTCGCTGCCGTATCAATTGTGAGGGGGGGGAGGGGTCTCCGGAACCCTCACTCGCCGGACGAAACACAACAGCACAGAGTGCCATTGTTTCACGCCGAAAATTCGTGAGGGGGTGGTATTACGCCGGGCGAGCCGACCTAATGCGTGCTGCAATGCAGCGTGGCTCTACCACTCAGTTGGTGTCACTCATTTAGCACCACCCAGGGGTCACGTGTAGGGTCTTAAGGGTAAACCTACGGACGCGAGCAACTTAACCCCCAATACATGTGTTAGAGCCGTAAGATTTTCAGTATTTACAGTATTTTCAAACAGTTTAGAGTGTTTGCAGCCACGACACAACGCTGATTGTCAGCTGGTCCTAGAGACAGAGGTCAACACACAGTACATACATAAAAACAATGAAAACGCTCAACAATATACAAGAATGTAGGAGACAGGTTTTGATTTAAAAATGGTGGCGTAGGCTTTGTCAACAAAGTTGTTCGTCCCGTCGGTCGGCGATGATTGCCGCGCGGCGGGCGGGGGGCGGGGGGCGGGCGGCGGCGGTGACGGATATATGGTCGTCAGGTACAGCTCCATAAATGTTATTTGGTACAGTTATTTTGTTCAGTTAAACAAAATAACTGTACATGCCTGTGCCGTTATGATTTGATCGATAACTACATATACAAAAAATGTTTTCAATTTTGATACAAAAACTGAGCATAAGAACGTCAAATAAGTACATTAAATAACCTAAAATTCACATTATAATACGTGAGAATAATCGATTGCTAAAGTTAACGCGAACAATATTGAAATTTTATTAATGTTTGAAACGTCGGGTTCGGGATACATCAATTAATAATAATGTAAGTAGATTAATCTGTAACAGTGTTTAATTTGACATTATTCATAATTTCTACTAAAAAGTGAGTACCTACCTAGGTAGAATTGTGCAATTATAGAAAATATGTGTTTATTACGTAGTAAGTACTTTACATTGCAGGACACTGCTGCCCAGCGATAGTATATGTAAAAGTATACCTGCCCTGCACCAATTACTTCTCCGGTCTTATTTTGCTAAAGACCTTTTAAAATACCAAAGCAAATTCCAATAATTGTAATCATATTTTAATTAGAATGTGAACAAAACCTCTGTGAATGTTTCTAAAGACATTTATTTTCGTCCCTCATATTAATACCCACGACAATATTACTGGAAATTAAATTACTTTCGTCAAAGATTTTTCATTTTATAACTTTCAACCAAAGCATTTGTACGAAACATGAACAGCATGAGGTTTTGGTATGATTAATGTTAACAGTTATTACCTTCGTGAGTCAAATGTTTCATGATTTATTAATTTGTGAAATTCCAGAGACATGGGTTTCGCAATAAGGAATAATAATAAAATTTTAGTTAAAGATTCTTAACATACCTAATACATGACATTTTACAAATTGAAAAAGACAGTGTCGAAAAAATTTCCAGCAGCAGGATTTGAACCCGCACCCTTCTGGCAATCCGGATCCGAGTAAGTCTTGTCTTTTTCAATTTGTAATTTGTTCGCAACAAAATTTGCGTAAAATTATATAAACATTATCATCATACGACATTTTTCTTCACACTGAGCTCAGCTCGAAGCCACCTCGAGTTTGCTTCTTTTCTTGAGAGTGTTCTCTACTCTTGATAACTTGTTTTCTGCTGCAATGGATTCTCTTACCTGCAATGTTAGGATCATAACCAATGTCTTACAAACCTTATTTAAAAGGTTAGTCGCATTTAGATTGTAGACACTAAAAGACGGAAGTTACTGTTACTGACTTTCTGTACAGTACAGGGATACCATTTATTTTTAGTATTATAACCATTGATTTAAACAATTATAACAGTTTATAGTATTATAACAGGGCAAAGGACTTCCTTCCTTCTTTCCACTTTGCTATCCGCCGTTACAGTGGTCCAATCTTGCTGATTTGTGTCCTTGCCTTTTTCGCCTTGGTCTGCCCCGTCGTCGCCTTCTTGCGTTAGGAGGGGCCCAAAGGGTAGTGGCTTTGGCCAAAAAACCCTCTGGCATGCGGTAGACGTAGCCGACCCAATTCTATTTTAGTTGGACAGATTTTTGTGAGACGTCCCGTATTTTGGTCCATACAAAGTAGATTGCACACATAAATAAAAAAATTCGTCTAGGATACCATTCGCTAGATCGTTATCAGTACCGTCACACTATCTCATACCATACCTGACGGTAGTCATTGTCATAGATGTAAGCAAAATGGTCAGGATACTCTAAAAATTACACGTCACGCGGATATAATAACGTTTTCCTTTACTTGTTCAATACAAATCGCACCGGTTTTATTGAAGCGGACACTACTAACAGGCCGCGCATACTCGTATGTTTTGTTTGAACCTGATCGATAAACTTCCCATCTATTTATTGATGACGCGATTGTGTCCGGCGGCGGGTGCGGTGCGGGCCGCGACAACATTTTGTAAGCCCCCGTTCCATGCTGACCGCAAGGAATTTGCACAAACTCTATGAAAACGATGCAATATTTTTTTAACCCTTATACACAATAAAAACCAAATATAATTTTAAATAAAAATTATGTGTTCTAAACTAAATAAATATCTTAGCTCAAATTATAACGGTCATAACTAGATACAGCTCTGCTGAAGCGGATGTGTGAGGTGGGTACCCACTGTTAGGTGGGAAAGTATAGTAAAAGTAATTACGAGGAAAAAACTACATTTTTAATAACTCATCTGTCTTTTTACAAGTTAGAAAAGCATTTAGAATAACAGACAAAGAGATAAAACTTATAACTACACTATAAGTACTTATTTGTATTAAAAATAAAGTAAACAGTTTAATTTCTTTTCTTTTCTTTATTTTTTGTTTTATTTAAATAGTAGTTGTTAGCTTACCACTCTACCAGTATCTGTTTGGCATGGTAGACAAGTGAGACTGAGTTTTTATAAAGGACCTTAGTAGATATTATTACCAACAGCAGTCAACTAATAAATATCTATCAGTTTCTTTCACGTGAATGGTACTCAATATTTTATGCATTCAAAAACAGTACATAGTGAATATTTTCATATTAAAAATTGGTAGTTTGAGATTGTATATAAAGCATAGTAACCTAGGTGGTGCATGCTCATTAATCGGCGTCCGGTGCGCGGCGAGCGCTGGCGCGGACGTGCGATGAATCGCGTTGGGATGGGGTATGCATGCATCGGGACGGGACGTTACCTATAGCTGCGATATTTTACGAACGACAGGCGCCTGCCATGTAGCCCCACGTGAGGGCCGGCATACGAAACTACATTGAATACTATCTTGAAATCTACTAAATTGGAATCCAATTAAATACTACGTTGTAACACGTACAATAACTCCCAAAATCTCACGAATTTAGGTAAGATGAAGACCAAACGTTTCCTCTTGAGGAATATAAGAAAACGGGAAACTGTGTATGTGTCACAAATGCATTGAAACTCTCAAAGTTCATATCAATTTGTCATTTGTCAGCGGGCTCGTGCACGGCTGCATGCCTGCATGGTTGCATGGATGCATGGTTGCATAGATGCATGGCAGCATGGCGCGGGGTGATAGCGTGCCCTGTGACACATACTGCTCTTTATTGGAGGCGATGTGTTCCATGATATTGTACACAGGACCGATGGTTCACGGCGGGCTATCTCGGTGTGTGTGACACGCTTTTTCAAATAAAATATTACACTGTTACAAATACAAAGCTCAATGTTTATGACCATTTAAAAATAAAATGTTTTTTCTTCATTTTAAAAACATTTAGGAATTAACTTTAGGAATAAAGAAAAGCATACACCTTGTGGTTATAAGTTATCCAGATGGCTTAACAGGACTATTTAATTGTTAAAAACATATCTACTTAAGAATTACTATTTAAAATAATAATAAAGAATAGTGCTATTTCTCATATCACTGGCACGAGCGTGTTCTCCGCGGACACCTCATAAAGCTCAGCCGGGAATGAACCGCCACTTAGTCGGTTCGCCGCCCCCGCGGCGCGGCGACACTTATTGCACGCTGCGACGTTGCGCGTCATAAATAACAGTACGCGATGCAACACATTGTGTGCTGGTGCGTTTGAACTGGACGTAATAGCGTGACGAATGTCTCGCCGCATCTTGCAATATTGTATAAACTTTTGTCACGTTTGTATTTTGTGTAGACATAGACACAAATCTTTAAAACAAACAAAAGTGTATTATTATATGTTCAGTACAACATGAACATGAATGGCAAATTTATATTTTATAGCAGCTTTATACTTTTTATAGTTGAGACATTCATTTTTTCTATTTTAATTTATACGTATGGCATCACCGTATTTTATACCTTCTTCTTGACCGTGTCATCTAGCATGTAAGATTTCAAATTTCTCACATCTCTCTTAATAGTAAAATCTATATTTTACACACATTTATCTACTTGTTTTATTACAAAAAATATTTTTAAAACTATAGTGTCTCCCTCAAATGCTTTTGCTATTGACAATATTTAAGGTGACGACGATCATCCTTTCCAACCTATATGGTATATACCGTAGCCAATTAGGTACATGGTGCGCGATTGTCAGCTCCACGAGCACGTGACCTGATCACATCACGTCTCGTGCAAACTCGGCGGGAGCGCCGAACCTGCGGGACCAAGCTAGCGAATCGAGCGGAAAACCCCAACCTATTTTAATTTATCCTTGAGCTGCAATGTTCTTTTCTTCAAAGGTGGAATTTTAATACCTTCTCAATAGAATTTAAAGTCCACGTTTGGAAGTAGCACAGGAGAGGGCGATATCCGAACAATGCTTTGCGGGGCGCCCGCCCTAAAAATAAACCTTCTACAAGTTATTTTGAATTTTCCGCGTTATTTGATTTTATAAGCCCGGCGATACGGCCTTCCCAGACCTGATATTACGCTCCGGGAAGTGGAATGGCAACTCGGCTCTGCAACAATCACAAACACCGGACGTTAGGTCACTCTTATTTTATCATTTTAACGGTAACTTGCTTTTTATGTACACTGCTTTGTTTATGAAGGACTACGACGCGAGACTGCCTTCTTTGGGGGTCGAGTTTCTGGTCGTTTCCATATAAATTTAGTGTAACCTAATTCTTATTTTCCTGTACAGATTGATTACATACTTCTTATTTCAAAAATCAGTATCACGATCCATAGTCGAATATCGACGACAATGTAACAAAGGTTGACTCACCAGTGCTTTTGGTCAATGAACCCATATTTCACCGGAAGCATCTTCTAAAATGTATTGTAATGTAAATGTGTAATATTTGTAAAATATTGTACGTCCGAAATGGACAGACTGTTGACACCATTTTAATTGTAACAACCAATGCACACAGTTATGACAATAAATTTTATCTTATATTATCTTATCTAACAAAAGCTCATAAACTTTAAAAGTGGCAGAATCAAAGAGGCTTTATATTAATACTTAAAAAAACCGAATAAACTATATATTTCTTTGTTCTTTCCACAGTATTTTTTGACATTACTGTTACATTATAAAGGATCGCAATTTAAATATAAAATGTTGCTTTGCTAATGTAATACGGCTATTATGGAGCCGCCTCGGGCGACCTGTCAGCTTATTACGCGCACTAAAGGACTCAGAAATGACCCTTTAATCGTTAATTCAAAAGATGATAGAGAATTGGAGGAATCTTTTGACTCGACCGAGATAAATAAAGGCTAAATTGTCCGTAATAGCTTTTTGCAAAATGTAAATTTAAGTAGCTATTCGGGCGGACGTAAAAGTAATTGAATGCAAGATAAGGGGCTGCGGGACTCATGGTTATTAAGATCGGCGCTGGTGGGGCCAGTCCGCAACAGCACGAGGCTCAGAAAAGTTGCACGGAACAAAGAGCGATGGAAGTTTCACCCCTTGCTCGGCACAGCTCAAAGTTGTTAACTTAAATTACATACATTTTTAATGCGGTTGATGCACATTTAATCCAACAAAGGAATCTTCTCGCAAAATATGTTGATGTACTTATTAACTTGTTTTTTAAATTATATTGTGTCTTAACAGATACTTTCTTTTTTTGAAGGGTTTTTGGAAGGCCATGCTATAAAGGCGTTGTAATGAAATCCAGGTGATTGCATAAGCCGGCGCGGCTGTTATCGTATAAACCAACGGCCGCCTTGTTGCCACTGCTCTTGAGATGAGCAGCTAATAAAAGTTGAGACGAACCTGAACCAATATAGTCAAATCATTGAAGCTGGTGCCGCAGCATTTTGAGTTTCACAAAAGATCCCACGATGTTTTGAGCGTTATGAAGAATTGTGGAGCATAACGTCCTCATACGTTGCATTTTATGATGCCGCCCTCATTGTACCTTATCACCGGGGCTTACGGTTCATTCTCAACTTATATGGTCGTCGTTAAATTACCGCATTCAAAGTGTCATCATCATAAATCGCTTTTAATAGGTTCGTTCGCGACTCATTATGACATTTAATATTTGATTTCAACTATATGGGGATAAGTACTCATTGTTAGCTCTACAGACATGTCCATATCGGTTTTGCTCTTCGTTGGTTATATTCAAATACGAACTTGATTTTTATTTTTTGCAATGTGCCATTTCAATCTGCACAATGCTTGCACAACCCTTATTCTTTCGTTGGTCGCAACGTGGTCTTCCACAATGCCTTGTAGTATACAGCGGGTCCTCATTTATAAGAATCAAAAAAAGTATTCGTTCTGCATTCACGAGCCCGGCCACTGGCTGGCATTCGTGATCGCTCACATATTTCAGTAAATCGTGGCCACAATATAAATGCCCCTCCGAACACCATTGTGTTCTAGAATCCGCGCTACGACTACAGACTACGAAGCTAGGGCGCTACGACGCTACGAGCCATGAGGTAATGCCGCTGTGCTACGGAGCGAGAAACTTGAGACAAAGCTTTGCCTTTATGTGTGTTCATTAAATTGTTTTCTAACAAGAAATTTTGTTGGAAGTCCTTTTATGGTACAGTTAGATAAAAAATTAGTGTAATGTCATTGTACTTTCTGTGACATTATTTTTGTCGTTTATTTCAATACCTATTTTAATCCTGCCTTTAAACTGTAACTGGTGTTAACTGCATTTTATGTTTGACCCATTACTGGCAGAACTTATTTATTCTCCATCAATGCATTGTCCTCCATTATTGAATGTAATGGATTGGGATTGAAATAGGTATATAATATGAATACGCAGGCAGGGCACGCGTCGGACATTTATTAAAATGGATGCTTTTATCGTGGAACCAGAAGCTTTTTAAATCATATTTAAGGCCTCGATATCGGATCGCGCGATGAAGAAGGATACATATCGTGTTAATAATACTTAGCATTTTACAACCTTTTTAAAAATAATCGTGTAAGAATAAGTTATCTGCTACGGATTTTAAAACTCTTATTATGATATACCTACTTATCGAACAAGTTAACCTCAGCCCAAATTAAAACGATTAAATACTGTTATTCGATCATGTAAAATAAAACAAGAATTTGTATGAAAAAAATTGCAAATTTACTTATCTACTTTGTCGCCGGGACGCGCTCTTCCAATGCCACACTAATTGTGATTTTCGTCTCTCACTCTCTCTCTTTCTCTCTCTCTCTTCACTCAACTGATCAAATTTCAAATTAAAGTGGCATTTGAACACGCTTAATCTGTGTTTTGATTGTGATGTACAGTCAGTCACAGAAGTAGATTAACACTTTAGTACCATATTCCACCAACTCGCTCGTAACGGCCGCGGGCAACTGTTATGTATGAACAGTATTTGGTGTGACATACACACAAACATAGATTCATGACTACTGCTTCTGAGGTCCTCATTGCCTATGTGTGCACTGCACTGCACATGTGCTCAGCGTGACAGGCGGTTAGCCCATCGCCGCTCTTTGCTATTGGATGATGTGCAGTTTTTATTACGTTAGTAGCCAATTTTTAATTAGTGAAAACACCCAAGGGTAGAGAGGGGTTGGTAGTATTTTGTTATTGAGCCGCTAGACACACGGTTATTTGGTATGACATGTGCTGTGGTGCACACCCGTTGGGCATGGCCGCATTGTGTCGCGGCGGTATTGTGCCGCGCGTCAATTACCCGCCATTATCGCAGCGGGCTCAGTTAAACGCTAAACGCGTTAAGCGCTGGACGGAAATCAGCCGATTAGTGGCGGCCGGCGGCTGCTCGTCACACCTCATTATGTCCGCATTTGCGACGTGTTACGCATTCACGCAATTGGCCGACAGGAACATACATTTCATACTTATTAATTGTTAAAACTGACCACACGATAAGTATCTATCAACTGTTACTTATTGAGTATCAACTCAAAGACAGCAAAAAGCTGCAATAATCCCGGTAATAATTATGATAATATTCTAATGTTTATAACTGCCGTAGGTATATACTTACATACATGTAAACACGACTAATATCCCCGAAGGGTTAGTCAGAGACTAATGAATGTGGACACCAAAAGCAGTCCTCTACCATAGTCCACTTTTTACTAAATATCGACTGCACATGTGCTCAACGTGACAGGTAGTGAGCCCATCTCCGCTCTATGCTGTCGGATGTACGTGCAATCTTTAGTCCGTTAGTCGCCTTTTACGACGCCCAAGGGAAGAGAGGGGGTGGTAGTGTTCTTTCACCGCTACGCGACTCGGTTAACCCTAACTTTAACCCAATGTCGTATTTAATTTTTTTTTCTATGATGACTCGTCATAGCGACTGCATCCTGCCTGATGGTAAGCAGCCGATGCACTCCAAAACAATGAGAGCGCTCCCCACCGTGGAATAAGCACGATAACGAGCGCACCCATTCATAACGGCCTGCATAAATGCCGTTTCACGCCCCGCTTAAAAGACCTGGGACTGTAAGAGCTGGGAAACACAAGCGCCGGCATAGAACTCTAAAGCCGAATGGTCTTACAGAGGAACGACTTGTCAAATTTTTTGGTATCAGTACTGATAGTCTAAACAGTATGATGGTGGTTCCTAAGACCAGCACGTGTAGTCCGGGAGAGGAAAGGAGAGGGCGGGATAAGATCAAAAAGTTCTTCAGAACACTCTCCGTAGTAATTCCGGTAAAAGACACTGAGAGAAGCAATGTCTCTACGCAGCTGGAGGTCCTCAAGGGAGGCTGTAACCTCAGCATCTCCAATAATGCGTACCGCTCGCCTTTGCAGTCTATCAAGTGCATCAAGGAGGTATTTAACGGAGCCGTCCTATAGATGGGAACAATACTCCATACTCGATCGCACATGAGTTTTGTACAGAAAACAGCGCTGCTCGGGAGTAAAAAACCGCCTCACCTTATTGAGAATACCCAACTTCCGGGAGGCAGTTAAAATAACACTCTCGATGTAGCATTTCGGATTCAGTTCCTGGTTCGATGTCCATGCCAAGAATAGTGAGGTTCACCGAAATGAGTAACGGAGAGTTCTGAAGAGAGGGAGGAGTAAGGAAGGGAGTTACCTTGGACGAGAATGCATAAACCTGGGTTTTGCTAGCATTACACTCGACCAGGTTTTTAGATCCCTACTTAGAGACACGATCGAGAGCCAGGTTCAGTTTGGTAACCAGTTCTTGCCTTTTCACCATGATATCGGCTTGCTTTGCCACAGGATGTCCGAAGTACCGCTCATGCACCGTACTGTCAACCGCATAACAATAAATATTGCCCAAGGACAACATGTCATGTGTAGAACGCGGAGGAACTACCCTCACAAAGGACACGAATCCTCCGCCCTTCTAAAAAGTCTACAACCCAGGCGCACAAACGGGCCGGCACACCGAAGGCCGGCAACTTGGAAAGAAGGGAAAGATGCCACACTCTATCGAAAGCTTTGGCGACATCAAGGCTAACTGCCAGGGATTCGCCATGCTTGTCCATCGCTTCACCCCACGCGTGAGAAACGTACGCTACAAGATCACCCGTTGATCGCTTTGGTCTGAACCCATACTGGCGATCATGGAGCAGCGAGTGATCGTCTAGGTAGTGAATGAGCTGGGAATTAATTATCCGCTCAAACACCTTGCACAGCACAGAAGTTACAGCGATGGGTCGATAGTTGGCCGGATCCGAGCGATCCCCTTTTTTGGGGATGGGTTGTATGTTCGCCTCCTTCCAAAAAACCGGCACAATACCAGTATCGTAAGATTCCCTAAGCAATCGTGTCAATACAGGAGACAACTCAGCTGCGCATCTGAGCAGTACAATCGCCGGTACACCATCCGGCCCGCTAGCCTTCCGCACGTCGAGCGACCGCAGCACGGCACGTACATCACACTGCCTGATACGAATATCAGGTATGGTGGCCCCACAATGTGCTATAATAGGTGGAGCGGCGCCACAATTGTCGACGCGCGAATTGGCCGCGAAAAGTTTAGCCAACAAGTTCGCCTTCTCAAGCGGCTGGTAAGCTAACGAGCCATCTGGATGTTTTAACGGGGGCAGCGAGGGAGAGCAGAAGCCTGGCCTGCACGGCCTTAGCGAGCCGGCAATAGCTACGGCTACCCGTAGGGTGCGAGATCAACTCCCGCCCCACCCTTGCCACTCTTTGTGCATCCGCACCTGCGAGAGCCCTCTTGTTAGACTAAGAGGCCTTGTTGTAGGCCGCCTTCAAGGAGCTGGTACTAGGGTCATTCAGTGCGCAAGCCATCGTCTAAGCATGATACGCCGCCTGCTTGCATTCAGCAGCTTTGGCGCATTCGCGATTGAACCAAGGCCTTGTCTGCCAACGCTGGCAAGATCTGTGTATGGTATATAATGTTCCATACAGTAAGAATACAGTTAAGAATGTTTTCAAATTTTGAATGTAATCATTGATTGTATTTTTAAATTAGGGATCTCTTCCGGAGCCCACTGAAAATAATAATATGCTGCCCGCAACAAACGCAGATAATCTGCTGAATTTTTCATGCCGAAAAACTGGCGTTCCTATTTGGCGGGGATTATTCGCGTCTTAATCAAGGTGCGTCCGTCCCTTTGTCCTTTTCGAATTTGGGTCGCCGGGCGGCATCGCCATAACAATGCCGTATTTACGATTATGATTATTCAAATATTATTGTTTATATAAGATGCAAAATGTTTTTAATTAGGACCAAGGTTCTTGTAAATAGGTCATCATACCTTTCTTTTTGTAACTAAATCTCAACTAATCGAAATCTCTTAACGATAAGGGTTTTTTTATTTAGCATTTATTTGATTTTTTTTCCATTACAGATGAACAATATGCTTATGTACCTATATATCCACTTTTTCGAAATTATAAAAATACTGCCTTTAAGCTGAAACACTACGTCGACGTTGTGACGTAGGGGTATGTGAAATGATACAACCCTTACGATCATACAAATTTATTTTAACTTGGTCTCAGGGCGTGGAGTACATAAAGGCCTAGCTGGGTAGTTTGCTCTCGTCCCTCACTTAGCTTGGGGAACGCCGAGGAGTTGGGAGGCGCGTCGCTGTACAGAAGCTGCGAGCTGCGTGGTGTGTTCACAAAATGGCGGCCGCGTCGAAATGCGAAGACGGTCGCGTAGAATTCTTCTAAACTCCGGACGTAGAACTCCGAACGTAGAACGTGGAACGTGAAATGTAGGACTCCAATCCAAGCGTTGAACCCTGGAACACAACGCAGCGTGAGCCGGTTTGTCCAGTAGCCGCCGATTGCGATAGCCACCTCACCCCAAGCCAATCCGAAAAAGTCAGATGAGAAGAGACTGTAGTGTGAGGTGGGAAGCGATCACAATCAGAGCGGAGTGCACAAAACTATTAAATCTAAAACCTAGCTAAAAAGCATTGCGAGAAGCGCTAACAACTAAATCATGTTCCAAAGAAAACAAATTAAAATTAAATTATTTAAGTGCGGGTTCGAATCCCGGTCGAGGGTACTTTTAAAACATTTGGTTCCCATCCAGTAATTTAAAATTAAACTAAATACGAGATCGACCGTAGTAGTACCGGTCTCAATAATAATTAAATGAATTAAAAGAAAATTACATATGTGCGGATTCGAGTCCCGGTCGAGGTTCCTTTCCTCTCCGTAATTTAAAGTTGAACTAATTAAGAGATCGACCGTATTAATACCGGTGTCAACAGAAATTAAATTATTAACAACCTTTAGAAGTCTTCCTGGCAGACAAGGAAACAAATAGAAATTAGCAAACCAGTTGCACAACTAAAAATTTACATTATACAATGACGGTCACCTATTAACGGTTACATATTATAACACTTTTGAAAATCACCGTTACATGTTTAAATCCTTGATTTGAAATTATAAACAAACCTTCGCACGCTTAGTAATGCTATCTACACGCACTGCATAAGCGAGCTAAGGCTAAAACAAAGGATTAGAACACACAACTAAATACTTACTAGCTAATAACTACTCTAATTTTAAAAACTGTTCAACACTTACCCTAACGGGGATTAAGTAGCACAATTATCGTAGAATAGCGATAAGGCTGGATACTTTATAAAAATAATAGCTTTGGTCAAATACGTGACCTATTGAATATTTATAAAAAAACGTATGAAATTGCACAAATTTACAAAAGCAACGTCTGTGTAGTATGGCTATCTCTCAAGCGTATGAGACGACGCCAACTGACACCGCGCAGGTAAATTTTAACCTACCTACTTTCATCAAATAAAAATATACGAAAGGCATTTTAGGGTACCGTGCGCGCAATGATAAAACCATATGAAATAAAATACGTTTGTTTTACAGTTATCAAAACTATTAAGACTTTATTTCTTTGTAGTTATTAGATAAGTAATTTGGTTTAAAGTAATATTTAGAATTAAGTTAATTAGGATAAGATAATCTACGTTTGTTTATTTATAAATTAAAATTTTATATAAGGATTTAATAGCTATACGTTTATAACGTTACAACGTGGCATGCAAAATTCTCATACAAAACACAGAAAATCAATGTTTCGTAGTCCCTTGTTTCCTCCTTCAGAAGTGGACTAATTTTTATTTATCATTTTAGCATCGGTTAAAGAAAGAGATTTTCTATGTCTGGATGTTTTATTTTTTTGCATTACATCATTCATTAAATAACCAGGTGCCTTTAAATTTATCGAAATCACTCCTTTTTAAGGCGTCCTCAGAAACATTAAGTGGCTGGTTAAAAAAAAATCAAACATACTGACATAGAAAATCTCTTTCTTAACCGATGCTGAAAGAGTAAAAAAATTGGTCCAGTTCTAAAGGAGGAAACAGGGGACTACGAAACGTCGTTTTTCTGTGTTTTTTATGAGAATTTTGCATGCCACTTCGACGTAGTGTTTCCTCCTAATCCAATCCACTTGTGTGCAAAAGCCTCCAGCATTGAATTCAAGTCATCGCTCCAACTGGTGGGCATTGGTTTAATCGGCACGATTGCGATGCGCGTCGGAACCACACACAAAGCAATGGGACTTAGCTTTTACACACTCATTATGTATGAGTGGATACCTATAATGCAGTGTTTCTTCGCACTCACATCATATTAACTTGTCATGTCCAGTCTAAGGTTTTCTTATCCACATCGGACTGTAGCGGAATAATAAGTCCTTCGTGAAGCACCACAAATCTGACTACGGCAACCGCCGGTCACATTAGCTTTTTCTTATTTATCCCTTGTCTATCTAGTGACAGCTATCTCACGACAACAATAGCAACTTTAAATTCCCTCCGAATCATAACACTGAAATACCTATAATCCAACCTGGGAGGTGCAGGCGACCCGCCACTGCAAATCATACTCACTTCCATGACCGGAAAGCGTCCCATCACTGTATAATCGAGCTTTATAATTTCACAATAATATTGATACAACCCACATGTACATAGAGGCAAAAACATGTTTGCTATTTTGAGAAGCTATTCTAGTGGAGTTTATGTACGCATTACCTGACGCCCTCTAGCCCCGAATGACCTTACTTAAGCCAGCGCCGGCAGCGTCAAAAGCATTCGCCAGCTCATAATATTCATAAGGAGCTCCCGAGGCACCTGGAAATGTATAAACATGAGCCGTGCTTAATGAAGGCTCCTGCTTAGCGATGCGCCGTGACCGCGGCTGCAGGCAGGCGCGGCGCGAGCACCGGACTCAAGCGCGGTCTTTGAACTGTAGGAGCAACTTTTTAATATCCTAATTTGATAATTTAGAACATGAAATCATCTTCATCGAGACAAGATGACAATTAATTTTTCACGTGTTTGAAGAAGTTTTAAATTAATTCGTGTACCTACCTATCAATTAGTTTATAAAAGCAATATAAGTATGCTTAATTATGCTAATAAGTATTATATTTATACCATTTAACAAGCAATAGGCATCGGCCTATTGCTGGGCACCTGAAAATATTTATATTTACATTGTTTTTTTCTTAATCTATTGTCTTTTATGACATTACATAACTGATTGTATAATTTGGTAACGACATGTTGTTTTGTAAATGTCGTTACTTCTATATT
Source organism: Scoparia ambigualis (assembly GCA_963921215.1). Lineage (NCBI taxonomy): Eukaryota > Metazoa > Arthropoda > Insecta > Lepidoptera > Crambidae > Scoparia > Scoparia ambigualis. Next base: position 769,135 of record OY992511.1, read on the forward strand.
ATTTTAAAGCTGTGGAGTTTCTTGTGCCCGTTCTTCTCCACAGCTAAAAGACTTCCTGAATGGGTGGGGTGGGTGGGTGGGTTCCTATGCCTATCCATCCATCCATAAAAAAATAAATTTAGACGATTCAAAATGCTTAATTTAAGCTTACTGAATAAAGATATATTGATTTTGATTTTTTGATTTTGAATGTGCCTAGCAATAGGCCGACGAGCGAGTAGCACACGAGCCTTGCATGCCGTGGCTCGCTGGCGACCCTGAAATAAAAGCTCTCATTTGTGTACGGCCCTGTGATTCCGGCAGAAAACAATGGAAGACAATGCGGCTCAGCAATAGCTGTAGGGGTGGTCGCCATGCAGTTGTATTCTATGTACAATCCTTCCACGTGGTATCTTATTGAAACAGCGTAGGCAGGCCCTTGCCAGCCAAGCCGTAAAGCCCTTCGAGCCCTAAACAAGGCGTAAACTCGCTAATTCCCTGACAGTGACGTAGCTGCCGTCGCGGGCCGGAAGTAAACAAGAACAAATGCCGCGCGTAATGAAGGCTGCCAATACGTACAGTCCTACATAGAAAAATGTTTTTGTTTTAGAAACCAAATTAAGAACAAAGATCCGTTAAAACATATTTTGAACGAATGAGACTCGGAACAAAACCTGGAGCGAGCCTGTTCATTATTTAAAATAATAATAATTACTAACATACTTATAAAATATATTTTCGAGGAGTTGGATAGTGCAGCGGCTGCTCTATGCTATTAGAAGGGAAGTTATTCCGTTGGCCGCTGGTGTTATGGTGAATCTACTACAATTTATTGTATTTTACTTGAGCGTCCATCATCCTTTGGGCTACCGCCCGAGCGACGCTTCAATCATTATCTAGCACCAATTAACTTGCAAACAATACTAAATCTCAATTTAAAAAATGCCGCAATGCTGAATAGTTTCTGGTGCGGCGACCTCCACAACTCCCCGGCCAATCGGCATGAGCAGCCAGCTTAGCGCCTGGGACTGATTGAAAGTAGCCGCCAGGAAATATGCCAGGTTTCAGCCACTGTTGTACTTATCAATGGATTGGTTAGGCTTCTGCTCTCATTCTTGTGATGATTGTGTGTTAGCTAGAGCTGGCTACTAACTGTTTAGTCGGTACTAAACAGTGGTGCCATCTAAACATATGACTGTATTTCGAAAAATTTGTTTTTACTACGTCATCCCGGGGAACAACCAACCGCCTATTTAAACATAATTAATTTTTTGATATAATATAAATTCTCATTTGTATTTGGAGATGTTTCAAACGGACCATGCAAACAGTTCAGTATATTAAATAAACGTGGGTTTATGTGTGCACCTACTGATTCTCATTATGATATACAAATTTATCATTACCTTTATTTTAGTTGTTTTGAGTTATATTATATGACTTCGCTGTTACTACTTATGGCTTAATCATAACAAAATATTGGACTTTTTATTGGCTCTTTTGTTCTAGCTTTTTGGTATTTCGCGCTACTAACACGTCGTTGTGTCGTGCAATAACTGCGCCGCAACTTATCGTTACTAATGAGTGGCTTCCTCTTCTGTTATCGTTTATCCGGAAGAAATATGGCTCGCACAAGTGGCAGGCAACAGTAAAATTGCTGAACATTATTAACGTGAAAGTTTAGTTGTTTGAGCAACCCCGGGGCGTGACGTTTAAACGGATTCGAATGAAGCTTAGTGAGAAGTTAAATTAGTCTCTGGATCAAAACAGAATTTAGAGAGAAATGAAAAACTTTTTACAAAGTTCGACCTGAAATTATAAAAAGAATGTACTTAAATGATAAAAAAATAATATTAAGGGCTAAAGGTAATGTTAAGAATATGTATAGTGGACACTGTTCTGATATTATGGACTTATTTATAATAAGCAGTAATGGTCTTAACTTATAAGACTATTTTTACATTAGGCTTATAATACTGTAGGATAATACTAAAGTGACGGCTTTACCGACGCGGGATCCTTCACGGACGCGCGCACAATAACAGTGGCATAAAGGGTACACATACGGTGCAAACAAACAAACTTACATTAATGTTTTATATTTTAGCGTTTTATTAACGCTCAAACATACTTAAGTAAAATTTTAAACACTGAAAAAAGACGACAACCTCATGCGGGAATCGAACCACGCACCTTCCGCATTCTAAATGAATACAAAAATATACGAAATAATATTAATTTATTTTGAAGAACACATTACAAGTTAAATAATAAGAAATTTTTATTGAGAACTACTTTTTTCATATAAAGGAAGGAGCAAAACGGGGTAACCTGATAGAGAGTAATCACCGCCGCCCATGGCCACCCGCAAAACCAGAGGAATCGCAAACGCGTTGGCGGCGTTTAAGGAAGGAATAGGTTCAAGGAAGGAATATGAATTGTGAGGGAGAACGGCCTCCGGAATCCTCACTGGCCGGATGAAACACAACATCACCAAGTGCCAATATTTTACGCCGGATATTCGTGAGAGGGTGGTATTACCCCGGGCGAGCCGGCCCAATGCGTGCTGCAACGCAGCGTGGCTCTACCACTCAGTCAGTGTCACTCATTTAGCACCCAGGGGTCACGTGTAAGGTCGTCGAATTATAACGTACGAATGTATAACACTGCACAACACAGAGAATAACATTTTCTTTTCTTTTACAACCTTATTAAATTCATGGGCGCCTTGGCACCCGATGACTGAACAACATCACTTTTATATATTATACGGAAATACCCGTTTTTCTACAATTCCAAATCTAAAGGAACCACCTTATTCGTCACAATTATTACCCGATTTTCAAAATTTTTTCGCCATTTTGTAGCTAAACTAATACCCTAGGACCATTTTTTAATTTTTTCTTAAGTCTGTTTTGTTTCCCGAAACATTTACAATTTAGTAAACAAACACACATTTACAATTTGGTAAACAAACACCCCCCAAATAACCTGTACTAAAAAGTTACCAGCCGATTTTTAAAATTCAAACGCTCACACGTGTCTCGATAAATTCCTCAATTCTTGGTACCTACTATTTCCATCTTGATCCTTCCAAAATCCTTGAAGCTATGGCTAAAAATACGTTTCAAACGATTTGCATCTGATAACCATTTTCAATGGTATAAAAAATATATATTTTTAGAACTCGATACAGGAAAATCGAAAGTGCTGAGACCTACTCCTACATAGTACACCAAATCATAATATAGAAATCATTTCGTCACTACACATTATGTCAAATAAATAAGTAAAAGTGAAAATCATAGAAGAAAATACCGTAACAGCAAAAGGAAAGCGTGTAAGATTTACATAGTTACTTGGTCTGATGAACTGAAAGTTAGTCCTTTCACCTCGCGGTACGGGCCGCATGAAACTAATTCTGATTTCCATAACGAGTTTCAGCGGAAAGCGGAGCGACAAAGCCCGCGAGTATTGTTCCGAATCAATCCGCTGTTAGGCTACCTGCCCACTGAAGCTGAGACTTACTTTGTTGAGGCTGAGCTGAGCGGAGCAGAGCTTAGCAGTGCATGAGTTCAGCGCCGGCTGCCTCAGTGGAAACGTAGCTTAACCAGTAGGATCTAAGCACCGCTTTGCTCCGCTTTTGTGGTTAGTATTAGCACTTCTCTTTCGCACCTCTCCTTTTTTCTCCGCGCGCAGTGGACAGGCAGCCTTACTGCCCCTACTCGTGACAAGTTGGAGTAGCTCAGGGTATTAGGCGCGTTTAGAAACGAGCGAGATACTATCACTTCTCAAATCTGTAACATCCTTTGTCGCGAAATGACAAAGAAAAGGATTCCAGTTACCTACAAGGAAAGTTATTTTAGTCGACTGATTTAGATCATTTATATACTAACAATGTTGATCTGTTGCCTAGGAACAGGTGACTTTAAAAGACGGAGGATTTGGATATAATTGTGTAAGTTGTTCATGAAATAATAACCAAAAGAAAAGACAAAATAAGGAAAACGATCACTTGAAAAACATTCAAAACTTGATCGAGATAAATGTACCAACTATACCCATGGAAGCAGTACTTATTATTTTAAGAAGATCATTTACAAAAAATGCCGCTAACATAGAATTTTAAGTTATATTAAGTTTTAAGGTCACACACACGCTTTTAAATTGACAGTGGTAGTTTGTTCAACATTTGATTTACAATGGAAAGTGAAAGCTCAAAAGTGTATTAGTGTAGAGATTTTCGAAAAGCAATTATATAAAACGGCCGATAGCCCACCCCTCCCTCGATGTGCCATAACCCTAGAGCGATAAGAAGGTTCACATCGGCGCGTTTTTAATTTCCCCCGGGCCGCGTGACGGGCACTGTCTCCGGTGCCGGCCGGCGACCTGCCGCCTGTGTACTTAGGCTCTGGCCCATTCGGCACTGTAGCCGGAAGGTCACCACACTACCTTCAAATATAATAAAACTGGCTTTTCCTCCTTGAAAATCTACCATTCAATAATGGTTAAAGACAAGAAAAAAAATGTTTGTAGTGTTCAAAGTCACCTCTTTAATGTATTTCATAACAAATAACTTATTTTTCTCGAAAGATATGCAAATATTTGAAATAATATATAACCTATAACCTGGACTTTTTGCAGGGTCTGTAGTCATTGATAAAATAATATTGGAAACGCGAGGCGACCCGTAAAGAGTGTCACTTCAACATTACACTGTTAAGGCAGTTAAAAGTATTATAGCTAGTACCTTCTATATCACTTCAGGATTGTGTCTGAAGAGGGCCTTTTATTTTATTCATCGTTCCACTACTTACACTGAATGTTTAAGAAACAACACTATCACGGGGGTATGGTAGGGGGGTGGACTGACTATGTCATCCACCTACCTACATGTTCCTTAGTAAATGTCGTTATTGCTATTATAAAGCTGCAGAGTTTCTTGCACCCATTCTTCTCCAAAGCTAAAAGACGTCCTGAATGGGTTGTACGCAAAAAAATATTGAACGATTTAAAAGCACTTATAAGAAAGTCAATTAAATTCATATTTTTTTGGCTTCGACTTTGATCAACTCAGCGTGTGAACTAGTAGTCAGACTTAGCAATGGCTGGCATATGACAGAGACAATGGCGAAACCAATAGGAGGCTTTTGCAGAGCAGTGAGTAGATGTGGGCTGATTATATAAAGAGGAGGCTTTTGCCCACCAGTGGGTCGATGGAAGCTGATTTAAAAGATAGATGGAAGTGACCATTTATCACACTAACTTTCTCCCCAGTAGACTCAGTTTGGGACCAACAAGAGACTTTCTACACAATAAAGAGCCGCCAGTGTCTCGATAAATTACCTTTGGCGCGTCAGAGTTGTCCGGAGCTTTAGTAATTAATAATGGGCAAGTTGTCGGCTCGGAAGACCTGAGCCGCAACTTCGCGCCACTCCGACGCACGCTAATAGGATAAGCGTGCGGGTGACGGACATCCAAACATTTTCCCCAGTCGAAGTGTTCTAGGAACATTAGCATTTCCTGTAAGATAGATAAAGATAAAAACAAATTATTCAGTACAACACAACACATTACAATTTTGACAATTAAATTGAACTGAATCAATGTTGTAGTATTGAGAAGGAATGTACTCAGCATATGCTGTGGTGTCACAATGACACCGCGGCGCTGGTCTTCCGTACATACGCAGTGAAGCACTACTGTGCGCAGCAAACATACAATTTAAAATACTTACATAATACAAACAACAATATCTATAGCTAAAGCAACAAAATTTCATCTACTTAAATTAAACAAATTTAATTTACTTTTATACAGAAACTAAATAAAACTACTGCGTAAGACACAGACACACACACACACACACCCACACTCACATACACACACACACACACACACACACCCCTCCCCCCACACACACACACACACACACTAAGACACAGCTCTACAAACTACTTTTTTGTAGACTTAATAAATGAGTAAACGAAATATTCTCAACTTTTGACACCCTCTTAAGGGTGGAAGAATATTGTTCCAGCACTTCGTGGCAGATTAACGAAAGCTGCCACGAAATGCTGCCGAGCCGTATCTTGGACAATTAAGTCCAGACGCAGTCCTGACTTGCCGATGAGAGAACATTAGTTTCTAATATAGATATGAGGGTGACACTGACTGTACGATATCAAACAGTAGACAGGCAAAATGAAGAGCGCGTCGAGACTTCTTCATATTTAAGCAGCGAGTGTTTATAGCTTAACCCTGTGCATATTACTATTTTTGTATTCATCTAAAAATAACATGTTGAATTATTCACATTAAGAATATAACACTTGAAAAAAGACGATTGCCTCAGGTGGGACTCATACTTAGGACTCTAGGCACTCCGAGCGACAGCTATTTGGTCTTAGGACGGAGGACCTCAAGATGTTTTTAATTTGGTCACCCATCCAGTCCAGACCCGGTATGCGGCATTGCGAAAGTAGTTTAACGACTATGGCAAACCGATCGCCTAAACCGCTGCGCCCTCGATCTGCTATTATTATTTAACCCCTCAAGCCCCAAGCGGCCATGTTTGGCCGCACCTAAAACTCCCTATTCCGTTAGACACCAAGCGGCCATATATGGCAGCAGCACAAGATATAGTCGTATACCGAGTTCATTGGGGTCATAAACCGGTCATAGTCCGGCAAATGACCCCACTCCAGCTGATGTTAAGTGGAAGTGAAATCCAGGCGCGAGGACAACTGGTGCAGCGTAAGAGACGTAGCATCAGTCACCCTCACTCTGCCGGCCCACAAAGTGCCTTTTCACGCCTCGTTTGAAGGTATGTCATAGGTAGGAGGAAATACGTGTGCTGGTAGACTATTCCATCTTTTGGAAGTGCGATAAAGAAACGAGTCACCAAATTTCTTTGTGCGTGATGGCATAATAGTGTAATAATTATAATAAGATTCTCAAAGTGGCTCAGGGCACACCGTAAACCTAAGAGCCTAGACTAGTGAGGAAAATCTGGGACGATCGGTCGAACTTCGAGCCCTGTGATTGTATTTGGCAGTACAAACACACATAATATACTATTTTAAAGCTTATGATTTTGTTTGTGTTGTATGTAACCATGTGTTCACCGTGCTGGCAGCACACAACACAAAAATGCTACTCATGTGAAAAATATGACTTTAAAAATATATGTTAATTCAGTAGTAGTATTGTTTGTTGCCTTTTTATAAGTTTTTTTTTTATTTGTATCCTCCCACACTAAATATCTTGACCAAGATGAGCATTCTTTTGAAACTCGTTAATATGGCAAGATAACGGATAAATATACATAAACATAGAAAATACACCCAGACCCGAAATCAATTTAGAAAAACAGCTTAAACTTTAAGCAATCTATTGTAGGCGGAGCCCCGTGGGTTATCTTCTGATTGTTAATACTTCTCTCAGACAGACATAGATCATGTTTACGTTGCGGTCCACAGGTTCGCATAAACCCTAGAATACAGCTTTTACCGTTGAAGAGTTCATATTGAATGAAAAAGGTATAAATGTATAGTGTAGCCGCGTAGACCTTGCTTATAATGTGTGCGCGCTAAGTCCGGCGAGCCTCCCGTGACGTCACGTAAGCCGCTTTGGGCCCTCTGCCCGCGGCCGCGGCCAACGCCAAGCGGCGAGTAAGCTCTGACGTCACGGATATTGTGCTACACTCACTTATTGCGTACTTACTGTACATGCACGGTTAGCTCTTACGTGTTAAGATATACTTGGTGTATGATCATAGATCATAATCCTGCACCTGCCCCCTTTACTCTTGAAACCGATCGCTATTGGATCGGATTGGGATTGTGAATTTTTGTACTCCTAAGTTACGACACCAGAGCTAATATGGATTCATATTGCCTGGATATTGAGTGAATAAAATACAAAACTCAATGCCATTTGTTCAACCAATATGAATCCAAATTAGCGCTAGTGTCGTAACTTAAAAATACGAAAATTTACCAAAAAATTTACAATACCAATCCGATCCAACAGCGATCGGTTTCGAGAGTAAGGGGGCTGGGCCATTCTATTTAGTTCACAGAAAAGTTTGTATAACTCTTCAATAATTTATAAAGAATTTGAAGTAATATACGAATAAAAAATACTACCGAACGGCGTAACAGCGTAACTGTTCCATTAAAAAGCGTCGTCAGCTAAAATAAAACTGTCGTAGCTGACGAAACTATTCAACTCATCTATAATTCGCTCGCAGTTAGTCTTCTAAGAATATGAATACCACCTATAACGGTCTGAAGTCCCTGGATGGAACTCATTATGCAATTTATAAACTTGAAGGCAAATGAACTGTGCGTCAAGCAACCGTGAATAAGACAGAATGTATGAATTGCTCCACAGGCGAAGTATCCAGCCACAGCTAAAGGCACCGCCGCCGGCACAAGCCGTGAGCAAACCGCGCGGGCATTCCCCAGAGCGAAACATACAAGCGCTTCTATTTGTTTGGGTGAGTTCGTTGTGGAAATGTCGACCTTTTCGCTAAAACTGTACACATCAGTAGATGTACAAAAAAATTATAAATCTGAATGCCACAAATCAGCAAACTGTGGGGCGCAAGTAAATAATTGTAACTTAATTTTCAAAGTTGTCAAGTAAGTTTTGTAACATAAACTTTGTAATTTCCCAATAGAGAAAAAAATGCCTATGTTGTCAGCACAACTTGTTAAAGTTTATCTAAGAATCAAGTATGAAAAATCAATCTTTAGCTGCATAGGTTTGGTAACGTGGACTGTACCTATGTATTTTTTCTTTTACACGGTCACTACGATTTCTTTACTCAACTTACTTCAAAAAGTATGAATAAGACCTATATGTTACCTATATTTACTCTATTTTCACCTTTACCATAAAGTGTTAACTTACTTAATAATGATGTAAATTAATTAATGGAAATCATCGTTTATGTTGAACAAATGACACTTTAATTAAATCCGGTAGATTCGGTTCCGGTTAGATCCGGTACTCCTGGAACCGCGAATGACGAACAAAGTTGACAACTCCTGCCGGTAAGCAGCGTCACACACACAGTTTGCGACTCCTGCCGCCGCGCTGTCTATTTAAGTAATTGAGTGCTGCCATTAGGGCCGTTAAGGCTTAACTTTGATTGTTACGGTGCGTCGCCGCGCGCACCTGTTGCGGCGATGGCGCTCCAACGCGGATGTGAGTTTATTCGATGCGAAGTTTTGGTAATGCTGCCATCAAACAAATTCTGAAGTTGTTAATGTATAACTTGAAATTATAGTGAGACATCACCAATATTAATTAAATGAAGCTGTGATATCAACAGCTGTAAACTAAACCGAACAAAATGTCATTCCGCCAAAATATAACCTAAATATTGCGGGACGCGGGAGTGCCAAGATATAGTTATTTCGTCATCTTATCTGTAACTGATTGAAATTAGTTGATGAAATTACAATGTTAAGAGACGACCGATACCTTAGTTTCAGAAGGACCACAGTCCCAATTCAAACGGTTCTAAATATCCGAATAAAATAATATGTAAAATAGAAACGTGTAGATCCGTATAAAAGTGTACCTTCTACAATATTCTTTTCCAATTATTCAATGACAAATAACCCGATATCCTAAGATTTATAATAGTACTCTAGACAGCGTCTAACAGTGACTAATGTTTAATATACTTCATATAACTTCGTGCACCTTCTTTTGGAGTAATGTGCTGCATTTGAATGTGAAGAATAACTTAGCGCAGTATGATTTAGAGGTGCGGTGCTTGGCTGCAGCCGGCGGCCGCTGCTTCTGCGTGGAGGGCTCAAAGTGAACGCGATTGCGAAGTGATGGCGCGGCTGCTCTGACATGCGTGAGCGTTGCGTCCGACCGCCCGCCCGCTTTCCACCTAAGCTTGGGCACTATTAATGCAAAATTTACAAAAGCAATCATAAATCGAAATCGCGCGTTCGTGACAAAATGTCTCGCTTAAGCTGCCGCGCAAGTCACGGGCGGCAGATGGCGCTCAACGCGAATGGCTCCTAGATTAAGATGTGCCATTGATCTCATACGTGACGATCGGAACTCTCACTTCCGGTTTTTCTATCAAATATATGTAGCGTTTAAATAACAGCTGGAATTTATTTTACATTATTGTTATACCAATGAAACTTAAGCTGTAACTTGAAAACAATGCATGGCCGATTTAAGTTTTGTAAAAAATCTCATTAACGTATTTAGCTTACTTAAATTAATATATATTTAATAAAGTTTAATTATCATACTTAGTTTGGGTATACTAGGCATAGGCGTTTTAAGTATCCCCCATGCCTAGTATACCCAAACTCTATATTATTATACCCGACCGAGGTTTTGAGTCGCACTGGGGCCCAAGTCTGCTAATTTACGAATGGCATAATTGAATCGCAATTGGATCACATTGGAATTGTTTGACACTTTGATATTCTCTTACTCATAAAAGACCAATGGTTTTGCAGTGACATTCCATTGAACTGCCATTGGACTATGTTGCTAGTCTGCTCTTCAATCGTGTTCCAATGTAACTCCATTGTGGATAAATTCCATTCTACTCTTTTTTTTTTAAAAAGCGTTTTTATTCTCCGTAGGTCATGTTTTTAAACAAGGCGCTGCAATGCGAACAAAATTAAAACGATTATTTGAACTAAAATAATAGTTTGTTCAATCATTCGGACTCTATTAGAGTCTATTACGATTTCATTACGATTAGATTGTGACTACTGTCTCTTTGTTTTTGCAGACTACCCAATTGGTGTTAATCGCGATGGAGTCGTAATTGAATATCAATAGCATGTGATCTTAACAAAATTAGCAGACTTGGGCCCCTGGCCGTGGTCACTGGCTGGCTGCTCGCTATCGCGGAGTTATACGCAACAGTTTAGAAGTGTATACTTATCTTAAACCTATTTAAACATTGCTTGTAATATCACAAGCATATGCAACCCGTGCCACTGCCTAGCAAAGACAGACAAGATAAGTAGCAACGATTATTACGGAACCCTAGGAGTTACATTGCCCTGGACGTAAACGTGTTAATCATTTTATAAGTCAAAGAGGTAGATGAAATGTCGCCAATGATTGCCTTTCAGTGGAATGAGAAACGGGCGGCGCACTGAGCGCTGACTTAGAATGGCGCTGCAGCCTCACAATAAGCGCCTCTCAGGGCGCGATGCCTTCACAGATTCATTCGCACAGCGAATTTTAAGGCGCCAACAGTAGACAAATGCCACTTAACCCTTAACACCACTCGCGGGGGAGTAGGGTCCCCCACCGGTCAGTTATTAGTAAATAGATTTTTTATTTTAAACCATATGCGTTCGTGGCTTTGTGTATTCTCCTTACCGCCTGAGATGTCGCGGGGAGCGAGAGTGGACTGGGCTGAAGTTCGTAGTTGACGAGGTACGAGCTGCTGCGGGACCTAGGTCCCCAACGAGTGTAGTTAAGTAAGTAAAACTTTTTTTCTACACTTTCATGTATTTGTTTCTTTTTTAGACATAGAGCACAATGAGTAAATATTTGACTCCTGAACAAATACAAAGTCTGTTGGATGATCAAATATCCGATGAAAGTGAAAATAACGAGATTTTTCCTGAAATAATAGAGATTTTATAACTCTACTAGGTGGTCTCGACGCCCTGGGCCAGAAATGTGAAGCTTACTCAGTCAACAGTGTCCAAGGTGGCCAACTTCAATATTATTTGCCATACGCTGAACATATCCTGAGTAAATAGTCATGTGCTTCATTGTGCATTGCACACACAAATGATGTGCCGTTACAATTTTTAGAAGAAACTCGGTTATGCTTTAGTAACTCCTCACGGTCAGGATAGAAGATCTTCAACAAATCTTTCACGGAAGCTAAAAAAACGATGGACAAGTTTTTGCAAGAGATTGGTGTTGACCTGCCTGAGGACCCGGAGCCGTCAACGGCGTAAGACGTAAGGCAACACAGCCAAGTCAAAATAAGAGACCAAAAAAAGCAAGATGCCATTTGTGCACACGTCGCAATCACAAGGATAGTAATAATGCGCCAAGAGTATACTCAAAATGCCATAAAAATGTATGTCGTGTACATTCCACTGATGTTATAATATGTGCCAAATGTAAAGAATAGTATATGAAATATTATCACATAGAAAAAAAGACACTGTCATATAAAACTGAACAATGTTCCTAAAAAATATTATAGTCTGATATATGTGAACAAAGCTAGTGTGATTTTGCATGTTATTTAAGATATTGAAAATTTTATGATTGTTTTATATTTTTAATTACTTGTCTGAAAGGAAAAAAGATACGTTTGTTTTTCAAGCTTATTTTTCCATTTTCATTTTAGTACGCAAACTAGACAATACAAAATTTCTTAGTTTATAGACACTCTTTTCTATAAGAAGCTACAAAAATCACATGATTGTTAAAAAATTAATAAAACTTGTTTTCTTAGATTTGTCATATGTCTTTCATTAATTTTATAAAAATAAATCCCAAAAAAAATTGTTAATTACTTTTTAAATAAAGAATAAGTTCATGGGGGACCTAGATCCCCTTACGAGTGTATTTGTGAAGGCTGAAAATGCGAGTGGTGCTAAGGGTTAAATATGTTTTACTTTTATAAAATAAAAAACTTTTCAGGACAAACGAATATGTTATCATTCACTACATATATTAAATATTTACAAGTATTCTGTTGTTTTCTTCATCCAGTTTCAGAAAGTCGTTTTGTTCGTAAATAATTTCAGTTAATACCCCTATTAAACCCCTCTTAAAAATAACTTAGTACATAATTATTTTTAATACGTAAAACTAAGTAAAACTCAGAATACCAATTTGAAGAAAAGTGATGGTCTCAGTTACCTCAGAGCCTTAAAGCATGACCGTACCGTATAGCTACGGTGCGACCTTTTTGTATAATGACAATAATGAGGATTGAACGCCGATCAATCTATAATTTCACGCGAGCCTGATTGTTTATAGATTTGAATATTTCAAGTTAAAATATTTGTTAGGATTATTATTATTGTTAGAGCAGTGGACCGGCAATCCAAAGGTCGTGGGTTCGAATCCCATTCGAGCTTCCTGAGACTGGTTGATTTTTTTTCTAGTAAACATTTTATCCTATATTTATATAGCATTGTAAATGCAAAATTTCAACAATAAAGATATTATTAGTGTGTTATCCCAACCGCACCCAAAGATCCCAAGAGCCGCTTGTATTACAAATGGATTCAAGTCAGTAGTCTAGCAGAGCTATGGCGATTGAACCACTACTTCTTGTATTCATCCCGAGCATGATTCCTTTCGGGTGCCGATGTCCATCCGGCGCCATCACGCCCAGTGACTTTGGATCAATTGGCAAAACATGGAAGAATATAAATACTTTCGAATAAAAAAAAATTATCCACCATCTATTAGATCTGTTAAATATTGTATTTTTTCAGCAGTAGAAGATTTTGTTAAGTTCATACTTCACGTTAAGCATAACCTATTCATTTTAACAAACTCGATATAAATAGCAATGCCCCAAGAAATATACCAGGCTATCACAGCAATGAAACATTAGTATTTTCAATAACAAACAACTTGTATGTTTGCGAAAATATTAATGCTTTATTTCAAAACATTCACAATAGATCCAAACGAAATTCCCACCTTTACATCGGGTTGATTTCATAGCCCTTTACTAATAAACAATTCAATGTCAACGTTCGAAACAAAAAAACAATAATTATTCATAAATTAATGTAGTGCCGCATCGGCGCAGACGCCGGTCGGACCGGTCCCCATCGCCCCGCGCCCCCGCCGCCCCGCCGCGCCGCACCGACCTGTTCGCCAGCCACTCGCAAAAACCGCCGCGTCGGGCCGCAGGCCTCGGCTATTTGTTTTGATAATGCTGCCCGTCCCGAGCCAGCTCTCCAGCTGTTCGCCCGCTTTGTGATCATGTGTCGTGATGCTGCTGCAGTTAGCCTGTGAGCTGTGAGTGAGTGCCAGTGCGGTGCATGCGTCACCGGGGATGTCGCCAGAGCCGGGGTCATGCTGGCCGTCCGCCACGCCAAGGTAGGTACACCCGCTACTTTAATAAGAAGATGTTGCTAACTTTGAATGCCTCCTAATGAGATTCACAAAGTTGCTAAGGTTTGTGGTCCTGACCTGACTGCTGATTACCCAACTCCAGTCAGGCTGCTCGTGGTTTCCCGTTAGTTGTGTTAAATTATCAGCATTCGTCCGTGGCCTTGCCTGCATTGACATTCGGTCTGTCAATAGCTCACGCAAAAATATTGTTATAAAAAGGCTAATTCTATTCATTGCTTCCTTTCGACGATAAAGGTACTTTCGCATTCATATTATAATATGAAGCCCGCGAATTTGTTCGCGTTAATTTGTCTTCACCTATACAAAAGTTCATCAAAATCGGTTTAACGATTTAAGCGTGAAAGTGACAAACTCACTTTCACATTTTGTATATTAGATAGGATAATACATACGAGTATATATAATACTAACATAAAGGCGTATTTCTCAATTGACAACAGCAGATAAGGAAAAAAATAAATCTCTCTTTGTTGATGTTGTTTAATCAAAGTTCGCTATGAAAACTGTCCAAAAGATCCGTCTTAAATCAATGGTAGGCATCGCCATCTCTACAGGTTAACCAGAAAATCTTGGATAATACGTTAACAGCTACAGAGATAAATGCACAGAGAAATAAGACACACGCAGAGGCACTCGGCACATAAGCCTCAAATCGACATCGTGTGTAATGAGCCCGGAAAGGTCGCCCGAGCCAATGGATCACAAACTGCGACAAACGACACTCATTGTCCCGAGGCTTTGTTTACACAACCCCGGCTTGCCAGAAGCAACGATACTTAAATTATGTTTCTGGTTATAGACTTGTCAACAACCGTTTGTTAAAGTTACAAGTGGTCTTAAGAGTGGAATGGGAATTCGGAGTTTATCTCTGAACTTGACTTGGGGAAGTTGAAGGATTGGAGACATAATTTTATCTTTTTGAGGAACAGCGACGAATAGCATCTTGTAAACAGATTTATGGAATAGCATAGTGAAAGGAAAAAGTAATATAATTTATAAGAATCGTGTAGGCACTAGTTAAGAAATTGCACAAAGTGGAAAAAGGCGAGTCACCTCACGAAATATCTTAGAGGACTGTCTATACATTTCCAATATATAGCGATTGATAATCTTGAAAAATATTGTTATTTTACGTTACGCTTACCATTTTTATAATATTACCATGGTTCTCTCTGATATTGTGAAAAATGCAAAGGATTTACTATTCCTGCGCATGTATGCTTCAAAAGTAACCGGGATTTGTTTGGGCGTTTGCGAGTCATTAGCGTTTGCAAAAACAAACGCCGAGCCGGGACATGCGCTCATTAGCGGAGCAATACACGGCGCGGAGCTCATGCAGACAAGGGAACCTTTTAATTTATGTTCAATGAGGCACCTTGGCTGCAACAATTAATTTTGTTATTATCAGCATCGTACTTTTTGCGCCGCGCAAACTTAGACATTTCTGTAGCCAACACGGGACACCATCATACAAAACGCGGTTGCGTTGGCGGGAGCGGCGACTGGACGCACTGCAAATAACCTATTTGTATGATGTGATGATATTGATGATGTCTCTTCTCGGCTACAGAAATGTCTAAGTTTGCGCAGCGCCTTACTTAAACAGATTCATTAGAGTAGGAGTTCGATAAATATCGCTCGTGTACTCCGGAAATTGGATACATTTTCCTATTCTTCTAATTTATAATTGGGAAAGTCCTAAAGCAAATGCTAATATGATATGGATTTAAAAAACAACTGTTACGCTTGGTACCGGCTAGGATTTACTAGTCGGTAACACTATTTTTTACACGCAAACTGAAAAGAAACGCTATTGAAACATCATGCGGTTTTGAAGTAAAATTGTGTTTATAGTATTTTTTAAGTCTTTTCATGATAAACGTCGCTGTTAAACTGTGGCAATTAGTATTTTGGCATGACTATATGAAATGCTTTTGCGTTATTAACATTATCATTTTTATTGTTCAGTGACACAAATTGCCAATGATTTAATAGTTTCGCTCCATAAAGAAATATGTTGAAAATGGGCGGGCGCCATAAAACGTTCAATGGCTTTAATTGAGTTGGTATCGACGCATCCATTATGTTTCCATTTCGGTTACACACGGGTCCCCGACCGCGGAGTGTGCCATGTCTCGGGCGAGTGGCCGCAAGGTCGCACGTTGCTAGCATGTTGCTAGCATGGCTTCATATTTATTAGACGGCTAAAGGAATAGTCCTTTCGCCCATAGGGGCAAAAGTGGGCTGTAATAACCAATACAAATAAACGTTTAAAAAAATGTTGAAATCATGTTATGACTTCACTAAAACGTAAGTAAGTAGGTAGGTTATTTGGACCAAGTTAAATAGATTTGGACTAAGTTAGATAAAGAATGTTTGTAAACATATTATTGTCAATTTTCTGTGCAAATATTGAGTGTCACTCGGATTTGAACTTTGAATCAAATAATGTGCATTTTTAACAATGTAGACTGTAGTTATCAAATGCTCTTGGTTATTGACCAAAAGTTATTACTGCAGTGTCCAATATCCATGCACATTCTATCATACCAAAACATACACACATTTATGTCGCAGCGTTGTTTTATGGTCTCAAGCGCGCAAAGCTGCTATTTGATTCCTTCTAAAGCTACAAGTACACAAGTAAGTATATCAATCCTCCGCCGGGAATAATATTCTCTTGCCACGGGCACGCGGCACCGTTAAAACATTCCACATCTATTTCCCTTGTTTGCCGACGCCGTGCGGTTCCGCACTTGTTCTGTTAGACATACCTTCACTTGAATCACCTAACACTACTTTTTAGATCTCCTTTTTGCCATTGAAAATGGTTATCAGATGCAAATCGCCTGAGACGTATTTTTGGCAATAACTCCGAGGATTTTGAGAAAATCAAGATGGGAATAGTACCAAGAGTTAAGGAATTTATCGGGACACGTGTGAGCGTTTGAATTTTGAAAATCGGCTGGTTACTTCTTTTAAATTTTAAAAAAAACACTGATTTTTGGGGGTGTTTGTTTACTAAATTGTAAATATTTCGGAAAAAAACAGACTTAAGAAAAAGTATTCATTTTCAATGCTCCGAATCTTGCGGGGACTGCCAAATCTGTGAATTGTTTGATAACAACTTACTTAGATACTGTAGTCTCTTGCAGTCTGTAATTTTCAGAATATCTATAAGGGCTCAACAAATTATTAACACAGATTATTATCAGATTTCTATTTTTAATTTTTAAGGTTCTTGAATTTATGTCGTCGGATAACTAATATATTCTGAATTGATCTTTGGCATAGCAAGTTCAATAAAAAGTAATTAGTCTTCACAAAACTTGAATGCAATCGCAGGGAACTAGTTCACTTGCAGAATTACAGTTGGCATAATTGCACATTTTCAGCAATTTACTGCATAATTCCGCGACGCGACGCCCGAAGGTTCGTTTGCGCATTCGTTTCGTACTACTAGACGGATAAAAGACGACTTTAGAATTACTTTAAGCTTTTTGCCAGATGGTGAAATAACATGTCTGTTAAAATTACGCAGGACTAGACAGTTATGTACTTTTTATGTATGTACAAGTCGTAGGATTATTGAAAAAATCGGATGTAATCAATAATTCTAGGATGACTGCGAAGAACTGGATAGTTGGAAAATAATGCTTACATCATAATCTTTAAATTATAAAAAAAAAGAAAATTAAAGTTTAGTTCCTGTAAATACTGTAGAAATGTAATAAACAAAGTTGATAATGCTGGTCGTCGCTGATCTAACTTTTTTATACAAGTAGAAATCCAGTTTACGTATACACCGCGCAGGCCTGGGGAATCCCGCTGGTTATGGGGACTCTCCCCTCAGGTTCGAAGGCCTCGACACAACTCGGCAGGGTTTCGGGTAAAGGGGCCTTACCCACAAAAACTCTTTGTACCATACTATTCATTAGGGTGGTACGGGATCACTCCGAATATCACTGATCTAACTTTTTTTTTTTTGAAAATGCATTACGCACGCGCATGGTACTCTCCCCCCAACTCCCGCTCCCCCGTCCAGGCCCTGCGGCCTCAGCGGGGGTTCGAGAAGAGGGGGGCATACCCACTAAAACCTCCACTGCTCTCCAGCAAGACCCGGGGGAAAGTCGAGGCGGGACCGGCCATAAGCACTTTGCCGCCCCGACTCTCTAGGCCATTGGTTCAAGGGAACCCCCGAACCGAATGCACCCCTTGTGCAACGAGACCCCTTGAGGTCACCCTCACGGGATTTGACCCGACAGCTCCTGAGCTGTCAAGTCGAACTCTATCTCATCCCTTGTGCCGGAGAGGCGGCGAGCGCCCGGATAGTTCGATCGCTCGCCGCGCCCTCAAACTCGTCCGCATCGCTCGACTCGATTTCTCTACCTCATGAGACCTCAGGGCCGAGCAAGGGTGAGTTTCCCTCACGTCTTTGCCGAGTCACAGGAGACCGGACGCACGCCTGGGGTCACGGCCACCTGCATCACAGCCTCAGCCGAGTACCAGGGGCCGATCGCACGCCTGGAGTCACAACCTCCCGCAACTAAGCCTCCTCAAGAGTGCGCTGACGCTCGGACGCCACGGGTTGCTAGATCCGTCACCATCTTCAGGGGAGGATCCCACCTCACGCTTCCCATGACGCCATGAGCTCAGCCCACGCCCTCACAAAGAATGCGGATACCTCCGCGCGGCAGCGGCTCGGACGCCACGGAAAGCGAGATCTCTCACCCACTCAGGGGAGGATCGCATGCTTCCCACGACGCCAAAGCGCCCCCGCGCCATCGCATTCTGCTACCTCCGCGCGGCAGCGGCTTGGACGCCACGGGTTGCTAGATCTGTCACCCTCTTCAGGGGAGGATCGCACCTCACGCTTCCCGTGACGCCATGAGCTTTGCCCACGCCCTCACCCGTGCGACCTGAGAACCCTTAAGGGCGCCACCAATTTACTCCCCACAGGCCCAGAAGGGGCAAAGGGAGGCTGTGGGCCCAGAAGGGGCACCACCAACTTTGTTCGACACCCAGAAGGGGTGCCGTCAAAATCCCCCCGCAGGCCCAAAGTGGGCCCGCTGTGCGGTTCAGAAGGGACGCGCTTTGAAGGGGGTGCGGGCCCAGAAGGGGCACCGCCTACTTTGATTCGACGCCCAGAAGGGGCGCCAGGGTATTAGCATAAGGCCCCTTTTTCCACGCTGAACGTAGGCCGAGAGGCCTTACCCCAGGGTGCACCACGAGGAGTTTCCCAAATTTGCACCCCATCACTGATCTTTTATTTTAATTTTTTTTTTTATATACTCGGGGAAATGCATTAGGCATACCCGGGGCCTGCACGTGGCGGCCCGCCCGGGTTATGTGGGACCCTCCCCTAACTCCCGCCTCCCCGTCCAGGCCCTGCGGCCTCGACGGGCATTCATGAGGAAGGGGGCATACCCACTAAAACCCACCAGTAACGCCTTCATGACCGTAACAAAGGCAGGGACGGGACCAGCCGTTGGCAATCGGCCGCCCCCACCCCCTAGGTCGCTGGTCTTCACACCCCCCCTCCGAGGCGACTAAGCCCCGTGAGGCCACCCTCTCCAGGCTTGAAGGACTGTTCTACTTCGACTAGATGTCGAAGTAGAACTCTGGCTCTGAGCTAGAGCAGGACGGGCTGCGGAGTCTGGCGGCTGCCACGCTCGACGCTTCGTCCTCAAACTCCTCCTCCTCGTCTTCCAGCCCGGTATCTCTCGATGGAGAGACATTGGGGCTAGGCAATGGGGGGGACTCAAGGCGATCTGCTGGGGTGCTGGCCGGGGCCACATCCTCCTGCATTTCGGCCTCCTCGGTGACCGAACTCGGTGCCCTCTGCGTGGCAGTGTGCGCTCGGATGCCATGGGCAGGCTCGCTCCTCACCCTCTTCAGGGGAGGGTCGTACCTCCGGCTGCCCATAACGCCATGAGCTCAGCCCACGCCCTCACAAAGAATGCGGATACCTCCGCGCGGCAGCGGCTCGGACGCCACGGAAAGCGAGATCTCTCACCCACTCAGGGGAGGATCGCATGCTTCCCACGACGCCCAAGCGCCCTCGCGCCCTCGCATTCTGCTACCTCCGCGCGGCAGCGGCTTGGACGCCACGGGTTGCTAGATCTGTCACCCTCTTCAGGGGAGGATCGCACCTCACGCTTCCCGTGACGCCATGAGCTTTGCCCACGCCCTCACCCGTGCGACCTGAGAACCCTTAAGGGCGCCACCAATTTACTCCCCACAGGCCCAGAAGGGGCAAAGGGAGGCTGTGGGCCCAGAAGGGGCACCACCAACTTTGTTCGACACCCAGAAGGGGTGCCGTCAAAATCCCCCCGCAGGCCCAAAGTGGGCCCGCTGTGCGGTTCAGAAGGGACGCGCTTTGAAGGGGGTGCGGGCCCAGAAGGGGCACCGCCTACTTTGGTTCGACGCCCAGAAGGGGCGCAGGGTATTAGCATAAGGCCCCTTTTTCCACGCTGAACGTAGGCCGAGAGGCCTTACCCCAGGGTGCACCACGAGGAGTTTCCCAAATTTGCACCCCATCACTGATCTTTTTTTTTAATTTTTTTTTTTATATACTCGGGGAAATGCATTAGGCATACCCGGGGCCTGCACGTGGCGGCCCGCCCGGGTTATGTGGGACCCTCCCCTAACTCCTGCCTCCCCGTCTAGGCCCTGCGGCCTCGACGGGGATTCATGAGGAAGGGGGCATACCCACTAAAACCCACCAGTAACGCCTTCATGACCGTAACAAAGGCAGGGACGGGACCAGCCGTTGGCAATCGGCCGCCCCCACTCCCTAGGTCGCTGGTCTTCACACCCCCCCTCCGAGGCGACTAAGCCCCGTGAGGCCACCCTCTCCAGGCTTGAAGGACTGTTCTACTTCGACTAGATGTCGAAGTAGAACTCTGGCTCTGAGCTAGAGCAGGACGGGCTGCGGAGTCTGGCGGCTGCCACGCTCGACGCTTCGTCCTCAAACTCCTCCTCCTCGTCTTCCAGCCCGGTATCTCTCGATGGAGAGACATTGGGGCTAGGCAATGGGGGGGACTCAAGGCAATCTGCTGGGGTGCTGGCCGGGGCCACATCCTCCTGCGTTGCGGCCTCCTCGGTAACCGAACTCGGTGCCCTCTGCGTGGCAGTGTGCGCTCGGATGCCATGGCATCCTGCCCATGGGCAGGCTCGCTCCTCACCCTCTTCAGGGGAGGGTCGCACCTCCGGCTGCCCATGACATGTCCATGAGCACTGCCAGCCTCCTTGCACACGGCGCAGTGCGGCTCCGTCGCCGTGCACATCGCCGATTTGTGGCCGGGCAGACCGAAACGGAAACAAATCCCGCTGCGGTCCACGCTCGCCAGACACGTGGTCTGTGTGTGACCCACGCCCATGCACCTGTAACAGCGCAGTGGGCGCGGGTCAAGCACGGTGACCCTCACTGTGCTCCAGCAGAGGAACAGGCGTCCTTCCTTCCCCAGACATCTCGCCACCTCAATGGGGCAGCGGACAAGCACCGAGAACAGCCCATTTGGGCTCGGGCGCAGCGCTCCCACTCTCACGCGCTCGACAGCGCAGCCACCTCGCTCCGACACCGCTTTGGTGACATCCTCCGTCGTGACCGTGTCGTCAAGCCCCGAGAGGCGCACATCGGCGCTCTTCTCGGGCCGACTGACTTCGGCCACGTCCGCCACGACCTCCTGCAGCCTCGCAGCAAGTCGATCGGCTATCTCTGCGCTGCCAGCGCCCCGCACCTCCACGAGCCTGGAGCCGTTCTGCGCCGTGCGCGTCCTCAGGAAGCTGATCCCCAGCTCTGGCAAGGAGATCGCGCCAATTGCCCTTCTGATGGTCTCGGCGTACGTAACGCCCCGCTCTACTGCATCGGGTCGCAGCTTTAGCACTACGGCCGTCGACCGCGGCCGCTTCAGCCGGACCCTATTGCGCCTCCGTCTTGCAGGAGCTGCGGGAGCAGGCCCTGGAGGAGCCGTCCTCATGGCCTTCCTCTGCCGTCTGGACATCGTAGTCCTCGTCTCGGTTCCACCTGCGGTAACCTGAGCCCAGCTGGTGGTCTGCTGGAGATTGGCAGTGGAAGGACCGGCCGTCTTGGGTTGGGGCGCGTTTGCGCGAGCCGTCTGAGCCGGGGCACGCGTCCTCGGCGGAGCCGCCCTTGGCGCTTGGAGACGAGGAAACTCCTCTCGTCTACCTTTATGCGCCAGGGGCGGGCGGGGCCTCTCTGGCGTTGGAGACGCCAGCCTGTGCTCCAGGCGGTCAAGCCGGGACCCTGCGGTCCTGAGCGTCTCGGTGACGGTCCGCTGCATCTCCATGACGCACGCCGTCACCTGGTCTACGTCCGGGGGGTGGGGGGGGAGGGTACTTCCCTCGCAGGAGGGGACCTTCGCCCAACCAAGTCCTTGCGCAGGGCCTCAACGGCCCTCAGCGCAGCCACCTCTTTTTGGAGGTCGGAGTTGATGCGCTCCAACCTTTCGCTCTCCTCATTCCTGCTGCGGGACGCTAGGTTTGAAAGCGCCCGCTGCAGGTTGGTACACGCGGCAGTGAGGGTCATTTGGCAGGAACCCTTAAGGTGTTTCGACCTCCGAGACACCTCGCGGATTGCCCTCGCGCACATGAGCCCCTGCTCGTGCACCTCGTACGCCGAGAGGCCTTGTGGGTCAGCCGTCCACGGGATGGACTCCCGGATGGCCTTCTCCATCGCGCTCATCAGCTGGGATTCCGGGTCCTCCTCGAGGTCACCCTCCTGTCCCTTTCCTTTTCGGCCACGAACGCCCGTGCCAGATCCCTCTCCCCGCAACCATTCCTCGTGCTGGCGAAGCTTCCGCTCGTCTTCGCTGATCTCAGAGTTGAGCTCAGCATCGAGGGCATTTCTCTCCTGTCGGCGAAGGGCATCATACGCCTCCTTCAAGCCCGGATACACTCCGGATGAGACTGCAGCGACAGCGCGACCACGGCGCGAACTCGCGACCCTCGGTGCACCAAGTGCTACAGTCTTGTCCCCTGACAGGTCATCAGAGTCGACCATATCAGTCCGCTTCCTTTTCCGGCTGTCGCTGCTTCTCCCAAAAGTTTGGCTGAACACAACAGATCCGGAATCAGAATCTGTTGCCCCCTCAGCCAAGGGTTGTTGGCCACTGCTTACGACAGCGGCCGAGGTTTTTTTTAATTTTAGACATTTATGTTAAGCCCACGAGTACGAGAACAATTAAATCGTCACCCTGCGCAGAGGCCTCATGCGCAGGGAACCCTCATACTGCCGGTGGCGGGTGGTTCCGGCAGGATTGGCGGGTTTTCTCCCGGTTTGGCTGGCCGGCAAAGGCAAGCCCTCGCTCCCCTCCCTGAACAGCTACCCTACAGAAGCCTCGAGTGGGGATGTTTGCTGAACAGTTCAGGGCTGCGACGCTCAGGAGCTGGCGTGAGGCCCCTGGTACACCTCTTTCGAGGTGTTCTCCTCCCCCCGTGCGACCTGATAACCCTTAAGGGGCGGCCGTCTTTTGAAGCGACGCCCAGAAGGGGTACCGGAAAAGCTCCTCTCAAAGCCGCTCAGAAGGAGCGGTGAGCGTGCGGCCCAGAGTGGGCACGTACGCGGAGATCCCCCCGCAGGTCCAAAGTGGCCCCGCTGTGCGGTCCTGAAGGGACGCGCTTTGAAGGGGGTGCGGGCCCAGAAGGGGCACCGCCTACTTTATTCGACGCCCAGAAGGAGCGCCAGGGATTAGCATAAGGCCCCTTGTCCCACGCTGAATGTGGGCTGAGAGGCCTTACCCCAGGGTGCACCACGAGGAGGTTCTCAAATTTGCAACCCACCCCATCACTGATCTAACCTTTTTTTTTTTTTTTTTTTTTTTTTTTTTTTTTTTTTTTTTTTTTCCCAGGGGAATGCGTTACGCATATTATGTGGGACTCGCCCGTCCGCCTCCGCCCTCGCAAGGGGGAGACGGAGGGGGATACCCACTAAACCCCTGGGGGACAAACAATCCGACAGCATAAGGCAGAGGTGAGACACGGTACCGGCCATGGGCATTGAACCGCGAACCACCCCCTCGCCGTGTGCTGGCCTATGACAACTGCAAGCAGCTGTCACGCGCCATCACACGGCGGCTGCCACGAGGCACATCATGGAAAAAGGGGGCCCTTAAGGGGCAGACCTTACGGTCGAAGGTAGGACCAACTTGTGCAGCCCTTGCCGAGGTGCAAGGGGCACAAGTCGGCCCCCGTCTTGCGGGAGGAGGGCGGCATTGACTGCCTCCCTCGACCCAACCACCGCCGGTTACCCGGCCCTACGTCCGGCGGAGAAAGGCGGCATTTATGCCGCCCTTAACTCCCCTTCAGCCGCCGGTTGCCCGGCCCTGTGTTCAGCGGAGGAAGGCGGCATTTGTGCCACCCTCGACTCCGATTCAGTCGCCGGTTGCCCGGCCCCGTCCGTCCCCGCCCTCACCGGCGAGTCCGTCGCCTCCATGGGCAATTCGCCCTCCCTCACCGCAGGCGGAGCCCGCGGCCAAGGGGCCCACTTCGCCCTCGTCCTGGGAGGACGACAGGTCCTCCCCCCCATATGATGCTCGTGCGGGAGCCCTGCCTCCCTGCACACATCACAAACCGCCTTTTCGGCACCACACTCGGCCGCCTTGTGCCCGGGGGCACCGCACCTGAAGCACAGGGCGCCCCGGTTTGCCTCCGCGTCGCAGGCGTAGCTAAGGTGCCCCACGCCGAAGCACCTATAGCATCTCTTGGGGCCCCCGTCTAGGACCTCCACCTGCACAGTCGCCCAGTCCAGGACAACACTGGTCTGCCCCACCAGAAACCTTGCCGCTGTAGTCGGCAGCCGGACCACAACAGTGCGCCTCCCCATCGGCCCGGTTCGGATTTGCCCAACAGTGACCCTATCGAGGTCGCATTTCGCCCCCTCCGCAACCGCCTTCCGGATCTCTTCCCCCTGGTATTCCGCGTCCGGGTTCAGGCCCACCAGGCGGATTGCGGCCATCCGGCACGGTCTCCCGACCACCACATCCTCCGGGACCACCTCCCGAAGCTTCCCCGCAAGGGCGTCGGCCAGGGGTCCACTGGAGTCGCCCGGGATTTCCAGCTTCCGCCCTCCTGCCGCGGTGTGCGTCATCCGCACGCCTCCCGCCAGCCCAATGCTCGGCAAGTCGAGCCTCTCCATCGCGACCCCCAAGGCCGAGGCGTATGTCACGCCCCTCGCCACCGCCTCCGGCTTCAGCGTCAATGTTACTGCCGAGGAGCTCGGCACCGCCATCTTAGGGGGGAGCCTCGCGCGCTCCACCGTCTTCGTCACCTTGCCGCCTACCCGCGTGGCCCGATCGGCCGCGGACTCGGCCCGCCCGGCTCTTCGCCTGGCCGCCCTCGAGGCGACAGTGTTCCACGGCTCCTTCAGGGGAGCGCCGGGGGCGCCATGGGAACCGGCGGCCGCCCCGGCGTAGCTCACCCCAGCTACCCCTCCGTCCCCCGCGAGCGGCGGCCTCGCAGGGTGCTCAGCTGGGAGGCGGCTCTCGATCTTGTCGAGCCGCCCTCCCAGCGACTCGATCACCTCCCTCTTAAGGGCCTCCAGCATGCCCTCCACGCTCGCCAAAGAGGGGGAGGGAGCGGGCACCCGAGCGGCAGCCTTCAGCGCCGCGACCTCCCGCTTCAGCGCCGCAACCTCCCCCTCCAGGTCGGCGCACCCCTTGCGGCTCTTCCGCCACCTACCCCGCTGCAGGGCCAAGCCGGCCAACATGCGGTCGTAGCTCCGGCGCACCTCATCCCTGGAGCCGTGCAACGCCGCAACCACCACGCTGAGGCAGCCCCGCACCTCGCGGATCAGTACTTCGTCCGACAGCTCGGCCATCTCCTCTAGCGCCCTATCGTACACCCCCCCCGTACCCTTCTTGGGGGCAGGACCCTTTCCAGAGCTCCCGCTGGAGCTATCCATGCGCGCGACAGCTAGCGAGCGCTTGCGCGATTCCTCCACCAGGTCCTCCACCATACGCGCGCACTCCGGGTCGGAATCCCTGTCGCGCGCCATCTCGGCCGCCCAGTCAAGATGACTGGCGCCACCCGCACCGGGCACCGCCGGTTCCACGCCGCCCGAGCCATTAGCCCGAGCGGACGCTTCACCGGACGCGTCCCCGGCCTCTCCGCCCTTCCCGGGCCCACCACGACTTCTACCCCTCCTGGGCAACTCCCTACTCAGAGCACCAGTAACATTTGCCACTGCAGGAGCCTGGTCTCGAACTCCTGCAGGGCCTTCGGTAGTCAATTTCTCACGTGGAGGCCCGGATACCTCCACGCGCCGGGCGCCAGCCGGATCACATTGCAAACTAATCTTCTTAGGTAAACCTTTCATTATGTTTTGGAAATCCAGGTTTACCATCCCCCTTTTGGTCGCTAGTGGGTGGGCTGTTCGCCGCCCACCAACCCGTTCGAGAACGAACGGGCGCCCGTCGCCGCGCCCCGCAACGACGGAACCTTTGCGCTGAAACGGCGCCCAGAAGGGGCGCCGGACTACCCCAAACCCCCCCGTATATCGACGCCCAGAAGGGACGCCGACTACCCCAAACCCCCCCCGTGTGACGACGCCCAGAAGGGGCGCCGTCAAAACTCCCCTCAAAGCCGCTCAAGAGTGAGCGGCGAGCGTGCGACCCAGAGTGGGCCGCACGTGGAGATCCCCCCCGCAGGTCAAAGTGACCCGCTGTGCGGTCCAGAAGGGACGCGCGTTGAAGGGGGTGCGATGCCCAGAAGGGGCACCACCTACTTTATTCGGCGCCCAGAAGGGACGCCAGGGATTAGCATAAGGCCCCTTGTCCCACGCTGAACGTGGGCCGAGAGGCCTTACCCCAGGGTGCACCACGAGGAGGTTCCCAAATTTGCACCTAACCTAACCGAACTTAGCATTTATTACTTTAACTTTCTATGATTTTGGCAAACATTACATTTTTTAAATTCTCCTACGACATTAAGCATATAGGAAAAAGTAGACTTAACCCTAAGGGGTGGTTATCGGGGGTCAAAAATGACCCCACAGAAACATATTTCTCATCATAACTTTGCAGTTTTATGAGATTCACTACTGCTCGTCCATGTAATTTCATTGCGTCGCGGGGTGCGGCGGACGACGGACTGTTGTCACTCTAACATTATTGGGAGCGGAAGTATGCACAATACTGGGGTCAAAAAACACCCCCGACACCAAGAACGTTACACGTCGTTTCAATACGCACATTGCATTTTATTAGTTTGAAATGTACAAAAAAGGGTAACAACAAATGCTTTCTCCTTTTAAGAAAAGAGCATACGATTATATGCAGTTTCATGTAAGTACTAAATGATAAGACTTTTTTTTATCGTTGAAGGAAGTGATTTGGTTGTAGTTGTCATTTTTTAATTTTTTTATTATTCTCATCCAACAATTCTATTTTTCTATAAACACTGTATTAGAAATGGACCGATAATCTTTGTGTAATTTTTATATTTTTGTTGAATTTAGTGCTTCTAAAGTTTTTTTTTCTAAGAAAACTATTACCAGCATGTCTTTTTAAATAGCCAGATTTTTAAGTTAAAAGTCCAATATATGTCGTTAGATGCTTAGATTAAAAGTGGATTTACTAATTTAAATAAAAAATTAAATTTAATTAATATTTGCTTAGGTTGTTTTGTAGGGGGCCATTTTTCACCCCCAATACCAACTACGTTGCCTATTTCAGCGAAACCAGCTAAGGGTTAAAATTGCAAAATTTCGTTATACATCATAAAGTGACCTTGTAATGTTTTATTAGTTACAATAGGCAATTACGATTTCATTTTCTCAAATAAATTACTCTCTATAAAAACAAATTAATTTAGTTTAAATTAAAAGGAAATTAACAAAATAAACAATTAATGAAAGTCAAGGCATCAGAGAACAAACCAATAACAAATCGAGCAACATTCACTATAATAATACCAGTTAATTATCATAAACGAAAACCAATATTGAAAATAATTACCTACATTCGAAAGCGGAATTGAAATTGATCTCGATAGAAAATTTAATTTGTAAATTGGCCCGTGACAGGATCCAATTTATTCGATTAATTTTAAAGTGTCGAATGGCTCGCGAATCCACTTCATAGCGCGAAACAGGCGATTAATCGGCCGGTTGCCGCCCACGCATACACCGTCAGTTAAGCCGGGCTGCAGAGCTGCAGTGGAGCCGGCCTTTGTTCGCATGCGGGATAAATCGAGCTCGCTTAATATCTAAACAGTAGCCAAGTGTTCTCAGATCCTAGCTCTTTGACGCCAGCTGATAGTTAGCAGTCACGTAAACAATGAGCAACAGACTGGTAGATAAAGACTGTCTCCAGGACCTGTTAATCAGGACCGTACCAACTCAGTCATTGTGTCGGCATTACACTCTCTTCAATGGTAAGAAGCTCGGTATCTCATAATTTACGACTTCTGATTTCCTACAATCCTTTTGTGTTGTAAAAGGGATCGAGTAAATCCAGTTACGAATTTTGGGTGAAGAATCGCATTGTTTCTTCGGTCAGGGCTGTATTGTAAATATTATTCAATAAAGCATTGTAATAAAAGAAAAACAAACACATTATACTAAAGATAGTGAAACGTAAAAAAAACATCTCCCTCAAGTGGGAATCGCACCCTAGCTTTCCTGGGGCTCGATTTTGAATTTGTTATTATTCCCTTTCATAAGTATATTTTTTCGTATACTTTTCTTTAGTATGTTTGAGCGTTGTTAACGCAAAAAAATTCAAAAGTTACGAACCCAACGTACATTTAGCCGATGACGGCTACTCTTTCAATATATAGTGCACCCAGCGTTACAGGAACCTTTAGTTTTAACAAACGTGAAGTGCACACATAAAGTATGACAAATGAGGTAACCACAAATCTTTTAAAGTATACCTGCTTAAGTGCAGAGTGACCTGATTACTCCCTAATTAATAAAGCAAGGCTCCATCGCAGCGACGAGCCGCCTAATGAGTAATGCAACATTAACCGTGAAATTGAACCTTTGCGAAGTTTCCGCGAACGTTTATGAACCTTTACACGATATCGTTGGATCGGTTGCTGCTTAAAGATTATTAATTACCGAAAAAACTTATGAAAATGTTACATTATTATCAGCCTGTTCTACTGGGGTCCGGGCTCTGGCCTTCCCACTTGATCAATAGCATACATACATACACAGAGATTCCCGACTATAATCCCCAAAGGGTTAGCCAGAGACTAGGCCATGAGCACCGCAGAAGCAGTCCACGGCCATAGTCCGCGGCACACCACATTACAACTGCACATGTGCATAGCGGTACACATGGTGAGCCCATTGCCGCTCTATGCAGTCTTTAGTCCGTTAACAGCCTTTTACGACACCCACTTTTAAAACAATAGCACAACGCATTAGATAGACAAAGTCGCCGCTTGTACACTCACAGGTATATCTATTATCTTAAAAATTAATTAGGTACCTACATTGTGTTTGTCACAATGTGTGTTAACTGTGTTTGTCACAATGTGTGTTTACAATTAAACAATATATTTATGACTCGGACCGTCTCTATTGTCTAAAAACCCAAAGAGCTTATGGTACGTAGTAGAAGTAGTAGTAGATGATTACCGAATGAATTATCTTGAGTAACAAAAAATCTACTTAGAAGTAGAGAAAAGCAAAGATGAGAAAATATTAAATAAGTGTACTAGTCGTCACCTACCTACCTCCACCTGCTTTTTTGGCTTACCATTATGTACAACCCTTCTTAAAAAATTTTTTAATATATTTAAGAAGGGTTGTACAAAATGGTAAATGCCGATAGCAATTAGCAATTTGTAAATTTCATTTTGAAAGCTCTGGCGCATGAACGGTGAAGTAAGTTAGCGGCGGCGTTCTTAACTGATGAACAACATTGTTGCGCCTCCGATTTGATTGGCGACTCGTAAATATCGGGAACACGGCCTTAAAGCTCGCGGCCTATAAATATGGATGGTGCGATTGTTGGCAGGCGCCCGCGGAAAGAAACACTTCATTGATACTCCTAAAAAGAAGCAATTCTTTACAAGGATTAGGATAAGAGTAAAATCAAAATCAATATATCTTTATTCAGTAAGCTTAAATTAAGCATTTTGAATCGTCTAAATTTATTTTTTTATGGATGGATGGATAGGCATAGGAACCCACCCACCCACCCCACCCATTCAGGAAGTCTTTTAGCTGTGGAGAAGAACGAGACAAGAAACTCCACAGCTTTAAAATAAAATAGAAGTAACGACATTTACAAAACAACATGTCGTTACCAAATTATACAATCAGTTATGTAATGTCATAAAAGCCAATGGATTAAGAAAAAAATCAATGTAAATATATTATTATAACCAGGCTGTTTTGACTTCTAAATATTCCTTGACTGTGTAATAACCTTTTCTAAGTAAACAAGATTTTACATGATTCTTAAACTTATCTAAAGGTAAATCTAGTATATAGTACTTGGTATTTTATTATAATAATGTATACCTTGCCCCAAGAAAGAGCCGAGAACCTTTTGTAACCTAAACAGTGGCATTACTAGTTTTGACTTATTTCTAGTATTGAAACTGTGTACATCACCGTGTTTAGAAAAAGTGTTAATATTGCAACGCACAAAAACTATACAATTATAAATATACTGCGATGCAACAGTAAGAACACCAACTTCCTTAAAAATATTTCTCAAAGAAGTTCGCGATCCCAGTCTATAAATGGTTCTTATTGCTCGTTTCTGTAAAATAAATATAGTTTTAACATCAGCCGCTGTTCCCCACAGAAGGACGCCATACGACATGACACTATGAAAATAACTAAAGTAAACAGTCCTAGCAGTTTCTACATCTGTTAGTTGTCTAATCTTTCTGATCGCATATGCTGCTGAACTGAGTTTGCCGGCCAAATTCGATATATGCGGATTCCATTGGAGTTTTGAGTTAAGGGTTATCCCTAGGAAAACTGTCGAGTCTACCAAATCTAATTTAACAACATTCATTCTAACATCGGTTTGTTCGGTCTTGACATTTGGTAGTATAAATTTAATACATTTCGTTTTTTTAGCGTTTAGCTGTAAATTATTCGCACTAAACCAACTGAGTACCTCTGAGAGAGCATTGTTAACATCGTCATAATTATTCTTACATCTAGTCACATTGAAAATGAGTGAAGTATTATCTGCAAACAATACAATATCACAGAAGTTTTCTACAAAGAATGGCAAGTCATTGATATATATCAAAAATAAAAATGTAAGTATAAAAATGTAATATAAATACAAGTATGTATTTGTAACTGGTTTGCCCAATGTACTTTTATATCAGTTCATTATTGTCATCTCATTGATGCCCGACAGCCATATTAGTGTATGTAGAGGCAGTTGTAAATTATCGTCTGCTATCTAACAGAGCAGGTACAATTGGTTACAGTAAATTTAAATCATATGTATAATTAGAAAAGCTGCTTTTAGCATTCATAAGGTCACAGATTTTAGCCTCACCATTTCTTTTTATATTGACAAAATAAAAATAAAATTTTATAAAAAAAATTAAAGACCACGAAACAAGAAGAATCACCGAAGATGTTGATCTTCAGCCATAACTTTTGATGAAGCCTTTGCCGGCATCGGTCGTAAACAAACGTTGCTCCTGAAGGATTGAATGAATCGAAACGATAAATATTTCTGACACTACACGTAACATTATATATCGTATATCGTCGCTACGCAACGTCAGCTATAAAATAAGTTATCAGATTTGTTCAATAACTTGCAAAGGATTTTTTACGTTCAATATAAGCCTCCTTTAGCGCACTATCTCATGCTAAGGTCGAAGATTAAGCTCGCCTAGCATGAAAGCCCTTTCACTCTGAACCAATGAATACTTCTTTAGCAATGATCTATTTTGGGTATTAGCTCAGATTGTCATGATAAGTAGACAGTAATGAGGTGTCTGTTCAAAAGGGGACAACTACCTATAACACACATTTTCAGGAATTAAGAAAAACTGATACCTAATTATATACATACATGAGTGAATTTGTATCCTAGGTAATAAATAGTTTAAAATACATCATATTAAACAGCATATACAAATATAATGTATAAATGCATTTTAAATGTGCTATAAAGAAAACAATTTCATATTATGTCTTATTTTGATTTTAAAAATTTTTGATAAAATTATTTTTAAATGTTTACGTTTCTCGCGCCGAATTTTTTATTTTATTTTTCTGGTCACGAGACGTATAGTTTGAAGTGTTCGGATTAGGTTCGAATACACTGACATAAAGTCCCGTTTTGTATAATAATTTTGAAAATTATCTGGTTTAGTAATGTCCCCTTTTGTGTTTTTTGTACTGTTTTTATTGAAACTGTTCTATTTAAAGTCGATTTTGTATAAAAAATTCTTTCTTTTGATGGGTTATAATGAAGTCCAAGATATTAAGGCAAACAACTGATTTCCGTCGCTAACTCAAAAATTGACAAAAGTGGTTTTGAACAGACACTCCTCTTCTAATGTATACATTTTTAAACTTTAGAATGTATCAAATAATAGTGACTCTAGGGCCGCGTGTGTAGCGGCTCTCTGAATAGCACTACCAGTCCCTCTCCCACCGGCTGGCGGCTGCCGTGTAAGCGCGAGACTAACGGACTTAACACTGCGCATACATCCAACAACATAGAGCGGCGCGATGGGCTCGCCACCTATCATGCTGAGCGCATTATAATGTTTTTGGTAAAACCTAGACTGTGGCATGGCAATTAACTGGTTTAGCGGCCCTCATTGCCAAGTCCCCAACTCACCCTTTCAGGATATCGGTCGTGAGTTGAGTGAAATTGTTTAAATAACAGCTTATTAATCGGATGCTGGAAATCCATATTAAAATGGTTCTAAAACTATTGGTAATTACATAGAATAGAAAAGGTTCACCGTTGGAATTAACAGAAGAATTATTCTGTTCGAGGTTGGAACATACTTATCTGCTTAAAACTATCGTGACATTGACTTTGATCTAATGAAATAATCATACACAATTTACTTTTTGTCGTATAAAATCCTCAAAAGATGTTTGATACATTTTTTCATTTCAAACATTATACCATATTTTTTGACTTTATTCTAATTTAAAGTGTTACCCTAAACAATTTACTAAAGCAATTTATAAAACTTAAATAAGTTTATTATCAAAGAGAATACTAACAGCAATAACAAATTATAACTCCGGAACCCTCACTGGTCGAACGAAACACAACAGCACCAAGTTCCGTTATTTCACGCCGAATATTCGTGAGAGGGTGGTATTACGCCGGGCGAGCCGGCCCAATGCGTGCTGCAACGCAGCGTGGCTCTACCACTCAGTCAGTGTTACTCATTTAGCACCACCCAGGGATCACGTGTAGGGTCTCAAGGGTAAACCTACGGACGCGAGCAACTTTAACCCCCAAATATAATTGATTGACATCGATCCACATATTATTTTTTTTTCGTTGGCAACACTTGCCACGATTAGTTGCAAAACTTAGCTTCTACTCTAAAAATTAATTTTCATTAAAAATCATTGTTAATTATCTATAAAATTGTGTTTAACGTGAACATATTGTGACTAAATATAAGTACGAGTGTTTGCATCAGTGTCTATGCAATAATATTTGAATTTCGTCCTAATGAAATTTTCGAGTATACCGGACAATACCGGAGCTGTCAACGGCCGGCAAAAATAAATAACTTTTTGAAGAAAACTATAATATAACAAAAGCTGCAGAGCTGAAGAGCTGCATCTAAAACCCGGGGAGTATTGTTTTCATAATCTTTCCTTATGTACATAATTTAACTAGTAAAATCGTTGACCTAAAATAACCTAACACTACCTACCTTCAATTAGCAAGTTATTATTGTGAAAGTTAATTCCACTACATATTGATTGGTCTTACTTTTATTTTATTTTTTCTTTAATTTGTAACTACATGTTCCTCACACTAATACATCTATCAACTTTACAAATCTCACATAATAGTGAGTATCGTCACACCTCAATTACGATTTGGCTTGGTTAACCTCTCTTGACTTGACTATATAGTGGAAGTGAAGTTGATGGTGACATTGTCTTGCTACAGACCTTCACACACTACAACACTTTACATTCAGAACTTGACTGCACATTTAAAAGTTGATTATTTTCACAATTGTATTAGAAACTTTTTAAAGTGTTTTTTTTTAATAGGTAAATCTTTTTTTACAAGTGACCTACCCACGTTATAACAGCAAATCTTTCTTTAGGATTGTTCTATCTTTTGTTGAGTGTTCTCTTACACCATACAACAGACAGATTGAATAATACATAATCATAACATATTATCCACTCATCTTTGCAACAATTATAGTAACAATTTACTCATATTTATACATTACTCTTTCAGCCTTATCGCTGTGTTGGGGTAACAGTTGAGGCATGATGATGACCCGCAAGGCAACTGCAAAGGATGTTGAGATGAAGCTGAAGCAGACCCTATTGGATTTGAAGGCAACAAAAGACCTCAATATTAACTTGTTGCAAGAACGGGATGACAGCGAAAAGGAAATTATGAAGATCATTGGAAAAAATTCCGAGCTAAAGAGTGAACTTGCCGACTTACATCTTAAATACTTAGATATTGTTGACAAATGTAGCCAGATGCAGGACGTAATCACCTCTTTTACAGAATGTAATAGCACTCATGAACAGGCATTAAAGCGTATAAGTGATCTGGAAATGAGTTTATGTGAGGCACATGCAACGATTTTAAAGTTAGAAAATGAAAGCTGTAATAATGTTAAAGTAAATCATTCTCAGAGCCTGTTCGATGAGTTATTATCTTGTAATTCGGACATTCTCGAAAACCAGAATCATGGAAATAGTTTTATTAACAATCAAAGTTACTTTGAAGAATTAACTGACAGTTTAAATGTAATGGATAGTCCGGTATGTAAAAAGGACTCAGCCTTAAATAAATTACTGTGTAAAAACAATAATAATTTTAGAAGTGTCAAAAAGTTAAAAAAATATATCCGTGTTAAAAGGTACATTTCTAAGACCCAAAAACTAGTCAATAGGCAAAATCATTTACAGAAGCATACTCGTATGTCACTTAGGAAAGAAAGGATTCAATTATTAAATAAGTTGATAATGTATAGTAATAGCACAATTGATAGGAATGATAAACATGACAGCGACTCACATATCATAATTAAAAAGATTGATATCTTAGAAAGGTCACTGAAAAGTATGTATGACAATATATGTGATCTGTCACTTAAGCACCTAAATTATCAAATTGTAGCTGCAAATGACATGGTTGATATGTGCAACTATAACGCAGAGCGATTTGAGTCCTTAAATAAAAAGCGTACTAATTGTTGTATTACTGGCCACTCTTTTAGTGCTGGGGTGACAGCACAAAATGAAATTGAGGAGAATATTCCGTCAGCTACAGAGTTGATTGACTTATGCAAACACAATGCAAATCAGCACAATTTCTTAGTTAATAATAAGGATAATGTAATATGTCAAAATCCTTTATCATTGAACTCATGTATTCAGTCGAATAACTTGTCTGTCATGGATTCGGGTCCTTTAACGGCCTGCACAGAAATGCCAGTTAAATCTTCTGATAATTTAAATCACATAAGCAATAAACATGTAATTAAACCAATTAGAAACACAGTTATTTTCTCTGATGGATTGGGTCAGGGCTTAGGATTGCTCATGAATGGAAGTATAAACCAACATGTAATGAATATCTGTGCCCTAGGTCAATCAATGAATGCTATAGTACGTAGCGTTTCTCAGCAGTCATTGAGCAGTTCCACTAATGTGATTATTTTATGTGGTGACAGTCTACGAATTAAAAAACGTGACATAATAGAAAATATAAATATTTTGTTGAAATTACAATTAGATACAAATTGCAAGTTAATAGTTAGTGCTTTTCCCTATTGTACAAATTTAACTTGGGAACAGAATAAACGCATATTTGACTTAAATTTATTATTATATAATTTATTATGCCGTCATAGTGACACTATCTTATTTTTTGATAT
Source organism: Scoparia ambigualis (assembly GCA_963921215.1). Classification (NCBI taxonomy): domain Eukaryota; kingdom Metazoa; phylum Arthropoda; class Insecta; order Lepidoptera; family Crambidae; genus Scoparia; species Scoparia ambigualis. Next base: position 805,333 of record OY992511.1, read on the forward strand.
TAATAAGTTTATTAATAATTTTAGTTTGACTTCAGATAGTATGTATCTGTCGAAGAAGTGTAGGACTCGAATAGCTAATTTGTTAGCTTACAATATACATGATACAGTTATACCTGGTATAACTAAATCTGTTATTGACAATAATATTATCATTAGTAGTTCTACTAATACCTTTACAACTAGTAGTAAGATGACTACCTCTTGTTTAAACTGAGGTCTAAGACAAAAGCCAAGTCCACTTACATTAATATTATACATCAAAATATTCAGGGTTTGGCTGGCAAAGACTTAGAATTAGTCAATAGTAGTTAGTCAAAGTAGAAGTTTATCAATTTTTTTAACTATTTCTTCTATCCAGTCCAACATGGTTGCCTGGAAGAAATTGCTTTTTAGCGATAAGGCCGCCAATTGTATGTACTATGTGTTTGTGTTTATATATGTTTCTGTGGTGTACAATAAAGCATATTTTATCTTTATCTTTTATCTTTATTAGAATTAATTGCAAAAAGTCAGGCTATTCATATATTTTGTGTAACTGAGCATTGGCTTAAAAGTCATGACAAGTCTTTCCAAGTAAATAATTTCCAACTAGCAAGCGCGTACGTACGAAGCAAAGCTATTCACGGCGGTTCTCTAATACTAGTTAGTAATAATATTAAATACAAGGAACGCAACGACATTGTATGTCTTGCTAAGGAGCGTAACATTGAGCTATCATGTGTAGAATTCAATAGTTTTGTAATAGTATGTGTATACCGGCCCCCCTTGGGTAAGTTTGATTTATTTGAGTCCGTGATGGAAGATGTACTTAATAAAATAAAATTGAAAAATAAATTTGTTGTAGTTTGTGGGGATTTTAATGTAAATATTTTAGAAAACACTTCAGGGAGTGTTCGTCTTCTCGCTTTATTTAAATGCTTTAATCTAAGAAATCTATTTCTTGAACCCACTAGAATAACTTCACATTCGGCCACCTGTCTCGATAATATTTTTACAGACTATGACCCTGTCTCTAAGTCAGTTATTAGTAGTCTTACGTCTGACCATTGCGGTTTGAAGGTGACCTATGATTTTGATGTTAAGGATGCGCCTAAAACTGTAACATTTAAACCTGTTACAAAAAAGCGAATGGAGTGTTTCAAAACCAATGTAGCTTGTAAAATCGATACTTTGCCCTTTATACATGATGGTCCGGATGTACTATACAGTAATCTCTTTGATTTAATAAAGACAGAATACAATCAAGTGTTTACATCTAAAACAATTAAGTTTTCACAAAAACTTAAGTTCTGTGACTGGGCCACGACTGGTATTTATAAAAGTAGAAATAAACTGTATGAGTTATATAATTTAAGACAATATAATCAAAATTTAAATTTTACAGAATATGTAAAAAATTACTCTAAATTGTTTAAGAAAGTGTGCACACTAGCAAAATCTAACTTCATTAAAGATAAAATTAAAAAATCTAATAATAAAATAAAAGCCACTTGGGATATCATCAACCGTGAAACTGGTAAATTAAAACCACGGGACAACACTTTTACTCTAAAAGTTAAAGATAACCTTATTAATTCAGATGCACAAATCGCTAACATTTTTGATGATTTCTTTATAAATATACCTGTGGTAACAACCTCAAATTTAAATTCATCACCAGTGGCGGCACAAGCCTTTCTCGAACAACATGTACCCAAATGTAACGTTTCTTTTAATGTTCAATATATTGACTCTAAAAATATTATTAAAACTTTTAAATTACTAAAAATTAAAAACACAGGTGATTTGTGGGGCATGTCTATAAAGATAATTAAAAATATTATATATTCTATTGCACCCTATCTTGCTGACATATTTAATAAGTGTGTTGATAAGGGAATCTTTCCTGATCTTATGAAGTTTAGTAAGGTTATACCTATATTTAAATCGGGAAATAAAAAAGACCCCAGTAACTATCGACCAATTTCAATACTAGCAGCACTTAGTAAAATTTATGAAAAAATTATTCACGAACAGTTAGTGGAATACTTTAACTTAAATAATCTTTTACATAGTAAGCAATTCGGTTTTACTAAGGGTCGTTCCACTACTGACGCAGGTGTAGCTCTAATAAAACATATATTTGATGCCTGGGAGGAGTCTCAGAACGCTCTTGGAGTTTTTTGCAACTTGTCCAAGGCTTTCGATTGCGTTGAGCACCGGACACTGGTGATGAAGTTAAATCACTATGGTCTCAAAGGTCTTGCGCGTAATATGATACAGTCGTATCTTAGTTCTAGAACACAAACTGTCGACATTAATGGAACTAAGTCATCCGGTTCTCATGTAAAAATGGGAGTTCCACAAGGGTCAATTCTTGGCCCTTTTTTATTTTTGATATATATCAATGACTTGCCATTCTTTGTAGAAAACTTCTGTGATATTGTATTGTTTGCAGATAATACTTCACTCATTTTCAATGTGACTAGATGTAAGAATAATTATGACGATGTTAACAATGCTCTCTCAGAGGTACTCAGTTGGTTTAGTGCGAATAATTTACAGCTAAACGCTAAAAAAACGAAATGTATTAAATTTATACTACCAAATGTCAAGACCGAACAAACCGATGTTAGAATTAATGTTGTTAAATTAGATTTGGTAGACTCGACAGTTTTCCTAGGGATAACCCTTAACTCAAAACTCCAATGGAATCCGCATATATCGAATTTGGCCGGCAAACTCAGTTCAGCAGCATATGCGATCAGAAAGATTAGACAAATAACAGATGTAGAAACTGCTAGGACTGTTTACTTTAGTTATTTTCATAGTGTCATGTCGTATGGCGTCCTTCTGTGGGGAACAGCGGCTGATGTTAAAACTATATTTATTTTACAGAAACGAGCAATAAGAACCATTTATAGACTGGGATCGCGAACTTCTTTGAGAAATATTTTTAAGGAAGTTGGTGTTCTTACTGTTGCATCGCAGTATATTTATAATTGTATAGTTTTTGTGCGTTGCAATATTAACACTTTTTCTAAACACGGTGATGTACACAATTTCAATACTAGAAATAAGTCAAAACTAGTAATGCCACTGTTTAGGTTACAAAAGGTTCTCGGCTCTTTCTTGGGGCAAGGTATACACTATTATAATAAAATACCAAGTACTATACTAGATTTACCTTTAGATAAGTTTAAGAATCATGTAAAATCTTGTTTACTTAGGAAAGGTTATTACACAGTCAAGGAATATTTAGAAGACAAAACAGCCTGGTTATAATAATATATTTACATTGATTTTTTTCTTAATCCATTGGCTTTTATGACATTACATAACTGATTGTATAATTTGGTAACGACATGTTGTTTTGTAAATGTCGTTACTTCTATATTATTTTAAAGCTGTGGAGTTTCTTGTGCCCGTTCTTTTCCACAGCTAAAAGACTTCCTGAATGGGTTTTTCCTATGCCTATCCATCCATCCATAAAAAAATAAATTTAGACGATTCAAAATGCTTAATTTAAGCTTACTGAATAAAGATATATTGATTTTGATTTTGATTTTGATCTATTATCTATCTACCATTTTGTATTCGGCTCAGAATATTACGACAATTTTTACTGCAAAACGTTATGGCTGACTGCGTTTTAGTAGTTACACCGCCGTACCTGTAGTAATCTACAGGTACGGTGATGTAATTACTACTAACTTACTAATGTAAGTTCCTAATTTCTATGTGATTAAATATACCGAATAAGTGTACTGCTGCCTTCATGAGGCAAAGAGACAACGCAACGGTTGTTCAATATTAAAAAAAAACTGACGTCAGAGTGTAGTGCCAACATGCAGCACGTAACGGACTCAGAAAAAGAACAAATATCTGGTCGCTTCATTTATTCCTAGGCACGTTTTACTACAAAATCTAACAACGGCCATATTGTTTGCGGGCAATAAATACGGTAAGTAAAAATCTCTATTTGACATCACGCTGCACATTCTCTGCGGACTATTCAAATGGCTGAATGTTTGTGTAAATCTTGCTTATGATTAACAAAAGCACACCATTTCTGGAGGGTCAATCAAATATTCGTGTTCCCGAAGAAGCTATTCGTTTGATTAACTGTCTAATTACAAGTTTAAGCGCCTTCACCTGATGTGCCGCGATGCAGTAAATCCTTTATAACTCCCGACTGAACTTATTGAAATGATTAAAGGATTGAACTGCCGGGGATTTGGAATCCATCGCAAGATTGCCTTACGTTCACTTTATTGTTAACTGCTGAATTTGTAAGTGGCTTTGTCAAAATGGCGAATGGTTTGAACAGAAGTCTGTGTTTGTAAAAATTTAATTAATGCTTTCAATATTTTTAGATTCTAACAACTAAGTATGCAGTTGTAAATGTATAGTTTGTCCTTCACTTTCCAACGAATCACCGTGTTTTTTGCGCAGAGATGTTTGGAAGTCTGATTGACTCCATGCTATGTTGAAGTCTGTGACGTGACGGCACACTTCGATTCTTTTATGCGCGTGCAAAGTCCGCAAGTGTAATGCAATCAGCAGCCCGCCCGCCGCGCCGCCCGCCCGCCGCCGCCGCGACACTTGCCGCAAATTGTGTTTGGGTCCCTTGCAGTGGTCCAACGCAACTTTGTCGTGCCTTTAAGCGGATTAATAACAACTGTTTTAATAATATTTGGCAAGTTTTCCCCCGGCAAAGATCTAAATGTAATGCGTTTAGTGAACCGGTCTCAGTGCTTTGCACTGTGGTTGTTGACTAGTTTATCTGTCAGTTATGGTGTGTCTTTGTGTCTATGTCTAACTTAATCGTAGTATTAAACATTTTGCTGTCAATTGAAGCTTAACATTTTGAAATAACTAACAGTTTGTTTTGGGTATAATCAGGCTTCACGGTGTCATGTATTTTTACGGTACTTAAATACAAAAACGGTCTTACATCATATGTTTTTTATTTTGCCAATAGAGTCATATAAAAGCAAAGGCAGCAACATCCACTTTAGCTGAAATGCCAGCAGAAGATATTCTTAATATACACGGCATACAGCAGCTTCTAATCATGATTAGTTACATCTATAGTTAAAGAAACTATGTAATAACAATCTCCGTATAACAAAAGTCATGAGAGATATTTAATTTTCATTAAAATAAACAATTGTTGTTGGATGTTGCTGTTTTTGCATCGAATGTGTGGATGTTGCTGCTTTTGCATCAATTATAATTGGATATTGCTGCATTTGCAATGGTGTGTTTTGGAGTTTAAGCAGATTAATGTTCTTGATACTTGTATATTTATTCAAATAATAAATGACGCCAGTGCTGTCGGAATGTTGAGTGTTAAATGAATAGGAGACTTAATGTGAAATGGAAATAAAAGTAATGTAAAAAAAACTGTGTAGCGAATTAAATGAGTATGTGTCTGAATTAAACAACTTTATTTAATACTTAATCAATATAATTATTATTAATTGTATTTGTGCTTCAATCAACATCCATCCACGTTTCTACTTTTCTGTATATGTATCACACATGCATATCATCTACTTGTTCTTGTGGCTCACAAAGTTCTTCATTCTCTTCGTCTTGGTTATTTTTCTCCTCCTCATCTTGGTGATCACCCTCATTATCCTGTAATAGTTCTTTAAAAAATAACAAGATTTGTTATTTTTTTTTCATTTTGCTGCCATTCATTGCTCCAATGACTTTTTATTAAGGTTAGGATATCTTTTCTTTTGTTTGCAGGTAAATTGTTTGAAGCTTTAATTTTTTCGGGATTTATCATAGCACTTATTTTCCCTATTTTATTGACATTTTTGGAAACACCGTCATCTATTTTGTAATGAAGATGGCCTTGGATTAAAATATTTCCCTGTTTCTTTGAACGTTTCAAAATGTACCTCTTACATTGCTTAAATTTAAAGTGCCAACTACCAACGGGTTTCAAAATTTTCTGTGAAGCGGTTTTCCAATCAAAAACTTCGCAATCAGGCGTTCCGAGATTAGTGACAGTACTAAATTTTGAAATAATTTCCAAGTATTTTTGGGGATTATTTAATACTTCATGCTGGCGTACTTCCTTCTCAATCCTAGCGAAAACTCTGTCAGGTGGTATGTAAGAGTGCCCAACAACTGGAAAGACTAGTTCAATTTGTTTTATATTTTGTGGAGCTTCAGTCATCCATTTTGATAGCATTGCTAGCATTATTGTGTTTTTATTCTGGCCTGCACAGCCGTCTGCTATGAGTCTCATTTTTTGACATGAAGTTAAGTCACTATTATTCAGCCGGTGGTATAAGGCCGAAGCAATTTCGTTGGCAGCTTTAGGATAAACGTTTTCTGTCCAACAATATGCTAACACATTTTTAGGAGTTAGTTTGCTTTTTGAAGAGCCCTTGACTATTGTAAAGTTGTACGTTGTAAGTTGTTGCACAAACGTCCGTTCTGGGAGTACCAAATCCAAGATTATATTTTGTGTTAAATATTTGCCGAAAATAGGACTTTTTTACTTTCAAATTAGGGGAGGCTTGTAAATTGTAGCGTTCCCATAATTTATTTATAGATAATTCAGATGCCAAATAATACCTTTTCGAATTATTACGACAGTAGTGAGGCTCTTGACATGGAATTGAGTTTATAAATCTCATAACAGCTTCTTTTTTATGGACATATTTCATAGAAACATGGTCACCTCCTCTCTTTTCAGTTTTAAGTTTTCCTGTCTCATAGTATTCTTTCATAACACTCTGCACTCTATACTTCGTAATTTGTAAAACTGTCAAGAAATAACGTTGACAAACTTGTAGGTACTTTTTTCCATCTTACTGTAAATGTAATACTTTGTTTGGGATTTTTGCTCTGAATATTTTTTTTTAATAGCACGCCGACGCTTTACTTTTTTCACTAAACAGTGTTTTAAAATGAATGCATCCTGTGTCAATTTATCTGGCTTTGCATAAAAGTTGTCAAAAAACGATTTTATGTCACACATTTTCAAAGACATGCATTTAAAAGTTTTCTTATGGCGACACAGCAATCTCTTTGGAAGGGTTTTAGCAGAATACCTAGAACAAAAGATTAAATAAATTAGAAACTTATTATTACTATTACCTACTGCATACGTTATTGTAAACCGGTTATTATATACCGGCGTCAAAATCACCAATATCTCGGACAGACAATATTTAAGTTATAAAATCCAAAAAATATTGATGAGACAGTGATACCATAACTTTATCTGAAATCGTTAATAACGGAATACATTCAAATAAGTTTTGTCGAGGTTTTTTGAACACTTCTCAACAACGTTTCCATCAAAAGTTCGAAATAAAAAAAATCACGGTCATAATAATATTATCGATAGAATAGAAAAAAATCAACAATCAAGATCGTTTTATTTGCTACACTTACCGCTTCTTCTTAGCCAGGGTTCTCTTCCATTTTTCGGGTTCTGATTTTCTCTTTCGACTGCTTTTATTGTCACAGGGGCTAGGAAAACATTCCATCTTTAAGTTTGTTATGGTTTGTAACGAAATTATCACTTTTTTCTGTTTAATTCACTAATTAAATGAACACACACGAAAACAAACACGAAGATGTCGCCATACTAATGGCGTCCAAATAGCGTCACCTGATTGGTTGATAAGGATAATGCTGTCTTTGCGTCAATCACTTGGGATGATGCTGTTTTTGCTACAAACCATAATTTAAAATGTCTGTTTTGTATAGGATATTACTGGTTTTGCTACGAATTTAATATTCGACTCAAATATATCGACATAACACCACAAGACTGCATTCAAAGTTGCAATAGTGAAAAAAGTGGATGTTGCTGCCTTTGCTTCTATATGACTCTTCGCTACTTACCCGTTACATCAACTGAGCATGTATTAGATTTTAAAAACTGGTTTTGGTAGTTATAACGCTCCAATACTTGAAAATAGCGAAACGTTAAAAAAAACGAACCCCGCCTTCATGACGTACTCGGTTTTTTGCTCGTTTCAATATCTTTATGCAACTATTTTCAAGTTGAAATTATATCTAATCCCGATCCCAAATGTGCAAGCACTGAATTGTTGAAACGCAATTAGCGCTCCGTGGCCATAACTGCGGTTGTCCGCTTCCGAGTTGGGCGGCAGGCGCGGGCTGCAGCCACAAATCGCGTGCCGGCTCCGTTTGCAGCTCACACTGTCACACTTGAAACTTTTTAAGAGACGTACAGTCACCAGCATTAAGATGTGATGTGCAAAAATATCTGATCATTGGTGGAAACCATATATATTAAATTAAATGAGACTATTGATATGAATTATCAGGAGTGGATTAAGTAAATACATAGGGTCTGGGTGTTTTCTATGTATAATATTATGTATTTTAAGTATGTTTATCCGTTGTCTAGTAACCATTTAACGAGTTTTATAACGAAGCTTCTCTTGAGCTAGATAATTGGTGTGAGTGTAGGAAAGTTTATTTTAATTTATTTTAATAATTCATTTTTCAGCCATCCTCTCTACACTCTCTTTATTTAGGGGTTAAAGTTACTCGCGTCAGTAGGTTTACCCTTGAGACTCTACACGTGACCCCTGGGTGGTGCTAAATGAGTGACACCGACTGAGTGGTAGAGCCACGCTGCGTTGCAGCACGCATTGGGCCGGCTCGCCCGGCGTAATACCACGATCACGAATATCCGGCGTAAAATAACGGCACTTGGTGCTGTTGTGTTTCGTCTGGCCAGTGAGGGTTCCGGAGGCCCATCCCCCCCCCCCTTCTCACAATGTCTATTCCTTCCTTAACCCTATTCCTTCCTTAAAGGCCGGCAACGCGCCTGCGATTCCTCTGGTTTTGCGGGTGTCCATGGGCGGCGGTGATTACTCTCCATCAGGTGACCCGCCTGCTCGTTTGCCTCCTTCTACTATAAAAAAAATGACCAAACCATCTAAGCATACCTTTCTCAATTTTTGCCACTACATCTTCATTCATTCAACACTTCTCTCTTATCACCCTATTCGTTATCCGATCTTTCAAAGTACTCCACATTTACTTCTTAGTAATCTCATCTTTACTAAGCTGAAAAATAAATTTTTAATTTTTTTTTATCATTTCTATTTTCGGTGGCTCTAAAACATTTCAAATAGCTATATCACAAAAAGTAATAGTTATTTATTAGATTTAACTTATTATTACACCTCCCAAAGTATTAATATTAGCACGAAAAAAATCGTGAAAAGTGTATATAAAAATTCGCCACCGTAATTAGGCAAAACTCGAGTGTGTTGAAATTGACCCATATGCCTACTAGCGTCCGTGATTCAATTCGAATAAATATTTTAAGTGTCTCAATGTCCAACAGCATGCTTCATAAAACCCGTGGTTTTTCAGTCAGGCCATTCCATTATTTTTTTAAAGCAAACAATCAGTTTATAATTGGACGACTATGTCAATCAATTATTAACAAACAATTTATAGTTATTACTCAAGCCAACAATACCTAACTTGCTTAATTGGTCAACTATAAATACATAAAAATGAATGTGAATTTAAACATGTGAAAGAAAGACGAGACAATTACAAAGGCTAAAAGTATATTGTTCCTCTATTTACAATACGTCTTCAAGAATAAAGAATAAACGAGAAATGTCTATCCCATTCAGTCGAAGCACTTTTGAAACATGGTTGAGGGCTGAAAAATCAGGCGGTAAAAGTTCCGACATCGGAACTTGGTAAATTTGATGCTGTTAAATCGGAATGTCGGAATAAAATGATTAATTGTTGAGTGCACTCGCGCCGCCGCCGCGCCGCCTGCCCGCCGCGCTAGCAAGGAGCGGATTGTGTGGAGTGCCGCGACGTCATCGTCGATGCTCGCGAGAACTTCTTTGATTAAAACTTATGCAAATCGGAAGAGGCGAGTCAAGTGGCTTCGGCAACTTAGCGAACTGCGGCGCGGGCGCGAGGCTGGCGCAAGGGCGGAGCGGAGACCGGCACTAATACTTTTATTCGTTGCACTTCCAGACGTTGTTTTACATTTGTCTCAGATTAAGGTATTTACAGAATATGAATCCTAGTAATACTTAAGTCGTGTGTTTAAAAAAATTAAATAGATAAAAATAATCAGTAGGTATGTTAGTACTGCGAGTGGATGTTGTAAATATATATATTTTTTTTATACTAAGCCCGGCAAATGACCCCACTCCACCTGATGTTAAGTGGAAATGAGGTCCAGGCGCGAGGACAACTGGTGCAGCGTAAGAGACGTAGCATCAGTCATCCTCACTCTGCCGGCCCACAAAGTGCTTCTTCACGCCTCGTTTGAAGGACCCTATGTAGGAGGGAATACGTGTGCTGGTAGACTATTCCATCTTTTGGAAGTGCGGCAAAGAAACGAGTCACCAAATTTCTTTGTGCGAGATGGAATGTTAGAGACTGTAAATTGGTGACTCCGCAGAGCAGCACGCGTACTCCTATGGAGGAAGGGAGAAGGAGGGATGAGGTCAAAGAGTTCTTCAGAGCACTCGCCATGGTATAAACGGTAAAAGACGCTGAGTGACGCAATATCTCTACGCAATTGCAAAGGCTCGAGAGTTTTAGTGACCTCTGCATTGCCGATAATGCGCACAGCGCGGCGCTGCAATCTGTCCAAGGCATCGAGAAGGTACTTTGCGGAGCCGTCCCAAAGGTGAGAGCAATACTCCACGCAAGACCGCACCGGTGTCTTGTATAATAGACACAACTGATCAGGCGTGAAGAATCGCCGCACCTTGTTCAGGACACCGAGTTTACGTGAGGCATTTTTAATCACGGTTTCGATGTAGTCCTTTTGGTTCAGATCGCAGCGGATATCCATACCGAGCATGTTAATACTGCTCTGCAGGCCTAGAGATGTATCCTGAAGAGAGGGAAGGGGAAGGAATGGCGACTTTTTCGCTGTGAACGCGCACACCTGTGTTTTCTTGGCATTGAACTCCACCAGATTATCGGAGCCCCATTTAGAAATGAGGTCCAACATCCGATCGAGCTCAATGACAAGATTTGCTCGCTTCATTTCGGTGTCTACCCGCCCAGCCGTTGGGTGCCCGTTATATCCCCCATGCACTGTGCTATCATCTGCATAGCAATGAATGTTTCCAAGAGGAAGCATGTCATTGATATGCAGAAGGAACAGCGTGGGGGATAGAACGGAGCCTTGAGGAACACCTGCGTTCACTGACATGAACCGCGAAGCGCATCCATCCGAAAGGACACGGATTCTACGCTCATGCAGGAAGCTGGCAATCCAGGTACAGAACTGAGCGGGCAAACCATATGCCGGGAGCTTGGAGAGAAGAGCTTTGTGCCAGACCCGATCAAAAGCCTTGGCTATGTCAAGGCTAACTGCCAGTGACTCGCCACGCTTGTCAATAGCCTCACCCCAGAGATGTGTGACGTACGCTAGAAGATCACCCGTTGACCGTTTTGGCCGAAACCCATATTGACGATCGTGAATTAGGGAGTGATCTTCTAGGTATCGAATAAGCTGTTTGTTCAATATTTGTTCTAGGATCTTACACAACACTGAAGTTACGGCTATAGGGCGGTAATTAGTCGGATCTGACCGATCTCCTTTTTTAGGGATCGGTTGCACATTAGCTTCTCTCCAAGATTCCGGCACACAACCCGAAGAGAGCGAGAGACGGTACAGACGCGTTAACACAGGGGACAACTCCGCTGCACACATTTTCAGGACTATTGCTGGGATGCCATCAGGACCGTTAGCTTTCCGGACGTCGATTGACTGCATTTCCGCACGGACATCACACTGCCTGATTTTAATATCAGACATTGTGTGGCCACAGTGAGGAATTGAGGGTGGCTGTGCATCACAGTCATCGATCCGGGAGTTAGCCGCAAAGAGTTTGGCCAGGAGATTCCGTCAAGACATCTCAGTGGTGGTAGCGAGGGTTGGCAAAAGTTGGATTGCACGGCTTTGGCCAGACGCCAGTAGCTACGGCTGCCCGTAGGATGCGTCAGGAGTTCTTGGCCTACTCGTGCAACGCGCTGGGCATCCGCTCTAATGTAGGCCCTCTTACACGACTTGGTGGCATTTTTATAGGCTGCTTTTAGCGAGCGAGTTTCGGGAGCCCCATGAGCTTTACCTCTGATCCAAGCGCGGTATGCCGTCTGTTTGCTCTCAACAGCGCTAAAATAGTGATTATCTTCTATTTGTCTAAGGATAAAAATGATAACTAATAAATTTTTTTCAGAGAATCGTTATTATTTATTAGCTGTTATTAGCTGTCTATTTTTATTAATCCTAGAATTTTTTACTTTTTTTCTTCAAGGTCTAATTCGTTAGTCGTGTCGGTTTCAGGTAGTCTTCCACTAACGTCCCGCCCAAGCTTTCTCGGCCAACATTCAAACTAATAATAAATCTATAAATAAAACTTTCGTATTCGTAACTGATTCTTGATCGGATGTCGATGACGTAGTTATTTACGTCGAATAAGGCTCGTTTTGGAATCCACAACAGTAAGTGGATTGTGTTGTTGACTAAATTCGTGCGGTTTGGATACTACCGCCTAATTGGTAGGGCACTCCGAATATAGCTCGCGGAAACCTTTTTATAAGCATTTTATTTCGGTATTAAAATATATCCTCAGTAAAATTGTTAAAATACTAATACCACTTAAAAATTGTCAAGCTTAAATGTAATTGGGCGGGTCACGTTAGCAAGGGCACTACACAATAGGGTTCTGGCTATGAACGACGCCGCAGGGTCGGCCCAGAAAGGTGGTGAGACGATCTGGACGCACACCAGACCGACTGGCATGAGGTGGCTCAGGATGGAGATGGACTTGGGGGTGTGCCCAGAAGATGGACGGTGTAGGCTAGAAAAAAATGATTAAATGTCGTGTATGTGACCCACCTCTGCGAATCAAATCGATTTAGATGTCGGTAGGTCTGTTCTTTAGTCCGTATTGCTGGCTACAAACACCGTCTGCAGGAACCCATTGTGCCTAGCGATCGGGATGCATGCGGCTAACGTGACCAGCCCTATGGTGATGATACTTCACTTTTATTCAAAGTGAAACGACGACACCCAAATTATCACGATGTGAATAATGCGGTCTCAAAGATTGTTCACTGGTTTAGTGTTAATAACTTGCTATTACACGAGGGAAAAACCAAATGTGTAAGATTTGTATTGCCTAATGTTAAGCAGGTAATAACTAGTGTACAAATTAAAGATAAGAATGTGAATCCTGTGAACACCACTGTGTTTCTAGGCATCACGTTGGATGCCAAGCTTCAGTGGGGCCCACATATAGCTAAATTGTCGAATAGACTTAGCTCTGCGGCTTATGCAGTAATGAAGATCCGTCAGTTAACTGACGTTGATACAGCTAGATTAGTTTATTTCAGTTACTTTCATAGTGTAATGTCGTACGCCATTTTACTGTGGGGAAATGCTGCCGACATTCAAACTATCTTTGTGCTGCAGAAGAGGGCTATTCGAGCAATATATAACCTACAGGCTGGTGACTCTCTCAGAGAGAGATTTAAGGATATAAGTATAATGACAGTTGCATCACAATATATTTATGAAAATCTTGTGTATGTTCATAAAAATATTGAAATGTTTTCAAAAAACAGTGATATTCACAAATTAAATACTAGAAGTAAGAACAAATTAGCAGTGCCTTATACTAGGCTCCATAAAATAAATAATTCTTTTAAGGGTCTGTGTGTACGATTATACAACAAAGTACCAAATGATATTCAGAAATTAGATCTTGATAAGTTTAAAATCAAAATCAAAGAAAAGCTTTATAAAAAAGCTTATTATAAAGTGTCGGATTATACAGAAGACAAAACAGCTTGGGTCTGAAATGCTCCAAGTACCTACTCCAACAGCTATTTCTATTTGCCTATAATTAATTTATATAGAGCACCATATTTAATTAAACTATATACATTCAAATTCATATTTTGTATTTTGTGACCTGGTAACGACATATAATATATATATTTTTTGTAAATGTCGTTGCTTCTGTGCGCTGTGGTTTCTTGCGCCTGTTCTTTGCCACAGTTAAAAAATGATGTCCTGAATGGGTGGTAGGTTAAAAAATATTTGGACGTTTCAAAGTACTTATTAATTGAGTTTATTGAATAAATATATTTTGACTATTGACTATTGAAGACTATGTCTTATGTAAGGCAGCCTCTAAAGCAGCACTATAAGTAACATTGTTATATCTCGACATTACAAGTTTAATAAATTATAACTCGGTTTGAATTCCAATACTTTATTTCTACAATGTACACTTAATACACTTTTCGCCGTAACACATAGCAACTATAAATAACTGTTATAGTGATGGCTGGCAGTTAGAGACAACCACTCAGTCCGAGAGCTCGATACAGAATGCCCGTCGGACCCCGATTCCACTTCCCACCTTAACAATTTTCCCTTCCAAATGAGCGGAGGTCTCTGATTGGTTGTCGTGCTCGCTCGTGATTGGCGGTTGTTTGCCGACCAATCACGAACGAGCATCTGTGTTGCCACTTAAAAATAATGTTAACACTTTGTAAAAATCAATACAACAACTTCTTTTTAATTTAAATAATTCAAGTACATAGAGAAAATAGTCACACAATAACTAATTTAAATTGATAAAATCATCACATTCGGCCATCCACTTGAGTGCAACTCCTGGTGCAAGATGTTCAATATTATCTGTGTCAAAGTTGATCATCACATTCGGAAAGTTACTATAATTTATTTATGTTGTTTCTGCAGCTTGGATAAAGGAAGATTATCCTCACTTTCATAGTCTGACGTCTCCGTGGGGTCTTTAGTGTATTTTTCAGCTTTAGAATTTAAAGGACACAAGTTAATCCAAGGTCTTATTCGATCTGCGGCAACAACAGACTCAAACAATTTACTTTTTTTTTTGAATCCAGGAACATTACTTATTTTATATCTGTCGTTACCTAAGACTTTTACTATTTTATAGGGACCTATAAATTTTGTTAAAAGTTTGCTACTATTGCCTTTATTATAAAAATTGGTCCTCGTGATTTTAACAAGATCTCCTTCTCCATAAACAGTAGCGGGGGCTCGTTTACTATCGTAAAGTAGTTTTTGTTTCTGCTGAGCTGTATCTATATTAGCGCTAATTTCATTTCTTATTGACTCTACGTTTCCTGATGGGTTATTTATCCCGATATCTAGTTTATTACTCAAATCGTCGCGAATTCTATAGCCAAACAGAGCCTCCGATGCTGTTTTTCGAGTGGTACTATTGACAGTGTCGTTAATGCCTTTTTGTATTTTACCAAGCCACGTGTCCCAGTCTCGCTCATCATTGCCTGTATTATGTCTCATCAAAGAATTTAAAATGGTTTGATTAAAACGTTCGGCTTGACCATTGGCCCTGGGACACGCGACTGCGTTCAATACGTGCTTGATGCCGTGTATCTCACAGAAGTTCCTGAAAGCACCTGAAGTGAAAGATGTTCCACGATCAGAAATAATTCGGGAAGGTAACATAAAATCGTCAAATATACTTTCAAGAACTTTTACAGTACTTTTGGTTTTTGTATCCTTCACGGGTTTCACAAAACAGTATTTTGTAAAGCCATCGACCACAGTCAAAATGTAGACGTTTCCTTTTTTGCTTTTTGTAAATGGACCCAAGTGGTCAATATGGACAGCATGGAATGGAACGTCTACCTTCTGAATGGGGTACAAATGGCCGGCTTTTTGATTCTTAGATTGATCTTTATTGTATGCGCACTGGATGCAAGACCCTACGTATTTTTTGACAAATTTACGTAGTTTAGGGAACCAGTATTGGGACTGAATTTTCTCAATTGTTTTAGTTTCGCCTAAATGTCCGATTTCATCGTGATTAGACCGACATACTTGAAATCGTGCGCTACGGGGAACTACAAGGCATAATTTATCATTAACTTTTCTGTAGACTTTGTGATCTTTCATAACATAATTTTTCTTAATATCTTTTAAATCTTCGTCATTTTCCGGCTTTAGTATTTTAACTATCCTCGCGATATCTGGGTCAGTCATTTGTAGGGTTAGCAGCCAGTGTACAGTATCAATATTATAAACTGTAGTGATAGTATCGTCCTGAAATTCTTTTAGGTTGGTGTTGCGACTCAGAGCGTCTACATGTGCCATTTGGGTACCGGGTCTATATTCGATGTTAAAAGTATACTCGCTTATTTGTAGCCACCATCGGGCTATACGTGGGACAAGGTCGCGTTTCACTAGAGTCGTCCTAAGAGCGTGGCAGTCTGTCACTACTTTGAAGTTAATGCCTAACAGGTAAACTCTAAATTTTTTTAAAGAGCAAACAATTGCCAGTGTTTCTAGCTCATATGAATGAAGGTGTCGTTCCTCGGGTGTGGTTTGTCTACTAAAGTAAGCGACCGGCTTTAGAACCCGCGGATTCTCTTGCCACTGTAAAAGTATACCCCCTATTCCCAAAGCGCTGGCGTCTGTGTGAAGTTCGGTGTCTAAATTGGGATTATAAAGGGATAGAATTGGTCTTTCTACTAGTCTGTCTTTTAACAGAGAAAACGCCTTAAATTCTTTATCGGTCCATGAAAAAGGAACATCTTTCTTTAATAAATTCGTGAGAGGCCGCGCAACCTCACCGAAACCCTTAACAAATTTTCTAAAATATCCGGCAAGTCCTAAAAATTGGCGGACTTCATGAACATTACTTGGTACTGGGAACTCTTTCACGGCTAAAATTTTATGTTCATCGGGTCGGATTCCATCAAAAGAGATTTCATAGCCAAGGTAGTTGATAACGTTATCAAAAAACCTACACTTTGATAGCTTTAAAGTCAACCCGTATTCGCGCAATAATCTAAGTACTTCTTCTAGTCGTTGAAACCCTTGTTGAATAGAAGCGGATGGCACAAGTATGTCATCTAAATAAGCTAAAGCAGTATCAAATCTCTTTGAACCCAGCATTTTGTTTATAAGCCTCTGAAATACTGCCGGTGCATTGGCAAGGCCAAACGGCATTCGCTTGAATTCAAAATGGCCGTCCGGTGTGACAAACCCTGTATATCGGCGGCTTTCCTGTGCCATGGGAACCTGATAATAGCCAGAAGAGAGGTCTAGTGAGGTAAAAAACTGATTGCCACTGAGATTATTCAGCTGATCTTCTATCAAGGGAAGAGGAAAGCAATCCTTTTTCGTCTTATTGTTTAATGCTCTGAAATCTACACAAAGGCGCTGTTCTCCCGTCTTTTTCTTTACCATCAATATTGGACTTGCAAAATCCGAATCTGACTCTTGAATAATATCGTTTTGTAAAAGCTCCTCTACAGTTACGCGCACTTGCTCTCTTTCCGCATAAGATAAGCGATAAGGTCTATATACTATCGGTGTGTTATCTTTTAAATCAATAGTCATTTCAACGTCTTTTGCAAGTCCAATCTCGCTAAGGCTCATCGCGAAACAATCACGGTATGACTGTAACAAATTGTAGAGTTTGTCCCGATCCTGATCACTCATGTTATTGCCAATTTTAATATCGTTTCGGTCCAACGGTTCCATCGCGGAGAAATCTTTACTAATCCTATTGACATTATAGACTTTTCTTTCTACTACTGGCGTAGCCCTGGCTATTAACGTGTTGGGAGGAAGCGACAAGTTTTCCGATCTTAAATTGGTAACTACTACGTGGCCTTTGCCTTGGTCAATACGATAAGCGCCTTGATGAAGATGGTACTCTCTTCCCGGTTCAGTACAATTATATCCTTCTACGTGAATATCGCCACAGTAAGCTACATCTTCGGTAAATACCTCGACCAACCCAATCTTTTGGACTTCAGTTAATTTTTGCGTTGCTAGTTTTATGACACTATCGGCATCTAAGAAATCATTCAAAACAGGGCTCTTGTAAAATATGAGTCTATTAGAGTCTTTCAACACGGTTACGAAAGGTAACTCGGTAAAATCTTGACCAATTAAAATAGGAGTATGCAAAAATTCATCGTTCACTACAAGGACTCCAACACAGGCTTCAACTTCATCAAGTTTTAATGAAATCTTACTTCTATATAGTGGAGTCACAGACGAATCGCCAAAACCTCTAATCACGGGAAGTTCGCTATAATTTTTTTGCAAATTCAATTTATGAGCGTCTGATTCACGTAGCAAGGAACATTCACTACCAAAGTCAATAAACGAAAGTAATTCACGATCGTTAACAAGGTTTTAAAAAATTTATCGTTTGTGTTGTTAACAGTGGAGATAGTCAAAGTTTTTCGATCCCCAGAATTGCCTTTAGTGTCATTTGTTTGTCGAGGAGTAAGAGGATGGAGCTTACACGCCGCAGAGTCATGCCCTACTCGAAAACACTTTTGGCATTTAACGATAGGATTTGGACAATTGTGGAAAACATGTCCTTTTGAGCGACAATTAAAACATGTTACATTTGTGTCACTATTATTTGAATGATTATTAGGAGCACGATTGAATGGAATACTATCATTTCGCTTTCTAAATACATTAATGTCAGTAGGTCGTTGTGAATTTAGAAAATTCAGTAGGTCTTCTGGTTCCTTACAGTTTAATGCTTGTGCGCTGTTCCTAACAGATTTATCAAGGATGCCATGAATAACGCAATCAACAGCCTTTTGACCTTTAATCTCACACCGGTTTAGTAGACTTAACTTGTCATAAAAATAGTCTCGCAAGTTTTCACTATGACGAGTGGTGCGCGCAAGCATCTCTTCCAAAAGCCGACCATAATTTTGCTCGTTGGGGAAAGCTCTCCGAAGCTTTGCTTGCCATTCATCCCAATCAAAATTAACTGATGGCAAAGCCTCGAACCACCTCTTTGCTAGCCCTACTAATTTCTGCAGAGCAAAATGCATGGTCTGCCTCTGATCCCAGCCATAAATACACGTGCATTCATTGACTTTCCTTAACCAAGTATCTATATTTTGGGACTTACTAGATGGGTCAAACTCAGGTATAACATTATTCATATGATTATTATTGAACTGCTGGGGTTTAGCTCTATGATTTTCTTGGAGGGTCGATACAAGTTTCAGCACCTCGTCAATTGTGAGGCTGGAGGATGGTTGCTCAGGCACACGATGCGATGCCGTCGGATCGTAAGGGTTACCTCGAGACTCAGGAGTTTCTGGTAAGGCCGGAGAAGGCGACACTGGTGCGGCCAAGTCTTCACTTGGTTGCACTTCTTCTACCACCCACGCGGTTGGAGTACGCCTCGTCACTTTACGGGTACGCGTTGTATTTAGAAGCGTTGTATTCTTCCGTTTGCGAATCATCCGCCACCTGGCGTTCGGGTCATTTGAATCCATAACCTCGGTAAACAAGAAAAGAAGAGAGAGAAAAAATTAGTGTCATAAAATAAAGAGGATACACAAATGGATATTTTAAAATAAGCCAACTGTCATGTTATTGAAACACTACATTTGTTACTGTTAGGTACGTATATATCAAAATATGCAATAGCGATCGTTGTATTTTACATATTTTATGGCACACATTGCTCGTTACTCGTGTTGGATCATACATAGACCCATAGAGGCACACATGGCCTTACATAATAGTTCAGATATTATTAACTATTGGCACACATGGCCCTTGATCAGTATTAGAACATACATAGCTCCTGTACAGCGCACATGGCCATTTAACTCCTTGTGGAACATACATAGCTCCTGAACAGCGCACATGGCCGTTTAACTAGTTGTGGTGGAACATACATAGCTCCTTAACAGCACACATGGCCGTTTAACTATTTGTGGAACATAGGTATACTCGTATATGTAGTTTCTTAACAGCACACATGGCTGTTGAACTAATTGTAGAACGTACAAAGCTCTTTATTAGCACACATGGCCGTTACTTCCACTAATAATAATGGACATCACAAATTAGATTTTTTTTTTTTTTTACTATGCTATGCCTTCAGTATAATTATCAAATATCTCACTACTACAGACAGCTGTTGGATACTTTATCAGAGGCCAACATTATCAAGGAGTAGCCTTGACCAAATGGACCGTATGATAAACCATACTCAACCTACGTGAGTAATATTAACAAAGAGTAGCCTTGTTCGAATAATACTCAAGCTGCTGTCCGTGCTAGCACAGTTTTAATTATTTTGTAAAATTTGTAATATGCTACCAAGCTACATTATTAGGGAGTAGCCCCAACCAAATGCTCTTGGCAGCACTGTAATGAAAGAAAAATACATTCCAAGCTTATACAAAAGGCACAGCTAAGGTAAAGCCATTTAACTATACATACTTTTTATTTCTGAATCGTAATAGAGTATTTCAACTTACTGTTTCTCTTGTTGGACTGCAGGTCACATCCCACTTCTGAGTTTTAATAAATTATAACTCGGTTTGAATTCCAATACTTTATTTCTACAATGAACACTTAATACACTTTTCGCCGTAACACATAGCAACTATAAATAACTGTTATAGTGATGGCTGGCAGTTAGAGACAACCACTCAGTCCGAGAGCTCGATACAGAATGCCCGTCGGACCCCGATTCCACTTCCCACCTTAACAATTTTCCCTTCCAAATGAGCGGAGGTCTCTGATTGGTTGTCGTGCTCGCTCGTGATTGGCGGTTGTTTGCCGACCAATCACGAACGAGCATCTGTGTTGCCACTTAAAAATAATGTTAACACTTTGTAAAAATCAATACAACAACTTCTTTTTAATTTAAATAATTCAAGTACATAGAGAAAATAGTCACACAATAACTAATTTAAATTGATAAAATCATCACACAAGTAAGATAGTCAGTTTTATTTTACCCAGTTGATTATTTCCGTTAAATTAAAACATGGCGTGAGCTGCAGGTCCAAAGTCAAAGTCGAAATCAAAATCCAAATATATTTACTCAATAAACTCAATTAATAAGTACTTTGAATCGTCCAAATCTTTTTTAAACTTCCACCCATTCAGGACATCATTTTTAACTGTGGCAAAGAACGGGCGGATCTTCATTACTGTATAAGCCGCAGAGCTAAGTCTATTCGACAATTTGGCTATATGTGGGCTCCACTGAAGCTTGGCATCCAACGTGATGCCTGACTGTCCGCTCCAAGGATCTCCACAACGACTGGTCTTGTGCTGTTCGCATCCAGCAGCTACCTGTAACATTAACCAGATCATCGGTCCACCTTGTTGGAGGTTTGTCTACACTTCGGCGTAAAAACGTTTATACACAGTCCACAACGCGTGAGTACGCCCCTAGGCTACGGTAACCGTTTACCTATACCATCAGGCGTTCCGTATGCCTGATTGCAATCTAAGTCGTATAAAAAGAATACCGTTATGTTGTAGTTGGTTACGTAACAAAGTATTGTCGTTTCCTTAAGTGTTTCCATCGAGCCTCGCCGGCTAACACTGCGGACAACAAACTTCTGTCGACGCAATAACCGTTGAGCAGACAGTAACATCCCGGCCACTCGGCGACCAATATCGCGACTTGCGCCTCACGCCAGCTGCTTACACCTACTAACTTGCGAACTACAGCCAGCACTCGACAATACACTTTATAAACAAACACATAGAAGACAGCTTTTGATGCTACCTAGCGGTGGATAGTGGTTTGGCATTTGTTTCTAAGTTTGCATGACATAAAATGGTCTCTCCATTAGTTTGCGATTAATAAATAGGGAAAAATATACCATTTAAGTTTCTTGTGTATGTGCAATAAAGTGTTTATCTGTCTATCTATCTACAATCGTACAATAATCACTTTTTATTAATTAACTGGCATTTATCTATTTACATGGTTCATGTTCATAAAGATCTAAGATTATGGTCGTCTCATAAATAATAACAATAATAATAATAACCCAAGTTTCATTGTTCCTTTTTTACCCGCATCGGTAAGCCCGGGGCATTTGCCGATTGTAGCAATGACTTGATCAAATGATGGAGGCCTTAGCCCGGTGTGGCGGTGGCAAACTAGGTTAAGTTTTTTATAATATTTTATTTTGTAAATATGTTTTTAACAATATTGTACAAAAAATTATTATGATAAATAAAGTGAATAATAATAACTTCCAACACTAACTCAAGTTTCTGAACTGAAACTTATAAGTATATATAACGAATAATACCTATTTGATATTTTTTGTTAATAACGCAAAAAAGGCGATATCCAGTTCAAATGACCCCACCGGGAACCAGCGTGTTGACCGGTCGTCATTAATTTGTAAATTGCAAATTATTTCAAAGAATAACGACTAAATCTCATGCCCCCTGTGATCAAGGCCCCGTAAAGTGTAAAGTGTAAAGAGTTTTATCCGTCAGGATAATACTTTTATCCTATAAAGATATAATAATGATCAGTGAGTAAATTGGTACAGAATAATGATCCTTAATTTGAGGTGCCCTTACTAATACGTAAGTTTTACAAATGTCGATGTCACCGCTGGCTGGTTTTTAAATAAAAAAGTTCAGTTCCACAAAACGATTCGCATTGCAACGTCAAAAGATTGTAAGTCTGTTAATTAGAGAGAACAGGGAGCTCGTTAAAAATGTTAAAATTCCTACAAAATGTTGAAACTATCGAGTTTGTGGAAGAGTTCCAATTTTTTCAATTAATTTCCCGTTTCGAGTCGTCCCGATCGTCCCGGGGCGGCATTCTGAGTTATGCAATTGTGTCATTCCTTCTTCAGAATCGTTTTATTGTGATTCATTCCGTTTGTTGAATGAAAAGTGTGACTTTTTTACTTAGCTTATTAAGCTAAGTCTCTTTTTACAAATAAAAGAGAAATATGTAGGTCCATTATATTATTAACTTTCTCTATAGTTGTTTCTATAATCCGATGCAGGTATTACATATTTTATAATTTATAGCCTATTAACATGCCTGTAATTTTATAGACTCGGCTATAAATTAAATAAGAACGGCTATTTTGATACAATGTGTAGCGTCTATTAATCGCATCCCGGCATCACTTTAGAGTTTCACAAGGCAGTAAACTAGGCCCGTCTCGAGCGCCACAGCCTGCTTAGGTGATCCGGAATTACAAACCGATATCATTCACACTCGCTCGCCCGGAATTTGGGGCAGAACGATTCTGGTGTGGCGACCACGCACTGGGAGACGCAGTGTATGCAGGCCTTCGACAAGTTGTCCGACGATCTGGTGAAGGTAGTAGGTGGTAGCCGCTGGATGCGTGCAGCACAAGACCGGGCGTGGTGGAGATCCTTGGTGGGGCCTTTGTCCAGCAGTAGACGTCTTTCGGCTGACGGTGAGTAATGTTTTGAATCCCTTTATAATGTTTGAATAAATTATTACTTACACATAAAGTATAGAAAATAACGTCTTGCTTACCTACTTTGAATACTTTTTACCATTGAAAATAGTTATCAGAAGATGCAAATCGCCTGAGACGTATTTTTGACCATAGCTCCGAGGATTTTGAGAGGATCGAGATGGAAATAGTACCAAAAGTTGAGGAATTTATCAAGACTCGTAATTTTTTTTGGAATTTTGAAAAATATAATAATATCGGTTTTTGAGATGATTGTTTACTAAATTGTAAATAGTCGGAAAAAACATACTTAAGAAAAAATTAAAAAAAGAACTCCTGGTACTTTTTGTCAGCATAGGGTCCTAGGGTAATAGTTTAGCTACAAAATGGCAAAAAAAATTTGAAAATCGGTTAATTGTTGTGACCTGTAGGCAGTCACTTTAGATTTGGAATTGAAGAAAAACGGGTATTTCCGTATATCAAAGTAATGTAGCTTCTATGATAATTGACCGATCGTCATGGTAATGATGTTAATAGATGCGGATGCAAGCGAGGAGTACATTCGAGTTGGAATTTGAAAATCTTTTACAGTCCAGGTAAAATTCATGGAATGCGCCCAATGAATTTCTAAAAAAGAAAATGTTATTCTCTGTGTTGTGCAGTGTTATAACACAGAATAACCAATAGTACTACCGTGTTATAATCCAACTTGTTAGTAATGTAAGTGTGTAATTTTAGGGAAGTAAGGAAGGGTGTGAAATTGCATGAATTTCAATTAGGTTGTAAAAGAAAGGAAATGTTATTCTCTTTGTAGTGCAGTATTATAATTCGACTTGTAAGTAATTTAGTTGTGTAATTTTAGGGAAGTATATCTCAATAAAATTTTCTTTATATTCAATTTTTAATTTCAAAGTGTTTTTTTTAAATATTTGTAAGTATTAATTTTTAATGCTCCGATTCTTGCGGGGACTGCGAAATCTGTGAATTTTCCTCTACTTTGGTTTTTCGTATTTACTCGACAAGACGTGTCGTTACGATCTCCAGCGCCATCTATCGGGTGACTGTGGAGTTTCCGCAACCGCCTGAAGGGTTGAAAGCATTGCACAACTGGTTGCTTTGCGACGCAGCAAGTCACATACAGATTAACACAACCTCCACCCGACAGATGGCGCTAGACGGGTTTGCTTTTGTTTGTTGTTTGTTTAGTGTGTTTGGTTTGTTTGGAAAATCCCGTGACAAGACTCACAGAACAGTTAACTATAGCAACCATATTGCGATTATAAGGCAAACTCATATAAAATGTATAACGAACTTTTCTTAAGATTCAGTCGTTCTACTGAAATACTATTCTATATTTATTCTTCTTCTTCTGGTTCTTCTTCTTTGTTTAAAGTGGAATGGAACAAAATGAAGTTTCAAGCTGGATTGATATAGACTAGAGTAGCGGTGCTGACAGAAATTTCGTGGCTTCCAATAACATTGATAGTCAAGATTAGCTATAGATAGTTATGTCGTGCTTTAGGTGACAAAGAGCTTTACCACAATGTAAAAAAGAATATCTATTTGGTTATCGGTTCGTTAATTTATTATTAATATTAGCCTATAAACTTTTGGGGTTGGTGGGTTTTAACACTTAAGCGCCATGGGGGTCACCGGTGACCGACAAGCAATTAAATTTCAATTGTGTCCGGTTTTGTGGCAGTCAACGTGTACTGCCGTCCTACAACAGCCGAGAGCAACGGCTGTACGCTGTACGTGCCATTCAGAACCACAGATTCTGTTCGTTCATTAAATTTTAATAAACCAAAATCCAAAGTCCACTTCCCGAGGTGTTGGCGTAGGTGTCGGCGCCGCGTTGCGATGACATAGGAAGTCGACCGCAGACGCGCCGCTGCGCCGCGCTCGCTCGGCAAGTATCTGGTTACGTGGTTTGGGCATAGGTCGACTACTATCATGTTCGTAGATTTAGCGCGAGTGTCTATTGCAAATTACTTTAAATGACAATTTAGAAAAGGTGTTGAAAACAAATCTATCTGTAGTATTTTAACCCGCCACATAACATTTCCATAAAACTGTGCCAAAGTACAACCGCCGCGCGCCGTACAGCTGGTTCGCTCCAACCCCATTAATATCGAGTGCATGCGAGCGGCCTTCCGCGCGGCTGCTGGAGAGAGCGGTTCGAGCGCGGATTTAATTAGCAGCCGCTGCTGCGTCTTGATTAAAACCGAAGCAAACAACCGCCGCCCGTCACGGCGCGTCACGGCGCGTCACGGCGCGTCACGACGCGTCACGGCGCGTCACGGCGCGTCACGGCGCGTCACGGCGCGTCACGGCGCGGGCCACGAGCATTTATTAGCAAAAGGCTTGTACACTTTAAAGTGTCACTGCTTTAAATAGTATACAAATTGCTTATTACCTACATTATGTTTTTTTTATTATATCTTATTTAATGGCTATCGCGTATAGCATTAGCCCATTTCAATTGTTTTAAATTTTTAAAGTATTTTTAGTATTGTACGGTAGATAGAAATAAAATGGAGTCTCACAACACGTGTTGTTGCTAAAAGAACACGGGAGAAACTCTCTACATTATGTTTCGAATTAATGAAAACGGCGAATGTCAAGAATAATCTGATAAGTCAAATACTATACCTCTCTCTTCCCTTGGGTGTCGTAAAAGGCGACTAACGGACTAAAAGCTGCACTTTTCTGAGCGGCGATGGGCATACCACCTGTCACACTGACTAATGGCAGAGGACTGCTTTTGCGGTCCTCATTGCCTAGTCTCTGTCAAATCCTTCGGAGATAAATAGTCGTGATCATATCGATACCTTGCGGCTCATAGGGCGTAACCACCAAAACAAGACATTTCAGGACAGCCAAAAATCTAAAATTAGAATTTTGTATTTGTCACAACTTTGTTGTTATTGATCATATAAATATGATTCTTACACCAAAAGTCGTCGATTTTTTAGTGAATCTATTAAAACATAACGTTTTAAGAAATAATTATTGTTTAAAGGTTAGCTGGTGAAATACGCCTCACAATATCAAACATTATGTCTTTTATGCCCCATAAAATGACTGCTGCGTTAGTAACGCAGAGTGTAATCACCAACTTTCAAAATTAAAATTATAGTTTTTATCGTTCTTTATTATTTTTTTTCCATTTTCTGGGTTTATATTACACTACTTATGACTGTTTTTAGTAGAATAGCTTAATTTGGCAACCCTTAGTCCATCAGAGCCTTGTATTCTCTAATAATATTTATAACTAGTGAAGATTTGTATTATTGGATTTAAGTAATGACAAACAAAATTTAGGTAAAAGGCTACTAAACCTTTTCAATTGTTGAAACTTGATTGTTTGCAAGTCCTAAAGAAGGTATTAACGGGTCTTCCAATAGGCACGTCCGAACTTTGACAGTTGGTAGCGGCCATCTTGTTGAAGCTACATCTGTCAAATTGGTTGTCATTTATTCATTCTGTTTTGCCAAATCATCATGGATAGCTATAGCATTCAACAACACGTGCAAATGATAAAATTGTCTTATCAAAATGAGTGTTCTGTTCGGGCAACGAGAATCGGAGGCAGTCGATTTCGCGGACTGCCTCGGATTCTCCTGCACACTCTCACGGACAGCGGCGATGTTTTCGGCAGACCTTGCGTTTCGTTGACGTACGGGTGTTGGTTGATTATTTACCGAACTAGTGGACTCAAATTTATCCACCACACGACGAATAGTCCTCTCGGTAGGACGATTATGGCGACCGTAAAATGGGCGAAGCGCGCGGTGCGTTGCCCGAACAGAACACTCATTTTGATAAAACAATTTTATCATTTGCACGTGTTTTTGAATGCTATAGCTATCCATGATGATTTGGCAAAACAGAATGAATAATTGACAACCAATTTGACAGATGTAGCTACAACAACTGTCAAACTGTCAAAGTTCGGACGTGCCTATTGGAAGACCCTATATAATAAGGCAAATTAATTTAACTACAAATTATTTATTAACAAATGCTAGAAACATAGTTTTATTATGTTTTTACGTTACTTATTCATTAGTTACAGAAAATTTATAATTGAAAACTTAAATGAAGACCTTTAATTTAATACCACTAATACGTTCGTAGCTTTAATGTCACTCCATTAATTTAATCATACTTACCCACTCGCGACTATACTTGATAAGTGCAAATCGCCGGATTTTTCGTTGAAAAGTTACGATTGTTGAATGTATAGGTACAGAAAATCAAATAAAACAGTGAATAGGTACCTATATACTTTAGTCAGTTTAATGTTCGTGAATGAAAGGAAGGATACTTGGCCCTACATTATTTCTTATATACCTAAACGATCTAACTAACCTTAAGATTGAAGGCGGTCGTTTAATTTCGTATGCAGATGATACTGCCATAGTGTTTAGTGGCTCCTCCTGGAATTCTGTATTTAAAATTGCAGAAAATGGACTCATGAAAGTGGAAAACTGGCTTAGGTTGTCCTTGCTAACCCTAAATATCTCCAAAACAAATTATATCACTTTTGCTATTGACAAAAGATCGCTACCGCCCCCCGACCTAAAACTTAAATTACACTTCTGTCACAATATTAATTCAGACAACTGCGGATGTACTGTCATTGGTTGCGTCGATTCCACAAAGTATCTAGGAGTCATTATTGATCAACGACTATATTGGCATCAGCAGCTCGAATACATAAGTAATAAGATAAGAAAATTGACTTGGTATTTGAAATGCTAAGACACGTGACCTCTCACAAATTGTTATGTCGTGGCGGTGCCACTAAAACTAAGATCTTTGAAGCCGAAAGGGCGCAAAGAGGTTTACTTAAAACTATGTTTATTAAACCTTACAGATTTCCCACTGATGAACTTTATAGCACCTGTGATATACTCTCGATTAGGAAGCTTTATATCGTAACCGCAATATTAAAGCTGCATAAATCATTACCATTTGATCCTAACATACTTTTGGGGAGAAGACAAGACAAAGTGGCTCTGATTCATAATTGTAAAAACTTTTTTTGCTAAGCGTCAATTTCGATCCCAATCTGCTCGCCTTTATAACAAATTGCACAAAACATATAAAATTTACTGTTTACAGCATCACGAATGTAAAAACACTTTAATTAAGGGTCTGGCAACAATAGGGTAGGTAAAGTGAGACAGAAAAATTACTCGAATCATTCTATTAATCTGGTACGGTCGCCTAGTGGTTTATTTAAAACGATCCCAAGAATAAGATTCGTAGGGCTGGGCAAACGGTATCAGATACATTAGCCGCCTGTTTATATATATTTTAATATATATTATATTCGCTTGAATTTCTATTTCAAACATCTACATTTACAAAAAACTCGCGTGGGCACATTCATACAGGCATACACACTCACCCCCACAGACACACATTCACACAAACACGCACGCGCGTCAAATCAATCTTATAACACTCACTCACACAAAAAACACATACCTTAGTTTAGCTATTAGTCCTAATTTATCTTATAACTTTGTTTTTATAATACGTACGCCACCTATTGCTATGGAAGAGCGGGGCCTCCTCAAACAGGTATTATTATTATATACTTACTAGGTTGGCCCCAACCTTAGATTATTGTTTGTACTGAATTTGTATGAAATAATAGTAGATATTTAAACGAGGGGCTAAAATGACCCATTATATACGAGGTAGTTTTACTCCCGAGCTTTAGCGAGGGAGTAAATAGAAACCGAGTTTTAATGGGTTTTTAGCGTGTTACATTTAAGATTTTGTCCCTTTTGGGGAAAAGGAAGAAAATCCCAAACGCAAGCGTCAGTGGGATGTTATCAAATAAAACCATAAAATGTTTTACAGCTAGGCAGTATTGTAAAAGAACACACACTAAAATTTTGTCCAACAACAATAAAATAAAATTATAAATATTATTTCACTCTTTTTATTTAAAAGAGGGGGTTAGTCACAATATTTCCTTATATTAGGTTAGGTACTAATCATCTACGTTACTCCTTTTAATTTATTGAGCCGAAAATAACAAAAAAAAACTATCAGTAATTAAAGTCCAACAAACACACTAAAATCCTAACGATATTCCAATAAACAAAACTAAACAATGCTAGACTATTGGGGGATGATGCAATATCCACTCCTAAAGAGGTTTGACACGTCTGCCACATGGCCAAGAGCCTTGTGTCGCCTGGCGACAAGGCATGATTCGGTCACCATGAAAAATCGATTTGAATTCCTAGGATGACGGCTTATTATATTTAACAATGATATTGGGATACTTACGCGCTGGGAGATTTTAACTGTGCGCGTGGCTGCCAGCGACCGGAACTTCGTTTCGGGCACGGATCCCTGTAAATAAACCACACACTTGTTGACTATATTCTCAAGCTAATGACGCCTCAAATCCACTACATTATTACGACCTCAGATTAAAACAAAAGGTTACCAGGACTCATGCCTACCTCAGTGAATTGATCTCCACATCACACACCACTTCACGCCAGAGATTGAAATCCTTTCGACGTCATCAGACCCGGCACTCCAATTCACCGGAAACACTCAAACCGGAATGCCATCTTATGAAATCTACTCTCAAAGTCGGGTAATATTTAACAACGCAGTTCCTTTAGAATTTTCCTTCAAACTATCAAAACGTCAAATTGACGTTTTCATCTCTCGTTCTGACACTGAAAGAATCTGTCAATTAGAAAACTACTTGAACTAGAGACAAGTTAACGTTTAGCAATCTGAATTTCGTCCTTTTTTAAATTTGGAAATCAATTCCACTCGAGTTAATACCCTGTCTAAATATTAGGGAGTATTAGTTTCCTCTCTGGTAACCCCTACGGGCAGAGACAATATCCATATAAAAAATATTTCTCCCGTTCGAATGTTCTAGATAAAAGTCCTTATAGAAAAAATAGTTCTGTTTCCGGATTTGCTTGAATTAAATTTAATTACTTTAAGTAATTCTTATACATATTAATTTATTATGTAATTTATTATTGGAACTGTTTCGGCTATTTTTTTAAATTGAATCTTTTATGTAAAATTAAAAGCTGACAGCCACTTCGCCCCGCTACCGCTAGGCGTCGCTACGGTGGCTGTCATTTTGTCTATGGTGTTATGTCAAATACAAAACGTAAACAATCTTAATTTTTTCCACATCTAATGCAAAGTCCTGCTAAAACTTATTTAGAAAGGTGTAATAATTGATAATTGCAAGAAAAGTGTGTCTTGTAATGTGTCAGCCAAGGCTCCATGTCTTTAATGTGAAGAAAAATGGATTTAATTCCAACAAGCTACAATGACTAATGTGTTTGGACATCTGATGTTTTTTCTACAATGATTTCAGGTAACTATTATTCAATTATTGCGAACCTCTTTGTAGATTAGTAAAGGCAGACAGGGCCCTGAATTTACAACGTAACAAGCGCCGTGTGTTACACTCTGCTTTTCACTACGAATGCGAGAAAATAAAACAATGTAATACAATATGAATTGGTTTATTTTATTAAAAATTAACCCGTTAGTTGCTTTAACGACACCCAAGGGAAGAGAAGGGTTGGTAGTATTATTTTGATGAGCCCATCGCCACTCTATGCTGTTGGATAGTGTGTATGTGCAGTCTTTCCATCTTTTCAATTGGGTGTCGTAAAAGGCGACTAATGGACTAATGACTGCACATACATCCTACAGCATAGAGCGGCGATGGGCTCATCAAAATAATACTACCAACCCCTTTCTTCTCTTCGGTGTCGTAAAAGGCGACTAACGGACTAAAGACTGCACATACAACAGCATAGAGCGGCGATGGACTCATCAAAATAATACTACCAACCCCTCTCTTCCCTTGGGTGTCGTAAAAGCGACTAACGGGCTAAAGGCTCACTACCTAAGCACATGTGCAGACTGTGCAGTTTTTCTTGCTGAAGCGTGGTCTGTGTTATCTCAAAAAAGTTGTTGGTCTAAGTAAACAGTAATAAGTCGAGTCTTTATTCATGATTATTCTACATAAGACTAAATACTTTTTCGTTTTTGTAGGCTCATTGTCATGTGACAGACAAAAATTTTAAAAATATTACTTTTTCCCCTAGGGCGAGAAAAGCTATTTTAGCACCGCTCTAGAACGCTACAATGACGGTCTTTTTGAGCAAGAGGAGTGAAAACAAATTTTATTTATTATTATAAATTACTTTTAGTCATACCTACGCATATACGCCTTACAATTTTATTTGAGAGTGTCGTTTACGTCCAACACTTTGAAGATGCCAAATAAGTAATGATTTCTTTTACGTCCAAAAATACGAAAAAATCTACATTACATGCCTTGAAATTTAGGATCGTATTCACCATTGTTTTCAGAATTTGAGAACTGTATATACAGTTCGATAGCGGAGAAAAAACTGAATAGGATGGCATTCAAAACTTATTTTGGCCATAATGATGGTTACGCCCTTTGATTCGCGAGGTATCGATATGTATGTGTACGTTTTCTTTATAAATAGGAATAACATACATGTACATGTGGGAATAAACAACCTGATGTGTGCTACTTCTATGAATACCCACTGTCCGGGCAAAGCGCTGTGCCGGGACTCGGGACTCGGGACTTGCCGCTGACTTAATTAGTGCTGGGACGGGCGGTGTCAAGTGCTCTAACGCGTAATTAGGGCAACATGAGCACAATGCACTACGCTTTGCGCTGCTGGTAAAATACCACTGTTTTGTGATTACACTGCCAGTAGTAGTTGTTTCATTTCTCTTACCACAAAGATCATGCACCAACGCATAATGCGATTCCTTTGATGTAGCGTGGCAGTGATTGCTTTCCTTCACGTTGCCTTAAATATATTGAACTCTGAACTGATTGGGATACCGAAAACGCTCGCTAGATACTATAAACAATACCTAGAAGATTAAAATTACTCTAAAGAGTTAAATGAAACTGCTATTGTGGCCAGCAGATATCATTTTAATTGAAACGCTTGATTGAGTTCTACCTATCTGATGATATCTATGTAGGTATCTTATAATATCTTACTTTTTTATAACTAGCATATTTTTTTGAGTTTAGACTACGAAGACTACGAAGAACTTAATTAATGAACAAAATATTTAACTTCCCCTGCCCTAACTACAGGGCTATTGCCATAAGTAACTATGCTGCCATCATGTTTATCCAAAACAAATAGCCTAAATAGCTCCGTGATACAGAATTGAATAACCAGGAGCGCTCATCAGCTGCCATTAGCGTCCAATCATAACTACCAATAATCAGCAGGGCATCATCTGCGGCCCGGTGCCGGTGATTCACTGCCATGCCAATTAAAATGCGTAACATTAATATCACAAATAGTAATCCCCTATTTGTGATAATTAATGTTACAAGTTTTAAGTAAAAGTCATGAATGCATTTTATCCTTAAACAGTTTGTCTTTGGCAAAATAGACAAAATGAAAAAAATTAACCATGTTAATGTGATTTATATTAACTATGAAAATGCCTCTTAAAAACAAGATTTAGACGGTGATTGACGCACGCTGAGAGAAGAATATAATAAACAGTGTAAAAAAGGTCAGCTTTTTTAACTGAGAAGGTCTGCTGCACTGCAGCAAGTTTAAGTAATAATATGGCGACAGTGTTAGAAGAAATACTATGGATAATAGCTTGCTAGGTGGACTTTAATTAACTAACATACCAATTTAATCCTCCTGATCTAACAAATCTTTAAACGTTTGGAAAACAGTGCGTCTAAGTGCGTCAAACAGGTTAATGCACATAAAGCGAGTTCCACCATCCCCATTCCCGTAAGAGCTCCGACTGTTTCGGGAGTGGTCGGGTAAACGACAGCTCCACAATAGATCCGTTTCCATTTGCCCCGAGCCCGCGACCCGTTTATTTTCGGTGCGATTTCGCCCCGTTATGGGCCACGCGCGGGGACTCGAACCGCGACCTTCATTTCCCCGGGGAATCTTCCACGTAAAGCGACTTCGTTTTTCGGGAATCGGGCTCGTTTCTCATTGTGGCTTTGGTTTTCCTATTTACTGTTAAATATAATTGATTAACCTACATAAATGTAATAATTATACACTTACCTACGATATAAATACATATAATCACGACTTTATTATCCCCGAAGGGTTAGCCAGAGACTATATAAAGGCAACGTCAAATTATTTCACCCTTATGATGTATGGCGGACTCCGTCGCTTTACCAGTCTAAAGGTCAAAATCCCTTGCACACCGCGTCGTCTATTTGGTACGGGCACGCACCCGGGCGGTCGGTGCGCTTCATACGAAAATCGCTGCAAAGTGGTAAAGCGACGGTAACCCCGACCGTACCTCCACTGTGTAAGTGGCGCAATGTGCTTAATGGAATGGCCTAGCTCGTGCCATGCACCAGGTGGTCCTTCAGTTTCTGGTTTAACCGCACATGCCCGTAAGGATGCAAATTACTAAGCACCATGTGACTGTGGTTGCAATGTTCAATCTCATCTCAATAAATTACAAATTTCTAAAAATCAGCGTTGCGCGCTGTTTTTTTGAAGCTGCAACATTATGCTGAGTAAAACTACTTAGTAAAGGCATTCTACGCTGAAATCCCGTCTAAATATGTGTGCATAATGGAATGCGAAAGTTTAAAAGTCTTTAAAACAAATATCCTAACACTACGTTGTGATTAACTTTAAAATTCTTATACGATAGTTCATCATCAGCCATTAAACGTCCCACTGCTGGGCACAGGCCTCCCACGTGAACCACGCTGGCCCAATGCGGGGAGGAGGGCCTATTTGTTGTAGCAAGTTTCTAGTACTAGTTAAGTATTTTAATACTAATTTAACTTTGACTTTGACAATGTATGTTTAGCGTGTTGTGTTTGACACGTGTCGTTTTGTTGCAGTACCTGGGCTCGTTCCCGGTGGGGGGCGGCGAGCGCGCGGCGATCTCCTCGCATCTCCAGCTCATGAAGGTCAGTACCTAAATAGAAATATTGCTTTCTGACGATCACTGATTACACTCTAAATTACTTTTTGAAAAAAGGTGCAGCACTTAAATTCTATTGTACTTCGACGTTGCATCGCGCTGTCATCGTCATTCGCTTTTCGTGTTCGGGCATCGGCACATTGTTACCCTAAAAGTGATTTGTGTAGCAAAAAACTATGAGCAAAAGAAAGCATGGATTACCATTAAATACGTAAGCTTGAGAAAAAACTGCGTAAACGACGATCGCCAAGTAAATCAGGTCAGTCAGTGTTTTAAATGTTACATTTTGACAAAGAGATTTAGTTTAATGTCTTAGTTTAATGTCTTTGCATTTTGACGATGATTTAAATTACTAAGACAAACTATTTTGTAAAAACTATGTGATTCGTTAGCGAATATACCACTCAGAACCTCTTATTGAGACATTCAAAGTAGAAACGTTATTGAAATATATTTAATAGCACGTTTCTTTCTTAATTTCGATTAATATTTTCGCTAGTGCCTTTGTGGTTACCCACATTTTTTTACTTTTTCACTATTTATCGATTTTAAAGAATACTTACGACGTTTAGCTGTTTTAAATAAAAAATAAACACACTTATTTAGTACCGTGAAGTGATTACGGTCAGTGCTAATATGAAATCTAGTATCGTGACGAGATTACGATCGATATTACGGGTACCTAGCTGTGACGCGATTACGGCAATTCTATTCTTCGGTCATTCCTTCCAAATGAATCTTCATTTGCGCGATGCAGTACTTACATTATATTTTATTTTTTATTAATCTTTTTATTGGAATGTTTTTTCGTATGCAAGTGTTTTCTACAAAATCTTACAGTTCCGCCTTACATACTGCATACTTATGTTGTACCGTGACGTGATTACGGTCAGTGCTAATATGAAATCTAGTATCGTGACGAGATTACGATCGATATTACGGGTACCTACCCTATGCTTTGACGCGATTACGGCAATTCTATTCTTCGGGCATTCTTTCCAAATGACTCTTCGTTTGCGCGAGGCCTCTCGCCTACCACAAGGCTTAGTGACTCCGATTTCAATAAAGAACCGGAAATAACGAACGTATATGAATCTAATAATCCAAGCGAAGCAGAGGAGTTGCCAGTTGTAAGTCCAATATCGTTGGATTTTCTTGGTTCTTGGAGTTTCTAAAGTGAAGGAGGTACCATTGGGACCTCAGCACAATAACTAAAATTGTTCTGAGATTGGGACCCAAAATACCAAAAGAGGTATCTAAACGCTGGGGAAATCCTCATAGATGGCCTGAACAAAGATAATAAAAAGGAACTGTTAGCAACAACTTTGATACCTGTTTGAAGTTGGCCAAATTATGCTGCATTACATTATGAAAATACCATGAATATAAAAATGTTTACATTACCTACCTACTCTTGATAAAAAATTCTTGACAATGACACAAGATGTTAAAAGAGAAGCACACCTTTTTGAAGACAATTTGGAAGAAAAGATAAAAGCTGCTAAGGCCGCTGAAAAATCTGGTTTGCAAATACGGAATACTACAACATTGGACCGTCAACTTCAGGAACTATGAAATACGTCGCCCAGCAGGAAAAGTAGCAAAGCCCACCCAAGCAACAAGGTCATGGGTTGCCAGGCCGGATGGGAGCAAGCAAAGATTCCCGTACCCGCCTCCGAGGCGATCAGCGCAAGCACCGACGTCCGCCCGCTATCACACCACGACAGCAGTGAGGCCGTCATACAGACCGACGATGCGCAATAACAATCAAGGTAACCTTACATGCTAGTCGTATAATTTTTTTTTTGTTCACACATGGTGTTCAATTACAAATGACCCGTTACATACAGTACGTTACGGGTTACAAAATACCATTTAATAATACTGTAAAGCAGCTGTTGAACCTATCAGTCCTAACTTTTCTTCGGCTGTATTATGTAAGTTAATCACAGCTATATCTGACTTATGCCAATCAGGAGCATTATGCATATGTGAGGATGTCAAAGACCAATTTATTTCTCCCATATTCTTAACACCTAAAAGTGATGCATCGTCCAGATTTACCTTGAACCTAAAATCATAGAATAAAGCTGTCGCCTCATACCACTTTAAAATGGAGGACATACGGACAGCAAGCAAATTATTGTTCCAAGACAGTTCTATGGCCAATGTTGAGATCAAAGACGCGTATTTTTTTTCTTTAGTTCCTATTGATGAAAACTACAAAAAGTATTTATTAAGGTTCATGAAACCGGTTGGGACTTATCTTAGAAACAGAGGTTTTTTAATTGTAATATATTTAGATCTTGTGCCTTGGCCATTCTTATGAAGAATGTAAAAGTTTTGTTCTCAAAACTATTTATTACAAAATCTAGGCTATGTTAAAAACTTTAAAATGAGTACCTAGCTTGGAACCACAAAAGACTAGACAATTTCTCGGTTTTGAATTAAATTCAGAAAATATGTGTTTGAAATTGCCAATAGGAAAACGAAAACACATTCTTGAACAAATAAATATCATGAAAACTAAAAAGCAAATAAAAATACGAGATTTCGCAAAATTTTTAGGCTCTGTAACTTCTGGGTGTCCAGCCATAGACTGGACAATAATGAAATTCTACTCCGAATTGACAACACTACCGCAATATCCTATATTAATAGAATGGATGGAGTACAATATGTTGTGATATAGTGAATTATACTATCAGCACGTACTCAATAGTACGTGATAATTAAGGTCTTCCTGATTTACAAGGCGTCCTTCCTCTAGTCACGTATAGATGTGATGTTAATTAGTATTTAAGATGATACACGAGAGGATAAAGATTATTGATTGAACGCAAGACATTGTTTCATTTCGGGTCTCCGTCCCAAAGCCATTACATGGCGACCGTGACATGGTGTCACAAGTCCGCGCCGCGAAATCGCTAGTTGAAGTCTACAAAATATGTGCTACACGGTGCTACAAGAAGGACTCCCTTGGCCATTGGGACGGAGACCCAACGGCCTGATCCACACTGGTGACCCCGCTCAAGCAACAAGCAACCTTCCAACGGAGTACTACGAAAAGAACACGTGAGTCATTTGCAATATCTACACATCAACCATGGCAGTAACATTCTATTCAGCTACGGACACAACAAGATTTTCACTACACTGAGCCACACCGAGCTGCGACTACGTCATTTAAACATCATTCTTGGCTCTCACAACCACAACTTTGGCTTCCTTTCCGGCACATCGTAACAAGAACGTTTCATCGACCAAGGCAAAGAAATAAGGTACCCAGAAAAAACAATGTGAAATAAAATAAACTAACGATTTCATAACTGCACACATTATGTCATAAATTGTGCAGCGCAGCGAACGCGCAAGAATTTCCGATGCAGCACTTTTCGCTGTTTGCTTTACGCTTGCGCAAGGTCAAGAATGCCGCTATACGGAAAGAATTTTGTATAGAGCTGTGGATTTTGCTATAGAAATAAATAAACTGAATCCAAAGAAATAAGCATATATGTATACAACGAGTATTCACCGTTTAACCGCCTCACTTTTACCGACTGACAAAGTGGTTTGAGGTATGTTATTTATAATTACGGGAAGAGATATTTAGAAGCATTATTTTACCAGTCGATGGTTTTATGAGATATTATTACACTTCATAAGACACTTAACTGCTACTAGCTACCTCCAGTGCGAATTGATTTCTCCGGTTATCTGACAAAGAGCCAAGGAATACGCCAGTCTGAGGATAATTATGAAGCTATAATGAAGTTGTACTCAAAATGAAGATATTCAACAAATTTAAAATGCTTTGATTGTGCAATAAGAATACAGTAGAATAAATAAACACAAAAATGAACCATGTTTGGGTAACTATAATAATAATAAGATTTTAGTCAATTTTAATTATTTTTTTTGTTATTTACGTATTTCCTTATAATATATTGAATGCAACATGTCTTATCTCTATGTACTTAATGTTTAATCTTAGTCAAATCTAATTTTTATGTTTTGTTATTATGTATTTTATTAAGTCTAATAGTTCAATTTATTATTAACATGTAATGCGTAATTTAAAGTTCATTGCAAGAATATGCATAATTTATAGTTGTACTTGTTTATGCCACTTAATTTGTGTGTATAATATAGTCTTGGTATAACGTGAAAAAAAAATATTTTAGTAACAATATTAAGATGTTGAGAGGAATTTTAGACATTTTAAAGAAAAATCAAGTTTCTTATAAAAATTATTCGTGTAGTAGGTCTTTTTTAAAAGATATACCTATAATAAGTATTTTGTTCAAATACAAGGAAACAGCTCTCTTAGCAGCATTCAGCCTGCCAGCCTGCCTCAAGGTTCCATCGCAGCAACGTAACGCTTCCTGGATCCTCGGCTGGGTTAGATATTTGTTCGTATGAAAACTTCGTGAAGTTGAGGAAAAAGAAAAGATTCGTCTCACAGACGGGTGATATGTTATTTAGTGACTCTACTATTTACATAAATCAGGAATCTCTACTAACGGAGGCGCGCCGAGACGCAACGATAGGAGAACTGAGTGCATTATGTAAAAAAAAAAAAAAAAATATAATATTGTAGAAGTCGTTGTGATTAAAAATGGGTT
Organism: Scoparia ambigualis; assembly: GCA_963921215.1. Taxonomy (NCBI): domain Eukaryota; kingdom Metazoa; phylum Arthropoda; class Insecta; order Lepidoptera; family Crambidae; genus Scoparia; species Scoparia ambigualis. The sequence goes on from OY992511.1 coordinate 844,260, forward strand.
TAATATACAATGCGAATTGACAAAGTTTGTAGAAGCTTACCCAATACTTGATAAGTCAGCTGAAACTGTTGCTAGGGTTTTTACTGAAAATTTTATTTTACGATATGGTACTCCCAGGGTTATTGCGACTGACTGTGGAACGGAATTTATTAATTCCACGTTAGAAACAGTATGTAAATTGCTAAATATTGATAAGTTAAATTCAACACCCTATCATCATGAGAGTATAGGTTCGCTAGAAAACTGGCACAAACATCTTGGATGTTACTTGAGAATACAAACACAGAATCAGTCGGCAAATTGGAGTACCTGGATACCATATTGGTATTATGAACGTAACGAAATATGGAATTAGGAAGGTGCTGTGAATTGTACAGTTTATGGTTTTAAGGAATGAGTATAAATTATTGTGTGATATGACTGATAGGAATAGGTTTTTTTAGTTTGGCTTGGGATTGTATAGATATGTTTATAAGTAGGAATAAAAATAGTTATTCAGATTCTCATGCTGGTCTGATCAACCAAGTTTCTGTTTAGTTATATTTATAAGGATTGTTTTGTTAGTTTTGAGTAGGCATAGATCGAAATGAAGGATAAGGCAATAAAATTAAATAAATAAAATAATATTATAAGATAAAATGGTACTAAATAGGAGAACTGATCCTTCATTCGATCATGGCAGGAACGAGCTTCCTCCGTGAGAATAGTTGGAGGCAGCTCACGACGAAGGTGCGCGAGTACGCAGCGTCTGAGTAGACCTTAAAATAAAGTCCCTTTTTAAATAATAAAGTCGACAGAATTATAAATAAATAAATGTGTGTAGTACACAAATATATATAAATAAAAGTACCATTATAAATAAGTATAGAAAAATAGGTCGACTATAAATAATAAAAATGAGACGTCTATAAATATGAAAAGAATTTAAAGATATAATGAGAATTATGTTAGTAGTTAACTACTTACTTTTTTTTGTGACAAGTATTGTGGACTGGCCATCCACACTATTATGAATGTAACTGTACATTGACTAAGGATTAGGAATGTAAGTTGTACTTGTATTTTATTAAGACTCAAAATGTTCTATGAGAGACAAATATGTTACTATATTATGACTGTTTTATATGAGGTAAAATAAGGATAAGAGAATTGGAGTACCTAATTGTGACATTTCAAAGTGTGTTTACATACCCTAAATGTGAAAGTCGTCAACAACTCGCTGAAATTTAAATTTTGTAAAAATATTAAAGAATATATAGTTCATAAGAATAGGACTAAGATATTTAGAAAATAAGAGTTTTCTTTTCAGGGAAGGGATGCCTAGCCTTTTCAGGGGAGGTGTGATATAGTGAATTATACTATCAGCACGTACTCAATAGTACGTGATAATTAAGGTCTTCCTGATTTACAAGGCGTCCTTCCTCTAGTCACGTATAGATGTGATGTTAATTAGTATTTAAGATGATACACGAGAGGATAAAGATTATTGATTGAACGCAAGACATTGTTTCATTTCGGGTCTCCGTCCCAAAGCCATTACAATGTTCTCTCAAATAATATCACTTGTCGTCTATGGCAATGGTGCGAGAAACGCAACATATTTGTCTTTGCATCCTACATAGATCTAAAGATAACTTCGAGGCGGATAAGAAGTCACGGCGTATGAATATCGATACAGAATGGCAAATGTCGGCACCTGCGTGTTCGAAAAGATTGTATAATCGTTTGAGACACTTCTTAAAGATCTCTTTGCTAATTACCAAAATTGTAAATGCGAAAAATACGTCTCATGGCAACGAGACCCCTATGCCTTTGACATAGATGCATTCACCTTAAATTGGAATATATTTTATTTTTATGCTTTTCCTCCCTTCTCGCTCATATTAAAACGCTTCAGGAAAATAATTAACGACGAAGCCGCTGGTGTACTAGACGTACCGTAGTGGCCGAGTCAACCCTGGTATCCCCATACTTAGGTCAGCAGCGTACCACCAATATACTTCGGCCCAAGTGACGATATGTTATTATCCCCTTTCAGGACCCGGCACCCCCTTTGCAAGAAACTTATCCTGGTAGCATACACATTTTTAGAAAAGCAGTTCAATGACAATCGTTATGTAATGAAACCATCAAGGTGATGGTTTCCTCATTGTCTACATCCTCACTAAAACAATACAATGTCGCTTTTACGAAATGGTGGAGTTATTGTGATATTTATAAAGATGATTTCTATAACTTCCCACTTCCAATTCTATCGAAATTCCTTACGGTCAACTGTTAACAGTAAAAATTAGTTATAGTTCATTAAATATGTATCGTTCTGCTCTAGCTATATAAGGCAAACGTTTTAGTGAAGCTGATTTAGTCGTTAGATTTTTTTAAAGGTATTTACAGGACTAAACCTGGTCCGAAATATCCGAAACATCCGAAATATTCGGAGACGTGAGATTCAAAGATTGTAATCGATTACCTTAGTAATTTATAATTATAGTTCCTCAGAACTTGCTCTGGAGCTTATTACCAAAAATAATAGTAACTCTGCTCGCATTGTCAACCGCACAACGAGTACAGACGTTATCTCTTATTCGAATTTCTAATTTAAAAATAAATAATAAGTCGAAACCATTTTTATTAAAACCTCTGCTCCAGGGCGACGACGACCGCCTTGTTTATTAGACCATTTTTTATAAATAAAATTGAGATCTGCCCTGCAAAAACTTTACTGTCCTACTTAGATATGACTACAGTTCCCAGAGATAAACCTAGAACGGAAAGGTTATTGCTCATCTGAAGCCTATTCATAATGCAACTAGTTCTACATTAAGTCGTTGGATTAAAAACACCCTATTTAACAGCGGTATTGACACTTCTTTATATAATTTTTTTATTCTCAGCACACAGTGTAAGACACGCGTCCACGTCCACCTCGGCAGCAAACAGAAAAAGCCTTTCAATAACTACAGGATGGACTGGTAATTCTCTGGTATTTGCACGATTTTACAATCGACCCCTTACCATTGAGAATGACTATAATGCCTTTGCAGCGGCTATATATATTGATTGATTTCTAGCTTATCGTTCATTATAATGTATCATACTGGTTTGGACTAATATGGTACCTAATTATATTTAATCGGTTATACTCGTAAATATTCAATTATAAAAGTTGATTTAAATCGTATAGGTACTTAAATTATTTCGCAAAATTTGTGTTCTAAACATCTACCTTGTGAATATAAATCTCGAGGATGCAACGTCGAAGTACAATTGATGGTTAAACAAACTTACCTGAAGTGAAGTTTGACCGTAATTGTACGAGACGTTGCATCCCAAGAGATTTATATAAAGATCCCTCCCTTCCCTTACATGCTGGCCCCATATAAATTAATTTTGCAAAAAAGCTCTAAAAGTGAATGACGATGACAGCGCGGGTGACAAACTCGTGCACTCGGTCGGTTGGTATTCACTAGATGGCGCCTGTGTCTATACTACGGGTAACGTTTTATGTTTTTTTCAATAAAATTTCTTTTAAATAGCTCTTAATATGTGTTGGATGCCTGGTACATTGAAGAGTGGACTACCTTGTGAATATAAATGTCTTCGGATGCAACGTCTCGTACAATTACGGTCAAACTTCACTTCAGGTAAGTTTGTTTAACCATCAATTGTATTTCACCAACACGAAGACAATTTTTAGATGTAATTTTTGGGAGCCCATCTGTGTTTCTAGATCCCCTACTCACTCACATCTTGACTTTAATAGAAACTACGATTTAAGTCTAAATAAATAAGGCCAAAGAAAAGAAATTTAAATTTGTCTGGGTTCGCTCTGGTCGAGTTTACGTGCGTAAACTCGCGCTATATATTCATTAAGAATATTAATAGTCTAGACCTTATGCAATAATTTAGTTTATAAATCGAACGGCTACTATATTTGATTGTTTGTTGTTCTGTTATTAATGGCGTTAAAAATTTACTATCAAAATATAAGAAGTATGAAATCAAAATCGCACGATATTTATAATCCTGTGATGAGTAGTAATTACGATGTCATTTGCCTGTGTGAGACTTGGTTAGAGGAATCTGTTTCTTCATCAGAATTCTTTGATGATAGATACATGGTTGTAAGACGTGATCGTGATTCTGTTTTCAAAAGAACATATGATAAGGGCACATGGAGGTGGAGTGCTGATCGCTATATCCAAAAAGTTCCCCCCCTCAAACTACTCGCTGGTCAATATTTCATTTACTGAAGAAGAAGTTCTTCGTCATATGAAAGGGCTTCAAGTAAATAAGGGCGCGGGTCTTGATGAAATCCCTCCCATTTTTATAAAAATTGTGCTTCAGCATTAGCCGCACCGATGCGGCTATTGCATTTAACAAGTCTATGCGGGAGGGTATTTTCCCTGACTTATGGAAAATGGCAAAAATAACACCCATTTTTAAATCTGGCGATAAAAGCAACGCCTCCGACTATCGTCCAATCAGTATATTAAATTGTTTTGCGAAGTTGTTTGAAAGTCTGGTATACGACCGCTTATATAATCATTTTAAACATATACTAAGTGATAAACAGCATGGTTTTATTAGTGGTAAATCAACTAGCTCGAACTTAATTAAATACATAGATTACCTTTCTAGAACATTTAATAATAAAATGCAAATTGACAGCATCTATACTGATTTCTCAAAAGCTTTCGACCGCGTTAACCACCACATACTACTAATCAAAGCTCATCATCTTGGCATTCATGGTAATCTTCATAGATGGTTAGATTCATATTTGCGTAATAGGACGCAGCTAGTTGCTGTGTACGGTTATGAGTCCCGTCCTTTTATTTTACCTTCTGGTGTGCCTCAGGGGTAAAACCTGGGACCTTTGCTCTTTCTGATTTTTGTCAATGACCTATTAGAGAATGTCACTTGCTATTGCCTAGCGTATGCTGATGACATTAAACTCTTTAGTGTTGTCTCCTTGCTGGATGATTGTAAATAAACGTATTCAAAAAAATATAGACATTTTAAGCGACTGGTGCAAAATAAATATGTTACATCTTAATGCTAATAAGTGTCAATATATTACTTTCACTAAAAGGCAGAATGTCTTTCTATTTGATTATCGCGTCGATGGATTGACATTGCAACGAGTGTCTGTTGTGAGGGATCTTGGTGTCTGGTTCGATACTAAGCTGACATTTAAAACCCATTATGATCATATAATAGGCAAAGCAAAGAGGATGCTTGCGTTTATCTCTCGAATTTACAAACCATTTAAACGAATTTCAACCTTTTCATTGTTGTACAATACTTTTGTGCGATCTCAACTTGAGTACTGTTCGTCAGTATGGGCGCCTGTGAATAATGTCGATATCAATAGAATAGAATCAGTGCAAGCTTGTTTCTTGCGATCCCTTGCAATAAGAACAGGATAAAGGCGTACTCTTTCCGAGTACAATAACAGAACGTGTTACTTTGGTGTAAAAAGCCTCGAGAGTAGAAGAAAAGTTTCTGACCTGTGCCTCTTACATAAACTGGCCAATGGACTGTTAAGTGAGCGTCTGTTAAGCATGTTGTTTATTAATACACCCATACGATCCCAAAGGAACCCCCGGCTTTTCAGCATTCCACTGAAATACAATAATGTAACTCGGAATGGTCCCATCTTTAGAATGTGTAAATTGTACAACTTGACTTATCTTTTAATATTTTCCATCAAAACATAAACCAATTTAAATATCATCGTTGTCAAACCAAAATCTGCTATGTGCAAAAAGTATACTCGTACTTTCAAGATATTGACAAAATAAGTTTTCCTAAAAAAAAATATTTGAAGGTTTATTTTTAAAAGTATTTTATATCAAAGTTATCGTTATTATACGTAAACTTATTAAAATTTGTCTTTTAAACATGTAAATTTATTATTTTATTTATTATTTTGAAAAAAGTAGAAAAAAATTACATAACAGATTTTAAGTGGTCAAGTCTAGGGCACATAACAGGTTTTTACTAAAGAATAATATTGAAATTACACAAGTATTTATTGTTGATACACAAAAAACCAATATTAATTAGACTTAAAGGACATCATTTTTTTTGGGCATTTTCATAAAGTGCCGGCCAACAAAAAAAATATAGTATGTAGAACTAGCTATTTGGAGAAATAGTTAATATGGCACAAAAGTTGTAGGATTGCTCCGAGCCAAGTTATACAAGTTCGAAGATTAATCATTTTCATACATTTATTGATTCCTATTTTTTTTGTATAAACGGAACAGATGATGACCCCACAGCATCGAACTTGTATAACTTGGCTCAGAGCAATCCTACAACTTTTGAGCCATAATAACTATTACCCCAAATGGCTAGTTCTAACAATACGTATAATTTTTTTTTGTTGGCCGGCACTTTTAGAAAAAACCCAAAAATGTATGGAGCCTGAATGATCTCCTTTAAGGCTAGCATAAAATGGATGGTGGTTACGATCTATTAATGGTTTTAATTCTTGAAGTTGATAAAACTTGGATTGATTTATTTCCATACCTAATTGTGCATAATTGTGCAGGTTCAGGATAATCTTGGGGAACCTGCCTTCGTTGCGAAAGAATTGTATAATCTTTTGGATGACGGACGTTTGAAATATACATCTCCAGACGGTGTGTATTTAAATGCTCTGATATCATTAACTGTAGTATCACCCTTCCTTTTATCTGGTCTAATAGACTGGTAAATAGTCTATAACTTTTCATAATTCTTGAAAAAATCAAAGTGAACAACCATAATATCATGAGGTTGCGCATGACGAATTTTTGTAATTTTAAAAATTTTTGTAATATAATCATGGGGTGCATAAATAGGGGGTTTTATATAATGTTCGATTGTGGAGTGGACCCTATCAACAACCATCATAGTGTGTCCCTTTTGTAAAATAATTTGTTCCACTTCTACTTTAAAAAAATAAGCTAAGTTACTCAATGTACTTGCTAATACCTTATTCCGGTTTTTATAATTACCTCCATCACTATAATTATGGTGATGTGTTTATAAGCTGTGTATGTAGTTTTAAGGTAATCACTTACATAGCTTGTCAATTCGTGTGCCATTGTTGGCAGGGTAAGAAAGTATCAGATTAAGTGTATTCGTTTTGTTTTCTGGAGGTAGTACGATTATCACGTGTTCTTTTCTTATGTAAACTCTTTTGAGATACTAATCCTTGTACGAACGCCTTTTTTTCACTCCATGCTTTCATATTGCAAAATTTGGAATGCAACGTAGACCGTTCTTCTTCCGATACCAATCCACACATGAAACTATGTTTAGATTTTTCCTTCATTGCAGTACGATTACAACGTCTTTTTACAGATCGACCCGACCCTCTTTTGGTGTATTCTGTTCTAGCTTTCCAACTTTTTTCTTATAGTCTATGTATGGTTTTTCTAGTAAACGGAGGCCCTTAACCATGGGTTAACCTAATTGTGGGGTTTAGGAGTTACTCGGAATTTTGATGTAGACATTTATTTGATGAACACACTGTAAATGATGTAACGCCTGCCTTTGGTGGTTGTAGGAATAGGTGAACTGTCACTCTGTTCCGGGGATGAATCTACGACGTGCTGGCAAACACACCCGATGACGTAGATGGATGATTAATTTCATCGTAATTTAACAGATCTTTATTCAAGTCCATTGATTCTCTGAGGTAGGCATAATTCTTGTTCATTTTCATGTCTTAAACATTTCTTCTCCGAATTTAAGACTAAATCGACTATTTTCTTTCCCCTTTTTATTGTAACGTTCACACGAAAACACCGCATACACTTTTTAACTGGACATTACGTGTGTACTTAATAAGCTAATTCATGGTACCTACTGACTGCGTATGAATATAGTTAAACTATGAAGGCAAAATCATTATCGGAGCTGTAATGAAATTTTAGGGTAAAAGTAGGTAAATAAACAGATTTATCACTTCATTTGCTCAGTTGCATAATTGTTTATACGCATTCATATTATATTGCAACGCAAAAGTGTCAAAAAACAAACAGTTAATCATATCAGTGCTTTGTTATTCTTTTTGAATAAGCTGTAATAAGAGCGTGTAATACAGTTACTATTGTTTATACCAAACACTTAGCAGATTTTATACTAGGTATTGCCTTTGGTCATGGTCAAATAAAATATGCCATGTGGCAATATGTCACATAGCAGTTTTTATTTGACAAAGATCTAGCTGCTGCACATAGCATATTTTATTAAGAGGTCATAGTTCGACAAATAGTGGTCATAAGCACATAGCAGTTCTTTTATACGATAAATTAGACCGTGAACTATTCGCTATGGTCAAAATCTTAAAATCTCAAAAAGCGCACATAGCAGGTTTTGGTTTGACAACGACGAATGCTCTTTTCCGAAATACTTAGGTATAACTCAAACAGTAGGTATTACATTCTTATTACTTGTTCTTTTTATTTTTAGATTTTCTTTTTAATATAATAATTTTTTATTGTAAGTTGTGTACAATATAAGGCTTTCAGATTTACACTAAACTTTCTGTTCAACTGTAATAATATGTATTTTTTTTAGTTTGTAAGCTGCTTTAGTATCTTAAGTAAATAAATAAATAAATAATCTATTTATCTATCGTTATCAACCTCCTTATAGGCAACTGTTGGAACAAACCTTATAGAAACCTGTAATAAAGAAACTTGACTTTTATAAACAAATATAATATTAAATGTGATCAGTACGCACGGCGTTAGATCAACTTACCCAAAACTGTCAAATTTCTTCAATCAATTTTGAACTTTACGTTTGGAGCTAAGGATCAATATTAATTGGAGATATTTGACAGTTTAGGGTAGGTTGATCTGACGCCGTGTGAACATACCTATTTGCTCTCAAAAACAAAAATAGTGAGCAGCGAGCCGTGTGACCCACTGGCCCTGTTCCCCCTCGGCTCTCGCAGGTTGCCTATGCTTTCAGTTAGGCCCTAAAGCCTAGTTTGCACTTGTGCTAGTAATACGAGTTAATATCTTGCAAATTACTTTATAAAATGTTAAAAACAATGTTTTTTAAAATTGTGATTTTGATTTATAGGATTTTTGAACATTTAACAATATTTTAGTGAATCATTCCTTTTTATATTTATCTTGTCATGCATGTGCTAAAATTACACAAATATCACAGGAAGAAACTAGCATCTAGGACACAGGCTTAGCTTAGTTTTGATGCTAGTTATCTTGTGTAAAAGTTTTTTATTTAAATGTTAACATTGATGTTTGTCACGGGTGCCCTTTGGTTCGCCTAAAATTTTTGGTTCTAATTTCATATGGCCGAACTATGCTGACTTCAACTTTTAACGCACAATAATTGTTTAGCCTAACAGTCGTTTTCGCACCATTATAGTTTTGCCTAAAAATTGGTAAATTTAAGGATTTTAATATTCAATGCACTTAAATGTATCGGTAACTCTTAAATTTCCTTCAAGGAAATACCCCAAATATACCAAACTCACAATATAAGCTTTTTTAAAATTATAGAGACTACTTCTGAAAAAATTTTCAAAATTCGCTCAAAAACAAAAATTTTTAAAAACACTTAAAAAAATTTCGGCCTAAAACTTCAAAATTTAAAATTTCTTTAAACTTTCAATAAACATAAATCTAACCTAAAAACTCACAAAAACCAACTTTTCGGAAAAAACTTTTATATAAAAATTCTTAATAAATCAACTTTAAAATTCCTAACCTAACCCTAACCTAACCCTAACCTAACTCAAAATGGCACATAACGTTGCATTTGCAAGCCCGGAATCGGGCGAGATGGGTGAGCCGCAGACACCAACCGGCTATGAGAGGTCCGTTGTGTTTCAGAAAAACATCATAATGAACAGTGTCCGGTACGAACTCGATGAGATAGACAAGGCGGTTCGGGATGGTAAATCGGTGACGAAGCAGAACAAGCAGAGGATTCTGGATGCCACGAAGAAGATCAGGCGCGACTTTGAAACCTTCGAGAGTGTAGTCGAAGAGGAGGTATTTACGCGGCCTGCCGATCCCGAACCGGAGTTCTCCTCCACCCAGGACCATCACAGCGAGGAAAGCCTTCGGGAATTAGGCCACAAGCTGGACAACAGTGTGAGCGCCGTAGTCGCTATTCAGAGCGAGACAGCGGCGGAGATCCGGCGGTAGGTTGCTCAAAAGGTCGACGAGATGATGGTGCAGCAGGCGCGTCTCGAAGACCTTGTGCGGCTGACCGGTAACATGGTGACAGCCGCACTGAAGGAGCACCCCCCCGTCCTGGGTCCGCCGGCCGGCGCTCGCACTGCCCACACGGTCCAAGAAGTCGTACTCCCGAATGCTCCCTCCTATGCCAGCGTCACTGCCAGGCCTATACCCCCTACGCCCAAAACATACCCAGCAGTCCTCGTCTCGGCGTACGACTGCACGCTCAAGCCTCCGGAGGTTATTTCTCGGTGGAAGAAGGAGATTAGCTTCCGGAGGCATAAGTATGCTCCCGTAAAAGTGCTGCCAATACCCAACGGTAAATTGAGGGTGGAGTTCGAGGATAGGAAGCAATGCGAGGAGACAATAGCCCGTCATGACAAGAGCCCTAACTTCGTCGCAGAACTGGCGAAGCAACGACCACCGCTGATGATCCTAAAGGGCATATCTAAAGATATTGCCCGCTAGGAGTTGGCGGAGGTCCTTGTGACCCAGAACGACGTGGCTGTCACTCGTATTTGCTTCCTAACCTCGAATAGAAACCCGGCGCTGTACAATGCGGTGATTGAGGTCACTCCCGAGATGCGAAGTACCATTCTCGCTCTCGGGAGACTCAACGTGGACCATAGTAGGGTCCACGTTGAGGACTTCTCCCGATTCGTGCAGTGCCACCAATGCCTGCAGTACGGCCACACAAAGGCGAAATGCACAGCCGAAAAGAGACCCTGTGCCCATTGCGCCAGCCCGGGCCACCAGTTGCCAGAATGCCCCAATAAGAAATCTGGGGCTAAGTGTTACAATTGCTCGGCCCACAACCAGCGCCCATGCGCTGGTTGTGGGCCGAGCAATGCCGAGCAGTGTGCCCATGCACAAAGATCGACACTGGCCACAACGCCACCAATGCCCGTGAGTGCCCCCGTATTCGGTCGATGGTTCTGCGTTTGCAGAGCCAGACCGATTACGGGAATTAAACAACTTAGCCTAAATTTTAACTAAACTAAACTAAACTTACCTAAGAACTAAAAAACTAGACAAATAAACAAAATAAATAAACTAATATTATTTAACTTAAACTTAAACTAAACTAAAACTATACTTAATTAAATACTTAAATAACTTAGGCAAATAAATAAAATAAATAAACTAACATTATCTAGACTAAACTTAAAATAAAATAAAACAAAACTTATCTAAAAACTTAAAAAAATTAAACAATAAATAAAATAAATATATTAATAAAAACCAAATATACAAACCCTATAAATTAAAACTTAACTAGTATAACTGATATTTTAAAACAGATCTTAAAACTAATAATAAACTATAAAAATAAGTAAATTAAAATAAATACCCAAACCTAAATAAATACTCAATCCTAAATAACTCTCAAACAATAAAATTTGAACAAAATCTTGTAAAAATAACTAAATTAACTAAAAAGCAAATTAATGGCAAATCAAAATGAAAATAACTAAATAAATGAACATAAGCATAAATCACACCCTATAGATGTGAATCACTGTAGTTTTTATTATAAAAAACTTCACCCAGTGTCCCTAATTATTCTTCCCTTCTTTCTCCTTTTTTCTTCCTCTTCATTTCTTTCTATTTCCTTCCCACCCAAATAGCGACCCGCAATTACTTTTTAAATAGGCAAAGACCTTAAGTCTAAGCAAAAATATAATAGTAGCTTCATTTTAACCGTCATCCCTAATTTCCCTAAAACAACCCAACATCCTAAATTATCCCCTATCCAACTGTTCCCAAACTTTTAACCTTCGACCCAATTTCCCCTTTTTCCCTAGTAACCCCCATTCAGTGGGGGAAGTACCTAATCTCCCTATAAAAAAGCGCAAAAAAGGATAAAACACACAAATTAAACTCAAAGTTAAACCAACTAAAAAAAAAAAAAAAATGTATCGGTATAACGTTCTTTCGGCATTACGAAGATTACGCTTTAGTGTTGAAAGCCCTAATTTATTATTATAATTAAGTACCTAAGTTCAAACTTTAATTAATATTTTTAATTTTTTTTTATTAGACGACTGAAATGGGTGCGTATCATTTCATACAATGACAAATGAATTAATTTCAAAGGACATAGCGTTCATTGGATATAATTTTTACTTGTTCTAAATACACTTCCTATAACAACACAACGTATATTATTAATTGGATATAATACTCATATTCTCTAACAACTGTTTCTATATAGTTATATTGGTAGAATAGTCATATTCTATAACATCATTTGATATAAATTTTGCTTATAAATAAAAATAGCATTTAACCCTAAATCGAATTCAAATATTGTCTTAAAAAGTTAATACGTTGGATTTTCGTTGAGGTTGTGCTAAAAATTCAGTGACCGACTCCACGTAGACTTGTCTGCCCTACGCTAGAGTGTAACTTAAGCCCGCGTAGGCGCGGAGGGGCGAGGCGGCCCGCGAGCTGAGGCACACGGCTGAGGCTGGCCGGCTGAGCCGGCCAGCAAGCCGAAGCTGCGGTGGTGAGCGGGCCGCCATGACAGAAACCATGTATGCTGCATGCTGCATGCCCGCTTGCATGCTACATGCCTGCCTGCATGCTGCATGCCTGCTTGCATGTTGCATGCCTGCCTGAATGCTGCATGACTGCCTGCATCTTGCATCCTGCATTCTGGCGTGCACGCTGCATGCATGCTTGCATGCTGAATCTTGCTTAAATACTGCATGCGTGCTTTCTTGCTGCTTGCTTGCTTGCATGCTGCTTGCTTGCTTGAATGCTGCATGCTTGCTTGCATGCTGCTTGCTTATTAAATGAATAATGTTCCATATGATAAGATTATTACATCAAATGTATATTATATCAAAAGTACATTATATCAAATGAAATTGTAGAATCTAAAATTATATTAAATAAATAAATAAAATCTTTATTGAATAACTTATTTTACAACATATCCAGAATACTAAACATAAGGACTTACTAAATACTTAAATTAGCAATGCAAAATACATTTATGTTCAAAGAGACTACATAATTTGCGAAACATTTTTCGGGCATCTACGTTCAGTACAACGCTACTTTGAAACCAGCACCAGTCACTCTTCCAACTACGTATACGCATGTAGCTGTTGATGACTTCTCTGTTGCAGACGTGGAGAGTGCCATTAATAGGTTAAAATCCGGTTGGTCCTCAGGACCTGATGGTGTACCGCCGGAAGTTCTGAAAATGTGCAAAAAAACTATCGCTATTCCTCTCTGCCACTTGATAAACCTTATCCTGCTATTTGATGTTTTTCCCTCTACGTGGAAGTGGATTCGAGTAACCCCTATTCCCAAAGGTGGTAACAAGTCGTTAGTTGAGGAGCATCGGCCCATCGCCATTCTTTCAGCGCCTGCGAAAGTCTTTGAGATCCTCATTTACAATGCTATTCTCAAGCAAGTCCAGCCATATATTTGTAATCAACAACACGGATTTAGGCCAGGAAGGTCAGTAAATTCAAACTTATTGACTCTGGTGGAATTTATCTCAGAATCTATGGATAAAGGACAGCAAATATGTAGATGTAATACACTTTGATTATTGCAAGGCCTTCGATAGGGTCAGTTGTAGAATCCTTTTATCAAAACTCGATGCTATTGGTTTCTCTTCCAAGCTTATTAATTTATTTTCCGACTATTTTAAAGGTCGACAGCAATTTGTACGCCACGTTTGTTATGTATCGCAACCCTATCAAACACCCTCTGGTGTGACCCAGGGATCAATACTTGGGCCCTTGCTCTTCTTACTGATGGTAAACGACGTGGTTGATGTACTTAAATATACAAATTGCCTTCTTTATGCTGACGACCTAAAATTATATGCAGAAGTCAGTGACGAGGCAGATTGCGAACGAATACAAGCCGATGTTAATGCCTTACTTAAGTGGAGTAACGAGAATGATTTGGAATTTAACAGTGATAAGTGCTATGTTATGACCTTCAGCCGCAGACGTAATCTCGTTAAATGTAAATATATGTTAGGCAATGAAAGCATTGTTCGCACAAACGCTATGAAAGACCTAGGTGTCACATTTGATCCTTCTTTGACTTTTAACGAACACGTGTCCTCTCTCACTCGTAGCTGTTTCAGTCGTTTAGGGTTTGTTTTACGTAACTCACGCGATTTTAATAATCCTGACGTCATCAAAATCCTTTTTACCAGCCTTGTGCGAAGCTCATTGGAATCAAGTGCATGTATTTGGAATCCGCACGAGGCCAAGTATATACTTATGTTAGATAAGGTCCAAAAAGCTTTTCTGCGCTGCTATTATAAGCGGATATACGGTTATTACCCCTTTATGTACCCAACGAAGTTCTTGCTGGGAATGTTGGGGATGAACTCTCTGGAGGGTAGGAGAGCTCGAATGGAGTTGTCAACTGCTGTAGCGATTTTGCGTGGAGGCGTGGACTCGCCAGAATGTGTTGAGCAGTTGTCTCGCCTGTTTGTGCCCGATAACTATCTGCGTATTCGATCCGGTCGAAGGCATTGATTGTTTGCGCCTCCGCTGTGTCGCACAGTGGCGCGCGCGCAATCACCGCTGCGTCGCATGCATCAGGCACTTAACGCACTCCTTGTGGCTTACCCAAATTTTGATGTGTTTGTCGACAACCTTAAGAATTTTTTAAGCAAAACAGATATTTGTTTGTGAAGTAGTGATTAAATACTACACTAAACTATTCATAATTATGTAATTGGGTTACGCCCGTTTAATTATGTTAAATAAATAAATAAATAAATAATAAATAATAATAAAAATAAAAATTCAGAACTATATTCATTAAAAACCTTCCTAATGTATAAATTAAACATTATTTATTTCAAACTAGGAACCATACTAAATTCTTAGATAATATAATAATACAAATAACTCTTTTATTCTTTGTGGCTAAATAAATAAATAGCGAAAACAACATTCCATTCATAGAGTTAACTACTTAATGTATAAAAATTTAAACAATATTCATTCCAAACTACTAGGTATAAAGAGCAACATTCATTTTAAGACAACTAATAATTTTTCTGTATCCTCGTAGGACATACTGAGAAGGGCTTCTTTGAGTATATTCTTTGTTTTACTGTAGCAGTGATGATATATGCCTAATTTAGCGTTTAACCTATTATAAAGAAGTGGACCGCCCGCGTTTTGAGGGCAAACAATATCTTTTCGTCTTTTGTTAGTAGTTTCAGTGCTGTATGGAAGTGCGACGTGTTGTTTGATGACTGTGTTAAATATATATAACTGTCTAACCGTTAATACTTTACAGGATTTATAAAGAATGTCAGTGGGGAAGAGGAATGGACGAAAGGTAGAGACTTTTAATACCGCTCGTTGGGCTCTCTCAATGGTTAGTAATACAGTTTTAGCAGTGCCACCCCATGACGTAATGCAGTAAGTAATTATTGATTGACATAAAGTTAGGTAAGCTTGCCTGATTAATGTTAAATCCGCAATTGTGCGTAGTTTTTTAAAAACAAATATTTTTTTTCGTATTCTGCCGCATAAAGCTTCAATATGGTGCCTAAAAGTAAGGGTTTCATCAATTATAACACCCAAGTACTTAATCTTGTCAGTCATAGAAATATCTGAACACTTACACAGAAGATATGTGGGGTCCTTACATTGGTGTGCATAAAGTTTAGGGTTCGTCGAAGCCGATTTTGATTTACGCATAGAAAACTGTATATAATTAGTTTTAACCGCGTTCAGTGTTAGTAGATGTTGCTGGAGCCAGTTATTAACAATATTGAAGGCATGTTGTGCATGTTTATAGACATCTTCATGAGAGTCAGCAGAGAACAGCAGAGCAGTGTCATCAGCATATGATATGATTTTGCCACCAGTTAATTTGAGATTACACAGGTCATTTATATATACTAAAAATAAAGTGGGACCTAAAATGCTTCCCTGAGGAACCCCAAAGGAAGTACTTTTCATATCAGAGCTGAGAACACTGCCTATTTTTACGCATTGAGTACGCTCATTAAGATAATCTGCAAATAGTTTAAGCTGGGTGCCTCTTATGACTAAAGATTCTAGCTTTTGCAATAGAATAGGTATTGAAACTGAGTCGAAAGCTTTTGCTAGGTCCAGTAATATTCCCACTGTCCTTTTACCTGTGTCAAGTTCCTGGACTAAATAGTCAGTGAGTTGATGCACAGCGTCGGCAGTCGATAGTTTAGCTCTAAAACCAAATTGGCTATCTGACAATAAGGAATGTCTCTCTAAATATTGGACAAGTCTTTTATTTATAATTTTTTCTAATATTTTAGATATTGCTGGCAGTAACGATATAGGTCTATAATTCGTAATATGATTTTTACTGCCAGATTTAAATACCGGAATAACGACAGCTTTCTTCAGACATTTGGGAAAAATTCCTTCAGCCAAGCATTTTCGAAAAATGCAAGTAAGCGGTGAAACCAGGATGTGCTTAAATTGTTTTAATATTTTATTTGATATGTTGTCCCACCCAACCGCCGAGTTATCTTTTAGGCTCTGGATGATCATTTCTACCTCAGCTTCATCCGTATCTAATAGCACAACTGATTTTAGATTATTGCTACAGGTTGATTGAGGCTGGCTTGAAGTTGACGGTGATATATCCTTATACGGAACTTTTTCAGCTAGATTTTTTCCAACATTAACGAAAAAACTATTTGCACTGTTTACAGAAGCCAGCTGTGATGAATTCACCTGTAATAATTCTGTGGATGATTCTTGTTGTTTTGAGATATGAGTAACATTTTTTATACACTTCCATATCTTTTTACTATTAGTACCCGCCCTTTTCAATTCCTCACTTTCGTAACTACTTTTGACTTTTTTCAGAAGGGAATTACAAAAGTTTCGGTACCTTTTATACGTTGACTGTAAGATTAAATTCGCTGGGTTAGATTTGGCCTTCATATGTAGTTTGTCTCTATGTTTCATACAGCGAATAAGTCCCGGTGTAATCCAAGGCTTAATATTGTAGTTTTTATTACTTAAACGTATGTGCATTGTATTTCTAAAAATAGCTTGTTGAACATTACTTATTAGGTACGACATACAAACATCAGCGTCATCACATTTGAAAACTGGGTTAAAGTCAATATTGCATAAATCGACTTCAAGTTTGTTTACATTTATTTTAGATATTGTTAGCGTGCGATTTAATTTAGGTATCTTACAGTTTAAGGTTAGTAGAGCAGCTTTGTGATCGGTAATTGTCGAGTTAGTAACCAGTGCTATTGATGGGAAATTCGATTTAAGCATGATATGATCTAAACAAGAGCCGCTTAGGTGTGTGGGAAGCGTGTGCGCGGGAAGTAAGCCATGAAAGGAGCATAGGTTTAGGTATTCCTGAGCAGCGGAATCATTGTTGTCGGGAAGAATGTTGATATTAATATCTCCTATTATTATTGTATTTTTAAATGGTGATAGTATTTGTAATGTGTTATTTAGTGAGTCAATAAATGTATTGGTATTTTATTTTTTGTCTGTACAAAGCTAATATTGCAAAATCTGATCCGATTTTGATTAGTAGCCGATTACAGTCTAAAATATTTGGTTCTTCGACGGTGATAATTAAATTATTCCTAGCATGAACTACTATCCCGTCATTTTGGTTATAATTTACCTTGCTGCGGTACATATTATAGCCTGGTATTTCTGGAAAATATACTATGTTTACTATGTTTACCGAGCCAACATTCGGTTAAAACAAAGATGTCACAATTTATGTCTAATCTTTGCTTAAAAGACTAAAGTTGTCAAAATTCTTATTTATGCTGCGTATGTTTTGTGTTAGTACAGTTAAAGGATTGTTGTAAGATGATAGATATTGCTTGCACATTTCAACCTCACAAACTTTAGAGTCGGATACAGAATAATTATCTAAGTCCGAAATCAAACTCTCAACCATAATAGGTATTTAAGTAATAAAATAAATGTAAAAGCTCTAAAATACAGTAAAATAAAAGAGGCGCTCTTAGGCGCCGACATAGTCTATTGAGTTAATGTACCTTTTTTCAGCCATTTTCCTCGCAGGACAGTCGGCATCTCCAGTCTTGTGATTGTAGGGCTTTTTAAAGTGTAAACATGTAGCGCACTTTGCTGGCTCGTCCTTCTTCGTGCAATCTTTTAGTGCGTGACCTACTTCGCCGCAATGACCGCAAGTGATGGCCTCCTCTCGGCATGACTTGGCCGCATGGCCATACTGCTGACATTTGAAACACCTGGTTACCAAAGTGAAATCTCTAACAGGGCACGATGACCAATTTATAAAAACTCTATCCTTCGCAATTAAGGCCTTCCGAATATGTGCCGGGACTTCGATGATATAATTGCAGGTCTCTGCATCCTTCTTACCTGACTAGTGGCTTAACTTGATAGAGGTCAGGAAAGTTTCAAGTGTTGTGTCTAGGAGGTTTTCGGCCAAGTTTTGTTGGTAAATGCAGTTAAAAACTTCGTTGTCCTGCATACTCGAAGGCACACCGATTACAATGATACTGGGCTTACGTTTTAGCGGCTCATCCATAGTCAGACCAGATGTCTTCAGTTGCGCCGACTACTTTTAGTTTTAGCTTCTCGATGTCGTCTTTTGTATCAGTGCTGATTATTACACCGCCGTTCTTCGTCTTGCGCAAACCTCTCACGTGCAACTTCATTTGGTCGGGTCTAATAATTTTTTGTACGAGGTTTTTTGTCTCCTCGCTAGATTTCTTTTTATCTGTAGGATAAATGGCTAGAGACTTAATGTTATTCGGCTGAATAAAATTGTTGGCACTTTTCTTAACCATATCGGCGAAGGAAACTGTGCTCGTGTGAGGGTTGGAGGACTCTTCAACACGATGTTTAAGGTCTTGAAGTCGCTGTGAAAGGTCTTGGTTTTCTTTTAGAACATTAATTGAAGTATGGGCTTGAATGGCTTTTAGTTTTAGCGACTAATACAGCACGGCCATCTGAGATGTTCCGTTGTTGACTTTTCGGCACAAGTTATGAACCTTAATTTTCTGATCCGAGTTCAGTTTTCCTTCCGATGCGATAGTGCATACTTGTATGTACACGATTACGACACGACTTCCGGAGGATCCTCCTTCGGTTGGCAGGGCGCGGCCGCGGGCGAGGGCGGCGGGCTGCGGCGCGTAAGCGTGGTCCGGTTAAAGGGACTGCCGTCCATTTTTTGTTTAAGTTAAATTATACAAACATTATAAGTTCGATCAAAATAACACACACAATTCAATATGTTTATAATATAAAGTCAGTTGTTATATCAAATGAAATTTTAATAAATGAAATTATATTATCTGAACGTTAGACCATAAGTATTTTTATCAAACATTATACATCCGGCAGAAATACTAGCTGCCCTACTCCTGTAGGTCACGTGATATGTCGCATTTGGGAAGTTTAAATTCGGCGATAAATAGTTAGGCAAAGTAAAAATAGGCTTAACACATTAGGGAAAAGTAAAATTGTGCGAAAAAAATTAAGGCGTGTGGTTTGTGTGCCATTGACAATTAGAAGATTAGTTGTATCTATTATACAAGACACAGGTGCGGTCTTGCGTGGAGTATTGCTCTCACCTTTGGGACGGCTCCGCAAAGTACCTTCTCGATGCCTTGGACAGATTGCAGCGCCGCGCTGTGCGCATTATCGGCAATGCAGAGGTCACTGAAACTCTCGAGCCTTTGCAATTGCGTAGAAATATTGTGTCACTCAGCGCCTTTTACCGTTTATACCATGGCGAGTGCTCTGAAGAACTCTTTGACCTCATCCCTCCTTCTCCCTTCCTCCATAGGAGTACGCCTGCTGCTCTCCGGAGCCAAAAATTTACAGTCTCTAATATTCCATCACGCACAAAGAAATTTGGTGACTCGTTTCTTTGTCGCACTTCCAAAAGATGGAATAGTCTACCAGCACACGTATTCCCTCCTACCTATGACATAGGGTCCTTCAAACGAGGCGTGAAGAAGCACTTTGTGGGCCGGCAGAGTGAGGGTGACTGATGCTACGTCTCTTACGCTGCACCAGTTGTCCTCGCGCCTGGACTTCATTTCCACTTAACATCAGGTGGAGTGGGGTCATTTGCCGGGCTTAGTATAAAAAAGAACAAAAGAAGAACAAAAAATTAGGTGATCTAATATAGACCCGTTTGTCACATATGTATTTATTTTGCTTAGTCAAATAAATATTATTATTATTCTCTTTATTTAATTTATAGGTCTTTAGTATTTTTTTTACAATTTGAAATATAAAAAAAAACTTTTATTATTATTAGTTTTAACGTGTAAATTTAAAAATAATGAAACTTATTCTTGGTGGTCGAGGATTTCGGGTGAAGCGCGCTTCCACCTCCGGCCTTGTCTTCACTTACCACCAAGCGAGATGAAGGACAAGTACTTACCAGTCGTAGAATAAAAAATAAAAATAAATAAAAGAACGTTCTTCTACTCGTCTAAATTACTAGCACAGGTGTGAACTAGGCTTAAGACAAGTCAAGCACCTTCGTATTTTAGCAAGAGTAGTTCCACGACTTTAGGCTAGGTCGTGCTATAGACTCTAATCTGTATACGAAACATAAGACTATGCTAGCCCGTCAACAGTTTTATATACATTGTATTTCTAAAAGAACGCGCCTATGTACTATACGGAGACAAAAAGTAGAAAGGGGAGGGAAATAAACCTAAATGATAACAATGCCATGAAACTCCTTTGTCGATTCCTAGTTATCATTTCTCATTTGGATCTTGCCTTTGACTCACAGTATTGCTGTTAAGCGTTTCCTTCCTGCCTTTATGTAAATGTTTTCAATTGAATAATGTATTTTACTTTCAGCTCTTTAAAAATGTTCGTAACCAAGGCCGTGCCGCGGCTGATATTCTACAATTCACTATCAGAATACGATTGTGAGTGCAATCCGTGTCGCGTAGCGGTGAAACAATATCTACCGCCCTCTCTTCCATAAGAAACCTTTTGTTGCGTTTAGAGAAGTCAATCAGTGCTCTGGGTACCTAAATGTGTGGTCCAGAGGGCTCACTCGACTAACCTCCCTAGAGTGACTCTGCTACCAAGGAACCTGCTTGGTTCCTACTTATATACGATGCTTAAAACTATAATCGATATCAAATAACTTACATACTATGAAGACGGTGACTGCGCGTCCCCGACGCCGCTTCGCCTCGTCCTCAGCTCGGCCGCAGTCCGCCGCGCCGGCTGGCTTCGGGCTGCTGTGGTGGTGAAAAGGCCCTAGGCGTCCCGTCTACCCCTCAGTACTGAGCCCAGACAAATACATACCACTTGGTACAAATCACTCCACGTGTCGCACTCTGACCAAATCACTCAAGTTAATTAGGCCGCCCTGGTTTCAAACTAAAGTTATGTTCTACACTGTTTCATAATTCCTACGCCCCCCCCCCCCTCGAATCAACATAATGTGCCCCACATATCAAATTACACCAAAAACTCTACACGACCGCGCGGTATTAAAAACTTAACCTTAAGTTCAACGTGAGTCACACTGACATTGACAGTCGTCTGTCAATTACAAATTACAGTGTTGCCGTTCGGAAACGCTCGTTTAATTCCATACACCTTTGATGAGACGCGTTCACGGAGCAAATATTTAACTTTATGGACGTGCTGGCCCGATTTGCAGCTTTTTCTTCTAGTCTTAGCATTTCGCAGGGTCAGGGCCGACTTTTACAGGGTCAAACACGTGGGCATGTCTAAGTGGCATACGTAAGTATTTCCCGCTGTTTCCCGTGGGGACAGGCCATGGGTACATGGGCAGGCAGACACCACTCACATATGCTACGATCTTGCCACACATCCGCTTCCCATCGGCAGGCTGTAACCATGATTGTCATTTTTAGGAAAGTTTAAATAATAGGCTAACCATAGATATAATGTTTGGAGTTTTTTACCCGTTCTTTGTTAAGTAACAATTGTATCAATAGTGTTGGTTTTGAGGTTTTATTCACTAATTTTAGTGATGCGTAGATATCAGTTCCGATTACTTTAGTAAAACTACATTATGAAAAATATGATTTTTTTAAATTAATTTTGTTAGCTAGTTAAAGCTCCGTCTTAATTTTTCTTAGCACGAAAAGCAAGTGTTACCTTATAATTTGCATACATTACAGCCAGCCGGTGCCGCGGGGTTACGGCGGTATCCACGTATGTGGGGTAATTGGTGTGGGCTTTGCGCGCGCAGCTCCCGTGGGGCGGCACACCCCATGCTGGGCGTGGGCTGCCACTTCAAAACAGCTAACAATATGGCGGTTAATATTTTCTCATATTATGACAAAGTAATAAACAAAAAAAAAAATCTTTACTTATTCAACATTAAAAAATGGTTTAAATGTGCATAGTACATAAATGTTTTGCCGTAGAATAAAAACATAATGACGAAGCTCCGTTATTATGTTTTTATTCAAAGTTTGCGTCATATTATGACGCAAACTTTAACGTATAAAAACTAATGTAACCTTAAAAAATATACCACATTATTTATTCAAAAGGAAATTAATATTCGGATTCGTAAGAGTCAGGCTAGATGGCGTAGAATTTTAATAAAACCATAGTTAGTATGACTTAGGGTTTCAAGACGTAATATTCAGTAGGTACCGCCGCCCCGAAAAAGTCCTTGGTTGTAGCTATTATAAGTGATTTCTACTTATTTTTTTGTAAATCGACATTGAAAAGCCTGCTTTAATTATAGAACCGGTTATTTATACCTCTTAAGTCGCAGTTTCCGCAATATAGTTTAATCAAAAATATAGTTTCAGTTTCAGCCATTGAGTCAACCGAGCAAAAAAGCTCTACTTGAAATCTAAAAAAAGTCCTTAAAACCGATTTCCACACAACTTTATGATAATGCAATAAGCTTAACCTCTCTTGCACCGAACATAATGCAAATCATGAATCCCGCATTATTAATCCGGGCCCGGCGCAGAGGGGCCTACCACCTACCATGCGGATGTGTCGGCGCCTAAACAGTGCAGTGTGCAAATTTATTCATTGGCTCATGTGTAGAGTAGGTGACGGCCTTCGCCCTCTCGCATTACCTTGGTGGCCCCAGAAGACATGTCCCGAAAATAGAAGCAAAAGCGAACGAAATAATGTATTCTTTATACATAGAGTTTATTTTCAAGTAAGGGTTAACCAAAGATAGGTGTAGATCTGTGACTGGCAAATTTGAGTAAGTATAGGTATCTACTACGACTTCGTGACTGATTTATTAAATTTCTGGGTTTGATGAGCTGCTTGCTGCTTTCAATCAGGAAAACCAGTTTGCCGAATCAATATCAATGAAAAAAAGTTCACAAATATCAACATTAGTATCACAGTCATTGCCAAAATTACTTCCGGCAAATTTAGTCTCTTCCCTGTCCCATGAATCACATGTTCTTGTTATAATTCCTGGGCAGCAAACTGTTAATTGACTTGCTTAACTATTCTTAATTCATTTTTAAATTTCTCGTGTTGTTTACTAAATGAATAATAACAAAAGTCTGGTTGCACATTATATAGTTAACGTTTTCTCAATATTCAAAGGCACACCGCGGCGCAATGTACATTTCACATAATTCCAGAGTCGCTTCGTTCGTGGGTGTAGGGTAAGGTTCGCGGCGTGTATCGCAGTGCGGCCGCCATCTTCACAAACGTCGCAAATAGGCCACTCGAGCCTTTCGCCGCGTAAGGCCCGTTGTTACGCACATTCCTGGATTGCTTCGTTAGTAACGGTACCTGTTCTTTTGTCAACCCGTTTTGTGAGAGGAAGATTTACGCTGATTTAGCTAAATCAGTTTTTAGACAAACAAATCTGTGTTTCCCTAAAATGAAAAAGACGATTTACTTTATACTAAGATGACTTACTTTACCTTATTTACCAAGTTTATCTGTTTGCTACAATTATATTAGAAACTTGATGTAGCGCTTATTTCATTCATTCCACCCCTCTTGCTTTGTATTAACTGCGGCTATGCATATTTAGCATTTTAATTACACCCTTCTGCAATACTCTTTAACCCTTCGTCTGGCATAAAGGTAATATGCCCTATAAAAATCGAGAGCGCGTAAAATATCAGCCGTCACAGACAATGCTCAAAGGTAAATGTAGCTCCCCTGTCTCCAATCCAGATTGACTAAAGCTGAACCTCCACCTTTGCTTTGGCTCAAAAACAGTCATAAGTACCGAAAAATTTGGTTTTTTAAATCTAATATCAAGTGACTTTGTTCGTTTTTCCTGTAAGTAAAAACAAAGGAAAGAACCGACTTGTTTATAGATAGCCATTTAGAGGGCCAAAGAGTTCCGTAGACTACTATTACATTCAGCTGATAATAACCATTTTTAAATTCCACAAAGTAACTGCAAAGCTCTTGCTTCTGCTCTTGTTGTCACACCATATCAAGTAAGATGTACCTACTTGATATGGTGTGACGACCAGTCAAAAGGTAGATGCACACTTCACCATGTATCAACTACCAAGGCTTCACATTTTGGCTCTAAGACCGGTTCGCGATGGTGTAACACTTAAACTATAATAATAATTATTAATATATTTATTTCAGACAGAGTCCATTAATTTGTTAGTAGTACATACAAGAAACTTATAAAACTATGTTAGCAACTATTGAAGAATTATTCAAAAACTTCTGAGACAGACCGTATTTCACTAAGCCTAAGCCACCTAAGCCGAGGCCGGAAGCTAGTAAGCTAATAAATATATGCAAAGTGCCGCTGTGAGTGCAGCGCCGCCTTACGCACACGGTTCCCGCATTGCTAACAAACCGCAAGCTGCGCCCCACCGCGAGCGCATTGTGCGCCTCAATTTCCGCCCTGAAGTCTAGACCCTCAGCCTGCAGCCTGTCTAGGTGCGCCCCGGGCTCAGTAGCTCTGAGGTATTATAACTAGAACAACTGGGTATTCCATACAAAAATGTGCTTAGCTAGATGACAGCGAATAATACGAAGGGCGTAGGCGCAGGGCTCTGTTGGCATGTGTTTGCTGCTCGTGGGCCGTAGCTCAGTGCGCATAAACATGCTCCGCGGTGTCCTCTCTAGTAACAATAACTCAATGCTTAGAAAGGAAGTGAACATCGCAATGTAACCGGCCACCCCTCGAATGGAAGCATTGCTCAACGGTTTGAGTCACTACGGTGACATCTACGACGATTAATTCAGCGAACTAAAAAACAAACCAAGCGAAATATAAAAAAAAAAATGTAGGAACTCTTCTTTTTGCATATTATATTCACCTTAAAAGATTAGTCTTACGATAACTGGTAAAATTGAATAAATAAAAAAATAATCTAGTTTATATCACGCACTGCTTTAACTAAAGGTCTCTCTTCTCTCTATTTAGCAATTTGAACACATCTCATCATCACGACCCGAGATCTTCAAAGTGACACCTCAACCTTTTTTCCCTTCGGCCAAACATTAAATCTAGCTCACAATACAATAAACACTTTGAAATTGAAAGGATATACTCACCAGGGTTCAAACTTATTTTTAAAAATGTTTGGGTTGGGCGCTGATGAGTATATAAAGATATTACATATCATACATATCACGACTATAATCCCCGAAGGGTTAGTCAGAGACTAGGCAATGAGGACCGCAAAAGCAGTCCTCTGCCATAGTCCACTTTTCACCAAAATAGCGACAGCACATGTGCTCAGCGTGACAGGTGGTGGCCCATCGCCTCTCTATGCTGTTAGAAGTATGTGCAGTCTTTAGTCCGTTAGTTGTCTTTTACTACACCCAAAAGAGGGAAAGGGTTCTTTCAGTGCTACGCGACACGGTTCTTAAAGATATTATGATGTATTTAAAGATTCCACTCAGCGGCTGGCGGGAAACGCTGGAAAGATATTATGATGTATTTAAAGATTCCACTCAGTGGCTGGCGGGAAAAGCTGGAAAGATATTATGATGTATTTAAAGATTCCACTCAGTGGCTGGCGGGAAAAGCTGGAAAGATATTATGATGTATTTAAAGATTCCACTCAGTGGCTGGCGGGAAAAGCTGGAAAGATATTATGATGTATTTAAAGATTCCACTCAGCGGCTGGCGGGAAACGCGGGAAAGATATTATGATGTATTTAAAGATTCCACTCAGTGGCTGGCGGGAAAAGCTGGAAAGATATTATGATGTATTTAAAGATTCCACTCAGTGGCTGGCGGGAAAAGCTGGAAAGATATTATGATGTATTTAAAGATTCCACTCAGCGGCTGGCGGGAAACGCGGGAAAGATATTATGATGTATTTAAAGATTCCACTCAGTGGCTGGCGGGAAAAGCTGGAAAGATATTATGATGTATTTAAAGATTCCACTCAGTGGCTGGCGGGAAAAGCTGGAAAGATATTATGATGTATTTAAAGATTCCACTCAGCGGCTGGCGGGAAACGCGGGAAAGATATTATGATGTATTTAAAGATTCCACTCAGTGGCTGGCGGGAAAAGCTGGAAAGATATTATGATGTATTTAAAGATTCCACTCAGTGGCTGGCGGGAAAAGCTGGAAAGATATTATGATGTATTTAAAGATTCCACTCAGCGGCTGGCGGGAAACGCGGGAAAGATATTATGATGTATTTAAAGATTCCACTCAGTGGCTGGCGGGAAAAGCTGGAAAGATATTATGATGTATTTAAAGATTCCACTCAGTGGCTGGCGGGAAAAGCTGGAAAGATATTATGATGTATTTAAAGATTCCACTCAGCGGCTGGCGGGAAACGCGGGAAAGATATTATGATGTATTTAAAGATTCCACTCAGTGGCTGGCGGGAAAAGCTGGAAAGATATTATGATGTATTTAAAGATTCCACTCAGTGGCTGGCGGGAAAAGCTGGAAAGATATTATGATGTATTTAAAGATTCCACTCAGCGGCTGGCGGGAAACGCGGGAAAGATATTATGATGTATTTAAAGATTCCACTCAGCGGCTGGCGGGAAACGCTGGACAGGGGTGGTTGGCTAACAGACGGCCTGTTTCGATTTAAAGAAGAGTGGACGAATCAAAGGACACAGTGTAGGCTTTGTCTGCTGATATTAAAGCGGCTGCGATCGGGCGCGGCTCTCATTACGAGGCTTACAATATGCACCTCGGTTACTGTTTTCTCAATCCCCCTTCGTTATTAAAATTTTTGCTATTGCAGAGTCAACGGTTTGTATTAAAAGTTTCCTTTGAAAAAGTTTGTGCATAGTGATTAATATTTAGCAAAAAGATGTTCTTATGATGATTTTTTTTAATTATGTTGCTGCTTCTTTACGTTCGTAGTTTGTCTATAGATGATTACAAATATTGAAAAGACGTCTATTTTCAGTTAACACATTTTTTCAAATGTTTATTTTAAGGAGTTTTGTCTAAATCAAAGAGATTAAAATAGTAATGGTTTAATGTCTTTGGTCACAATTGATAATGTTACTCCATTCGAAACAAACCTTAGAATATTTAACAAAAGAGTTTCTCCCGTGTTCTTTTAGCAACAGCACGTGTTGTGAAACTCCATTTTAAAACTACCGTACAATACTAAATGTACTTTAAAAATATGTACCACTTGAAATTGGCTAAATGCTAAACGCGAAGCCATTCATTAAGACTAAGATTTTTTCTAATTTAACAAAAACGGAAAAAATAAATTAGATTCTTATAAATACTTATACTAGTATGGCAGAGTAAATTGTATATAGCTATTTGGCCGCCTCTGAAGTTGGAGCAGACAAAATACTATTGCATTCACTAATATTATGAATGTTAACGTGTTCGGTAAACTGCCCTCTTAACATTACATTTCTATCACATTCCATCACAATATGGTACACATCTTCCATTACTCCACATGTCATATATCTTTAATAAAAGTTAACATACAATTTTTTGTTAATTTATTTACTATGTTGCGTAGCGGTGAAAACATACTACCACCCCCTCTCTTCCCTTAGGTGTTGTAAAAGGCGACTAAAGACTGCACATACATCTAACAGCATAGAGCGGCGATGGGCTCACCACCTGTCACTCTGAGCACATGTGCAGTCGCTATTTGGTGAAAAGAGGACTATGGCAGAGGACTGCTTTTGCGGTCGTCATTGCCTAGTCTCTGACTAACACTTCGGGGATAATATTGGTTATTATAGTATGTATGTATGTATATTTTGTCCAGTACCTGTACCACTGTATTAGTTACCACTAAATGCCTACGTATACCATAAACCTCGGACCAAATTGTGATATTTGGTCTGAGCCATAAACACTTCGTTGACAATCATAATTCAGTTTGACTTTGACGCTCTAAGCACTGCGCTTAAATAATTTAAATGGATGTCGTACTTGTGGAGTACGATCTTCGACTATGTGATCAAAGAGTGCGACATATTGTGCCGCTTGTTTTCTACACCTGCGTATCCAGTTGCTCTTCTAAACTCATAATAATAAAAGTGTTTCAGAATAAATTTGAATTTGACTGTCGCTGACTCGAAAAGAAGAAGAACAACGTATTGTATGGAAGTGAGAATCAAGCTGCTGTTCTTACATTTTAGTGTATCGCATCGTATCGTGTACCCTGTCCATTGCCGGCTATGACGTCGCGTGTAGTTGGCGCAGTGATTCCGCACGCGCGTCACACAGCGCTCGCAAGCACGCCCGCGGGACGTTCCCGGGTAGGCCCGCGCCAGGTTACAGGATAAACTCTAATCGACAGTATCTCTACCAAAAAAAGTATTCTAATCGAAAATGTCCATGTACAAAAGTCTTGTAGAGATAGCATTCTTTATTTAATTATTTGTAAACAAATACCTGTTACAATTACAACGGTGCCAAGGCGTGTAACAGGTGATCACATATCTTTACTTTAAAGATGTCATTACATTTGAAACCGATACTTGGACACTCAAGGTACAAATTGTCCATAAATTTTAAGTCCTTCAGATAAGGAGAGCTAGGCTTTAAAGAAATAATATCTCAGAAAACTTAAGTTACCGGGCATAGCTTAAAGAATGAGCAAGCTGGAGTGGCAGTCGGTAGGTAATGTTACCCGCAGGGCCGATGTGGGGTTGACCTGTTCTGGAGTGGAGACAGCGTATTTCCCTGCTTCTGGCCGTCTCACTATAATGCCTTCGTCAAAGACTTTAACCGATGATTCATAACATATATTATGTTACAATCGGACAAAATAAATAACTAACCATTAATATTTTGTCGATTGTCACTAGTCTGTATACATCCCTACGCGGCGTTACGCAAAGAGCCCGGCTCAGCTCCAGTTGCTTTTCCCTTTCGTCCTTAACTTCCATTCAATAGTTATTTAAATTGAACATTTATTTAAATTCCCAATTGTCATTCCGTGAGTTCTCCCCACGATTCGCCTCAGTTTCCGCAGTTCCCTCTGTGTTACGAACACTTTCCTTATTTATGTCCCTTGGAAGGCATGACGCTTTAACTCTTACGCGAAATTTTAGTATAAATATATTTATATCCAACTGAAGGTACAATATTCTCATTAAATCTTCATTAAAAAGTGATTTAAAATCAATGTTCAGGAAAACTTGAATGTTTAATTTTAGCGCGCTATACGAATAATAATCATTATCTCATAATATTTATACGTCAGATATACGAAAGGTTTGTATTAGCACAGTAGTATTACCGTACCGTGGTATAAGCTACTTTTCATTCAACATACTGTTAGCGCCCAACGCTATTTTGTCTGTGGTCGCGAGCGCGTTGCCATAAATAACCCTAGGCGCGCGGCCGCCAATATTGATGGCGCCAATTTTGCTGTCTAATTAAAAACTTTACTTTTTGTACTGCATTCACCAAACAAAGTTCAATAAAACTAAATTACAACAAATAAAACGAGTTTCTATGAAATTCCGTATGTCCACGACGAGACATAATTTGGTGACCCCGACGCGATTCAAACAAACAGTAAAATCAAAGAAGAAAACCTGCCAACAATATACTGAAATAGCCGGGCAGTGCCGCATCTAAAGCGCCACCTCGCAGCACAATATTTACGTCAGTTAAGTGCCTTGGGTTTTCCATTCTTCCCTTCTAAAGTCATTTCAAAGCAAAGTCAAAGTCAAAGTCCCTATTGAAATAAATTTCACTTGTGTTTCGCAGTGCAAATAGTCATCATTATCATACTTACAAGTTACAAGTAAAACATAAAACGTATACTTAGGTACTTAGTTCTTATTAATAATAGGATAGTTATAATTTTATAATTAAGTATATTTATGTAGATATCAATAAACATAGTAAATTAATTAGGTTTTCCTTCCTTCGAACTAGTTTTTGCGCGATATTTAGTGGTATTTTGGCCGACTAATTCCAGAGTTGCTGGTTACGTCAACTGGATCGTGATTGCTAAGCGGCTGTGGCGCTTGGTGCATCCCATCCCAGTCCCAGCCCCAGGTATCGCCGTGTGAGGAGCGTGAGCCAAACAATTTAATTTATAACTAAAAAACGTTGCGTTGTGTATGTGATTTATGAACTGTTAGTGTTCAGCTGCTATAGTATTGCAATAGCAATTTAATTTAACATTTTAATTTTATATTTTTTATTATTTAATAATTGCCGAAGTAAAAGATCTTTTAACAAAAAGAAGTTCAATTAAAGGCCAAGTAACAAAATTTAAAAATTATATTGACAAAATCACAACGCAACCTACATTCTCGGCTATCGAGTTTGCCGAGTTATCCATAAAGCTAAGCAGATTTGAAAGCCTGTCTACTAAATTTGATGACTTGCAGACTCAGATAGAGATTTTAAATTCAGATTTTTTGGATTCTGAGATTGATGAGCGTGAGCGTATTGAGCAAGACACAATTACGTGTACAGCTATAGCAAAAACCTTAGTCGAAAAGCAAAACGAATTAAAATCCTTTGAACAAGAGAAGATAAAACGAGATTCTTTAGGTATGGAAGCTCAATGCTCTTTCGGCCACAACCACGAATCTATAGGTATCCGATTACCGCAAATTCAAATTGCTAAATTTGATGGATCATTTTTCCGTTGGCTTGAGTTCCACGATACTTTTTCTAACTTAATTCACAATAACTCGCGTATTTCAGATATACAAAAATTTCATTACTTATTGTCTTACCTTGATGGCGAGGCAAAGCGCATAGTTACAAATATTGAAGTTTCATCTGCTAACTACATTACTGCATGGCAATTACTCTGCGATCGATACAATAATAAAAGATTATTAATTAACTATCACCTAAAATCTTTATTTAATATTCAACCAGTTTATCGTGAATCTGAAGGTTCCTTACGGTTTTTTGTTGATCATATTACTAAAAATTTACGCGCGTTGTCCAACCTTGGTCAACCAACGGATCAGTGGGACACCATAATTGTATTTATGTTAACATCCAAGATAGACAACAACACATTGACTAAATGGGAGGAGCAACGTAATAACTTAAACGACATCTCTACATTAGAACAATTTAAATCATTTTTAATTGATCGTGCCCATGTCCTAGAATCCATATATCGGAATAAAGAAAGCAACTACACTAAATTACAGACACAAAACAGAGATGGCGCTAGTAGTATTCGACAAAACACAAAGTCATTAAATGCAGTCCTTCAAAATAATAATTTAATCTTTCTTTGCATTATTTGTAATCAGAACCATAGAATTTATGACTGTCCTACATTTAAATCAAAACCCATTAACGAAAAATTAGCAGATGTGTCAAAATATAAACTTTGTTCAAATTGTTTAAGACACGGCCATGCCCTTAGAGATTGTCGTATGGGGCCTTGTAGGTATTGTAAAAAACGCCATAATTCACTGCTACATAATAGTTCTATGGATTCTAAAGTATATGTTCATGAACCTAAAGAGTCTTTAGTAAATTTTTCTAAGGCAAGGTCTAGCCAGATTATTTTATCTACTGCCCTAATTGAGGTTATAAATCCGGTGACTAAAGAGGCAGCCCAAGCGCGTGCCTTACTGGATTCAGGCAGTCAGTCATCATTTATAACGAAATCTTTGAAGGAGAGGATGGGTTTAGAAACCATCCCCACAACCATTACAGTTATTGGTATTAGTAATTGTCACGTCAACACAATCACTGAAAGATGTGTCGTGCAACTACAATCTCGCAATAATAATAATTTTAAAATTAAACTATCTTGTTTTGTCTTAGACAAGATGACTGGGAAAATACCAAGTTTTCCTCTAAACACATCTCAATTCAACATACCACAGAATATAGACCTGGCTGACCCACAATTTGATCAGCCAGGTCCAATAGACATCTTGATCGGAGCCGATATATTCTGGGATGTTATAGGTTGTGAACAAAAATCACTAGGTGAATGCAACCCTAAATTACATAATTCCCAATTTGGTTGGTTGATTGGGGGCGAAATAAACATACCGAATTTAAACACAAAATTAAATAAACAATTACAAATTTCATTAAAATCTAATAACAATAAAACATTACAATTTTACTCAGACAAACTAAAAGAAAACGCAATAAATTACAATATAACTACAAATAATTCATTAATTAAAAAAAAATGTTACATAATTCATTACAAAATAATATTATACATAACAACCATGTAGATTTATTCGAGCAGGATTTTTCCAAAGAATCCCAGGTAGATAATTTTATTAAACGTTTTTGGGAGTTAGAAGAACTTCCCCGAAAATCACTTTTAAGCGAATCTGAAAGAACATGTGAAAAACACTTTATAAAACATACAATAAGGTTAGATACAGGCAGATTTTGGGTTAGATTACCACTACGTGACTCACCTCTATGTTTAGGTGACACCTATATGCTAGCAAAAAAACGATTTCTCAATTTGGAGAAACGTTTTAGAAAAAACCCTAATTTAAAAATGCAATATGTACAATTCATGAAAGAGTATGAAGCATTAGGCCATCTTTCAAGGTCCAAAGTTCACTTACCCAAAATCTCATATTTCCTATGTCATCATGCTGTCTTCAAGGACTCCAGTGAGACAACCAAAATCCGTGTTGTGTTTGACGGCTCTGCACCTTCCTCTTCTGGATACTCTGTCAATGACTTGCAGCTGGTAGGTCCAAATATACAGGATTCTCTTTTCTCCATATTGATTCGTGCTCGACAACACAGGTATTTGCTAACCGGGGACATCGAAAAGTCTTACCGGCAAATCGAAGTACATACCGGTGACAGAAACCTGCAGCTGATCCTATGGAGAGAGAATGAGTCATTACCTATCCAAACAATGCATTTGAATACGGTCACTTACGGAACCGCAAGTGCCAGTTATTTAAGCACGCGCTGCCTTTGGCAGATAGGAGAGGAGTGTAATGATAATCTTATTAAAACTATAATACAAGGAGACTTTTACGTTGACGACCTAATTACGGGGTCAAACAACGAAGAAGAATTAAGTTACATTCAAAATTATGTAAGTAAGGAGCTCCAAATGGGTTGCTTTTACTTACGATAGTTTAAAACAAATGCAAAATCTATTTTAAATTCATCTGAACTTCAAGATATATTAACTATCAGCGAATCTTCGAACACACTTGGACTTAATTGGAATCCTAACAAAGATACACTACACTTTCCTGTGTCTATATCTTGTCAAAACAATGTTATTACTAAGCGGTTTATTATGTCTAATGCATTCAAAATATTTGACCCTTTAGGTCTACTTAGTCCTTGCATAATGATACCGAAATTAATGTTACAAAATCTGTGGCAGCAAAAGGTTGACTGGGACCAACCTGTCCCAGATGCTATTATAAATCAATGGCATGATTTCACTAACGACTTACCCTCTCTTTCCACCAGACAAATTCCAAGACGTGTGTTGTGTGATAATCCAATGTCCATTCAGCTCCACACATTCTGTGACGCCTCACAGGTAGGCTATGGAGCTTGTGTATATATGCGCCCAGTTGAAGGCAACGGTGACGTCACGGTGAAATTACTGTGCTCTAAGTCTAGAGTAGCACCCTTAAAGCCGACGTCGATCCCCCGGCTCGAACTATGTGCCGCCCTTCTGGCAGCTCGCTTGTACAAAAGTGTCACAGAATCAATACACTATACTCCACATACCATAATACACTGGACTGATTCTACAGTGGTCCTAGGGTGGTTAGCAAATAATCCTACAAAATTAAAAACTTTTGTCGCCAACAGAGTTGGTGAAATCCTAGAAACTACTAATCTACTGTCTTGGAGGTACGTTTCCACAAAGGAAGATCCTGCCGACTTAATTTCAAGAGGTGTAAATCCTACCCAACTAGTAAATAATACATTGTGGTGGCACGGTCCTCAATGTTTGTTAAATGATGAATCTAGATGGCTTGTCTTAAAACAAAAAATGTTAGAAGATTTACCCGACACAAAAATAACTCTTAATATACTACCTACATTTAAATTTGAATCAATAATCGATATAAAAAAGGTTTTCTAAGCAAAATAGATTAAAAAGAACAGTATGCTATGTAAAACGATTTATTCACAATACTAAAAATACTAATAATAAAATGACTGGTTGTCTAACAGTCAAGGAACTTTCCAATGCATTTAACTTAATATGTTTTATAGCTCAACAAGAAACATTTTTGAATGAATATAATTGTTTGAGTAAAAGTAAACCACTAAACTCTAAATGTAGAATTATTGCCTTATCACCTTATATAGATCAGTCCGATAATTTAATTAGAGTAGGAGGAAGAATATATGCTTCCGACTATTCTTATCAAAAACGCCATCCTATACTTCTCGACTCAGGTCATTATTTAACAAAGCTTATTTTTCAATTTGAGCATATAAACAATTTGCATGCAGGTCCACAACTTTTGTTAGCTATAATCAGAGAAACAGTGTGGCCGCTTAGCGGTAGACGCCTTGCCCGACGTACAGTAAATAACTGTGTGCTATGCCGCCGCGCTCAAGGTAAGACACTATACCCTAAAATGGGAAACCTACCTACGCAACGCATTAGTCCAGATTTCCCTTTTAAATCTGTAGGTATGGACTACGCTGGGCCGTTCTATATTCTAAATCGCAAAGGCCGTGGCGCTAAAACAATAAAATGCTACCTATGTATTTTTGTATGCTTAAGGTACAAATGTTTACACCTGGAAGCCGTGAGTGACCTTTCTAAAGAGGCATTCATTATGACATTGAGAAGGTTTACTTCTCGCCGTGGCAAGCCGGTGGAACTCTTTTCCGACAATGGACGCAATTTTACATCAGCAGCCAAGGAACTAAATTTATTCCTTAAAAACAATTCTGAGTCTTTGTCTGAGTTTGCAACTCAAGAAAATTTTAAATTCGTTTTTATTCCGACTTACGCACCTCACTTCGGCGGTATTTGGGAATCCGGTGTAAAATCGGCGAAATACCATATAAAACGCGTAATGGGTAATACACACCTCACCTTTGAGGAATTAAGTACTCTATTTACAAGTGGAATGTATTTTGAATAGCCGACCATTATGTCCTCTTTCCTCGTCACCCGACGATTTTCAATACCTATCCCCAGGGCACTTTCTGATAGGAAGGCCACTGAATGCGCTACCTGCACCTACTCTGGAAACCAAAAAGGAACATAGCCTCTCCCGCTACGCGCGCTTAGAACAAATACGGCAGCACTTTTGGCGACGCTGGCAGCGAGAATACATCTCAGAACTTCAACTCAGAACCAAATGGAAGCAAAACACTAGAAGCTTGAAAATCGGAGATTTGGTGCTACTTTATGAAGATTCACTTCCACCATTTTGTTGGCGCGTTGGACTTGTCACTAAACTGTTCCCTGGACCAGACAACGTAGCCCGTGTTGCTGACGTAACCACCATCAAAGGAACTTATCGACGCCCCTTCGTGCGACTCTGCCCACTTCTGCCTACGCCAGAAGAAGAAAGTTGAAGAATGGCATCTTCAACGGCGGGGAGTTATGTTAGCGCCCAACGCTATTTTGTCTGTGGTCGCGAGCGCGTTGCCATAAATAACGAGAGGCGCGCGGCCGCCAATATTGATGGCGCCAATTTTGCTGTCTAATTAAAAACTTTACTTCTTGTACTGCATTCACCAAACAAAGTTCAATAAAACTAAATTACAACAAATAATACGAGTTTCTATGAAATTCCATATGTCCACGACGAGACACATACGTACCTATAATCACGTCTATTATCCCCGAAGGGTTAGTCAGAGACTTGGCAGTGAGGACCGCAGAAGCAGTCATCTTAATAAAGATGTCTTTATTTATAAGAATAAAGACATCTATACAAAGTTTTGATTTGTGTAGTTAGTAATTTAGTTGCTATTTGTAATTAAAAATTTGTATAGTTACAAAGAAAACAAATCTTATAAACGAAGACATCTTTATTAAGTTCTTAAGTTCTTAATAAAGATGACTTCATTTAAAAGATTTGTTTTCTTTGTAACTATACAAATTTTGATTTGAATTGCGGATACTTATTACGTCGTCTCCATGTTTACTCGTGGAGGGAACAGACGGACGCGCGGCGTGTAATCGTTCATCGTTCCTGTGATTTAATGAAACTGCTCGTCTGTTTGCGCGGAGGGAGCTTATTGCACTTATGCGGTGTTAGCAGCCTTGTGGGGGAATCGATGGCGCGCCGATTGATGGGAACATCTACGAGTTCACTATACTTGTGACCACACCATACTTACACTTTATTACGGTAGAGTTGTTGTTATTTTCTTGTATTAACTAATATTGTTTAAAACTGATGGTATTATGATCCCGGTGCCGGTGGTCAGATCACTTTTTAATGGCAATTTTTTGTTTTCTGTACTTTAGCGTTCTGATCTTGCTAAAACACGGAAATTTGAAACTGTAATAATGTTATCAAAATATCAAAAACATGGTTTAATCAAATTAAAAAAAATTCTAAATTACTTTTGTCGGATTTGCTGCTTGTATTTAGTGTATTTAAAATTGCTACAGCATATCTACGTATAAACACAAGATTGAAAACAAACAAACTCATACCTACATAAAAGCTATAAATACGAAAAAAAATGCAAAAGAAACTAAATGAATAAAGTCAACAATATTATGTTAGAATGGAAACATACAAGCAAAACAAAATGCTGTTACAGTGTGACTCCGTGACCTAAAAACAATACGACATAAAATCGGTGTGAACCTTCGCCGCTAACGTATGGGCCGGTTATTGCTTTTCCAAGTGTTCAACTGCTCGAAGGGGCATCGTTCGTTATTTTTGTATGTATGCATCTTGTCTCGATCAGTTTTGATGATGACAGACCAAATTTGGTTTTGATCTTGTTTTATTATGACTAAATTGCATTTAAAATGTTTATACATGTATAAATTCCTATAACATTGACTGTAACAAAATTGTTGTGTTCCGACAGGTAGAGATAAGATGGCCAGCTCCACAGTAGTTCTGAAATTCGGGTGAAGTGCTAACAAATATGTATTGCTTAAAAGATTGACATTTACTTTAAATATATTGATGAAGGAGTATTGTTACCGAAGGGACGAAAACAAACACATTTCTTCATTAAGGATTTAAGCCACGACGGAATACTTTGGGCCAAGCCGACATTTGAAATAAATGTTTAGCTTGTATTCCCCCAGGATAAACTCTCTATATTTCTTGTTCCATTGGCAAATATTGTTCTCAAGTTCGTCACATTTAAGACACTATTTTTCTCAAAACATTACAAAACCAAGAGTCGTCTAATTGGTTTATTTGCATACATACATATAATCACGACTATTATCCCCGAAGGGTTAGTCAGAAACTATGCAATGTGGACCGCAAAAGCAGTCCTCTGCCATAATCCAGTTTTCATCAAGTAGCAACTGCACATGTGCTCAGCGTGACAGGCAGTGAGCCCATCGCCGCTCTATGCTGTGAGATGTATGTGCAGTCTTTAGTCCGTTAGTCGCCTTTTACGACACCCAAGGGAAGAGAGGTGGTTTTAGTATTCTTTCACTGCTACGCGACACAGTTATTGAGTTAAGATTTGATTTATTTGAGTTACAAAAAACTACGAAATGCTACGTAAACACTACCTTATTGATTTCTAAAGTTTACGCGAACACACGTTAAATTAAACACTTTCTGTAGGTGTATCCTCACGTGCCAATGGCGCGGGCATCTCTTATCTCCGTCTAAATTATTATAAAGCCGTCACGTTTGCGAGGCCTCGTGAATATTCAGCCGCGCATCTGCATAAGCACAATCGTACAGAAGAAAAATATACGGGTCACATGATGAAAGTTTGATTAGGTTTTTACGCGCCCCCCGACCCGGGTGGCATTGCCGAATTAATTATGAGAGTCGCGCTCCTCACTCGGGTTTAATTCGCCACAAACTCGGGTGATATATTCGCCTCGGCGCGGCGCGGCGATGTATCAAACGCGGATGAACTTGTGCAATTGCTGGCGAGTTCCGACACTTTACTAAAGCGGCTGTCGGGACGTTACGTTAAATATTTGAAAGATAAAAGTAAATGAAGCAATAATAATGGTGTCACGATCGTAGCATGGTCTCTTTCGACAGGAAACGCGCGTTATGTATATGTATTGTAAAATAAACGCAAGATTCGTTTACAGTGTTTTTAAGTGTTAAAAAAAACCGTGATTGGAGGAAAAGTACCCTTAATATTGATGATGGCAAATTTTACTGAAAGGTAACATTTCTTTATTTTCAAAAACCATTAAAACTGCCTTTAAAATTTTTTGAAAAATCATATGCTTGAGGCGGAAATCGAACCAAACATTCTGTATTTTATGATACCAACCGAAAGAGTCATTCATAAATCAATTTCTTGTAAATAATATACATAATACGTATCTTATATTAAAGAAAAAACAAGAAACCTTTTTTTTTAAATTGTAAAGCTTAGTTACTATCTAAAGAAAATAGTTCACTTCACTTATGAATTGCTCAAAATGAGACCCATTTTCACATATGTATGCACAGACGTATTCTTCGAATGAACTATTTTCTTTAGACAGTGAGTCGGTAAGCTTTACAATAAAAAAATATTTTTCTTGGTCTTTCTTTAATTTAAGATACTATGTTGTTTGAAAGAAATTGATCCTTAGGAATGACTCTTTCGGTTGGTATCATAGAATACAGGATGTTTTTTTTTCACATTTCACCGGTTCGATTCCTGGCACAAGCAGGTGATTTTTCAAAAAACATTAAATGCAGTTTTAATTATTTTTAAAATAAAGGAATGTTTCCTTTCATGAAAATTTGCCATCATCAAACCCACTTGTTACGAGAAAATAAAAGTCGTCCGATTTTAATATATTTTTAAACAAAACCTATTTAGGTCTCAATATCAACAGAAAAAATAAGAAAAAAAATCTTCTTTTACTGGAAAATCCGGAAAATGGTGTCGTTTTAAAACAACGCTAGCAAAATGTACTGCTATCATCATATGGTATGGAAAATAACACTAATTCGATAACGAAAGCATTTATTTTAAAGTTATGATCCGAAATCGCAGCATATTGTTTTTTTATATAATGAGAATTATTTTTAACATAATCACTTATTTATTTTGGGTGTGATTTAATTGAAAACAATCTTTTGGATGCAAAGTAACTTTACATTTTCTACAATAAAAATTTGCGTGTTCGTGGCAGAATCCACAACGCCAGAATCCACAACGCAGTTATGTTTTGCGATACATAACTATATGACCAATTTCATAATATCGTGATGACTCATGTAGATATATAGAAGAACGACCTGGCTTTCACATATCTGATTTTTTAAATTTTTCTAACACTTCGTCTAAATTTCAAATAATCGTAACAATGATGGTAACCGTTGATCCTATAGAGCAGCCAAGAGTTGTGCAATGCTATATCAAGACAGTGTGTAATCAGAGGAAAATACCATTTTTGCAAATTTATCATTTGCTTCTAGGTGATTATTGTCACAACAATGCAAATTACTCAATATAAATGAAAAGCGATTTCTAGTGATTGCATTGTAGATTATGGGCATGCTACAGTCTGCAGAATTCTCCCGATACATGTATCTTCTCTGAATAATAAAAACCACTAAAAAGGAGAACTCCCAAAAAGCATTGCATCTCATCGACAGCTATATTACCTGCTTTATTATTTTGCATTGTATACATATTAGTGTACCTTACTAACAACTGTATGATGCTATTATCAAACATGCACTGAAAATAGTACAAAGGACTTTGTAGAACATTTGCAGTCTGCTTAGGTAGCCAAATCTCAGATAAAGATCTGATGTATCTAGATACCCATCATCATATACTTAATTTCTGGGCACTACATTATTCTCAGCGACTTCGCTTGATTCAATAATAGTTATAGACGTACAAGTAGCAGTAGACGTTGAAGCCGCGAAATCTCATCAATTCGTGGACGTTTAGAAAGTTGAACTTACGGTACCTCATCTTCACTGTCATCAGAAGTATCATACATCACCTCAACTGGGGCTCGAAGTTGTGAACCGGGTAGGTTACGATTAGTAAAACGTCATTTCTGTCTCCAGAGTCTTCATCCATTACATTACCATTGGAGTTATCAGGTGGAAATATTGTTATAAAAGTTGGTACAGACTCATTATCATCCGCTTTTAATTCTTCAACGATTTCACAAAGTTATAAACGCTTAAATATACGCTTTAAGATTCGATCTAAAAAAAGATATTTGAATTGACAAAAATGGTTCATAGTAGTTCATTTTACTACTGGTGTTTATAAACAACACCTACATTTTTTACAAATAACGTTGATGAAATTTATATTATTACTAAGGTTTTTCGTATATAATAGAAGAGTGTTGCATTAGCTATGGAATTTTAGTAGAAATGAGACAATAACAAAAATAACAATATATTTTACTCACCTTTGAAAACTCATTATAAAAACTTGTAAACAAAACAGGGATTACGCTGATATAAACACTTTTAGCTCACAACAAAATCTAAGCAAAAGGTCCAAGCAATATTAATGTTACTAGTAACGTAAACCGTTTTTTCAAAACTACCTGCAATTTTCGATATATATTTTTTTTGACTTGTTGTTTTAAAACGACAGTAGCAACAACGGGGTGGGTACTTTTCCTCCAACCACGGTCTTTTTTTCCTGTATAATTAATAAGCGTAAATATTACTAACGAACGAGCTCAATATAAACAAATCTTGCAGAATTTCGGTAAACCGTTTAGAACAATCAGTTTTTTCCCGTCTGAATTTGGATTGAAGGCAGGCTGTTCAGTAATATAATAGCGGAACTGTTCGCTAAAGCATTACGGCTGGGCCGGTCGTGTATCTCGGAGCGCCGCCAATATCCGGCGGCTGTATCGCAGACTGCAATCAGGCAGGAGTGGCCAATCTCGCCGATTGCTCGCCGTCTGGGCACGGCAGCCGCGGCATGCAGGGTACTACAGCTTTCAAAACTGAAGTCAAAGTCGAACCCTCTCAATGTAATAAAGTTAAAAAGTAGTCCCCAGTTTGCAAGGTTGCGTAGCAAACAAAAGACAAAAATGCGTTAACAAAAGTTAAAGTTACTTTTTTAATACACGTATTTTTTACCTTCTCGATGGTTTCATAAATTAATCAACAATAAAGGACATGGCCAGAATTTGTATGGAGCTGTGCCCAAACAAAAAATATGCATGTACATTGATGTACACTACGTCATATCAAAGTTGACATGCATATCTTTACATTAATTAAAGTTTTATTTTCAGAAAATAAGCGAGAGATACAATAAATAGGTTATAAAAAAACGCCTTACCATTTTCAATAGCAAAGGTGTTTATGAAGTTTTATTGCCATAACAAAACGAGAAGTAGGTACCTACTACGAGTATTATTAATGGATATGTCACAGTGAAATAGTGTAAACAGCGTTAGATTATCTTTTTTTCTATTCTCTTCTTATTCTCGAGATTGTAAACAGTCAAATGATTGCAAAACGAAACATCTGCGTGTGGCACAGGCAGACCATACATACACGCTCACGCTCTAGTCACTAGTCCCTACACGGGGGTAGGCAGAGACGATCGATCTCCACTTTGTACCATCCATCCATCCATCCATCCATCCATCTTGTAGGCAGACCATGATAGTGAAAAAAAGATTGCGGCCTACAGAAAGTCTAATATTAAATGCAAATAATATACAATTGGTTACGGAATGAAACACTGGTAATGACATTTAAAAAAC
The DNA here is from genome assembly GCA_963921215.1 of Scoparia ambigualis. Lineage (NCBI taxonomy): Eukaryota > Metazoa > Arthropoda > Insecta > Lepidoptera > Crambidae > Scoparia > Scoparia ambigualis. Next base: position 886,710 of record OY992511.1, read on the forward strand.
TTTTATTTAGTGACAAATAATTACATGTATGTTACAGTTACAAACATGCTAGATAGATATCCATCTTTAGCCAATATTTGACACTAAAAAGGTATCCCACTCAGCATGTGTCGGATGTCTCGGACACCCGACGCTGGTCTTTCGTTGTTACCTCGTTTTGAGAGCACTACTGCGCCGCAAAAGGAAAACAATTAATCACAGTAAACAAAATAAAATATATATACACATTATGGAATGATATACAAACATAACATTAATAAATATACACAACACAAATACACAACATACTCGCTATAATAACAAAAAAAAATAAAAAACACATTTCCATAAGTAACTTAACTTATATAAACATTTACATAAGTAAATAAGTATCTAATTCAGTACACAAGTTATATATTATGCATATAAAATATAACACTACTTATGACTTGTTTTACAGACATTTTATGAAAACAACATTGCAATTATCTATTCAAATCAGCCTATTCATCTTCAAATGTCAACAAAATATTATCGAGGAATGAGGCTCGTGCCGTTATATCTACTTGATGCCTGCCATCTTCCGAGCTTTGATTGAACAATACAAAACATGCGTTGCAAATCACTCTTTCTGCAGGTAGCTGAAAAAATATAATATTGTATTCAGTAAAATAATACGTGCTAGTTACATTGTACTACTCGCACGCACTAAGAAACACATTTAAAAATGCAGGTGACATTGATAAATGATAAAATATACGAAAATAATAACGACTTGGGTACGTACCTCCTGTATAGATAACCATGTAGTCAATGTATTTTGTAAATGTGGTGCTAGAGTTTTTACAATATGCTTCCCCATTCGGTTAATGGCCACAGTGCAATTCAGGCACCTTATCATCGTAATCGTCAAATCCAAATCATAAACAAACCAGTTCAATATGCACAGCAGAATAATAACATGAGAAGCGTAAACAAAAGTCCGATAAACGTTAGCGTGGGTCAAGTTAAAATATCCAATATTATACGTAACGAAAAGCACAATAACAACCAACCGATCAACGCAAGATTGCAACTGCACAGTTTTGACATTACGAAATGTCAAAATCATTCTAGGATGTTTGGATATCCACTCAAAGACATTACTGTCGATTAAGCTAACGATATGCATGAATGACGCATGGTAGCTCGTGGAATACTGTATACGGTAAACGTAAAAAAGTTGACATTTTTGATGCTATTCACCCATTAAAAAATACATTTCTGGCAGTCATGGGCACTGAACATTAACTCGTACTTGATATGTCAACTATTTATCTTGTTTGTCTTATGTGTGTATCCGAACATGTTGAATTGCATATTGCAACGGGCGGAACACAAAAATTAAATAACACACATATTTTTAGGCATTTTTTGTCGCATATTTTTATGAAATGTAACTGTTGCGATTTATTTTTATTAAAAATTATAGTAATTTTCACATATTCATAATTACTGTACGTTACTGTACATTTGAGGGCAAAATCTGGCCGTGTCCTTTATTTATTACAACACATAACAGATTACAGTCAGTAAGTACAGTATTATTGGAGAACTTAAAATAGAATCAGACTATAACCCAATAAATGTTTGGTTTTGTCATTGACGATGAAGATTTGTTAACTTGAGTTGAATGTTGAGATGCTAATAGTTTACTAATAACAGTAAATAATTGTGGTAACTATTACATTCAATTTTGTCTTTCGGATGGTGATGATATTCAATTTAATGTTGTAATGTAAAATTTTTATACTTAATGGAAAAAAAACCTTAACTAGGTACTAATTGTTATTGTTATGGAAGAGCGGAGTATCCTACAATAAGCACATAATTTTGCTTAAACGGTCGCTCCAGATACGGATAAAACTTACTGTACCCTTTAGACACAATAAACATTTTTCATTTTTTTTTCGATTTAAATAAAGATGAAACTAATGATACTCACGTCAGTGGCTTTCTCCATGTGACATATTTTTTTTATATTGTTTGCTGAGTTTTACGTAAACATTACACAATGAAATAAAAAAATAGTAAGTACCTTAATCAGAATTTTCATCATAAGCCTATAAAGGTCCCTCTGTTGAGCGCAGGCCATCCTACACGGACTACAGTGCATAAGGCTATGGGGCCGTAACCCCCCGCGCTGCTGGCCAATGCGAGCTGGTGGGTTAATAGTTATGATTGCTACTACAAAACCATAGATTTGGTGAAACTGCAATTGACTGGCAGGTGATATTGAGGCGCACGCACTGCCTACTGCCAGCGCCTATCTGGAGCTATACAGCCTGCCCCGGAGTGGATTAAACCTTTGTAGTGGAGGAGGGGAGGAGCGGTGCTTATTGTTGGCCGTTTCGAGACTGATCGAAAGGAGTTTCATATTGAGGCTTTTCGTATAATAAACTGAAAACTTCATCCCCTAAGAGAGTTCATAAAGAGAATATTGTTACGATAAAGTACGTTTCAAAATCTGCAACGAAACTTTTAAATGTTATTTCGGTCAGATTGATATTTTTCGTTTTCAGAGAAATAGATTGTCTTGATTATCTGGGCAATTTTTGCCAAGTCTGAGTCGTCCACCCGCTGGACCGCTCACGAATAGACCCCCATGCATCCCCACTGCAATTGGGGTAACTATGCTACAACACCCACATTGACAACAGCACATAGGCAAATTAGGCCATAACCCGCCGCGCTGGCCTCATGCAGGTTGGAGGGTTTTAACGACTGCCATCTTATGACAACAACCGCGACCAACGGCTTTAAATCTTATCATCGAGCTCCTTAGCCGCTGCGCTATCGAGCCACGAATAGATAACGTGTTCTGTTAAGGTGATAGGCTGTCCGGTGCTCTTGCTCTATGCACTTAAAGGATCGGAAGTTAGTCCGTGCACTGTGAGCTAAACGTCACTGCTCATACTGCCGCCCGTAACGAGCGCGGCCGCGACCGCATTCCGCCTCATTCCGCCTCATTACGCCAAGGACGCACTATCTCTAAGTTTTAATGAACCAACTCGGCATTGTCGCGCCGCGGCGTTGTTATATGAACCAGGAGAGGTGCCGTGTATGGGGACGCTTTCGGCAGTTTTGGAGGCGCGAGTAAGATATTATTTTCCATTTTAGCTGCTTTTACTGCGAGCTCCTTTGGAATAAGAAAGTGCTAAACAAAATGTTACGTAAGGTGTGAGCGAATGTCGACTTATGTTTTACCGATAGGAGGGAAAGAGTACTAGATAGATTGTGGGTTGTAAAATAGAAAGTTAATAAAGTTATTTTTAGTAAAATCTTATTTAACAACATTTTATTTCAAAGTAAAGAGAGGAATGCTGTACCTCTTAAGCATACGCTTCTCATCAGAAAAATCGAAACACCTTGCAAGTTTATGTTTTGTAATATAAGGATTATCTGAAAAATGTGTATATTTAGGAATGTCAAATATGTCAAATGTCGTTTAATAGTGAATAATATGATGCCGCGACCGCACGCTTGCCAAACCTCGGCAAGCCGTCACAAATTCAAACGTGTGGATAGAGCGTTTGGCTTGGTTTGCAAGACAATCACTAATCCAAGCCTCGTCCGCACGCTTGCCACTTGCCGCAAACTCCAAACCTCGACAAACGTTTGGATTGATTTGGGAAAAACAAACGTCCCCATCCACACGCTTGCGAGTGCGTTAGTTGGTTCAAAAGAGGCAAGCATGACGGACATGGATGTTGTTGTGTCGGCCATGACATTTGGCGTTACTTACTTATTTTTATTACAAATATGTTGGTGGCATGATATGGCAAAAAAGATGGTAGATGTTAAAAAATCATAAAAACCGTACTAAGTAATTATTTTAGAATAGGAAGGTACTTATGTATTTTACTTAACAATTGATTAGGTTATCAAAATAATACTACCAACCCCTTTCTTCCCTTGGGTGTCGAAATAGGCGACTAACGGACTAAAGACTGCTCAAACATCCAACGATCGCTCAGTTAAGGACAGATTCTGTTTGGGACAGATTAGGTTTACGTCAGATTCTGTTTAGGACAGATTCGTTTTATGATAGGAATACAATTGAGTACAAAAGCGGCGATGGGCTCATAAAAATAATACTACCAACTCCTCTTTTCTCTTCGGTGCCGTAAAAGGCGACTAACGGACTAAAGACTGCACAAACAACAACAGCATAGAGCGGCGATGGGCTCATAAAAATAATACAACTAACCCTTCTTTTCTTCGGTGTCATAAAATACGACTAACGGACTAAAGACTGCACATACATCCAACAGCATAGAGCGGCGATGGGCTCATAAAAATAATACTACCAACCCCTCCCTTCTCTTCGGTGTCGTAAAAGGCGACTAACGGACTAAAGACTGCACATACATCCAACAGCATAGAGCGGCGATGTACTCCTCAAAATAATACTATAAACCCCTCTGTTCCCTTGGGTGTCATAAAAGGCGACGAACGGACTAAAGACTGCCCATACATCCAACAGCATAGAGCGGCGATGGGCTCATTAAAATAATACTACCGACCCCTCTCTTCCCTTCGGTATCGTAAAAGGCGACTAACGGACTAAAGACTGCACATCCATCCAACAGCATAGAGCGGCGATGGACTCCTCAAAATAATACTACCAACCCCTCTCTTCCCTTGGGTGTCATATAAGCGACTAACGTGCTAATAATGGCTCACCACCTAAGCACGTGCAGACTGTGCAGTTGTTTCTTGCTGAAGCGTGGACTGTGTGGGCGTGGTCTGTGTTGTCCATAGATTTAACTGATTACTAATTTTACCATAAACTTTAAATAATTATCTAAAAAAAGTTGTCGATTTATGTAAAATAAAATTCATCATCATCATCAGCAGCCTATAAACGTCCCACTGCTGGGCACAAGCCTCCCACGTGGACAACAGCACGTGGGGATATTGGGCCATAACCAATGAGGCCAGCGTGGTGGCCCAATGCGGGTTGGTGGGTTTTAACGACTGTCATCTTACGACAACACCCGGTTGTTGTACGGCTTAACGTGCCTTCCGAAGCACGGAGGAGCTCGAGATGTTTTTAATATGGTCACCGATCCAGCGACTCGGCATTGCGAAAGTTGCATAGCAGGCAAGATTGCAAGCCGAACGCGCTAGCCGCTGCGCCATCGAGCTCCTCGAGAATATCCTCCTCCTCCTCGAAATTAAATTCACTCATTCTATAACATCTTTCATTTTTCACATGAGTAAAACTAAAACCTAAATAAATTAGCACGTCTGTTCGCCACCAGTGCACTAACGAGAATGAAGTGCGCACAAACGTGTGGGATGCTTTGCAAGCGCTTGTGGCAAATTCCCTTTGATTTTTGACAAAAAACCGACACTCGGCGGCAAACCAAGCCAAACGCTCCATCCACACGTTTGAATTTGTGACGGCTTGTCGAGGTTTGCCAAGCGCCTGCCTAGGGTTTGTAGAGGTATGGAGTTTGTGGCAAGTGGCAAGCGTGCGGTCGCGGCATTAGGTTTTCAAATCCTAATGTTAATGTTCTAAATTCAAATTAATTCTAAACTCTTTTGTTTTAGGATTAGGACAGAAACCATAAAAACGGAAGTGTTTCGATTTTTCTGATGAGAAGTGTAATAGTTCAAAAACTCATACTTAACAAATTAAATACCTACGTAACAATTGCTTTGCAGCCCCCCACACATAAGTTTCGCTGCGACGAACAGAGTCAGAGTCGCAGTTATTAAATGTAGTCGCCTTAGCTCGAGCCGCCGCCGCCTACCTTCATGGGGGAACTTCCCAAATAACGGCGCTTCATAGCTGAACATTATTTATAGCCTGCAATTTCGAACAGGGAAATTACACAATGAATATTTAATTGCAATTTGAACTGTACGATAATATTGTTATAAAGATATACAAGGATTAGTCAAATGAATAAGTACTGATTCATTGAAACCACCTTTTTCTTACAAGCTTTTTATTTCATCATCGGGTGTCATCCTCAAAATAAAGTTTGGATGTCAATTAAGACGATTTTTTGTATTTAATCACGATTATTATCCCCGAAGGGTTAGTCAGAGACTAGGCAATGAGGACCGCAAAAGCAGTCACCTGCCACTAGTCCACTTTTCACCAAATAGCGACTGCACATGTGCTAGCGTGACGGGTGGTGAGGCCCATGCCGCTTGATGCAGTTGGATGTGTGTGCAGTCTTTAGTCCGTTAGTCGCCTTTTATGACACCCAAGGGGAAGAAAAGGGGTGGTAGTATTCTTTCACCGCTACTCAGATTACGGTTATTCAGAGACTAGGCTATTATACTAGGCTATATCAAAAGAATTATAAAAACAAGTAAACACGTAAAAAAAACACGAATCAAATCAAAAGATCGGTGAAAGTTTTATATTTTTCCTTAGGAAGGATGACGCTTTCAAACACCTAGTCAGAAATAAAAGCAGTAAAGCCTTTAAACATTAACAACGGAATATGACTGAGTTTAGCAAAGTTTTGGAATAACATTAGGGCGCGTCGCTGTGCCGCGGTCATTCCGGATCAAGCGGCTTGGAACTTGCGGATCTTTCTTGTATTTTGTTTCACAATAAAAATATACATTTGATCCGTCGTGGGCTCCGCGTGCACGCTGGGCGCATATAAAGTTATAAAACGGCCAAGGGCAAGTTGGACGCTCGATAAGGTGTATCATAATGTGTAGAATAAGCTAAGATAGACCATGCGTATACGATAGTGTTGAAATGGCAAATATCCAAGAAGGTTCATTATAAGTGCCGTCAAGCTTTTGGAGTATAACGTCACTTGATAGAAGTCGACTGCCAAATGGGACAACCTTTCGCGATCCGGTTGACTGCTCTTGCATTTGAGTTACATTGTTTTGTCTGTCATCTGCATCGATCATTTAAGATGATCGAAGGTCATCCGAGAAACCCTCCAATTTGACATAAAGTTTGCAATCTCTTTTTCAACATAATTATAGAGTATTATTATTATTATTATTTTTTCATTGTGGAATTGTGAATGCGACAAACAATGATCATCATCGTAAGGCTATCACGTCCCAGTTCTGAGCACAGCCCTTCTTACATGGGCAACAGCGCTGGGGGAGATTAGGCCACAACCCACCCATGCACCCAAGCTAGCCCCATGCAGGTTGATTGATGAGTACATACAATAAAAATATTACATAATTAAGCTCTACCCTATTAAAAGTTAACTACAGTTATGTTATAAATGTGTAATAGTTGACTCAAGTGTGTTCACATTAATCACGTGGCAATCGCCGCCCCATCCACAAGCGATGCTAACACCGCATACGTGCAATAAGCCTCCCTCCGAGTAAACAGGCGAGAAGTGTCATTAAATCAGTGGAACGGCGCCGAAAGCTGACCGCCTGCGAGTGAACATGATCGTGGCGGACACGCGGGCGGACGCTCGTGGCAATACTTTGAGGGCTCTTAGTTTACCCTAAAAACTTAGATTCAATTAAATGAACACAATAATATAAGTAAATTAATGCATGAAACGGCATTTAGTCAATGTGCAACATTACAACTGTAAACACGTCTAATTTAGCTCCCGAAGATTATTTTCTCAATTTTTTTATTATTAATGTTTTATCGCCTTCAAGTGTTGGGGAAGTGTAGTTCACCGAAAAGGAACCAGTGATATCGTTGTCGGAGCCTATATCAAGGTGTGAAACTTCGATAAACACAAAGATAAGTTTACATCATCTACTTACAAATTACAAACAATCTAAAAGTGGCACGGATACCCTCAATTTTATTTACATTGTGAATGTCAAAATCAAATGACAATCACCAATTTTGATTTTGACAAGCAATTACCACTGACAGAAGTAAGAGGTATTGCCATTTTATAAATTTTTCCCTAGTCTCGGAATTTCTCTGCAAGGTTGGTTCCTGCAAATATATATTATATACTTAAATGTTTTCTGAATGAGATCTGCAGAAACTGCTGGTATTTCGACAGGCTCAGGAGTTCTTCAGAAGTGAAGCTTTAAACTAGCACAAGTACTATACACCATGTCATGCACCGTTTGCTTCACTGACATAAGTACAAAGAAACAGCGCAGATGCAAGTCTTGCAAATCATCCTACTGCCTGCCCTGCCTTAACATTCAGGCTGAGGATGAGAATAATTGTTCTATTCAAGATTATATTAAACCGACTGCGTGTTCAATATGTAAAAATGTAACTCGTCGTAGATTAACTGAAAACACACCTGTTTGTATGTCGAAATCAAAGCTAAGTGATACATTAGACATGTCTTGTGATGATGCTACAGTTGATACGTCCTTTAGCAAATTACTGCCATCTGTTGGCATTACTATTGAAAACATCAGTGAGCTTTTAGATACGAAATTGTCTCCAACTTCTAATTTCATGATTAATTTGCGAGCAGCATGGAGAGAGGATGTTAAGTCTATGATAGCTTCTGAGATAAATATTGTAGTTCAAAAACTAAAGGATGACTTTACTAATACTACGGATTTCTTGGTTGAACAGCAGAATGATCTTAAATCCAGAATTGAAGATAAAGATAAAAACATCATGGCACTGGAGTTGGCATCCAATCGTGTGCAACAGGATTTAGTTTCTATCAACTATAGATTATCTATTTTGGAGAAGCACTCAAGAGACCTCAACGTAGAGGTTCAGGCCGTCCCAGAGAGCAAAAACGAAAGCGTAATGGCGATCTTTAAGAACATGTGTAGCACCTTGGGTGTTTCCATACCTGACAATGATATTCGCGCATGTCGTCGTATAGCTAAAATGAATCCATCTTCCAAGAGACCGCGGAATATTTTGGTGACTCTTTCTTCTCCCCGTCAGCGCGACATCGTTCTGTCGGCTGTTAATCGATTTAACAAAAAAAACTCTGCTAAGCTGAACTCGTCTCATGTTGGTATCGTTGGAGAGACTCGGGGAATCTATGTTTGCGAGCACCTGTCTGCGGAAACCAAACAAATCTACGCTGCGGCCAGAGTGTTTATAAAAGAAAAATCTTACAAATTTGCATGGGTGAGGTTTGGTAGAGTTTATGTTCGTAAGGCAGAGGACACCAACGCTATACATATCAAAAGCTTGGACACCCTAAAAAACCTGTAACAGTGTGTGTTTTGTCGATAATTATTATTCTTAAAACATTATTACTTCCTGTTTTGTGCTCTAATATTTTATTTTATTAATGGTACTGGTTTATTATCAGAATGTGAATCGAATTAGATCGAAACTTACTGATCTTAATCTCAATGTATTATCGTATGACTATGATGTCATATGCTTAACGGAAACGAACTTAAATGATAATGTACTTGATGGTGAACTCTGTGATGTTCGTTATAATGTTTTCCGCAGGGATAGATTGTGTACAAGCACTAGTTCTCGTAAGACAGAGGGTGGTGGCGTTCTGATAGCTGTTAAGAAAAATATAGAAGTTGTCCGACAGCCTAAGTGGGACAGTAGTGTAGAAGACATTTGGATCACCCTCCGACTGAGCGAGTACAAATTGTCGTCATTACATATTTGCTTGTGCTATTTACCTCCGGATTTACCGGTCACTGACATTAGTGACTTTTACACTAACTGTCAAAACGTTGTTATCGACAGAGGGACGGACGCATGCTTGATATTGGGCGATTTTAATGTTCCTAGAATTGTTTGGACCTGTTCGAATGATTCTGGCTCATGTACTTCGTTTACTACTGATGCCGTTGATAAGAAGTCTCGTTTTCTGTTAGACACTGTGTCTTTATGTGGTTTGACTCAACATAATACCGTGACTAATGCTAACAACCGTATTTTGGACTTAGTCTTTACGTCGGGTATAAAAGACCTTAAGGTGTGTAGCACGGACCCACTAAGCCAACCTGATAAACATCATCCCCCGCTTGCTATTGACATTCCGGTATTTGCAGTTGATCGTAACTTAAAACATAGTTTTGTTAGACGACTCAATTTCAATAAATGCAACTTTGACAAAATAAAATAAGAATTAAGGAACATTGATTGGGCGAAGTCGCTTTCATGTGATGGTATAGACAAGCAGGTAGATGTGTTCTATGATATTCTGATGGGAATTGTGAAAAATCATACTCCTAATTACAAACCAGGTAACAATTCCTATCCGAAATGGTTCTCAAGAGGTTTGATTGGTTGTCTTGGGGAGAAGAACAGGTACCATTCATTGCACAAGAAATACAATAACCCGAGAGACTACGATGTTTACTCAATGCTGCGTACGCGTTGTAAAAAACTCATAAAGGATTGTTACAAAAAACACATAGCAAATGTGGAATCAGGGTTGCAGAGTAACATCAAAGTTTTTTGGAGATTTGTCAAGGAAAAGAAATCTAGTCCAGACATACCGGGCGCCATGACATATAACGGTCAAACATCCTCGGATGGTCTTGAAATAAGTAACTTGTTTTCTTCATACTTTAGCTCCGTTTTTGAAAACCATCCTCCTGCTCACAACCATTGTGTCTTGCGCACGAGTAATGTTTTGTCGTCTATAGTTATTCAGACAGAAGATATTGAGGACGCGATAAATAAGTTAGATCTTAATAAGGGTGCAGGACCAGATGGGCTGCCTTCAAGGTTTGTAAAAGAGTGTTGCAAGGAATTGTTGATTCCACTCTCTATATTATTTAATAATTCTCTTCGTCTTGCATCATTTCCTTCAGCTTGGAAAACAGCTTACATATTGCCAATTCACAAATCTGGCGACAGATCACAGTGTGAAAACTAGACCTGTCAGTATACTCTCATCAATTGCTAAGCTGTTTGAAGTGCTAGTTTATGGTCAATATGGTCATATTTATTATCAGGTATCGACTATGCTATCAGAAAACCAACATGGATTTGTCAGAGGTAGGTCTACTGTGTCCAATCTTTTGGTTTACAAAAGTCATCTTTGTGGTGGGTTTGCTAAGCGGGGTCAAACTGATGCAATTTACACTGACTTCAGCAAAGCTTTTGACAAAGTCAATCATTACTTGCTTTGTCAGAAGCTAGAATCATACGGTATTCATGGCCAGTTGCTTCGTTGGATTAGTTCGTATCTTGAGAATAGAAGTCAACTCGTAGCTATAAAAGGATTCTTATCTGCACCCGTTCGGGTAACTTCTGGCGTTCCGCAGGGGTCTCACCTTGGACCACTCTTTTTTGTTTTGTTTATCGATGACCTTATTGAATCCATAGCAAGCCAATCCCTTTTGTACGCTGATGATCTTAAAATGTTTGCACCAATATATGATATATCAGACTGTGAATTTTACAAAGGGACTTGGTGGCTGTCGCGAATTGGTGCTCTCACAACCACATGCATCTTAATGTGAACAAATGTTCTGTCATCTCGTTTACAAATAACAAAAAACGTAAAATTCACTTCAGATATAGGTTAAACGGTCTGGCCCTTGAGCGTGAATCAGTTGTTAAAGACTTAGGTATATTGTTTGATGAGGGGCTGACATTTCGTCCGCACTACGAGTACGTTGTCAACCGTTGTAATAAGGTGCTGGGTTTCGTGTTAAGATCCTCAAAGGACTTCAAAAATCCAAGAAGTGTGATTCATTTATTTAATGCCCTAGTCAGGAGCATTCTGGAATATTGTTGTTCTATCTGGTCTCCTCAATATGCGGTTCACTCCGATGATATAGAACGCTTACAGAGGAAATGCTTAAGAATAATATCCTATCGATGTGGTTTTGGGCGTGGTGTCGGTAGCTATGGTGAGCGTTTGGTAAAGTTTAAAGTGGATACGCTAAAGTCTCGACGCGATAGATGTGACCTACTTCTTCTTTATGAGATCTTACACTCTAAAATTGATTGCCCTAGTTTGTTGTCACAAATATTTTTAAATGTTAATTATAGATGTCGTAATGCCCCTCTTTTTAGACTCGAAGTGTATAAAAACAACACATCGTTTTACAATCCGTTGGTCAGAATGCGCCGTAATTATAACGAATTATCATCTAAACATCCTGAATTGGATATATTTCTGCACAGTTTTTACTCGTTCCGGAGAAGTATTGACGGGGCACTGAGTCTCACTACACCCAGGGTTCCGTAATTTCTGTGATACTTTTTTACTTTTTATACATATTTTAATCTAAAACTGGTAATAACATTTTTTTTTGTGTTATGATTGATTGATATTATATTATTATTGTTTGGAATTAATTTAATGTTATAATGTATGTTTGTTTGATTTTTTTTTTTTTTAAATAATTTCTAATGTAATTCAGTATTAATTTTTATAACTCAATTTTGTATACTTACCTAATTTATAAAAAGAATAATTAATTTATGTGTTGCTTACCACACACTAAACTACTGATTATTGTGTAGGTAGGTAAGTTGTGATGTATTACTCTCTATGCATGCTATGTACACTTTTTAGGGTTATGGTCTAGTTCCCGATACATAGTCCCTACTTATGTTGTTTTTATTGTATGACTGTAACCTGTTTGTGTGCTTAAATAAATAAATAAAATAAATAAATAAATAAAATAAGGCCGCCATGAATGGGTGCGCTCGTTATCGTGCTTATTCCACGGTGGGGAGCGCTCTCATTATTTTGGACTGCATCGGCTGCTTACCATCAGGCAGGATGCAGTCAATATGACGAGTAAATACTTAAAAAAAAAAAATGTATTGAAAAAAATATGATGTTAAGAAATGTAGACGACGAACGTTTCATTATCATTAGTTAGTAGGGATATTTGACAGTATTTAACGCAATAAAATATCAAACATTACGAAGAAATGTAGATTTTTATAATCACCCTAACTCGGATTCTTGAATGTTCAATAGTTGCTTAAAATGTTTATATTGATGATCCAGGTAACTTCTAAGTACGATTCGATATCACATAGGTACATAGTAATTATAAAGGAAATACAGAGATGTAGTTGTCACTCTTCGATCATTTAAAATCGAAGGAGTTAGTAGACAACATTAAAAATGTATTGTTTAGGTATTCTTATGAAAAAAACCTTAAAAAATATAAATTTTCATTTGAATTTCCTTTTTGGTTATAAAAGTATAAAACTTTGTACCTACGAGACACCGAAATGTATAAAGGCTCTAAAAATACTTTCCCTCTCCCATTAGTTTAATCGAAGAAGGGATTTTGTTGATTGAAACTTTATTTGTACGACCACCTCTCTACCCTTTTCGTGCCTATTCAACTTACAGAACAATTCGAAAGCGCCCTTCAAGTCCATAGGGCGCCTGTGACCTCCAACACTTTCGCGTTCGTTACGTTGAGGGCTGAGGGCTGAGGGCATCTCCGATATCTTAACGTGTTCGGCCATTTGATCCGCCCTCATCGCCCTTATCGCGCCTGCGACGCATCGCGCCCTCCGGAGCGTAACGATCTTCCTGAACAACTTACGTATTTGAAAATTCTCTGAAAGGAAATGTTGACTATCTAACGAACGATACTCAAGTTATTGCTTTCTTCACACTATTATCTTCGTACGTAAATTTTAATGTGTAAGGATAGTGCGAGTAGCAAATATAAGGCTATGGTTTCTGCGCTTTCTGTTTACCCTTTCGTAGAATGGGCGTGATGCATTAAGTATTTATATTGACGAAACATCACCTATTTTACAGTAGGTATAGAATATACACTTTTAAACTTTCGCGTTTCTTTAAGCACACATATTAAGACGGGATTTAACGCAAAACTATGCGTAGAATGCCTTTACTAAGTAGTTTTGCGTTAAATCCCGTCTTAATGTGTGCAGGTATAGAATATTAAATATGTCTGATTTGTATGCATCGTGCAAACATTTTGAAACAGATCTTGCGTAAAATGTTTTTCAGTATTATAAGTGTTTCAAAAATTTGGTTTCAGTTAGACGCAATGCTCAGCTGAGTGGTTTTTTGCAATGTTTGCTGAATATCAGACCTCCTCGTATGTTAGTGAGGGATTTGGGATCTCATCGATCCAAACCTATTGGTATGTTTTGTGCTACCACAATCTTTGATGCGTCGTCGGGCAGCCATTTTCATAGATGAATATCTATGGAAACCGCTGCAAAAAGGTAAAATAAAGGAGATAGGGCAGCTTGTATGGACGTTTGGGCCATTATATTAAATTGTGTTACAGATATAACAATTACTGCATTTTGAAGGGAATGATGTTAGCATTACAGATGTATCATTATTTTGCATGTACAACTCCGCAGATTAGAGTTATGGAGGATTCACGTGAGTTGCTTACCTCGATGCCTTGTTCTGCTTTTACACTATTTCTTAGTTATTTGTGTAGTTACAAGAATTTTAAACTTATTTTTTATTGATCTAAATTAAATTCTGTATTCAGGGGTATAATTTAACATACAATGTCGTGAGAAAATAACTATTCAGAAAGAAAAGCCGGCACAAAATATTCTACAATGCATGGAGCAAAGAGAATGAATGAATGGATGACAATCGTATTGACAAATGACATAATAAGACCTGACATGACATTTCAATAATCGATTTTAAAAACCGATTTAAATTAATAACTTACTTTTCTTTTTGTATTTATTATCATGATTATTAATTCAGATAGTCTACAAAATACAAGAACTAACGTATTGGTATATTTATTATTTTAAACTAAATACTGTTTCAACAAGTATTTGCAGTTAGGCAAAAGTATATCGATTTGTTACTGACTAGATGTGTGTTTACAAAGTATGTTTAAGTGTAATTTTTGAATATCCGTTTTTATCTTGGTTTTGCGGAGTGTTACAGGTTTATTTTAAAAACCAATAATAATACAATAAGAAGACCTTATTTTCTATACCATTTTTATTTCTGTAACGAACAACTCATTGTGGCCCAAAATTACCTATCTCCTTTGAGGGTTAAAAGCTCAAAGTAATTTTTTGCATCTTCAGATAAAATCTACGAGTATTATGCTTGTATTTCTGCGGACATCATGAATTAGATTATTTACACGTCGTCGGCGTCGTATAATATCATTCTTATAATAACTTAAATTTAGATAAATGTTACCATATAAGGTTCTCTCGAAAACATAAGAAACCATTAAATACTCGGTATAAAATAAATGGTGTTGAATTAAAAAGAGTAGATGAAGTCAAAGATTTGGGTATAGTGGTAGATTCTGAGATGCGATTTACTAGTCACATTAATGTGGTTCTCAATAAATGTTTAAGAATGTTAGCTTTCATTTCACGCAACACCAAAGAGTTCAAATCTGTGACAGCATTAAAGATTCTATATTTTGCTTTGGTTCGCAGTCATGTGGATTATTGCAATCTAGTATGGTACCCTTGCTATCAAAATAACATCAAACGTATTGAAACAATACAAAAACGGTTTTTAAAAGATTAGCATATGTAACTGGCAACTATTACAAAGTTAGGAACTATGAGAAGAGACTAGAATTATTTAAGATAATTTCACTGGAAGACAGAAGAAAGCAGCTGTCTGTAGTTTTTCTGTACAAGTTGCTTAATAATTTAGTGGACTGTCCATCTCTCTTAGAACAGATAAATATAAGAGTACCACGCGTACAAGCTCGGTTGTGTAATTACAATCCATTTTCTACTTCTCACAGTGCAAATAAATATGGAAGTAATATACCGCTGTCATACATGCAGAAACTTTATAGAATTATTTTTCAGAACTGTGATTTGGATATTTTCTCTAATAACATAGGCTATTTTAAGAGGATGCTTCTTGCTTTTGATTACTCAATAACACAGAACAAAATTTAATTTGATTAGTTTGTATACCTACTTGTATTTGAAATTGTATTAGAAATAGTTTCTTAGTTTTATTTTAATTTTATTTATATTGGTTAAGGTTCGGAATGTTAATGTTGTGCATACCTATAATTTAAATACATATAAGTGTAACCACTCCTCAAACTTTGTCTGCTGAAATGAGTTGTATGTATTTAGTTGGTAAGCCTTATTAATAAATAAATAAATAAATTATTCTAAGTAACGATCAACAGAAAAGAGATTTTACATCCAACAAAAAGCCAATTGCGGGTTCCTGTAGCCAATACTTCTGTGTAAAGTCCTGTAAGCTTTAACCAAACGCCACGTGCGTCGGTAGAGCACTAAACGCTTTAGTTGGCAACTCTCACTAACTGTCGGGCGCAATCGCTTCTAATGATGTTTGCAGTTCCGATCAGGGGATAAGCGCCAGTTTTTATATACTACTCGATCGAGTTAGTTTGGTACAATGTATATAGCATTAAAGTGTTCACGTATAACAACAGGTTTTATGTGAATAGATACGTGTCACGCGCTTCTATCCCGAGGGCTGGGCGGGGACTACAGCTTCATTTTTCATTTTCACAGATTCCATTTGCTACGATACTAATTTTTATTAAATAATAGTAAATATCCTAAAATGTATGCGTTGTAATAAGTAAGTATTTATTGTTATCTATAAATAAATAAATTAGGAGTTACAGATAGTTGTTCTATAAGAACTTGCGGAGTCGAGATGTGTGGCAACAATGTCACTTTACATAATTATACTTCAGTTCATGATAAACTATCACTTCATTTTCTAAACAAACTTCGATATTTCATTATTTATTTACACTTAAAGTTTTTGATATCAACTTATTCTTATTATCCATTTATTACCAGACTGATAATAATTTGTTAACACTTATAGAGGACTGTGTAATAAAAAGTAAAGTCAATAGTTAAGGGTAGGAGCACCGTGCACTGCGCCCGGCGGCCGTAGTGATGTTTGCTCGCCGGCTGGGCGGCGCGGCGCCATCGCATGCTTCTTTGCTTTGTGTTCCGGTGGAGGCTTACGCTGTCCACTTGCAGGGTTAATAACAAAAGTTTAAAGTGTTGCGCAGCACGTACGTCTAGCCATGTAACACAGGGACTCCTTTGTTAGGACTCCTTTGCACATAGACGATTATGTTATAATAGTATATGTGATAAATATTGTGATATTTTTTTCTTAAAACCACATTGACCAGCAATTTAGGAGCACTTTACCACAATGGAATCATAAAGGAAAAGCACTCACTATGGTAATTCTATTTCTATGTAGGTAATGTATTTAAAAAAAATACATTATTTAAATGACCAAATAAAACAAAAGCAATGTATCGGGATCATATCAAATGTCTGTCTCACCTCCGGAGCATGTACGTAAACAAACTTTCCAAAATTAACATGAAAATAGTCGTGAAAACAGACCCGTATACTAATTAGGGCGCCAGTAAAGTGTCCTCGCTAACACTGCAGGGAGCACCTTTGTCTTGGAAAAGGCTTCCAAGGTGCAGCAGGTAACGAGGCGTGCGGCGGCTGCAGGCAGCCCGGGAACTGCCAAACGCTGTTTGTCACCGCACACACGGCCCAGGGGAACACGGAGCCATTTAGCAGGTTTACTGTCCAAAATATAAGAAAGTAGAGTAATATATTTATTGACCAAAGACACAACAATAATACAATCATGGCATTGTGGCAAACTATGCCCTAACTATCACATAATCAAATTTAAAAAACGGAGCGTAATGTATGCATGTGCCACACTGGTTTTCACTCAGCATTATGTACTGGTATTAACCACGACGCTGGTCTTCCGCAGATGCCATATTCAAATGAGGCATAGCATAAAGTTACTCCGTCACCGCACGGATAGAGTTTGCAATTCGGGAATTTAATTGTAATAAATTGTACCAGCTTTGATGAAATAACAAAACTGTTTGTTAAAGAGACCAGGTAATGAAAAATTTAGTATTTCACGAATAAAGGTCTGCAAGACTACACAATATGCACAAAAAAATATTAACGCACTTTTTGGCATAAGTAACGATAAACCTGAAGATGAGTCACTTATCTTGAAATCTTATATGACGTAGAAAGTGGTCATTTTAGCTGTAACTGTCGAAACACAACAATTTTATTAATATTAGCGGTAGCTAGTCAGGCGGCCTCTACCGCCAATCAAACGGAATATTAATACTCGTTATTATGTGTACATATTATTTTTGTATATTATATTCTTGAAGAGTTCTGTGAATTTCATTCTGTGAAATTTATAAGAGATACACATTACACATAAATCAGCATTACAGTTTCTTAAGTATATTGTTAAGGTTATGTTGAGCGGAGTCCTATTCCTCATATCAATTACTTAATTAATTAAAGTATATTTTGACAAAGTTTCGAAACTAAGCCGATTGTGCAACGTCTAATAAATATGTTGCTTTTTGTTGGCCTTGTGTCGGGTCACTGGATAGTTGGAATTAAAAACATCTCCAGCTTCTCCATGCTTCGGAAGGCATTTAAACGTTGTTGTCCCGGTTCTTGTCATAATGTTTTTTCTCTGATGTAGATGATGTTTGTTTCTGGTTAGCCGCCCCGGCCGGCCGTGTGCGCGCGACTCACGAAATAACGTCGAAACAAATGTCGAGTGAACTCCACGGCCCGCGAGCACCCGCCAATGGCAGACGTCAAATGCTGACTAACACGCCCCTAGGTTTTCGGTGAAGTGCGCTTTTAATCAAAAAGTTATAGGTTTGTCCACCATTTCACATGGTGTTAAGTGAAGAGTAGCATGTCGGGGAAGAGGGGTCTAACTCTGTCTAGCCCTAAAAAGGCTCATTATAATTTAAAAGGAACAAGCCAGCAACGAGATTTATTGCCTTGAAATTACGTCCCTTATCATCTAAAAAATGTAAAAATATGTAAAAAGGAGTAGGACAATATAAATATCTTTATAGAAACATTACAATGCTTACCCCCATACTCGCCGAGGTGTAGGCCTCCGCCCACCCGCCACAGCTTTCCATTACAGTGCTTCTTGTACAGCATATCTCTTGTTGGTGCATCATCATCATCACCATCAACCTATAAACGTCCCACTGCTGGGCACAGGCCTCCCACGTGGACAATAGCATGTGGGGATAATTATAAATAATGAACAATAATTTTATTGTTAACTTCAACTTAAAATATACTAATAATTTTTTTTAAATTCTAAATTAATCTTCTTCTTTGCAAAGTCGCACAAACACCAACAAAAGGAGACGCAAAGCACCGTGACCGGAATGGTATAAACATTGGTCGAGTGCACACCCAGGCAACGACTGCCCTGGCGCCCGGGCACTAGGCGCCCCGGCGGCCCCGTTTATTATATACGCTGATGCTAATCAGCATTTAGAGTTGATCCTTGATACACCTACATAAGAGACCTATTACATCTCGACTGTGATTTTTGCGTAAATTGGCCAATTTTGGCGTTATGGATCTCAGAAACAAAAATACATTAAAAATTATGACGTATTGAATAGTGTGGAATAGCTATTGGAATAGTGCGTAGCGACCTCACTTTTTGTAAATTTTGCTTAACTTTTTAATTAAACCCAAAATTGCAGAGAAAGGCGCGAAGGCACTTTTTTGAGCTCATCGATTGAACAACTGTTCTAAACAAGTGAAATAAAAAAATTATAATGTTATTTCTTATATAGTCGAATAGTGCGCAGAGGCCTCGGAATTTTTAGATATCATTGATATTATATAGAAAAAAAATCTTATTCTAAACCAAAAAACTTCGAATATCGCTATAAGTTAACTGTGAATATCTCCTATTTACGATAATATTATTGAGCAAAATTTATACCAGAGTAATTGTTATTTAATGAGGAATAAAGATCTTATAATGAATTTATTATCCTATTTCGATAAAAACGATAAATACAACTGCAACATTACTACAAAATGCGATGCGCCGGCCGTCCGAATTCAACTTATGCTCACAGAATGGAGATTTGTAATATTATGCACCAATTAATTGTCCTATTTCGATAAAAACGATAAATACAACTGCAAAATTACTACAATATGCGAAAATTGACAATTTACGCAAAAATCACATTCGAGATGTAATAGGCCTCTTAAACATACTTTATTTTTTAATTCTGCAATTCCTGAAGAAAATTAGCTGTTTTATATAAATATATATCGTAGTATAGATTGATAATTAAAGTCAATATAGTAATTATAAAATTAAGTAGTAGGTGTATAAAATGCTCTAAATATGGTCTAAAAGCCCTTTTCACACTGTTCTTTTTCTTGGGCAGTATAACCTCTAAGGAATACTTTTATTTCAGTGATTGTAAATGCAAGCAAATAAAAAAAAAGTGTTTTAAGTGATTTTGAATAACCTGACAATAAGTTACTGTAATCTGCGCTGATGCGCTCGACTATATAAAAGGGTTTCCTAACCATAAATATTGTCGTCTGTTATCTGCAATAACTAATGTTATCCTATTCAAATATCAAACATACATACATTTAAATCACGACTATTACCCTCGAATGGTTAGTCAGCAATTAGGCAATAAAAACAGCAAATGCGGTCCTCTATCATAGTCCACTTTTCACCAAATAGCGACTGCAGATGTGCCCAGCGTGACAGGTGGTGAGTCCATCGCCGTTCTATGCTGTTGGAAGTATGTGCAGTCTTTAGTCCCTTAGTCGCCTTTTACGACATCCAAGGGAAGAGAGGGCGTGGTAGTATTCTTTCAAATATCAAAGCTATCAGTAAAAGATCACCGGGATTGTGGTGGTCGGCTTGTGCCGTGGCAATGGCGAGGGCGTCTGGAGGGCGTACACATGCTATTTATTAGTTCGACAATTACTAATCGCCTGCTGAACATAAGTTTCTTAGAAACGCCTATTTGTATTCAGAACCGCAAACCGAAGTAATGAAAATTCAAGCCAATGTCGTTTAATCATTCACTCCTTCGACGGCCCTGCGACGGGCCATTCGATTGTGTTTGATGAATATTTACTGTCATTACTGGTGTAGGCTAAGATTTTTAGTCAGTCTTTGTAATGTCTAGCAATACCTCCAAAGTTTCTTATTGTTTGTCGAATTGTGCCAGTGTCGACATCACCAGTATATCTATAACACTGTTTTTATTGGGTTTCCCTCCTAAGAAATGTCCACCTGCTAATAGGAATTCGGCAACGATTTATTATACATAAATAAAAGGATAAGACTTTAAACTATCGCGTTGCATTCCATTAAAACAGTTTTAATAAATAAAAGGAAACAAAACAGTAGCCGATATACTCTGTAGTTAGTGTCAATGTACAATTGTTTTGTTGCTTGTCTTCAAAAACAATTAAGAATACGATGACATTTCCCTTTTCTTTGTTGAGAAAAACATTTTTAACTTTAATCAAATGAAACCAATCAATTCACTTGCGAGGAAGCCGGTGGCTCTCACCTCTCGGTTGTCCCGGTTTTTCTTATAAAAACACGGCGATAACTTTCCGTCCGTTTAATTAAGTTTAATGAAGGCGCCATTGATTGCGTCCTGAATGTTTCATGAGCTCAGGACATTACTTATTTATATGGTAACGAGGTGTGGCTGCTTCACAACTCTAATGATATTTTATAAAATTTTGTTCTTGATAAGTTTTATTGTCTTTACGATTACACATTGTGAGATTAGTAGTTTGATGCTCCTTACGAATGGCTATATAAATTTTATGGTTCAGGTAACGATACTAGGTACTTACAGTAAAGCTAAAGTTGAATAAAAATACGATCTACACGTTTTATATTTAACTAGGTTTTGGCCGCGGCTTCGTACTCGTTTACTCGTTTTTATTTTCACGGGAAGGAGTAGCCTATAACAGTCTCCAATATGCTTAACGGTTTAAGCTTGAAAGCGTAACAAACAAACTCACTTTTACTTTTATAATATTAGGATGCGAGAGCTAGGTTAATTGGAATTTAACGTGAAAATGGAACAAAAACTATGGTTGAAATTGTCATTTTACTTTAAAATTGAATTAAATATTACGTAATTATAAGTGCAATAAAACTCTTTAGTAAGTTTGTCCCTTTATGAACAGGATCTTCCTACCGCTAGGCACCAGTCTCTGTTGTGACGTATTGTAATTTTATGCCTAACTGTTTTGTATTTTTTTAATTATTTTCTTTTAAATCATTACATTTCAATCTGAATCCCCGAGAATCCCGTGTCGCGCGCAGTTTATTTCAATACCGCGGGTGCACCTTGGGCGGTCACGCGCCGCCCGCCGACACGCAGGGCGGGCGGCGCAGCCAATAAATACGCGCCCAAACTAGTCATAGGCATGCCATTCTAATGTTGTTACGACTCCAGTGGAAAAATAACATGATATTATTTTGTGAAACATGAATTTCCCCCGCTGTGTTATTAAAAAACAATGTAGGGAACAGAAATGTACATAATATTAATGTTAACTTCGATGTAAGCGGTCAGAGACAGGGCAGTGAAAGCGGTGCGGCAGGTGATCTTTGTCACAGCTTTGTCATATTTATTTGTAAGACTTTACTATATAAAACATTGCTTTACAGTTTTTTTATATAAAACTAAGCTGGAAAACAAACTTACAGCCCGTCTGATATAAAGACTACCATACAGCCGATTTACGCTTGCAACGCCAATATTGTTAAATCAAAAGTACAGCACCACAGAATGCATCGAAAAATCCGAAACACACTTTGTCCAACCTGGGAATAAACCCAGGATTATAGCGCCGGGCACTGCCACGCAGCCGCGGAGGTGATAGTTAACGTCTCAATTAACGGTAATGGAAAGATCGCAATGAACAGCGAAATCGCACTCTGAGCTGCCCACCGACGGTGGTCGTGCCCGAGCGGTAAGTAGTGACGCTAGTGAATTGACTCCCATCTCTCCCCTCTCCCCTTACAATTCCTACTCCTCGTTCAAGGCCTGCAACGCATTTGCGGTTGCAACCTCTGACTCGCGGGTGCCCGCGGCCACCCGGCGAGCCGCCGCTCGCGCCTCATTTTTACATTACAAAAAATAATACGTTAAGCCGTGTCGCGTAGCGACTTATTAAAAGAATTCTACCACTCCCTCTCTTCCTTGGGGGGTCCTACAAGGCCGCTTACGGGCTAAAGACTGCACATACATCCAACAGCATAAGCATCAGCAGCAACAGCGGCGGCGATGGGCTCATGGGTGCAGTCGCTATTTGGTAAAAAGTGGATATGGCATAGAGAAGTGCTTTTGCGGTCCTCATTGCCTAGTCTCTGACTATCCCTTCGGGGATAATAGTCGTGATTATATGTATGCATGTAAAAGGCTCGGGCGGGCCCTGAAGCCGCCGCGCGGCAGGCCGCAGCAGCAGGCCGCAGGCCGGTTAGTCGGGCAGTGCTCGCGCGCGCCCCGCCGCGGCCGCCCGTCTGCGACGCCCGCGCCAAAGCCCTCTGCCGGTAGAGTCGGTAAAGTTTTACGACGTCGTCGAAGGATAGAGCTTCCGGAATATTAGTTGGTTAAAGATTACTTTGTAGCGAGGATAAGGTGGCTTTATTGGACGTTGGAAGATTTGCAGGTAAGTTTGATGTGTAGTTATTTTTAATTAACTTAAAGTTAATTACATACACTACTATTTTTTCTTTTATGTTGTTTACTGATACGCTAATAATGTTATAAATAAGTTATCGGTAAAATATTTTAGATGGTTTATTTGCAGTTTGAGAAATTTTAGTTTAACCTCTTTACCGATACAATTTAATATGTTAATGAAACCATGATTTGACTACATTTGTGTTGATTGTATTTGGTAAAAAAAATTTTATAAGAACATAAATTAATTGTGTTTGGTTATAACACCTAGAGGTATTGACTTTGATGTTCCACCCTATAGGTGACATTGTTATTATGCTGACATTGGTACAACTATATTTACATATTTAAAATTATAACGCGTAAGCCACTAAGCCACCGGCTAAGCGCTTGGCCTGATAATGATAACCGGAGGGCCCAATTCAGTTCAAGAAGTTCATGAAGATTTAATTCCAAGGTCGGCCAGAGTGGTTTATGGATATTTGGATGCATTTGGCAATCGTAGCGATTAAGCCAACACGCATCAACTGTACCGCTGACTTGATTTCCATTACAAAGGTCTTTGCCCAGCTGTGGGGCAGTGTGTGGGTGAGCTACACTTATTTCTATTGGTTTTAATTTTGATTTTAATTACTATGTGTAATAATCACTTGCTTATGCTTTACGTAAATTAGGGAAAATTTCTCAGATAAATAAACAAATAATTTTTTTTTTTAAACATAAGCATCAAGCACTGACAAATTTCGACGGTTGAAAGCCAGACGTCGGTAGCCAAGTGGTTAAGGCAGCCGCCCGGAATGCGGAAGGTGCGTGGTTCGATTCCCGCCTGAGGTTGTCGTCTTTTTTCAGTGTTTAAAATTTTACTTAAGTATATTTAAGCGTTAATAAAACGCTAAAATATAAAACGTAAAAACAAAGTTAAACAACTTGCTTTAAGCAAGGTTACTAAAACTTATGCAAAGTGCACTGTTGCTAACTACAAAATGTAATAATGGTAGATAAAACTTTTTGTGTTGTAAACTTGCGTCGGCATCAGCTGGTTTGTTTTCCATCTCTAAAAGAATAAGTTTTGACATTAAAAAGTAGGCAACTCAAACTTTTACACCAGTTGCGACTGAAAATTCAACAAAAACAATTTGAAAAAAGGTTGAGCACCTGTATTTCTTCTACAACCCGTAATTTGTAAAAATAAACGGAGCATAACAGTGACATGCTACATTTGAAGCAAACATCCTTCGATCATCTAAACACTAATCGAAGCAAATACCTAAATAGTCATTAGTTTTTTTTCATGATATTTTAACACTACAATTTGCTTGTTTTCATAATATTAAGTCGATAATTCTTTATTAATTTACTTTAAATGCAGGAAGTAACTAATAAATGTAAAGAGGAGGTTGGTTTTCCTATGAACCCTTCGAGTTTCGTTAAAGACGTTTATTGTAAGTTTTACAGACAACCTTTACAGAGACTTCGGCCACTGATTTCTGAAGAGAAAGGTCAATATTACAACCAAAACATCTTTTACTTTTTTGAATCGCCCTGAATCAAATGAGCTTATATTTAACTTTTATGAGTGTCACTACGCCATCGGCTCGTAAGTCTACAGCGTGGGAGACCATGCGCTGAGAATTTCTTGCGTCATCGTCCTTATCAGTATCTAAACGTCCCACTGCTGGGTAAAGGCCTTTCCGCATGAACAACAGCACGTGGGAAGATTGGGCCATAACCCACCACTCTGGCCCAATGCGGGTAGATGGTTTTGAAGTTCTTGAAAAGCTGCGTAATATTCCTATCCTTGCTCGGCCGCGCTAACCTTCCGAAACGGTGGCGCGGCGCCAACCGCGTCCCGCGCGCATAAATCTCGCCTTACGCACGGATAAAGGACGCAAACTTCCCTCCGCGTCCTTGACGACTACTCTGCGTGCCCCCAGGAGTGACGTTTGAATGTTCCCGACGCCATGCTGCGAGGCCGTCAACTCACTGCGGCGCATTGCCAGCGCTACGTCTAATTCCCATCGAACCACACATATCTATGATCAAATTAATTTATTTCCCGTTCTCAATGAACTATTAAACCTTCCTTCTAGACTTCTTTACCAATAAACCTTTTTTCAAGAACCTTGATTCCAGTTTCTATCACACGAAACATAACGCCTTTGAAATACACTGTCGACTTATTATAAAACTGTGCTTCTTCACAACCGAGTTAACCTTTGCGGTGATCAGTTAAAATGATGACACGATTCGTCACTGCTAACGACTTAAGAGACGCTGGTAGGTATTGCGCCAGAGTTCTTAAACGGGGCAACAAATTGGACCGTTCAATTAATTCATTGACGATCATTGTCTTGACGTTTTAACTGTCAGCGCACGGAGCTTCGGTGCCCATGCTAGAAAGCTAAGTAATTGCAGCAGATATGACGTCATCGAACATGTTTCGCCAGTATTTAACAGCCACATGGTCTTTTGTCAACTGGCAAATGAGCTCTTTCAGACGATACTACTACACATCACGGCCGTTTCCCGGCAGGGTAGGCCTGCGATCTTGATACACTTCTTTGCTTCATTTACTCTCATAGCACCTTCATACATGCTCGTCAGTCGGAGAATATCTCCAATACGTCGTAGTACGTTTGCTGTGGTCTTACAACTGTCACATTTGTTCTCACCTTCAAGCCTATATTGTATACTCATCATCATCATCATCATCAGAATATAAACGTCCCACTGCTGGGCACAGGCCTCCCACGTGGACAATAGCACGTGGGGATATTGGGCCATAACCCACCACGCTGGCCCAATGCGGATTGGTGGGTTTTAACGACTGCCATCTTACGACAACAACCGGGACCAACGGCTTGACGTATCTTCCGAAGCACGGAGGAGCTCGAGATGTTTTTAATTGGTCACCCATCTAGCGACCTGGCATTGCGAAACTTGCTTAGCGGGCAAGATCGCAAGCCGAACGCGCCAGCCCTCATTAATCTCACTCACTACTACTATAGAAAACAAAAACCAATTTTCTGTGAAGCACATACTTGCTTCCCATGTGACGTTTACTCCGAGTGTGTGCTAAGGCGCGCTACGCATTTAACTGTCTTGATTCAAACTTAGCGAGCGGGCTTTGCAGTGGATTCGCGCTTTAAGCCGAAGTCGGTTTGTTATTGCGCAACTTTCCCTATCGTGACGTGTTGCCACCCCTCCCTGCGTTCCCTTGCCGCACCCCCGCAGGCCTTCACTATCTAACATTTGATGTAATTAGACCACAAGGCCAACGGTATGGTGACATGGAAATCACGAGATCTCGTTAAGTATCTCGTGAAGCTTTGGGATTCTTGAGAACTTTCAGGCTAGCCGTAATTACGAAGACGTCCATCAAATAACATAAAAATGTAGTAAGTATACAATGTTTCTATGTTTTCATGTAATTTCGTAAAGGAAAACAAAGTTTCGAAGGCAAATACCTACATCTTGGAAATAAATTCGTCAATTGATATTGGCTTTGCGATCAAAAAATCCGAGACACACTTTCCATAACAGGCCGGGTACCTGGGAATGGAGCCCTTCGGATATCGGGCCGAGTTGTTTGCCAATCTGCCACCGAACTACTAAAGGGATTTCGTGATCTGTTCTTTATTAGGTTTATGTTGCGTGTTACCTATAAAAAATAGAAATCTCTATTTAATAGAACAGCAATCATCGACAGAAATATTTTGTGACTTTTCCAAAGTGAACAGAACAGAATGTCGTGAGCAGTGAGCACGGTGCCGAGCACACACCCCGCATTATGATATCTGAAGCGGTACAGCATCATGCACTCGAAGCCGGCAGTGCGCGGAGTGCACTCGAACGCGGGGCGCATTTTAATGTGCAGCTTAAACGACGATTAACGGCGGAGTGCGTCGGCAGCGAGACGGGCCAATATTTGCACGTATTTGTTGCTGGAGTGGAGAGCAATCAACGTCTGATGGATGCTTTAGTTTGGGTACTTACAGAGGACTCGATCGCAATTACCTGACGGTAAGCGATGTTAGGAAGAGCACTTCGCCCGGAGTTCTCAGCTACAGTGGAACTGGCTATGTTATCTCGTAAACTGTCGGAACACAATGCTACTAACATTGTCGTTGTAGCGGCAGACTTGTAAAAGATAGGAACTATCTAAGATAGGTAACTAGCGAGGTAGATAAAAATAAACCTACCATTGGTGGTAGGGTTTATTTGACCGCGCAAACTTGGTTAGTTTGGTTGGCCAAACTCAATAACTACAAAATATCAAAACCGGGATCTAGTGAGTCTGACAGGGGTTTAACCACTAGACCACAGAGGCGGCTCTACTATTCTAAGTACTGACTGCTTGACAGACTCATAACATTCAAGTGGTAGCGAACTATGTCACGAGCTGACAAGCGCGGCGTGACCTTCACACGGGCAGTCGTTATATAATGATAATGACGATCAGTGAAGAGGAATTTGGAATTGAATAACCACATATGAGTTCATGTTGTTCCTGAACCAGTTACTGCAGATTTATTTTTAAAAAACGTAAGAAAAGTTACGTTTTTAACGAGCTATTTAAATGAGGATGGTGGACTCCAAGCATGTTATTTCACATAAACAATATTCGCAATTCTAAACTACGCGGTACTAAATTAGCTGAAGGCCCAAGGGAACAAGAATGCGGGTCGGGATAAAACGGCTTTATTCTAATTAGCACTATCTTAACCATTACATAAAGGGAACTAAATAGAGAAAATGTGTGTATGCTTTATGGCGTAATTAAAATAAGCATAGTAATTTTACATGCTTACAAAAATAAATTACGTGCTATGCTACACGATACTCGAGCGGCGTCGCTAAGGCCGGTCCTAGAGGAACCATTATATTGTACTAAACTGAGGATTGCACAATTCAATTTACCGTTAGGGTTCAGTTTTGAGGAGTGCATGAGCAGTTACTCCGTGATCATGGTGCATGCAACTGCGCCGAAATATCGGGAACTCAAAACCAATAACTCAGACATGGTAAAAAGCCCGTTTTTTCAAATAAATAATTGTAGTGACCATGAAAGTTTAAAATGTTATTGCGTGAGCAATGATTGAACTAGTTTGAATGGGCTTTAGATTTATTGCACCGTAGTTTGCCTTGGGAGTCTGCTATCGATACAATGGAAAAGCCAAAAAAAGAAGAATGGTTGTGTAGGTGACTTCCTTAAATTTTATTTTCGTCCACACAAACACACACACACACACACATATAATATTTACAAACATACAATTAATATTAACTCTAAAATAACAATAATAATATTCACACACATACAATTAATATATACACCTAAAACTGTAAGTTGGGACCTATTTATTTTAACCACCACTGACACCACTAAATTGGTGACCCCGTTACGAACATGAACAAGGATTTCGAAGATGCACATAGCCACTCCCCGACGGTGCGCGGGTCCATTGACGCGGACGAGAAAAATGCCGGACGTAGTTCCCATGATCGGACCGCTTCCTATGTCACAGGGTTATCGGTACTGTTTGACTGCCATTGATCGTTTTACGCGGTGGCCAGAAGCAGTACCGATAGAGGACATTACAGCTGAAACCGTGGCTAAGGCGTTGCTGTCGTCATGGTTTGCTAGATTCGGTTGTCCAACGGACATTACGACGGACAGAGGCCGTCAATTCGAGTCGGCTTTGTTTCAAAGTCTTGCTAAAATGACAGGGTTCGAGCACAAGCGAACAACTGCCTACCACCCGGCATGTAACGGCCTGGTGGAGCGGTTCCATAGGCAGTTAAAAGCCGCTATAGTGTGCCACGCGAACGATAGGTGGACTGAGTCATTGCCGTGGGTCCTACTTGGCGTGAGAACCGCTTTTAAAGAAGACCTGCAATCGTCGTCGGCCGAATTGGTCTACGGGGAAACCTTACGTCTTCCCGGCGAGTTTTTCGAAACTTCCGTACCTGGTACAACAGATGTGTCAGAGTTTTCTGCACGGCTACGAAATGTTGCAGAAAAGTTGCGACCCGTACCCGCTTCTCGCCACGGTAGTGCGAAAGTTTTTATTTACAAGGAGCTGGCCACTAGTGATCACGTCTTTCTACGTGAAGACGCATCACGTGGTTCCCTTACTCCCGCATATTCCGGTCCTTATAAAGTTCTAGGCAGAGGGGATAAAATATTTAAGCTACTGTACAAAGGTAAAGAAGTCACGGTGTCAATAGATAGGATAAAACCGGCTTATATTCTTTCCAGTCAATGCGATGAACCCGTTCCAGACAATAATCGAGAGCGAGTAACCCGCTCTGGGCGTCAGGTGAGATTTCCCGATTTTTATCGCTCTTGAAAGTCGCTGGAGGGGGGTTGTGTAGGTGACTTCCTTAAATTTTATTTTCGTCCACACAAACACACACACACACACACATATAATATTTACAAACATACAATTAATATTAACTCTAAAATAACAATAATAATATTCACACACATACAATTAATATATACACCTAAAACTGTAAGTTGGGACCTATTTATTTTAACCACCACTGACACCACTAAAGTTGTATAGAAACAACTTTATATGATTTGCCAATTGTACCATGACATCTTTCACAAATGTACTCGCGTAATGGACATACTCATACCCAGAACCAGGCTGCAAATCTGTAAGAATACTTTAAGGAAACTTCAGAGGACAGCATGCATGGCGATTACTGGGGCATTCAGAACCACACCGACGGCAGCTTTGGAGGTCCTTACGGACCTTCCACCCCTGCCTGGAGGTCCTTACGGACCTTCCACCCCTGCACAGTTTCATAGAAACAGAGGCAAAGAAAGCGCTACATAGACTTAAGGTGGCCGGGCTGTGGGACGCATCTAAGCCTCTGACCAGACATACAAAATGGGAACCTAATGATTCCCTTGATAGGATCATGGAAATAGGGTTTGACAAAATTTGCCCCCAGTACATGTTCGAAAATAATTCAGTATATATGTCCCAACTAGGGATGAATGGAAACAAGGACCACCGTCTCCTGAGAAGAACAGCCTAATCTGGTACACCAATGGATCCAAAATGAAGTCGGGTACTGGAATAGGTATCTTTAGCAATGACTTCGAACATAGTCAAAGCATGGAAAAATTCGCAACTGTAATACCAGGCCGAAACTTTTGCAATTCTCCAATGCGCAAAAAACATTTAGAACTCGCCCCCAGAAAGCGAAACATATTCATCCTGAGTGACAGCCAAGCAGCACTCAAGTCACTTATATCGCCTCGGCTCGACTACAACCTTGTACTTAAGACCACAAAAGCTTTAAACAAGCTAGGTGGATACAACAGGATGAGATTATCTGGGTACTAGGCCACATGGGAATCCATGGCAATGATTGCTTGATTGGCCGATGCACTTGCCAGGGAGGGCTCAGAGAACCCATTTATTGGTACTGAGCCGTTTGTTGCACTGCTACCGAGCATTATCTACAAGGCCTTTAAAGACCAAATCCAAAACAGGCAAAAAACCGAATGGGAAAAGCTACCCGGCATGAAACACTCAAAATCCTTCATAGGTGGAGACGCCCTAGGACGGAGTAAAATCATATGCGGAGGTAGCAAAAGGCAGGCACGGACAATCATCGGAGCCTTGACCGGGCACTATACCACAAAACAAATGCTCCATAGAATGCAACTAGCAACAGACAGCTTGTGCAGGGCATGTGGGGAGAAAACGGAGTCCATGCAACACTTACTGTGTGACTGTGACTCCCTTGCTAGGAAAAGAATGAGTCACCTGGGATTAGCCTACCCGAAACCAGAAGATTTTAGGCTCCTCGCCCTCAAAGATATTGCCAAACTTATGGCAGTCGTTTTCACTGAGAAAACAGAGTGATAGGACGGAGTTGCACAAAAGATCCCAATGGGTCGACGTGCCGCTGCTAGAGGGAAACGTCTGCAGGCCCCACTAAGATAAGATAAGAATGGACATACTCGCGTTGGCTATCTGACATATTGTATCCTTTGCAGAGTTATAAGAAACTCAAAAGCGTCTCAAAACAATACTTAGGGCGTACTGAAAGTTTCTGGATTCTGATAAATAAGACTATAATAAGAATAAGACGAGCTCGATAGCGCAGCGGTTAAGACGTTCGGTTTACGATCGTCTCTAAGCAACTTTCGCAATGCCGGGGCACTAGATGGGTGACCAAATTAAAAACATTTCGAGCTCCTCTGTGCTTTTCGCTAACTTTTCTAAGACTCTGGGCAAAGCAAAACAAAGCAAGTTTCAATAAGTTGTCGTGCGGTGTCAATATTAGAGTCTGTATTCGCAGTCGCCCGCCGGCCGACCTTCACGTAGGTGAGCAATTAAAAAAAAATGTACCCGCGGTATTTGCCTTGTCCCTCAGATTTCTTCACTTATTTTTTTGGGATGAATGACTTCTAGCAGAATAAATTCATTTAATTTACTTAAATGTATTTATTCTGCTAGAAGTCATTCATTCACAAGCATATTATTAAATATATATTATGTAACTTGTCTTTTTAATGATAATTCACTAAATATTACATTTACGAAGATTTTAAAAGCCCATCTGCATGTCCGCTTCCCAACAGGCGTCAGAAAATATTTTATTTCCAAAAGTTTCCGCGTATGCGAGCGGTTTAGTACATACCCTTTCAATTTTTTAATGTTTAATTTATCAGATAAAATTTTCGCTACAAAGTCAGTTTTGTTTCGATATTATCGCGAAAATACCTCGAATTTCGCGTTCCTTTTTAGTTTTATCTATAATTAATTATAATTATTTCCTATTATATTATAGTTAAATTTGTAAAAAAAAACAACTTATAAAATAAAACATTTTTTTAAACTGGAGTACACTTTATTTTGAAATTGCTCAGGTAGGTACCTCATTATGTTGATGATCTCGTCAACG
Source organism: Scoparia ambigualis (assembly GCA_963921215.1). Taxonomy (NCBI): domain Eukaryota; kingdom Metazoa; phylum Arthropoda; class Insecta; order Lepidoptera; family Crambidae; genus Scoparia; species Scoparia ambigualis. The sequence continues at coordinate 919,074 of OY992511.1, forward strand.
TCTAAATTCTCCAAACCACGAATACACAGAGCTGCGACATAATTCTTCATCATCAAATTCCAATTGAAGTCTCTGGCAACTCTCTTGTTGACTTAAGCCACAACGAAAATCATAAAAAATCATTGAACGAAAATTTTAATGTTCACGCATTGAGATAAATGAACTAGAGAAGACGTCCAATACAATAAATGTGCAGTTGTGCACAACTACAATAATACTTGTACCGTAGTGCGTGGTTTACCTAGTTGTCATAGAAATGTCTAAGCGCGCAGATGCGACACACTATTCATACTTACAGTTTTATTACCGAGTTGTAAAATTGTAAGATAATGTTGTTTAAAAACTAACATGTTAGTTTTTATATTTATTGATTGTTGTTAATTGTAACATTGAAATGAGAATAAGTTAATAAATGCCAAAAAAATAAGTAAATAATTTAGTTAAAACATTAATTCATAATAATAATATGTAATAATCTCTTTCAATTATTTTAGAAAAAAAATATTGTATTACGTACTCTACGTATAAAAATATTACTGAGTATCAAATATTCAGATGCTCAAATTTTTCAAGCATTATTGAGATGAGATTAAAAATCGTATTTGAATCCTGCCCGCTTCATCTGAATTACTTATTTTACTAGTTTAATTAGGTACTCACAGCACATAAAGTAAAATAAAAAAGTCGCGTTCCGATTTTTTATTTAAAATTAGGACACGATTTTTGGAAAAAAATATCCTTGACTCCTATTATTCACAATTATATCGGCAACGTTATCTTTCTTGAGTAATTGAAAACCACTTTTCTGTGAAAAAGAAGGCATTTTTTTTAATCTGGGACGTCTATGTCTAGTCACCACAATCGCTGGGAAGTGACTAAACAAAGTGCAGCAGGTAAAGAATAAACAGGTCTTCCAAGTTTATTGCACCGTAATGGTTAGTAACCTCTACGAGTTTTTGTGACAGACAATGGGAGTGAAATTGTGTATTATTTGACAACATATTTCTCTTTAGCCATATAAATACAGGATAGCATGCCTGAAAAGGTGGTCATAAACATTGAGTTATAATCTACGAGTACTACGTACTAGAGGAGCTATCCCAAGAAAAAGTCTTGTTCTATTTTTTTAAAAGTTAAAATAAAAGTGCGTTGCTGCGCTAAAACAATAATTTATCGTATTTCTGAACAATGTAAACATACAGCGCAAGACCGCTTCTAGAGTGTTGTTTTCTCGCGGCCAATAGGTCAAAAGCGCTGCCATTTGCACGGTACTAGGTACTTAAATATGAATAAAAATATCACAGAGACGGTGCGTCGGAGCTAAAGAATAAGGTTATTTTCCACGCCGTGTGAATCCTGTGATACCCCGAAGGTAAATATCTAATATATAATAATATATCTAATAATGTCGAAAAAAAAACGGTCAAGTTCATTAATAAAAAAGTATTTTAGGTAAGTTTATTAATTCTAACGAAATCCCCAATCAAACTGCCACCATAATCCCAACTATTATTTCACATAAGTGTCACTTCTGCACAAAACAGAAATATTGTTACTCTATGCATTTTACCGAAACATGGCCGCCGCTTCATGTCTCGGCGATTTGATAAAATAATTAGTCAAATGCATGTTACATCGATAATTTAGTACGTATTTCCAGGTGAAAAGTGATTCCTTTGGTTTTATTTGTATTTCCTGAGTTGTTTAGTTTAGGTACTGTACCTTAGGCATATTTTAATAAAATAGAACATAGAATGCGTGTATTGTTGCGTCTAGCGCCTGCCACAGACTAATATAATTGGAGCGAGCTGGCTCTAACGCGTGTTACATACAATCTGGTTGAGATGTCTTCTCTAGTACGAAGTACATATTAACTCAATGTGTTCACGAGTTAAATTCATTTTGATAGCCACACACAATTTTCAAAAGGACGTCACGATTGAAAAACAAATGACAGTCTTGCAAAATTAAAAGTAACTTGTTCCCAAAGAGTTCCATTTTCCAATTCCATAATTGTTTTTTCATTATTTTATTGTAAGTGGCCAGATCCAGAAACTTTCAGTATATCTCAAACATATTCTTCATCGAGTTTGGCTGTAACTTAAACCTAAATTCAAGTATCTCATCTTTATTTATTCAAAGTTACCGCGCAAATTGGGACTTTCAACTAAAAGAATATCCAAGCAATAGAAGAATTCTCACTTAGGAATGTCAGAATCACGATAGCTGCGCCAAATTTCACTCCGACTAATGTATAAAGCAATAAGAATACTGTACTTAGAATAGTAGCATAATATACTAAGATTTTTGTATAGAAACCGACCGTCGAGTTGGTCTTAGGTTCCAGGTAGGCACCTAAACCCCCTGAATACGCACCGCAAAACAAAACATTGTTGCTTTGTGGCTGTATACTCGTAGGTGTAATCTCGGTTGATACGGGCTCCGTGCAGGTAAGTTACAGTTTACAGGGAACTTACTGAAACATCACTTTGCTGAGTTAGCCATAAGAGATGTAGCTAACCGACTTGTGCCGTGTTCTGCGAAGTTCCCGAGGCGTCATGGCCGCGCCCCCGCGGGCTTAACAGGAGGCACAGGCCTAATGGACTTGCGCGCCCTAAGCAAGGTGCAAGTAAAGAGCGATGTTGTAAAGAACAATCATATATTTGAAAAGAAAAAAATATCTATTATTTTATTATAAACTAGCAACCCGCCCGCGACTTCACACTCACACACTCTGTATCCTGTGACAAATTTTCAAAAATTATCTCTCGTTCAAACTTTTTTCTCACCACTACGAACACAACAAAAAAAAAGAATTAGCCAAATCGGTCCAGCCGTTCTGAAGTAATGTGTGTACAAACATAACGACTATTGATTTTTATATAAATAGATGTTTTCAGCCACAAATCGTTGTTAAAATTTATCTTTAGAGTACTTTGTTTAACCTCTGTAACTCCACAACGTTTTTAAAAAATAGAAGTTATCGAGGGTATTCTGGGAGAACCGGATAAGTAGCGAAACTGTTATAATGAGAAAAAGGCAATTAAAGTTTTGGATGGTCATAGGTAAACGACGAATCAGAATTACAGAAAATTTTCACTACTTTTACTTAGATACATTATCTACGATTGTTTTGATACATTAACTTATGCAATAATTGTCATAAAAAATTTAAAAAAGGGGAATGTTGGCGTGAAGGTGTTGCAGTTATCTTGTTTTACCTGAAATACGTAAAACGACTGTAAATCTCTTAAACACACATTAATCTTTACCTACTGCATTAAGAATAATTCTCTGTCCCCTATTATATAAGTTGATGTAATAATAAGTTGAAATAAAATTCGATAAAATTCGTATTAAGGTGGTAAAAATATTTTTTTCTCAGTTATCTGTTTCTACCTGTAAATTTTATGGGAATTAGTGCATTAAAAAAACAAATAAGCGATATTTATGTTATTTATTGTAAGCTTTCTTAAGATTAAATAGTTTAATCCTGTAGATCAAATAGCATTTAAAAATGTTATCAATCAAAATATTAGAGAAGGAACGAAATAGTATCCTCGCAAGACATCTCATCTTGCTCGTCAGTCTCTTCAGGAACATTAACGGTTTTCAGTTTTTATACCAAGACTCCAATTCTTCTGGTATTATATTTTTTTAACCAAATAGTAACGCTATATTTTATCATGACAATTCTCCCGAACATCGTAAATGTTTGGCACAGTATGCAACAAGATGAAAATTGTTAGGAAGATTGGATACACAAATAGTCAAACAATATAATGAAGCGGAATCTTACTGGCGAAACTCATTACTACGTGTAGTTGAAACAGTAAAGTTTTTAGCTTCTCGTGGTCTTCCATTTCACGGTCAAAATGAAGTTATTGGATCTTTACAAAATGGAAAATTTCTTGGCTGTATTGAACTCATATCTAAATTTGATCCCTTCATGGCTGAACATTTGGCCAGATTTGGACATAAAGGTAGTGGCATTCCATCATACTTATCCTCTAAGTACCATAATTGGTGAATTTATTTTATTGCTCGCTGACGAAGTGCGACTATTCATTGTAGCAGAGGTAAAAAAAGCAAAATATTATTCAATCAGCATAGATTCCACTCCAGATATTTTACACACTGATCAGCTGACATTTATTATTCGTTATTTTTTGCCTGACGACGGAGAGCCCGTTGAACGTTTTGTCACATTTTTACTTAATTGGGGACATAAAGGCGAAGACATAGAGAAAGCTGTTTTCGCGACAATTGATGAAACTTTGCAACTTGATATTAAAGATTGTCATGGCCAAAGTTATGATAACGCCAGTAACATATCTGGTCAATACAAGGGACTTCAGTCAAGAATTAAAGCTGTGAATCCTCTGGCAATTTTTATTCCATGTGCTGCTTATTCTTTACAACTCGTAGGCTCAGCAGCAGCAGAGAGTAGCGATGAGTCAGCTGCTTTTTTCGCTGGAGCAACAAATATACATTTTTTTTCTAGCAGATGGAAGGTCTTGCTATCAAATCTCGATAAAGATTCGACAGTTGTAAAAAACCTCTCGAAAACAAATTGGAGTGCCCGAGCAGATGCCAGCAAAGCTTTATACAATTCTTACAAACATGTTCTTGCAGCATTAGACTACATTTGTGAAAATGAAAATCAAACTAGAGAGACCAAAACAGAGGCAAGAGGATTAATAGAAAAGTTGAGAACCCTGGAAATGACGATATTGTTGTGTTTTTGGAACTCTGTGCTGGTCAGATTTCAAAACGTTAGTGTCCAGCTTCAAACAAGTTACGTTGATTTATCAAACGTTGTTATTCTATATGAGTCATTATATTCACATCTTGAAACATTACGAGACGAAAACGAGTTTGAAAAATTGAAATCGTAAGCAATTGAAAGGTGCGGTATAACCGAATACAAAAAAGATTTAGGAAGAAGAAAGAACCAAAATTCCATTTTGACGAAGTAAAAGCTGGACACACCGAATTTGAATGCAAACGATCTTTAATCGTAGATAAATATTACGCTGCCATTAATTGCCTCAAAGCCCAGTTGAAAACCAACAAACTATCTATACCAAATACAAAATTTGGTTTCTTATAGAAATTACCTAATATAAATGACAATAACATTATAAGAACCATGGCAAAAGAGTTGCAACAACTATATGATTTGGATATAGAAGACTCGTTTCCTGACGAGTGTGTCCATCTGGCACAGTTATTAAAAGATAAAGATTTCGTTGATCCACTAAATTAAACCCCAAAGAGTCTGCTAAAATTGTTAAAAAGCTTAAACATTGGTTCTATTTTTCCCAATGTAGAAATAATATTCAGAGTTTTTTTTTAACAATGAGCGTCACAAATTGCAGCGTTGAAAGATCTTTCTCTGCATTAAAAAAAGTAAATAATTACTTACGCTCAACTTTTCACCAGCAGAAACTTGAGGCACTTGCTCTATTATTCATTGAGAATGTTTTTTTACAAAATGTTAAATTTGACAATATTGTGGAAAGATCCGCCAGTGAGAAAGCAAGAAAAAGAAGATTTTTATAGTTATCGCAAGGATTTACCAACATAAAAAAAAAAAAATTGTAATTGTCTCAAAAAAATATCATTATTATAAAAAAAAAATCTTGTATTATTTTAGGCCCAATTTTGATTGTAAAAATATGTGTAGAAATTATTTAGTTCCTTTCGTCTTTCGTTTAAGTACCTACTTACTGACACTTTGCTTCAAAGATGTTAGATAACGTAAGCTTTTTTCTGTAAGTACTAACTTGTAATTTATTAAGTTTCACCTGTTAGTTAATGAAAAGGTTGGACAGGACAGGCTGGGGGCGCATATTTTTAGTTAGCCTAGGGCGGTCAGAACTCTAAATCAGGTACTGAGCTTAGCTTCTAAACAACATTACAATGTTTTATTTTGAATTAAACAAAATTATAAGCTCAAAATTAAATTACGTATGTAAATGAAAATAACCTTGTGTTGCTCTGTCATTGATTATCAAATATACAATCTTCTTTCCTCTGGAACCCATTTCACACAGATTCACTTAATATAACACAGTAATTATTCGATATAAGCTCTCGATGAAATAAACACGTGTGCACGCGACGACTTTTAACTGAGACTAATATACAAAAAGTTAGCAAGCAAAACAGACTAAGTAAGCCTTATCTCTGTAGAAGAGGATCAAATTGCATTACTTGTAGCATGCAAAATACAACAAACTCGCTTATTCTGTTTTGCCTGTCAATAAAACAAAGAACTCGGTTTGTTTTACCAATGAGAAACAAATAAGATGCAATATTTGGTTTTACTTGTTAATATAAAATACAATTTTCTTTAAGTGTTTTGTGGGTAAAGAAAGTAAATTGTTTTATTCCGTTATCACTGTTTTTTTTTTTAAATTCTGTTTTATAAGAGTCTATATCACTTTTTGCCTGTAAATTTATTGAAAAAAAATGCTAGATATTTTCTTTACCCAGAAGAAAAAACCGTTGTTAAAGCTTCGACAGTTATATGGTTTTGCCAGATAAAAAATGCGACAAAAACGGATTATCCTATGTTTCTAACTAAATTTTAAAATTTTTTGCACTTATTCGGTTTTGCCAGAATACCCTCGTTATGTGAGATCACTAATAAAAAGCTTGAAACTTGTTATTAAGTATATTATTTCAATTAATCCTGATCAGAGTTTTTATAACACTGCGATTTGTGTTTTATGATAATGTTATTTCACCATAACAATAATTATATACCTTTATATAATATCTCTTAGTTGATTGCGCCATCTTTTGACTTGTGCCTGGGTTGCGGAACAGATTCGCAGAAAAGCCCCGGCGGAGTCCCAGTTGTGTAGTGACACTTGTCCGCTACTTTTGCTGAGTGTCGCTTTTACTCCAAACACGCGGATATGCGACGAATCCTGTTGACTAACGGCATGGCCACGTCGTTTCGCCAAATTACACAATTTTCGGGGTTTCATCTAAGTTTCAAACAACATAAACCTTGATATTATTATATTATTTGGTAGATACTCTTGGTTAATCAGGCGTCCAATTCGTAACACGCCACTACCATCAAGCTCCCAAAAAACATCACTTTGCGTAAAAACCAATGTTCGCGCCACAGCGCGACGGATAACCGTCTCTGCGCCGGTCAATTAAGATGCATATTGGTGCAACGACTGGGCAACGAATGATCGGCCAATCACAGCGAGTTGACAATTATACTCGACGAAGTGCTCGCCGGCGCCGCGCAACGGCAGTGTGCTTCGACCTTTTAGAGAGAATCCACGCGCGCGCGCGACCTAGAACTCAGCCCGTGATCACCGTCATCTGTGTGCAGTGTGTGTGCAGTGACCTAGAGCTAGGACCACCAGCTCACCTCCCTCTAAAACGCCTACGACCAGTGCCCCTGAGTGAACTGTGTTGTGTGTTGCTGCCTTCAAGCCCGCGCCCCCGCGCCTGCCTTCAGCTCCAACCAGCTCCAGCCCGAACCAGGTAAGCCCCAGAAATTCCCTTATCTCCTGCCTAACCCATATTCCGTCGCTGTTACGGCGAACGCCTTTCGCCGTAACATTTTGGTCCTTCGAGCCGGATACATACAGTCCACTAGTTTTTAAACCCTACCGTACACATTTCACTTTTTGCCTCGACTCGTGCCGCCACCCATACACGTCTACACAACTGCACACAACACCCACACAATGCACGCCAGCCCAAACACCCCAGCAAAGCAAAGCGACCCAGCGACAGAACGCTGCATGTGTCCTCGCATGCACAGCGGTCGCATGAGGGGTCGCAGGAGTAGGTACATGTTACCGTAGACATTCAGCCCCACATTATTAATACAGTCCACTATTATATATATATAGGATAACTATTTCAGCCCATTAACTATTTCATTACATGTTGGTCATTCGACCCGTTAAAATAATATTTACTCATATTTCGTAGTTATCACGTAACTTAATTTTAATTTCTGATTTTTAAATCTTATTGCGTAACATTCCTAATTTCATTACCTTATATGACCCTTTCTGCACGATAGACGTTGCAAAGTGCATTGCGAAATATTATTAACCTACCTACAAAAATAAATTAAGAACGTGTTCAAAGAACAGTGTTCGATTCGTGTTATATTTTTTCTTACTAATTAGATTGCACATATAACTTTAGTTAAGTATAACACACCCGCGTCTAGACGACGATATTGTTGTTTTTCCCGTTTTATTTTGTAATGAAATTTTTATGGTCTTGCCTTGGCAATCGACTCAATCTCGTGCGTGCTCACCACAAGAGCATAATACTTCTACACACGTGCACCCACGAATCAGCCTTCAGCACACAAACACATGTAGTCAGCCCGCACCTATACGGTGCATGACATCAGACGCGCTTTTGCGCCCCCGCGCCGCCTGCGCTTCTGCGCCCCCGCGCCCCCACGCCTTTGCGTTGACTGCGGCCCCGCGCCCCCACGCCTTTGCGTTGACTGCGGCCCCCGCGCTTATGCGCCCCCTGCGCTTCTGCGCCCCCGCGCCCCCACGCCTTTGCGTTGACTGCGGCCCCCGCGCCCCCACGCCTTTGCGTTGACTGCGGCCCCCGCGCTTATGCGCCCCCTGCGCTTCTGCGCCCCCGCGCCCCCACGCCTTTGCGTTGACTGCGGCCCCCGCGCCCCCACGCCTTTGCGTTGACGCGGCCCTTTGCGCTTACGCGCCCCCGGCGCCCTCTGCGCCCCCGCGCCCCCACGCCTTTGCGTTGACGCGGCCCTTTGCGCTTACGCGCCCCCGGCGCCCTCTGCGCCCCCGCGCCCCCACGCCTCTGCGCTTACGCGCCCCGTGCGCCTATGCGCCTTCGGCGCTTCGCGCCCCCGCGCCCCCTGTGCTTCGTGACACAGGCTTTCAGCCCTCATACAATTGTACTCATACAGTCACACACGTGCATTCCTCCCAGCTCATCATATACACACCCACTCGACATTAACTCAACACAGCACGAATCGGGGCTGTAGTTCCCCTTTAACTTCCATTCCTTCCCCCCCCCCTCCTACCCTCTGGGGCCCGGGAAGATGTTCGCGCCACAGCGCGACGGATAACCGTCTCTGCGCCGGTCAATTAAGATGCATATTGGTGCAACGACTGGGCAACGAATGATCGGCCAATCACAGCGAGTTGACAATTATACTCGACGAAGTGCTCGCCGGCGCCGCGCAACGGCAGTGTGCTTCGACCTTATAGAGAGAATCCACGCGCGCGCGCGACCTAGAACTCAGCCCGTGATCACCGTCATCTGTGTGCAGTGTGTGTGCAGTGACCTAGAGCTAGGACCACCAGCTCACCTCCCCCTAAAACGCCTACGACCAGTGCCCCTGAGTGAACTGTGTTGTGTGTTGCTGCCTTCAAGCCCGCGCCCCCGCGCCTGCCTTCAGCTCCAACCAGCTCCAGCCCGAACCAGGTAAGCCCCAGAAATTCCCTTATCTCCTGCCTAACCCATATTCCGTCGCTGTTACGGCGAACGCCTTTCGCCGTAACAACCAACGATTCGTAAAAAAAAGAAAATGTTTGGAACAACTACATACGCCAGAATTAAACTGAAAGATTTTAATGTAGAATGTCATGTACAAACCGAGGCCTGGTTTCCAGACAGCATAATTTCCCGCGGGGCGGCGGGCGCGGCACACGCTCACTGCGGCCTGCAGTAGGCCGCGAATGGATTGGAAGAAATATCACGGGCTGATTTTATTTCCTATTTGTATGGGTACAAAGTTTGTTACAAGAAATAAATTAGTTCCCGGAAATCTACAGTATCGGGAAAGGGACTATTATAATTGTAGAACATACGATTAAATATACATAACATATAACATACATAATCAGCAATCAGGTTTATATACAGACAGCTGTTGTAGTATAAACACTCACTTTAGAGAGAATCGAATTAAACGATATTTTAAAAAGAAAACTTCTTTTAAATATAAACCTTATTAACTAATCGCAGTTTCTCCCGAAATTTGTTTGGTCACAAACATTTGCAGGCCAGCACACTCGACAGATCATCAAATGAATAGAATCAGAACGTATTGAGAATTGCAAAGATTTCTTAGATGGTAAAGTTATCATCAACACAAAAGACTAAGTCGCAAGCGGGCTGCTAGTCCTGTTATAAATCTATAAAAATAATGAATGCTTAAAACACACTCAAAAATGCCAAAGAGATTAATACAGCGACACTTTGATAGTAAAACTGTCATATTATCTAAATTAACGACATTCACTTCACAACTGATATAACAGAAAGAGAAATTGGAACACCGGTTTATTAATAATTTTAAAACGTATTTGGTTCAACATTTAAAGAACTTGACTTGAATAAGACAAAGTCGATTAACATTTTTTAAAAACTTTATAAAGACTCCGTCTTGTTCATGTTTAACATGAATCCACGTTCTATTTCAAGGTAACGGCGCTACCTTAAAGACGATTGTTTTTCTAATGAGGTACATTGAATATTTAGTCAATTATAAAAAAAATAAAAATGAGATATTTTATTTAATTTTTGAATAAAGCAATTACAGACTCTAAATTCCGTTCATTACGTTTGATTGATCTCCGGAGGGTTCTTCATTTTTCTCATCATGTTTGGGTCAAGATACTCACTCCGTAATTTATTAGCCTAACTTCAAATTTCAGAAAGAATTAAAAATATATTTTTTAAGCCATTTGGTTTTTTTAATTTACCATAATCGACTTAAAATCAAATAAAAGTTTTTGTAAGTAGTTCTACTTCATGCCTGGGGCCTTATTGTTCAATAGGATTACATTTTTATCTGCTAAACTTTAGAAGGAATTTTACTTCTTGTACTAGGTACCAGGTACCAGGTTGTTAAAAACCAATATACTCATATTGGTTTTTAAATAGAAGCAGTGAGCATTTATTTTCAAGCCAAAGAGATTAATAGTTTAATGTCTTCGTTTCAAGCACATATTATTTGAGAAGTAGCAGCAGAATTGTAACAATCTTTGAGAAAAGAAACAAAAACACAAACATTTGTTCTAATTAGTTTAAACTTAATTGTCTTAACTTAACAACATAACTACAAAGACGTCGCCATTTTGATCCCTAATCATTTTCGCGAATCCCTAATTAACCCTATCGTCTCAAAACGTGAGGTTGTTGTCCAACTGAATGGCTTACATTCGGTCGGTTTCCGTGGAAACGACTGCCATTGAAATTTCTCTTTTGTTTTATGTGGGCGCGTTCTTCCTGCGGCACGTCGCAGGCCGTAAAGATCCAACCACTAGTATTTGCATACAAACTGTCCGCTGCCGCATCTCCTGTTTACGCGCGGCTTGTCCTAATACACCCCCAAATGAAGTACGGTCCTATTGTTGGCTTATGGGTGACGTCATTACGCAAAGAGCTAGCTTGCTCTTCTCTCACCCTGTCTTTGACTTGTACTTTGTACGTTAACGAGTTTTCGAATCGTGTATGAATAAAATAATGATATCTTTTAGATTTTGGTTTATATTTTATTTCCCACCAAACCTTCATATTTTGGTGGCGAAGTAATAAAGCGCTTGGGTTGATATCCTGGGTTCAAAACCTAGGCAGGGCAAATTGTGTTTAATGTATTTCAATGCGTAGCGTGGGCTTGTGCTCGCCCACCCTCATTCGGCAGTCTTTGCCCAGCAATGGGATGTACAGGCTGTACTTAACTTTTTTTCACTTCCTATAAATGAGCTCTTGTCGTGTGAGAATGTCTAAACCCAGCTAGGACATTTATATTATACCTATGTTAAGTCCCACATAACCAGTTGCTTTGCCGCGTCGTGGTATGATTTATTAATTTCCTTTTGTGTAAAAAAGGACGCTCTTAAACTGGTTATAATGATATTGTTGATATAATTTTAACGCAAATTTTATGCAAACAAATTAAAATTGTAAAAGACAGTGTCGAAAAAATTCCATGAGCAGGATGCACACCCGCACCCATCAGGCAAAAAAAAAATATTTCGACACTGTTTTTTTAAATTTGTTTAATGATGTTGTTGAATAAACCGTTGTTACGGTTTAAAGAGAACTGTAGTGAACAGCAAAAATGTAAAATACTTATGAAAACTTGTCAGGGTTTTTGCGTGAAAAAGCTATGAATAAATCAAATCCATCAAGCTAAGTAAAAAACCCACTAACCCGGCACCTGTCGACTGGAGCCCCACGTGCTCCGAGAGGTGTCGTAAAAATTTACCGGCGCGAGTTACGGCGCAACTTTGGGGATTGGCGTTATCAAGTGTTTCAAGTGCGCCTTTATTAAACAAAAAGCTTTCTAACTCTATTTATGACGGTTTAAGGGTTGGAAAGTGGCTTGTTTAGACGGCTCCTTCATTTTTCGTGATGTTATTAAAATAATTTAAGAGTATAAGTGTCGTTCCGACTTTGTTCTTTGCTATATTACACAGAATCACAATATTTGGATATTACTCTGATTAATCAGTTCTGTGACGGGTATTTTAAATATTAGAAGCCTCATTATTATTCAATGTACAATTGCATGTTCTATTAAAGTTAAAACTGAGCGTTTGTTTTTAGTTGTTTACTTTATTCATCTTCAAACGTGGACATTCTTTAAAGAGAACATTACTTTTTTATGAAAAATAAACAACTTGTTGTACACAATGCCTGGCCAGTTTATTCTGTGACAACTTTGAATAACTTTCACATAGTGCGCTCAGGGAGCCCATAAATGGTGCTTAGCTTCAGTCATTAGGGGCCTACGGACAGCCGAGGGGCCGTCTTAATTAAAAAGCCTAATGAGTGGTCCCCTCAACCCTTCCTCTCTCTCCACTCCTCATTTTGTTAAATAAGGACGAGCAGGTAATGTTGGGCAAAGCTGGGATGCTTCAGCTTTTATATTTGATGTTCAAAGGTGCGTGGTTTAAAATTATGAAAGTTACACGTTTGTAGCGGACGAAGTCCACTTCTAGTTGCCTAATTAGTTATCGACACTTAAAACATATTAGTTACAAACATGTGTTACTAGAACTTAATTTGTCAATCGTCAGCCAGCACGATGACGAAAAGAAACGTCCAAAAATCAAATTAATCTGGTAACAAATGTAATTGCAAGATGTTGCTTAAACAATATAAAAAATAAGACAAATTAATGACTGGGTTGCCCAAATTTTCTGCATAGCTAAAAAAAGACGTCCGGTATAGGATGCGTAAGCTTTGTATACATAAATTAGTAATTAGTTTTTTTTCACTCCAAGGTAGTAGGTTAAAAATGATTTGAGATGATTCAAAAGTGCAGTTTCAGTGCATAAAATTATTTTGCTTTTTTTATTAAATAAAATATAAAAAAGGTTCCTAACTCGCTAGCGCGCTGCCTTGTGTCCGCAGTCCGCGGTGTCCGCAGTACAATGGGAATGATTAAAGCCCGCGCTCGAGGCATGTATTTTGCTTCTCCTCTCGCACAATGATTCCCAATGTAAACAACGCAAGCTTAGGTCAGCCAAAGACGCAAATACAAAATGGAAACATAGAAGTTAAGGTTGTGCTTTTGATGTCTTTTAAGGTTTTCAAAACTGTGTATTATAACAAATAATGAAATGACATAAAACTAACTGATGGTCACGAAATTGTAATCTGTAAAAGAATTTAATCTTTAGGAATTATAACAACTGCATTTATCATAAAGCTAGCAACACACCAAACCTCTCAATGTATATTCATACAATGTTTTAAAAAACCTGACAAGTGCGAGTAGGACTTGCCCACTGAGGGTTCCGTACAAATTTTTAGGTGCATATTATAAATTCATTCTTCGTCATAAATCGAAAACTATACATCATAAAAATAATTAATCTGTTCTGTTTAATATCGTATGAAAGGGCTTCATTGGCACAAGCTTAAAATCTGTGTAAGCTTGTGCCAATGAAGCCCTTTCGTACGATACCCCACATGGCACGGTTAACTCAATTCAAAATTAGACCGCTGTTCCTGGCATAAAGACCCTGTTATTTAATGATTTAATAACAATTTTTAGATTTTCAATATATTGTAGTATAAGACGGTAGGTAATACTGGCCAAATTTAATAGTTCTAGGTCAACGGAAAATACCCTATGATTCCCTTGAGAGTGCCGAAATTTACGTTTTTTGCGGCATAAGCGGCCGTATCTTTTTTTTTACGTTAATTTAGGAATTTGATTTTTTCACAGCTTCATGAGACTGTAAACTTGAGTATACCGTTTTAATTTTAACTCGATGTCTCCACCCGTTCCCGAGTTAAAGGGTCTTCACAGACAGACGAACGGACAACAAAGTGATCGATCCTATAAGGGTTCCGTTTTTTCCTGCTGAGGTACGGAACCCTAAAAGTCAATAACTAAAAGTTAATTATTAAATTGAAGAATGATTATTTAACAAAAACAACTGAAAACCTTTGTTTTCGTTGTAGAAGAATCTCTTAGGATTTAAAAACACTCCTTTGAGTGTTTTTAAATCCAAAGAGATTCTTCTACAAAATCTGTACTTTTTTAACAGTTTGTAAAGAGTGTTCAATTACAAATTTATAGGTTTTTCAATCGAACTGTTAAGCTCAGTATCTGTTGTGCGCCTCAGTTAATGGCTACCTGCCCGCACTCCCCGCACCCGCCCGCCCGCCGCAAACCAAACGGCCATGCTTTGTGAGATGTTTAACATTTTGTTGATACTAATTTACTAGTTAGTGCTTTTCAAGGATCTTTCTCTTTGCTGTAGTCTTGCTTTACAATTCCGATCTGATATTAATTGGTCACCAGCCCGCATTGAGCCAGCGTGGTGGATAACGGCCCATCCTCCCCATGTGATGTTTTTCATTTTGGAACACCAGTGTGACGTTTATAGGCTGATGATGGTGGGACAGATCTACGTGTCGCCTCAGAGCTTAAACACACTAGTGGGATTGCTTATGTTATTATGTGACAGTCCAAATTTAAAAGATCGTTTTGTCAGTAGGCCCAAAAGCAATCAAAAGAGATTGACCATTTTGGACCGAATGCTGCCCAAGCATGGGAATACTTTTATTTCTTTCCTTACGTGTAGAGATATTAAAATATTTAAAAAAAAACATATACGGGGTTATATTGTACCTAAAAACGTATCTTTAGGCTTTATATGGTTGATTGATTGAATGGCTATCCTTAACTAAGTGTTGTTCTATTAATAAAATCCACTGTTTATAATACATACCGACTTTTATTTTAAAAATAAGAAGTTTGTTATATTTTTCGTTAATGTAAAACCAATAGGTTTTACACTAGAAAAACAAGATAAGATTACTCCTTAGATAGATTCTGAAACGCTTTGGGTTCCATGCTAGTATTAGTCTAAAGAACATTATGCACTATGATTCAATGTTGGGCAGCACTCTTGGTCCAATGTCCATACAAAAATGGTCAATGTCCTTTGTTGTGTATGTAAGCGTGAGCCACCATGCTCAGGAATCTATGTACGTGCGTGTGTGTGGTGTGTGGCTGCATCCACACCAGCGCTATATTCAATAAACAGTGTCTCTTCAACCGGTATTTCATTAGCAAACATTCCTTTGACCTCTGACATACACGTAACAAAATTCTATGCACAAATATTTTAAAAATGCGTAAGGAACTTTTGATGTGGACTCCCACAGTTATAGAATGGTTCTCAGTAAGTTTCTGGTTTATGGTTCACACTCACTTCTTCGTATGAATTATTCATTTATCCCGGGCTCAATTCCCAGCGGGGGTACATATTATTAATTTTCTTGCTTTAGTTAGTAATTTTAAGTCGGTCTGGAAAGAGCGTTGTTTTGTTTTGTCGGTTAGAATAGCGTTTTTCCCCAGTTTCATTTTCACCCGAAAATATTAAAAATTTTAATTACTATGAATCAGTTTCGTTTTCACCCGGGTATTTCAATTCGGGAGAAAACGATACTAGAATTTATTATTTAGTTTTCGGGTGAAATCGAAACTGGGGCAAAACGCCACTAACCCGAGTAAAGATAGCTAGTTCTTCAGTAGTGGAGAATTTAGCATAAATTACGCTTTCATAATTATATCGTCACTCATCTGATGGTAGGTAAGATTAAGTCTACCCGTGTGATCACAACCAGGAAGGCACTGGCATCCAGAATGTCCCTCTTTTTTAGATATAGATAAATCGCTTTGAAATCCACGGCAGTCTATTGAGGTGGTTGGAGTCGTACTTATTGAATAGAACTCAGTTAGTAACGGTACATGGATATAATTCAATCACCTTTCAACCATTGTCTGGTGTTCCACAACGCTCAAATCTAGGTCCATTGTTGTTTATTGTTTACATTAACGATCTATTGGAGTTGATCAGCACTGATTGTCTTGCATATGCTGATGACATAAATTTTTTTATGAAAATTACTGAGGCTACTGATTGTTTATCAATGCAAAGAGATATTGAAGTACTCTTAGATTGGTGTCAAAAAACAACATGTCGCTTAATGTTAGCAAGTGTCACCTACTAACATTCTCCAGAAAAAGGAATCCTGTAAATTATCCTTATAGTATTAATAATGTAGAATTAACGAGAGAGACTGTAGTAAAAGATCTGGAGGTATGGATTGATTCCAAACTATCGTTTAAACGGCATTACGACTGTATTGTGTCTAAATGCAATAAAACAATGGGTTTTTTATTAAGATCTGTGCCCCCATTTAGAGATCCAAACAGTATAGTCTTGTTATACAATGCACTGGTTCGCAGTGTGTTGGAGTATTGCTCGTCGGTTTGTGCTCCATACTATGATCAACATAGGAGCAGGATTGAGTCTGTACAGAAGCGCTTTTTGAGACATCTAAGCTCCAAAATGGGTTTAAGGCGAAAACTTCCGTCATATGAAGATAGGTTAAGATATTTTCAAATTGACACCTTAGAGAGTAGACGGTCTTTACAAGGATTTGTCATATAATATAAGCTGGTATATTCGATATGGGATGCTACTGAATTGCTGAATGAAGTTGAGCTCATGATTGGAAAATACCGTACTCAGAAACTTTTTTATGTGCCTTTGACGACTTACAATGTATCGCATAATGATTCACTGTTCACTATGTTAAGGAACTACAATAAGATTAGCAAGGAAGTGCATATTTTCCATCAAACTTTAAAATCATATATAACCTCTATAAAGTCATCTAATCAGGTTAAGGTTTAAGTTAAGTAAGGCTTTTTTTACTTTATTTTTTAGTGAATATTTCATTTAGGTAATGTTTTTTCAAATTTTTGTATATAGGTACATATTTATTAGTTTACTGTATGCTCATCGAATGTTGTGCACAATTTTAATAGGTTCCAAGCTTACGTGTGTTTAAAGTATAAGATTAATTTTAAGTATCTGTCATGGTTTGTGAACTGTTATTGTGTCTAAATAATAAATAAAGAGGCAAACGCGCAGACGGGTCACCTGCTGGAAAGTAACCACCGCCACCCATGTACGACACCCGCAAAACCAAAAGAGCCGCTGATAGATGCGTTGCCAGTCTTAAGACAGGAGTAGGACCTTTGAGAAATCAGTAGGAATTGTGAGGAGGAGGAGGGATGGGGAGAGATGGGCCTCCGGTACTTCCACTCACCGGACGAAACACTACAGCAACGAGTGCCAATATCCCGTAAGGGGACGATGTTTACGCCGGTCGAGCCGGCCCAATGCATACTGCGACGCCGCGTGCCTGTACCACTCAAACAGTGTCACTTATGCAGCACTACCCAGGGGTCACTCGTACGGTCTCAAGGGTAAACCTTCGCGACCTGTGGTCACAATCATTACACGTCTTAGCCCGCGGCTACTAATGCCGACTTAAAAACAAACGCAAACAGGCATTTGGCAAAATGGTAAGCGACTAAAACTATCCGTGCGGTGACGGAGAAAGAATACCAATCGCCGCCCATCTCTCCGTCATTCTCTCCGTCCGGTGGGTGTCGTAAGAAGCGACTAACGGACTCTTTCAAGCGATGACTTGCTCCACTGGTGGTAGGGCTTGACCCGTCTGGTTGGTGACCACCGTACGCATGGTGTAAAACCCGTCAAGTGACTGCTTGTCGGTCGCGTTTCGGGATCAGCCAGCGTATAACCAGAGCTCGAGAGGATGATGCTGCGATGTATTTGGTCTGTGGAGGCTTCCGTCAAACCAGTGCCAGGAGGACTTTGTTAACCTGCCGACCAGAGAGACCCGTAGAAACGGTTGTCCCGCTGGCCGCCCGTGGCACAGTACAGGGGCCCAACCGAGCCTAACCAGCTCGTGAGGCTGCCTCACCATGCCACGCATAATCGCGGGGTGGTCCGTCGTGCCGGTTGGTGACCGGAAGGTGGGGTCCCGGTGGCCATTCCCGGGGGGGTTCGGGGGCCCTTCCGTTCGGCAGGTTAATAATACTCGTCTGTGGGCAAATTCCTGGGGAAACAGGCCAGTACACTTTGACCATTCGAATCGCGGCATCATTTTCTCGATTCACGCCTCTCTCTTTCTACTCCTAAAATGACAGCGCCTAACAACAAAACTGGTACTACAGCGGTGCACACCCCCACCACAACCTTACCGTTTGAGGTGGAGTTCGCTAACATCCGCGGACTCCATGCAAACCTCAATGCCGTCCACCACCATCTTGAGACGGCACGGCCAGCAATGTTGTTCCTGACGGAGACGCAAATAATCCGCCCAGCTGACACCACCTACCTGAACTATCCCGGCTTTGTGCTTGAAGAATCCTTCAAAGCCAAAGCCGGAGTTTGCTTATTCGTTCGGGCGGATGTTTGCTGTCGCCGTCTGCGCTGTCTGGATGACCCTTCCTTCTCCCTCCTAATGGTACACGTCGACTTAGGCTCTCATTGCCGTGTCTACGTCTGCGTCTACCGATCCAATAACGGCGACATGGAGACAACTCGACTAATTGAACATCTTAGTCGGGTAGCAGATGATGCGCAGGAGCGGTTTCCATCGGCGGAACTGGTGTTTTTGGGGGACTTCAACGCCCACCATGAGTTGTAGTTAGGTTCCTCCAAAACAGACCATGCTGGTAGAACTGCCCACGCATTCGCTCTCACGCATGACCTGACGCAACTGGTGAACCAGCCCACCAGGATCCCAGACATAGTTGGCCATGCGCCCTCCTTACTCGACCTTCTGCTGACGAGTCGCCCAGCTGGATACCGGGTAGAGTTTCGAGCTCCTTTAGGTTTCTCGGATCACTGCTTGATATCCAGCACAGTGCCCTTGGCATCGCGCCCGCCAATAGCGGTTTCGAAACGCCGGATTTGGCACTACGCGTCGGCAGACTGGGACGGTATGCGGGAGTATTTTGCATCCGTCCCTTGGAGGCAGCGCTGCTTTAGTGGGAAGGACCCGACCGCTAGCGCCACTGCCGTTGCTGATGAGATAGTATTAGGAATGGAATACTATATTCCACACTCCTATGTCATCAGCAAAGGCAGACGCAACCGCTGGTTCAATCGCGAGTGTGCCAGCTCTGTTGAGAGCAAACAGACGGCATACCGCGCTTGGATCAGAGGTAAAGCTCATGGGGATCCCGAAACTCGCTCGCTAAAAGCAGCCTATAATAATGCCACCAAGTCGTGTAAGAGGGCCTACATTAGAGCGGATGCCCAGCGCGTTGCACGAGTAGGCCAAGAACTCCTGACGCATCCTACGGGCAGCCGTAGCTACTGGCGTCTGGCCAAAGCCGTGCAATCCAACTTCTGCCAACCCTCGCTGCCACCACTGAGATGCCCTGACGGAAGTTTAGCTCACAAGCCGCAGGAAAAGGTCGATCTCCTGGCCAAACTCTTTGCGGCTAACTCCCGGATCGATGACTGTAATGCACAGCCACCCTCAATTCCTCACTGTGGCCACACAATGTCTGATATCAAAATCAGGCAGTGTGATGTCCGTGCGGAGCTGCAGTCAATCGATGTCCGGAAAGCTAACGGTCCTGATGGCATCCCAGCAATAGTCCTGAAAATGTGTGCAGCAGAGTTGTCCCCTGTGTTAACGCGTCTGTACCGTCTCTCGCTCTCTTCGAGTTGTGTGCCGGAATCTTGGAGAGAAGCTAATGTGCAACCAATCCCTAAAAAAGGAGATCGGTCAGATCCGTCTAATTACCGCCCTATAGCCGTAACTTTAGTGTTGTGTAAGATCCTAGAACGAATATTGAACAAACAGCTTATTCGATACTTAGAAGATCACTCCCTAATTCACGATAGAGTTTAGCGATATTGCTATCGAGACTGATCTTGTGGTTGTCCCGTCAGCATTTATGAATACACCAATAATTATAGGTACGTATGTTCTTAATCGTGACGAAATCACTTATGTGAGAACTAAGGATAGGCAGTATATTACGCGCATTGACAACGGCAACTATGTTAACGCTATCCAATCGGAAGATAAGCTTCCGGTGAACACGCCTCTTCAAGGCAAAGATTTAGATAGCCTTATGTCCGTCATAAATGATTATTCAAAATTTCTGATATCTGGTACCGCGGCGACAACTGTTAAGACTGGTATGATGGAGATTAAGCTCACTAGTCCTGTACCAGTGGTATACCGACCGTACAAGCTTTCCTACCAGGAAAAACTTAAGGTTAGGGAGATCACTAAGGATCTTTTGGATAAGGGAGTGATTAGGCGTTCAAACTCTGAGTACGCCAGTCCAATTATATTGGTAAAGAAACGCGACGGTTTCGATAGGCTCTGTGTAGCGTTTAGGGAACTAAACCGTATTACCGTGAAGGATCGCTACCCTTTACCTTTGATTGACGACCACATCGACAGGTTGGGTAGCTACAAGTTCTTCTCTAGCCTTGACATGGCTACAGGCTTCCACCAGATTCCCCTTAAAGAGAGTAGTATCCACCTTACCGGCTTTGTGACACCGGAAGAGCATTTCGAGTACATCAAAATGCCTTACGGATTAGCTAACTCACCGATCGTGTATCAACGAGTTATAAACGATACCTTACGAGAGCCCATAAATGGGGGTATTGTCCTGATATATGTTGACGATGTGTTGCTGATGAGTAATACCATTAGTGAGGGCACCGAGTTGCTCCGTAAAGTCTTAGGCATCCTTACTCAAGCAGGTTTCTCTATTAATCTTAGAAAGTGTTCCTTCTTGGTGACTGAAGTAGAGTACTTGGGCAGAGTAGTGAGTCAAGGTCAGGTTAGGCCGAGCCCTCGAAAGGTCGAAGCTTTGGCTAACACCGTTCCTCCTGAAAACGTGAAGCAAGTCCGACAGCTTCTCGGACTTGCTGGTTATTTCCGCCGTTATATAAAAGACTATGCCACCTTAACTGCCCCCATTGCTCATTTGACCCGTAAAACTGTAAGCTTCAATTGGACACACCAATGCGAGACAGTTCGGCAAAATTTAATAAAACAACTAACGGGCGAACCAGTTTTAGCCATCTTTGATCCAAGTCTCACCACTGAGGTCCACGCAGACGCTAGTAGTACAGGGTATGGGGCAGTCCTCCTTCAGACGCACCAGGACGGTAGAAAACATGTAGTAGCCTACTTTAGCAAAGTCACCCAGGGAGCTGAAAGCAAGTATCACTCCTATGAACTGGAGACCTTGGCTGTCGTTAAGGCACTTCAAAATTTTCGTCATTATCTTGTCGGGTTAAAGTTTACAGTGGTAACTGACTGCAATGCCCTGAAGTCGACAGAACGAAAAAAGGACTTACTCCCCAGAGTTGCTCGCTGGTGGATATATCTGCAGGACTTTCATTTCTCTATTGAATATCGGAAAGGTGTAATGATGCCACATGCAGACTATCTAAGTCGTAATCCTATTCCGGTGAATCAGATCACACGGCCTCGCAACTGGGCTCAAATAGCTCAGGCAGCCGATAACGAAACTTTAGACCTTATTCAGAACCTTAATGAAGGTAAGCTGGATCCTGTCCGATATTCAGTACAGAATGACCTCTTATACTGCAAGTACACACCGGTAGGCGAGCAACCACGCCTCCTTTGTGTCGTGCCGAAAGGCCATCGCCTCAGTCTTCTTAGAGCGTTCCACGATGAACACGAACACATAGGCGCCGAAAAAGCTTTAGACCTTATTTTAAGGCATTTCTGGTTCCCAGGGCTTAAGCAGTTTGTCTGTAAATATATTTCTCACTGCTTGATATGTATCTCCCATAAACGAGTACCGCGTGCACCTTTGCAAAACATCACTTCGTGGGAGAAGCCCGATGTCCCATTTCATACGGTACACGTCGATGCTCTAGGTCCCCTGCCTGTATCCGAAGGATACAAATTTGTGCTTCTTATAGTGGACTCCTTTTCTAAATACATCCTGTTGTACCCTATATGCCGTCAAGATGCCGTAGAGCTTAAGCGAGTCGTCGTGCAAGCCATTTCTTTGTTTGGGGTACCTAAACTGATGGTAACTGATAAGGGTCGCATGTTTGAATCCAACGAATTCGTGTCTTGGATAACTTAACTGGGCTGTAATCTTTATTATATTACACCGGAGATGCACCATGCTAACGGGCAAGTGGAAAGGTACGTCAGAACGGTTCTTAACATGCTGCGAATCCAGGTGAATCATAAAAACCTGTTCTGGTCTGACTCGTTGTGGAAACTACAGTTGGTGTTAAACATCACTAAACAGAAGACCACACCAGCTTCTCCGCTCAATCTGCTCATTGGAACTGATGGGACTACTCCTGTCATACGTGCGTTGGTGCGAGATATAGCTGTTGAAGGTTCAACACCAAATCGAGAGGCCCTACGAGAGATAACCAGAAGTCGAACACGCCAACTGCTGAAGGACAATCAGAGTAGGCAAGATGAGCGTGTTAACCGGCAAAGACGCATGCCGCGTCAATTCAATGTGAATGACTGTGTTTTTGTTGTCAAGTTTTCTCAGTCGACAGGCAAACTCGACCCAGGCATGTGTGGTCCGTATAAGGTGATAAAGGCATTACCTAGTGGACGCTACGCGCTTCGTCTGCTCAGCAGCGGCTACGGCAAGACGACGCAAGCTGCGGCTCAACATATGGTGCCGTGGCGGGGCGAGTGGTGTCCTGAAACATGTGCTGCTTTCTTCGAGAGTAAGTCGAGCACGATGGCGTGTGTCGCCTGTCGTGTTGTGTGGGGTGGGGAAGCTATGCAACCCAAGCGTCCGTCGCTACACCCTGGCGTTCGTCGCCGATAGCACTTGGTGGGCCCCAAGTTGCTGCATAGACTAACCAAAGTGGTTGGCCTGTGTGTTTGTGTACAGAAGACGTGCAGGCGTGCACTAATCTGTTTGTGCAGGCGTGCACTATCCTGTTCGTGCAGGCGTGCACTAGTCTGTTCGTCGGACCGAGGTGCCAGCAGTGGTCAGCGCAGCAGACTTCACTGTGAGAAGAGACGCCAAGCTAGCTCCAGAAAGTCCTAGGCTTGGTTTGCTGCTTTTAAGAGACGTCTCTGCCTTACTTTTAGAATGATGAATGCGAGATTATTCCGTATGATGAGTCTTAAA
The DNA here is from genome assembly GCA_963921215.1 of Scoparia ambigualis. Taxonomy (NCBI): domain Eukaryota; kingdom Metazoa; phylum Arthropoda; class Insecta; order Lepidoptera; family Crambidae; genus Scoparia; species Scoparia ambigualis. The sequence continues at coordinate 942,607 of OY992511.1, forward strand.
GTAGAAGCATAAATAAAATAAATGATGATCGTAAAAAAGAATATTGATGTGAAAGGATGAATGATACTCATAGTCAAATTGATGACCTACGCTAATAAAATGTTATTTACAAATGAAAACGAAGATGATCTTAATGCTGCACCGCCCACATCTGGCTCAGCAGCTGCACCATCCATGCCTTTGCTGAACGAGGAGGTGGAGCCTGATCTCAGCGGGAATACTACGACGACGCCATCTATCTCAGGGGTTGCACCTTCTATGCCTTTGTTGGACGAGGCCAAGGAGCCTGGTCCCAGCGGCATCACTCGAAGACATGAAGACATGGAGCCTGGTCCCAGCGACACTACTGGTGGAAATTGTGTCGAGGACGACACATCGTCAGGAGAGGCCGTATAAGAAAAAAACTTCCCAATACCATCCCCACTACGGCTAGCCATTATAAATAGTCTCCACACAAACCAGAGAGCTCACTTTCTCTCGGGAACTCAGCGCGGACGGATCCCTGCCCGAGTGGCTATCTGGTATCGTAGCCATCTTTTAGTTTTATTGCGTTGTGTGTCTTTTGTATTTTTAATGTGGGTAGTGATTTTTAAGGTGATTTAATTAGTGTGAGCGTGTAATCTTTTCAGCATCAAATTGTTAGTAACATGGTTGTTTTAAGTTAAGTGCTGATTGTTATTTCATTAATTACATTTAAAGAATAAATAAATCAAAATTAGTGTTTTCTTGGACATTGTTTTTTTTAAGTATTTTCCGGGCTTGTTCCTAAAAATATATATCCTGCTGAGTCTCAAAGTTTTTTGATCGGAACCTACTGCATGACAGCAGGCGCCTCACACTTACTGCATCAAAATGAATTGTTCATTTGTTTCAGGAGAGCGGGCATGCGGTGCCGGTGCTAGTGGTGGTTGCGCTCACTGGGGTCAAGGTATGCGACCCCGAAGACCAGGTAAATATGTATACACGTGTAAATAAGGCTTTCAAAATAATGAACATAAATATACAAACCGAAATTATTAGTCTGAAATAACTCAAGATAGAGATAAATGGTTATATGAAAGTAAGTATCTTGAAATAAGAAACAATTGGTAGGTTATTATTAATATAAAAGGAAACCTTAGAAATCGTCGTTCAATAATCTCGGGGAAGCCTTTGTTTAACAGTTTTATTGCTTAGTCTTTGCATCGAAATATGTCACAATAAACTTAGTTTGGCTACTAAATAATATGTCTATGAATAGTTACCACTAGTGTCAGAGCTAGCACTCACTGTCAGATTTACAAATTTTATGTACTTCTACATCTTGAGATCTTCAAAATTATAGCTTAACCACTTTTTTCCTTTTGGCCAAACTCTGAATGTAAAGCTCGTAAAAACAATTATGCAAGAATAAGGTATGGTTTCTATAAAAAAAATCATTAGCATTTAAATGTTCGCCGCTCGTCTCACGCTCGTGTTGTGTTCGCAGAGCGTGCGCATGTCGCACGTGCTGCGGCGCATCTCGTACGCGACGTGTGAGGCGGCGCGCGCGCTGTTCGCGTTCGTGGCGCGCGAGCCGCGCTGCGAGCCGGCAGCGCAGTACTGCCACGCCTTCGAGACCGACTCGCCCGAGCAGGTGACATGCTAATCATAATTACATATGCCGAGACATCTTCCTTATTCTGCCCTTTACCGATATTCAATTTAATCATAGCAAATGGAAAACGGTGGCCTCTGTCTAAACCTCCGGCCCTTAAATGCAGGCAATCAATTGAATGCCTAGCCGGTCGAAGACAGGACAAAAATCGTTCAACGTACAATGTTTAACTAGTGGGCTGATTGAAAACTAGCCCCTAGTACTATTATTTATTCTGTGCCTTAGTAGGTATAACGACTGAACTCAATCGAGATCGATAATCAATGCTCATGGAATCAATGCACATTAATTCTATTCTATGCTTTTATATTTATTAATTGATTTAATTACGAAGTTATGAAAATGTCATTAAGACAATAATTTAACAGCTTATTTTAACTTATTTCAATTTTTTATTTACATTCTGCGTTTGGCAAACGGACGTTTAAAATTATAAAATTACCACCAACCAAAATGTACTTTGTTTTGTGTGAATAAATAATCATTTCATTTCATTTCAAAGCAGCCGGGTGATTCAAAGGATAAGCCCACAGCCTATACATTTGAAAACCCGATACTGAGCTATCTTGTATAAAATTATCTTGGTAGCAACATAGTATACTCTATTATTTAATTAAACAATTTATTAAGAAATAATAATTTAAAATTTGTGATTGGATATTGTTTTTTTGAAGTTTTAAACTAAACATGTCTTATACCACTTTTGTTTCAATTAATAATCCACAGACAACAGTGAGTGACAGAAAGAGCTGACTACTGACAAGTCAGAAATACGTTTCGTTTTACCTTGTTAAGTCTATACTTAACAACAACGGCTATCCGTTCAATCAATTCATGATGATGAATTATACACTCGGCGTCAAAAAAATCGCACCTTTTAAAAATCATCTTTAAAAATTCTTAAACCTTATGTAGAGGATAGTGTTGGGTATCATTAGAAAGGTAACAAAAAGGAGTATCAAAAAACAATTAAATTTAACTCTCTGTTTAATTATAATTATACAAACAACATTAAAATTAATAAAATAATAAAAATCCTTAATTAAGTCCTAATTAACAACAGATAATTTACAAAGAAAAATGTACAAAAAGTGTCTTAAAATTAACTTAAAATCTAGTGTTACCCCCCCTTGCCTTGATCACGGCTTCCATACGGTCCCTCATGGACCTCACCAACTTCAGGAGCTCTTCTTGAGGGATAAGCCCCCATTCTTCAATCACCGCGTCTTGGAGCTCCTGTAGAGTCGAAGGAGCTGGATCCCGAGATCGAACCTTACGTTTAAGATGGTCCCAGAGGTGCTCTATAGGATTCAGATCCGGACTTCGCGCTGGCCACTGCATCACAGAGATTTGGGACCTCTGCAAGAAGTCGCTCACGATGCCTGCAGTGTGAGCGCGAGCGTTGTCGTGCATTAATGTGAACCCCTCGCCAAAAGATTCGGCAAAGGGGACCACATGCACTTCCAGGACCTCAGTGACATAGCGGCGAGCAGTCAGCGACCCTTGTCCGCGAGCACCTCCAGTCCGGGAGACGCAGACAAGGTCGGTTTTGCCGGCAGCAGACATACCGCCCCAGAACATGCAGGATCCGCCACCATATTCCACCGTCTCCTGGATGCAGGCTTGGGCGAAACGTTCACCCTGCCTCCGGTATACTCTTCTCCGTCGGTCGTTGCAGAAAAGACACACTCGCGTCTCGTCTGAGAAGAGAACAGCTCTCCACTGCTCAAGGGTCCAATCGACGTGGTCACGAGCAAACTGCAAGCGGGCTCGCCGATGCGCTGCAGTCAATTTTGGACCCGTAGCAGCTCTGTGGGCCGCTATCTTCTTCTCCTTCAATCTTCTTCTAACCGTAGATACGCTTACGGTGCGTCTGCGAACTGCCTGGAGCTGCTGTTGCAACTCAACAGCGTTGGAGAAACGATTTCTCAAAGAGTTCGACACAACGAACCGGTCGTCTCTTTCCGAAGTGCAGCGACGTCTACCCGAACCGTGTCTGCGGATATAGCCACCGGTCTCTATGAAGCGCTGGTACACTCTTCGAACGGAATAACGGCTCAGGTTCAGTTGCCGGGCGACATCACACTGCCGCACCCCTGATTGCAGTAGTGCAACCACTTGAGCGGCTTTATCAGCTGTGGTATCCATCAAAATCTGTGCGTGTGTCCTCTTCAACGGTTGAATAGCGAATGACCCACATTGAACCCGTGTTGACCGTTTTATACCCACAAAGGAAGCGCAACTAGCAACTCTCACGGGTAGCAAAATTTGCATCGAATTTTTGTGACACTTTATTTGTTGCATTAGGTTTTATTTGATAATGAAAAGTAATGTTTTTTATTAAGTTAATTAAGTAACCTTGTAAATAAAATCATAATTAATGCGACTGCATGTGCATATCAAGAGTAAATGACATTTGAAAGTGATTTTCTAAGAGGTGCGATTTTTTTGACGCCGAGTATAAGTATATTTATAGTATAAATCGTTAAGCGAATTTAATGTCATGATTACAATTCTTTAAAAAGAGAACTAGAATATAGTTTTATAAACATTAAATTAATTAATATGTTTAAAGTTAACATCTAAAAGGCGTTTTAAGTGGCAGAGTCCGTTCAAAAACCTTCAATTAATTACTGTCATAAAAAAGAAAACTTAGTATTATATTTTTTCCTGACTTATAAGGGAAACTATGATAGAATAGTTAGGTTAAGTAAAGTTTGACCTATTTTTGCCAATACGATTTATATTTACACATTCTCAAAAAAAAAACAGGTTCAAAATGCCACATTTTGGACAGGACAGAAGGAAAATCCACATTTTCCTTTAGTTAGGTTAGGTTAAAAGTTCCGTTCAATAATTTGGCTAGATGTGCTTTAGCCATTCAATTGCTTTATGCATTTACTGAACGGACTAGCAGTTCAATTAAATGGCTGATTGAACCAGGTGGTTACGACGTATCACCATGTGAGCGTCGCACGTACTGCGCGGTACGCTTGCTGTTCGCATTCGTGGCTAGCGCGCTACGATTTGTCACGTATTATGTACTTAGGCTGATTTCACAGTCACGCGTTTGATCAGCGCCGGCCACACGCGCGCGCTTACAATTATTACACTACATAGTAGTTGCGCGTTTGAACTGCGTGCGTGTCTATGAAACGCAACTACTATCTAGTGTAATTGTAAACGCGCGCGTGTGGCCGGCGCAGATCAAACGCGTGACTGTGAAATCAGCCTTATACAGAACGCGTGATAATGCTCTGACTCTCTGTCCCCAAAGAAATGCGAAGTTTTGGACAATATTAATAAGCACAGTTTACGTTTAGTCGTTTTTAAAGTTCCACCAGTTGTTATTTTTTTGGTTTCGTATAATGAAGAGAATGTTATTGTATTACAAATATTATCCCCAAAGCACAATAGAAATTATAAAAAATATTACTGCAAAAAATATCAGTAGGTATTTACCAGAAATTTGTTGACTCGGTTCTTTGGTGTCCGGCTGTCAATAATACAAAAAAAACATGTGTAGTTATTAATCCACATCTCATATTCTCTACTTTCTATTATGACTACATGGCATAACGACATAGTAGCAAAATGCCTAATTTTTCAAAATAGATAGCAAATTGGATTTGAAACTATTTACACACTGGTTCATAATGTGAGGTTTCTCCAGTGAGTTTTTGTTCCCACTAGCTACAAATTTCTCCTTGGTGCAACATGCAAAGTTAAAGCAACATCCTTTATAATCATTGCAAAGAGCAACACCGTTGAAATGTCGCTTACGTGACTAAGATGGAGCTAGGTTTTGCACTTAGCGCAAATGCAATTTAGAGTTAGGTACTATAATTTCTGTAATATTCAGCACCTAGAAAAATAAGCAACAAGTCAATGACCGTTTCAGGTTTCTGTAATACCAGCATTCGCTTTCGACTTTACCTGCATACAATTATTGCCAACTTCTAAATTGAATTTCGTAGAGACTTAAACGATTTTCCGGGAAACCCGTACCCTATGTGCTCCCTAGATTATGCACTAGCGTCCAAACCTTATTTAAATCCGTGTTGCCGCTTCGGTTATTGAAAACCCAACAAAGTTAAATACCAAAGTTTCATGTGTTTTATGAATCTTTTTTATATAAATCTGTTGGTTTTTAAACGTTCGAGTGTATATTATAAACGCGTACTTAAATGTCACTAAGCATACGGAATACGATGTCTGCGAATCGCATATAGCAAGTCTGCTTTGTTTAAGATGCAGCATTGAATCACTCGTTAGAGTTGTCAATTAGATTAAATAATAGCCGTGCAATTCTATTAGCGGTGACTTTGAATGATAAAGTGCGATTGTCATCGAAGATCCCGATCTTAAAGGGCAAAAACATTATTTTTATTTTGTATTGATTTTAATGGTCATAAAGTTTAAATCAAAATTTCCGGTGTAGTGGTTAGGCTGCCAGTAAGCGGAGGTTACATATTTTTGTACTTGGTTAATGGATGCTTGTTCTAAGTAAGTCCCGAGACTTACTTGGAGATGGTGCATTTGTTAAAAACTCTTTTGATTTTTAGAAAGTACCTACTGGCCATAAAATGATTAATATTTTAATTTTTTTCGAAAATAGAACAATTCTAATATTGATTTACAGATATAAGTGACACTACTTTTTTAATTCCGAAAACAACGGAAAAAACAAGTTTTGTGTGTTGATAAAACATTGGTTTTAATGGGAAAAAACACCGTTCAAGCACAGCAATGGCTTATAAAGTGTTATCCGGAATCTGCTCCATCTAAACCAACCTTTGTCGGTAGTATGCAGATTTCAAACGCGGTCGTATGGACACAAGACGCTGAACCAATTGCGCTGAACGCTCTGGTCGTCCAAATGAGCAGTGACTCAACAAAACATCAACCAAGCCCTAAATATTTAAATATTGTAAAGGAAGATCGAAAAGCAAAAGTGCGCGAGACAGGTGCCTCAGGTAGTGAACATTTTAAATGGTACTTACTGTTTTCACTATTTTATATCAAAATTAAGCCATGAAAAAGTTTTTTTTTCACATTGGTGACGCGTCTGCTAACAATTGATCAAAAGCGACAACAGCACTGTTTAATAGAAATAAGTAGAATTATTTACGTTGGTATGTGAATATGGATGAAACATGGATTCACCATTTTACTCCAGAATCCAAACGGCAGTCAGCAGAGTGTACAGCGGCCGACCGAAGCAGTCTAAGACACAACAATCTGCCGGGAAGGTTATGGCCTCTGCATTTTGGGATGTGCATGGAATACCCTTCATCGACTGCCTTGATAGAGCGAAATATATAAATAGCGAATATTACATATGATTATTGGAGCGATTAAAGTACGAAATCGCGGAAAAACGGCCTCAAATGAAGAAAAATAAAAGTGATATTTCACCAGGACAATGCGCCGTGTCACAAGTGTCAAAATAATTCAATTACCGTTATGTTAACACTTGTCTAAACAGAATATTATAATCTCGATGCGACAAATCAACATAAAATTTTCGATGTAAACACGTAGGTACTCGCAGTTTCATCAAATCTGTCAATCCTGTCAATGACGTCTCAGTCTCACCAAGGGCCCGATGGTAAATTTAACTCAATCATAAAATAATAGACACACCACACCACAACGAGCTCTCAACGGTTTCCGCCTTCCAGTAGCGGTGTAACAAGCTAAGCTATTTTCGCAATGCCGCGTCGACAAATAGGTGACCAAATTAAAATCTCTGAATACGATACGAACAGTATCACACAAATGCACACAGTACAACACAATAGTCATAATTATTTTTTCACTCCTCTTGCTCAAAAAGACCGTCATTGTAGTGTTATAGAGCGGGGCTAAAATAGCTTTTCTTGCCCTAGGGGAAAAAGAAATATTTTTTTTAAATTTTTGTCTGTCACATGACAATGAGCCTACAAAAACGAAAAAGTATTTAGTGTTCTCTAGAATAATCATGAATAAAGACTCGACATAATACTGTTTACTTAGATCAACAATTTTTTTGAGATAGTTATTATTAAAATTTATAGCCCGTTAGTCGCTTTTACGACACCCAAGGGAAGAGAGGGGTTGGTAGTATTATTTTGATGAGCCGCTCTATGCTGTTGGACGCATATGCAGTCTTTAGTCCATTAGTCGCCTTTTATGAGTTTGCACTGCACCGCGGTGACGTACGCGCGCGTGACAGTCGTGAAAATGTCTATAAATACGTTAAAGTGTAATAATTGTAATATTGTCATATGTGAAGTGCTAGCGTACATTCAATATAAACAGGATGTAATGGATAATGAGAGTTTAATTAAAATTTGCGACTCATCGTTCTCTGATAAAGAAATTGAAAGTGCTAAAACGCTCCTATTTGAATCTGTAACGACAGACCAGCGCAAAATATCACGTCGTAAAGATGGAAAAAAGAAAAGAAATATAGAAGACATTATAAATTTTTTCAAAGAAGAGGATCCTGACTCCATTCCGATCTTTGTGGCCAGGGATTTACTGAAGCTTCCCCCGATTTCGATCGATCATATCGATGCCGTATCTTTATTGAAAGATGTAACCACACTACGAAACGAACTCAACAATGTTAAACAAAACTATGTAACTATGGATCAACTACAGGAAGTACAAATGGACTTAGAAAACCTAAAATTAACATCTGTTGTGAATTATAATGGTGTGAATACAAGAAAGCGGGGTGCTTACTTGGATAAGTTGGATAGCGGGCCGATAGGCCTTTCTCATACAATAAACTCATACATAGAGGGTATATTGCCATCAGCTGAGTGTAGTGCAGATAAATGCGCAAGCGGTAATTCGCAGACTATGGCATCCTACTCGCACGCGGAGAAATCTGATGAGCGCCCTGTCTCTGTCTCGCCTAAGCAAGTCCACCCGTACTATGAACCACACTTGTCAAAAACGCAGCACTCGCGTCATCGCCGGTCTCGATCTCCACGGGTGTCTCTGCAGGTGTGCAGTGGTGTGGATGCCCCAAAAACGACGCAATGCAATGTAAATAAAATGAAAATCGCTCCAGTAACTATGGCCGATGTGGTTCGTAAGGAAGGTAACTGGCAGATAAACAAACCCAGTGAAAACTGGACTTTAGTGCAGCGTAAGAGGTATCGAAATAGATTTATTGGGCATACAGGTGTAGCGACCACAGAGCAGAATACGAAATTTAAAGCGGCGGACGTCAAAGTTCCTTTGTTTATATCAAATGTCAACACGGAGTCTTCTGCACAAGACATAATGGAATACATACAAAGTAAAACAAATGAGATAATTTCATTGGAAAAAATCAATATGAAAGAAGACCGGCCATACAATGCATTTAAAGTCACTGTTTTAAAAAGAAATATGCATCTTTATATGGATAAAAGCATTTGGCCAGATGGTGTGATTTTTAGACCCTTCGTGTCCTTCAAGAAGAGGCAATTCCAGGCGGACTTGCAAACTGCCAATGTAAATAAACCTAGTGTAGATGGAGAGTGACGAAATTAATAGAATTATTAGCTATAACTGCAAAAACATCAAGAGGAGTGTGGATTGCGTGCGAAATATCTGCCAGTCGGCGGATGTTGTTGCACTGCAGGAAACTTGGCTACTGCCACAAGACCTACCCTTCCTTGGTGAGATACACAATGACTTCAGTTATGCGGGCAAATCGGCTGTGGATCTTACGAGTGGTATGTTACGTGGACGCCCCCATGGGGGTGTGGCAATACTGTGGCGGAAAAGAGTCTTTCGCGACGTTTCGGTTGTGCAGTGTAAAAGTGACCGTATTGTTGCCATCAAGGCGACTACACACGATGCTCGTGAAATTTTATTTATTTGTGTGTATATGCCAACGGATGTTAAGGACAACTTTCCCATTTTCTCGCAATGCCTGGGTGAGTTAAATGCTATTTTAGAGGACAGCGGTACTGAAGCTGTGTTTATATTGGGTGATTTTAATTCACACCCACATACACCGTTTTGTAAGGAACTGCTGAGCTTTTGTGATGAACAACAATGGCTTTGTGCGGACATGGTAAGGTTGGGAATGGATTCTGACACATACACATATGTCAGTGAAGCTCATGGCAGTAAGCGATGGTTAGATCATTGTCTAGTGAGTGCATCGGCTTGGCAAACAATTAAAAATGTTGAAGTGTTATTTGATGTGTACTGGTCAGACCATTTACCGTTGGCTGTAGACTGTAACTTAGGATTAATTAGAAATAAGTTTACATTAAATAATAATCAATGTAATGATGTAATATGGGGTACAAGAACCTTAGATCAAGTCACTAAATATAATGAATATTGTAATAATAACCTGAAATATATAGACTTCCCAGCTGATCTTCATAGTTGTGCAGACGCTATGTGTACAAATATCAGCCATAGAAAAATAATAGATAAATTTTATAATAACATTGTTGACACACTCAGTCAAGCCGCAAGAGACAGTTGTCACAATAAATTTAGAGCCAAGTGTAGACAAAGGTGTATTATGGGGTGGAATAAACATATTGCAGATTCACACACGCAGGCGAGATTGGACTTCCAGATGTATGTGCTTTATGGTAGGCCTGGGTCTGGTCCTGTTTACGATAGAATGTGCTTAAGTCGCAAAATTTTTAAATCTAGGCTTAAATACTGCCAGCGTAATCAGGAGCAGATTAAATTAAATATCATAGCTGCTCAACACTCGCAAAAACAATTTGGCAAGTTTTGGAAAAGCACAAAGAAACTTAATGGAAGAGCAAGCTTGCCTGTTAGTGTTGATGGATCCAGCGATCCCACACATATTGCTAATATTTTTAGACAACAATTTCATATACAGAGTCCCACTAATGTGGAGGCTGCGGCGTTCGGTGCTGAGCCTTGTCATGTGGAAAATCCTCTTAGAATTTCAAGTAAGGAAATATTTACAGCTATTAAAAATATGAAAAGGGGAAAGTCTCCAGGTCATGACGGACTCAGCATTGAGCATCTGCAGCATGCTGGAGGTCATATAAACAGAGTATTGTCTATGCTTTACACTTTTTGTTTGAGACATAGTTACTTACCATCTAGTTTAATGAAAACTATTGTAGTTCCGCTAGTTAAGAACTCAACAGGTGATATAGCTGACAAATCAAACTACCGGCCAATTTCACTCGCTACAGTGATTGCGAAGGTTCTGGATAGGGTTCTTGATGTACACCTGAGCACCCGAATTAAATTGAATGACTTACAGTTTGGTTTTCGAGAAGGCTTGTCCACCGAAAGTGCTATATTATCACTAAAGTACGCTGTAAACTATTACACTAAGAAGAGCACTCCCATTTATGCATGTTTTCTAGATTTATCGAAAGCCTTTGACCTGGTATCGTACGATATTCTGTGGGACAAACTTAAAAAAGATGGTATTTGTTCAGAGGTCATAAATTTGTTTTCATTTTGGTATAGGTGCCAGAGGAATGTAGTCAAGTGGGCTAACAGTTTGTCTGATGAGTATGTTATGAACTGCGGTGTACGTCAGGGTGGCCTAACATCACCAAGACTGTTTAACTTGTATGTTAACCAACTGATCGAGGAGCTCAGCAACATGCATGTTGGTTGCCGAATAGACAATGTCAGTATTAACAACATTAGTTACGCAGACGACATGGTTTTGCTGAGCCCATCGATCAGTGGTATGAGACAGATGTTAAAAACATGTGAAAAGTATGCTAAAACACATGGTTTGCTGTACAATGAGAAAAAGTGTGACTTCATTATTTTTAGGAGTGGAAATAAGTTACCTAAGCGTGTACCTCCTTTGTTATTAAACGGAGTACCACTTAATCATGTAAGCAAATTTAAATATTTAGGTCACATTGTAACCGAGGACCTGAAGGATGATTCAGATATAGAGAGGGAACGTAGGGCGTTGTCGGTACGTGGAAATATGCTGGCACATAGATTCGCACGCTGTAGTGTAAGTGTAAAATTAACGCTTTTTAAAGCTTTTTGCCAAAGCTTTTACACGTGTGGTCTATGGGCTAGCTTTACTCAAAAGTCATACAACGCATTGCGAGTACAATATAATAACATTCTCAGGGCTCTTTTGCGGCTTCCACGTTTTTGTAGCGCGTCAGGCATGTTTTCTGACGCCAACATAGACGATTTTTATACAATCATGCGCAAAAAAACTGCCTCGTTGATGCTGCGACTGCGGGGGGGCACCAATGGAGTCCTGAGAATGATACATGAGAGAGGTGACTCTGCTGTCTTTGGGCGGTTCATTGAATTGCACGTCATAAAACGTTTAAAGCGATGACTGCCCTGGACTTCTTTTCAGACTGAATGATTATTTAATAATTAAATTTAATATTTTAATTTATTTGATTGAACTTTATTTTATTTTATATTTCAAATTTTATTTTATTTTATTTCATGAATTTTGTTAGTAGTTTGTAATTTTTAATTTTAATTTTGTTTTTTAAATGTTTTGATTTTATCATTTTAAATTCTGTTTCTGTATTTTTGATTCTTATTTTATTTAATGTATATAAATTGTTATGTTGTATCTAGTTTGTATAACTTGTTCTATGATCCTAAGCTGGTCGAAATAAATGAATTTTATTTTTTTATTTTTATTATGACACCAAAGAGAAGAGAGAGGTTGATAGTATTATTTTTGATGAGCCCATCGTCGCTCTATGCTGTTGGATGTATGTGCAGTCTTTAGTCCGTTAGTCCCCTTTTACGACATCGAAGAAAAGTGAGGGATTGGTAATATTATTTTGATGAGCCCATCGTTGCTCTATGCTTTTGGATGTATGTGCAGTCTTTAGTCTGTTAGTCGCCTTTACGACACCAAAGGAAAGAGAGGGGTTGGTAGTATTATTTTGATGAGCCCATCGCCGCTCTATGCTGTTGGATGTATGTGCAGTCGTTAGTCCGATAGAGGCCTTTTACGACACTCAAGGGAAGAGATGAAAAGTCTGCACATACCTACTATCCAACAGAATAGAGCGGCGATGGGCTCATCAAAATAATACTACCAACCCTTCTCTTCCCTTGGGTCTCATTAAAGCAACTAACGGGTTAATTTTTAATAAAATAAACCAATTCATATTGTATTGGATTGTTTTGTTTTCTCGCATTCGTAGTGAAAAGCAGAGTGTAACACACGGCGCTAAAAACCCATTAAAACTCGGTTTCTATTTACTCCTTCGCTAAAGCTCGGGAGTAAAAGTACCTCGTATATAATGGGTCATTTTACCCCTTGTATAACAATCTACTATTATTGAAATGAAACACTTTTTACGGAACAAAACTCGCGTTTAGTTTACTACATTACATAGTTTTTTTATTTTCCTGATGTTTCGAACCCGGTACGTGGTAACATGGATATACTGCAGTGCTTGCTTAAACCTTAGAAAACAAAATAATAATAATTATGTAAAAAAAAAGAAAAAATAATAAACAACAAATAAAAAATAGCAAAAGGTGAACAAAGTTATAAGTACAACAGAAAAACAAGTGGTTTTAATATATGAGGACAAGAAGGACCCTGTCTCAGCAATATGTCACGTCCCAACGTGTGCCATGTTGGGAAAAGTAGGGAAGAAGCGCTTCAGCGTTAGGTCCTATACTGCGTTCATAATGGTTACACGACGGTTTCGAGCGAGTTAATTTGACATGGTACTAAAGTGTTAATCTGTTCCCAAAAAGATCTCGGTGTGTTATAAGATGACAGTCGTCAAAATCCAACAACCCGCATTGTGCGGCAGCATGGGGGGCTATGTCTCGACCTCCCTATATATTGTTTTTACGTGAGAAGGAGGGGGACGCTTACAGGCTGTTGATGGTACAACATATAATTAGACAGAAACAAAACATAACGATGGGAAGTGCGTGACTGCGCTGTCAAGTGACGTAAAGCAGTATAGTATCTGCCTCCACATTGATCACTGCTATCTATCGGCTATCATTACGGTACCGACGAACCATTTGCGCGTATTAAAACAAGGCCGGTAACTTCTTACAAGTTAATCACTACGCAAGCAAGGAAACATCTGGCTTGTGGTTAGTTTTCATTTAAGTACAGACAAGAACGGAGTTTGATTTTATACCGGTATCAGTAACTCTCACACCATGACATCAAAATCAACGAAATGTTGATCCAACCTGCATTCACGGAAAGAAATTATTAGTTGGTTTTACCATATTTCAACAAAATTTTAGGGTTAATATAGCACCTACTCTTGAGTTTTGTTGAATGAACAAAAACTGTATTGTTGATCAGTTTCGGTAATTTTAACTTATTACATATTTGTTGATTCAACATTTCATTAAAATGGTAAAATTAACCCTCTAACAAGGGGTTAATATAGCACCAACCCGTGGAATTTAGTTGTTTTTACCAGTAGCACAATGGTAATTTTAACCGTCTAGCAATATGTTAATTCATAAAAACAACCAACCATGACAGTAAAATTGACCTTCTAACAAGGTTTGCTTTAACGTACTCGAAATGTTAAAAATAGATGTATGTTTGTGTTGAATCTACTTGCTTTTAATGGTTAGTTTTACTGGTTTGCACTTGGTGCAAACTTGTAAAAACAACCAACCATGACAGTAAAATTGACTCCCTAACAAGGTTTGCTTTAACTTAGTCAAAATGTTAAAAATACAAGTTTGTTTGTGTTGAACGTACTTGCTTTAAATGGTTAGTTTTACTGGTTTGCACTTGGTGCAAACATGAAAAAACAACAAACCATGACAGTAAAATGAACTCTTTATCAAGGCTTGCTTTAACGTACTCGAAATGTTAAAAACACGAGTGTGTTTGTGTTAAATCTACTTGCTTTTAATGTTAGATAAACCTTCGAACTCAAGGTTGTGTTAACTGATTTACTATATTGGATCAACTCGTACTATATTGTTGGGGCAACCCAAAATATTTTGGGTAAAACCAACAGTATTTTAGCAAAATCCTTTTGTTGATTCGATCAATGTCAAGGTGTTGAACTAACCCACTTTAAAGGTTAAATGTACTGTACAAAAATGGGTAGGGTTAACAGTCCTGCACTGTTGAACCAACTTTTGCTGTAATAGTTAGATCTATATGTATGTTTTGTTGAATTAACCTCAATTAAATGGTAAAATTAACAGTGTAGTTTTGTTGAGGCAATAAGTGTCTAGGTGTTGTATTAACCCGTAATCAATAGTAATTTTAACATAGCAGTTTTGTTGTGTCAACATCTACTAATTTAGTTGGGAACACTCAAAATATTTTGTAGTATCAACCTAGACATAATAGTATTTTCAACAAAACAGTTTTGTTGTTTCAATAAGTGCGTTTGTGTTGCATCTACCTGATAAAATACTATTGAATCAACCTTTCGAAGTAGAGGTTGGATTAACACGAGCTACAATGTTGTCTCAACTTTCGCTATAATTGTTAGGACAAAAACTTGGATTATATTGTCAAATAATTATTCAACTTAGGGTGATATACATACATTTTTATAAACCAGTAGGCCAATTTTGATGAAACTCTGCATGTTGAGATAAAATATAAAGATCTAAATAGTTTGTTGAAAACATTTCCAAAAACGTTTAATTTACTGAGTTATTGCGATTTTAACATTTTTTTTAAAAATGTTACCAACATACTATTTAAATCCCTGTATTTTACTTTAGCATGCAAAGTTTCATTAAAATTAGCTTCTTGGTCTTTAAAAATTTCGACTTGAAAAATTGTATGGGAAACCGAAATGCGTAAACCCTCCTAATGGATCACCTTAACTTGAATCATGTTGAAATATACCTCGTATACTCGTACGTATAACATTATAAAGTAGTTAATTTGACAATATAATTCAAATAGTCCTAATAATTATAGCGGAAGTTGATTCAACATTGTACTTCGTGTTAAGCCAACATTTACTTCGAGAGGATGATTTAATAGTTTTTTTTATCTGTGAGACTAGCACGCTAAGTTTTATGTCGGACATAAAGCATTCGTCCCTTGTGCGAGAGGGACAAATGCTTTACGTCGGGCATATAACCGAGCGTGCTAGGGGGACAGGTAGATGAAACAAAAAATATTGACACAACAAAACTGTTTTGTTGAAAATACTATTATGTCTAGTTTGATAATACGTACAAAAAATTTTTAGTATTCCCAACTAAATTTGTAGAAGTTTACACAACAAAACGGCTTTTTCATAAATACTATAGGTTCTAGGTTAATACAACACCAAGACACTAAAATAGAATGACCTAATATAAATCACACAGATAGAAGGTAGACACGACACTAAACAAAAGTATCTTCTAGCTAATACATAGATATACATATCTTTAGCCTAACTAAGAAAAGAAGTTGGTTCAACATAGCAAGTACTGTAAAAAGAACATTAAAAAGCGATTCATACGGTAAAAAGTTTATTCTTAAACAATTTGGTGTCGGTTTTTACAATCTTTAAACGATATTAAACAACGTACACAGTACTTAAAGTCTAAATTACCCAGCCGCGCGTCGCAGCATACTTTTTGCTACGATTGGGTGTCGAGGAAGACGCCCGCTGTCAAGCTGCTAAACAGTCCCCCGACGCGACGACGGACGCCTGGAAAATAAAAATAATAGAACTTACATATATATGTGACGATAATAATTAAAATAGGTTTAAAATTATTGTTTTCTGAGGTTTCTGTGACCACGGACCCTGTAAAGGGTTCGAAACGTCAGGATAATATAAAAACTATGTAAATAGTAAATTAAACGCGAGTAAATCCGTAAAAAAGTGTTTCATTTCTAGGTTTAAAATATTATTTGTTAGTTTTTACAGTTTATTTTTTGTGTCGAGGGGTTTTTTAAATTTTTTATTTTATTTTTATTTTGTCTTTTTTAAAGTGATGATCTTCAAATTACTGATCAGGTCATGGTTACCTTATCATATACTTTCAACATTATTGAAGTAACACGATAGGTACCAAATTTCGAATCGATAGGACATATGGATGGTAGTCAGATCCCCTCATCAACTATTAAAGAGCTGATGATCTTCAAATGGCTGATCAGGTCATGTTAACCTTACCATACCATTTTTAATTAGTCTACGCTATCCCACTAGTGGGCAAAGGTCTCCTTAATTTTTTTTTGTTTTTTATATTAACATTAAACCTTCTGGATTTATAGATGGATCTGGTAATAAGTATAGTATCATAAACTTTCTACGGCAAATAAAGTTTTTATTTTTAATGCATATTTATTTTGATAAATAATTTTGCTTAAAACATATGATGGTATCTCGGATAAGCCTAATGCAGAAGATTGGTGGTAGGTAGTGAGTAGGTAGGCGTTTGTCTGGCACAGACTATAGTTCGCTAGATTAGTTGTTTTTTTTATTATTATTAGTATCGACGTCAATAAGTGCCTGTAAAGGTTTACATTGAAAAATAATTTGACTTTGACTTTGACATATATGTACTTTCAATATCATTGAAGTAACACGGTACCAAATTTCGAATCGATCGGACATAAGGAAGTTAGTCAAATCCCCTCATCAACTAGAAAAGAGCATATTAAACACTTGACCGTCATTAGAAGCTTATAATATTGAGATAGGCATATCCGTTTCCCGTCGTATTTTCCTTTTCTTTCTTCCGGTATATCGCTGTCTCTCTCGCTCATCCCACTCAGTGGCGTCACCAGGTGGCACGGTGGGGGAACCAGGAGATTTCACCCCCGTGCCCATTTGTTCATCATTGGCGTGAAATTTCCCGTCGGCGTAACTTGTGCACTACATAGTGATCAAGTGACAAAGAAATAGAATTATTTTTATTTATACTGCAACACAGTTCTCGTGAGTTTCTACAATACACGTGAGTACTTAGAATAGTTTCTTAACTTAACGGTGTTACCGTTCGCTGAATTTATAATTTAAACTTATCTGGTATATCAAACTTTTTATTTTACCCGCAAGGGATGTAGATACACCTTTTCTTTTAAGATAAGAAAGCATTCGATTAAAGATAGTATTTTTTAAAAGTGTTTTTTGTGTTTAATATGTGGTATCTACCCTCCAGGCACTTTTTCTTTTTATTTTAGATAAGAAACCGATAATTAGTGCTTACATTAGATAATGAGAAAAACGAATTGTAGCTAAGCGGCTATAGCTGGTCCTTCTAACAATCCCGATCGTATCGGCGAAGGTTGAGTTCGAGTTAGTCGTCATCGTTCAAAGAAGCATGGTCATCGTACCCGCCTTTCATGACGATAACGACAATGTGTCTGCTTTATCGGACGTTAGAGGAAATCTTACAACGATTGTTGCACCTCGCAGGTGTTATCAATACTGACTAAAACAGTTAACAATTAAAATATTCCGTGTAGTGATCTAGATTTGGTTTTTGATTTTAAAAGTAAACTAAAAGAGCCAGCTAGGCAGCTAGGTAATCTTGTGCACCAATAACTTTTTGTATTTTAAAACTAAAAAGATATTTTTAATAATTGTCTGCGCAGTTTACTAGTTGGTCGCAAACATCTGATACCTCTCTTATTTTCAGTGGTGATTAGATTGTAGACTGAAACTACAAATATACGCAAAGAGGATAATACTCATAAAAATGTAAAATACCCTCTAATGCTTGCTACTTTGAATAAGATTTTACATTCAAACACACATTTGTTTAATTCTGAACAGATTACAGTTGCATTAAAAAAAAAAAAATTTGTCCTGTTAGATAACTTTTTGGCCAGTTATTAAATCTGGTAATGGGACTGCCTCGCAAGCAAAACCTGTACTCACAACAAACGGTTACCTTTCGCAAGGGCAAACTTCTTATAGTATACCATCGCGTTGTTCTTCTAGTTCATGGGACAGACACACACACAGCATGCTGTGAACCGCACTCGCAGGGCGCTTACCAAAATCAATGTCCTCCGCAAGGACATACTTATGGCAGCCACGAACCATATCGTGGCTATAATCTGCCCGCCCTCGCAGGGCGCTTACCAAAATCAACGGTTATTACACGAGTGTTCGCGGTTTTGCGAGAAGATGCAATAATTATGTTAACATAACGCTAAATGTACCTTATTTAATTTAATTTGTTTTTGAATAATATGTTTAATTATTGTAATTGGTATTTAACAGTTTTAATAAAATTAAATAAATAAATGTCCTCCGCGAGGGCATGCTTATGCCAGCACGAACCATATCGTAGCTATAAACCGCCCTCGCAGGGCGCTTACCATAATCAATGGTTATATTACTTGAGTGTTTGCGGTTTTTGTGAGAAGATGCATGTATGTTAATGTAATGCTAAATATCCCTCATTTTTTTTTTAAATTTGAATAATACGGTTAATTGTTGTAAATGGTTATGTAACCGTTTTTAATTAAATTAAATAAATAAATGTCCTCCGCAAGGACAGGCTTATGCCAGCCACGAACCACAGTGTGGCTTTGAACCGCTCTCGCAGGGCGCTTACCAAAAACAATGTCCTCCGTAAGGACATGCTTATGCCAGCCACGAACCACATTGTGGCTATGGACCGCCCTCGCAGGGCGCTTACCAAAAACAATGTATTCCGCAAGGACATGCTTATGCCAGCCACGAACCACATCGTGGCTATGAACCGCCCTCGCAGGGCAATTACCAAAATCAATGTCCTCCGTAAGGACATGCTTATATGCCAGCCACGAACCACATCATGGCTATAAACTGCCCTCGCAGGGCGCTTAACAAAAACAATGTCCTCCGCAAGGACATACTCATGCCAGCCACGAACCACATCATGGCTATGAACCGCCCTCGCAGGGCGCTTAACAAAATCAATGTCCTCCGCAAGGACATACTTATGCCAGCCACGAACCACATCGTAGCTATAATATAAACAACGGAGGCTGTTCTTACTTTCGATCCCCAGGATCATAGGCTTAGCAGCTCTTTCAATCAGGACAAAAACGTCCATCTTCTCTGCTAACAGAGGTAACAAAAGACATAGACAATGACGCTCCGAAATTTCGAGCCAGTCAATTTGCACTTTATCGACACCGTTGGGACTAAATAGGTGCTCCAAGTATCATAACACAAAGGTATCGAATACCGTTTTATCTGAAGCCATCGCTCAAGGTTCCAAACGTTACAATCGACAGTTGTTACACGCTTGTATCGAACAAAATGTCTGCAATGCTGACACAGATGAAAGAACAGGTTTCTAGAAACAGTAAGTTTTTTTTTTTTTTCCAAACTTCGTTTTAACCCAGTTCTTAGTACCAAAGAGCACTCAAGAAAGGTCACTCCGTCCAATTTTTAACCTGAAGTCGTTAAATTATTATATGAATTCCGGACTGTGTACGGCCAAGAGACGGGATGTACAAATTACTTTTCTCAGACCTAGGTACTACCATCTGACTATAGCCAAATCTCACAATGGTTTCTTCGTCTGTTCTACAAAGGCGAATTACTAAGAATTATATGCCTTCCATTTGAGATGAGCACGGCAATGTTTTCTTAGACTATTATCTTATAGACATAAAGGCCAGATGGTTCTGTCCAGACATGCCAACATTGTAATAGAAACACTTACTTATTTTGGTGTCTACATAAACTTCAAAAGGTCTGTTTGACCGCCCTCGCAGGGCGCTTACCAAAATCAATGTCTTCCGCAAGGACATACTAGGATACATGGAGGAATCACAAGCGTCCATACATACCTACATATGCTCACGACTCTTATCCCCGAAGGGATAGCCAGAGACCAGGCAATGAGGACCGCAAAAGCAGTCCTCTGCCATAGTCTACGTTTCACCAAATGATAATTGCACATGTACGTGACAAGTGATGAGCCTATCGCCGCTCTATACTTTTGGATGTATGTGCAATCTATGGTCCGTTAGTCGCATTTTACGATACCTAAGAGAAGAAATTGGGCGGTAAAATAGACTCTACCTTACGATGTAGTTAAATGTATTGGTAGCTAAAAATTATCAGAAACACCAATACATATACCTCCACCAACATTCTTTTTGACAACCGTTGCTTCAGGATTGGGGGGTCACAACTCAACAATTCTGCCCTATCGGGAAGGTGGAGTGCATCCCAACAAAGCTGCACTGCAATCAAAAAGAAAAGCGGGCTGTTCTAAGTCTTAGTCAAGCATCGAACACGAAGCCTGCGACAATTTTATTTTAATCCTCCAAATTGCCAACCAACAAATGACGACCAACCAAATTGTGGTCAAAATTCATTACATTCCAGGGAAATTAAACAGCCATGCAGATCAACTATCTCATAGCCAAGCTCTAGAGTGGCATCCACTGCCAGAATTCACACAAACGATATTCGCGAAGTGGGCCTGGCCAATAATTGACCTGTTTGTATCCAAGAACGCTCGAGTAGTGGGTAAACTATGCAGATTTATCTCAATGATTACGAAGCGATATGTTTCACAGTGCTTTCAGCCTGAAGTAGAACGCTTCTCTCTGGCTTGGAAATTCGCACCACCTTCCCTCATCCCCCGGGTGCTAGCACACCTCAACAGCAATTTATCTGATTGTGGTACCCCTTGCTGCCTCATGCACAGTATGGAATTCGAAACGTAGACGCCTGGTAGACATAACCACAGGCCTGCCAACCTCCAAGGTTCAAGACATGACGTTGAAATTTGGTGTGCTTAAATGATATATCGTTATGGAACCACAAGCAAATTTCCCTGCTTAAGCGTCCGGTTATTATAAAAACATATGAGCACTTGTGCTTGGTCCAGTAGTACAGGAAGGGCGTAAGCAGCAGCAGCGGCGCCATCCACACGCGGAACGAGTACCAAATGGGTCCAGTCAGTCCAGTTTTTGGCAGATTTACACTTAATATTTTAAATCTTTCTTACAATACTATACACTACCAAAAATTGTCGTGTCTACTTTATGCAGCGCACAATTGTATGGGAATCTTAGTGACGAGGTAATAGATAAATATGTTTTAAAATCAATCTCAATTAAACATTTAAAAACAACAAAACCTCCTTTTTCCAGGTTTTAGTAATATTAGTCTGTAGACCTTTGTAATGTATTTCAAACGTAGGGTCAACTAGATTTCAAACAGTTCGTAACACTGCAATATTATTGTCGCATTGCTCCTTTGTTACCTTGCTGTGGACACCAAACATTATTTTGTTCAGGACAATGCAGTAACATTAAGGCGACAGTTTGGGTCAAAGACTGACTGTAGGGACTACAGACAAACACGCTGGAAATTGCTACTGGTTAAAAGGATCAATAAATATTGTACAAAATGGCTAAACTAATTTATTTAAAACTTCGAGTGGTTCACCTACACCTGTTTCAAGCACTGTGATAGCTATAGATGGATATTACAGCCACACCTGGTTGTTTTGCTCCGCTGTAGCATCTACAAACTAGATTGATATGATTTACCCATTGAGGATATACTAACTATTGATTCAGGCGTCACGAAGTTTTTCATTTTTTATTTTTACCCTGTAAAAAGATTGAAATCAAATAGTAAACAATATTTTTTTCCTAATAATAATGTTTACATGGTTTATAAGCTAAATTATTTGATTTTTCATCAATGACTGGCCAATTATTTTCTTACATGACTTTTACAATTTGTAAATAATGAGTACTTAATTAAATCTCTTATTATAACTTTTTGTTTAAACCATAATCATATGATTAACTCTCTCGCACTTATAGTTTAATTTATTTCTCACATTGGCGTTTTCACCAGGCGATAACAAACAGGTCTCAATATTATAAGCTTCTAATGACGGTCAAGTGTTTAATAGACGCGTTTTACCTGAAATAAAACGCATATTAAATACTTACCTCATTAGAAGCTTAATTTTTATTTCCGCCTGGTGCTTAATGTATATTTCGACGCAATGATGAACAAATGGGCACGGGGGTGAAATCTCCTGGTTCCCCCACCGTGCCACCTGGTGACGCCACTGAGTGGGATGAGCGAGAGAGACAGCGATATACCGGAAGAAAGAAAAGGAAAATACGACGGGAAACGGATATGCCTATCTCAATATTATAAGCTTCTAATGAGGTAAGTATTTAATATGCGTTTTATTTCAGGTAAAACGCGTCTATTCAAACGGCTGAACAGATCTTCATGAAACATGGCTAAGAACACTCGGGATAAAACTATCTATGACACAAAAAAAACTAAACGAAAATCGGTTCATCAGTTTGGGAGCTACGATACCGCAGATAGATACACAGACAGACACGTTATGCTTGTAACATAATTGTTAAAAATATTTACAAGTAATGTTTCATTCCAACACTTACGCGTGATATTCCTCTTGATTTCAAGTGTTTGTTACTATTGGATGCCGGGCTCGACGGCGCTAATATTATATCATAAACATTATCACTTGCTGTTGCCGCCTCCGAAGATGTGTCCTGTAAACACAAACATTTAAATAAAGATGGGAAAACTGTGGTTTAACAAAAATTATGTGTTATTTTAACTAAAGCAAAGCTTTTAATTCAACTGATATATATCAGATGAATCAAACAAAAATAATGTGTTATTTTAACTAATTGAAAGCTTTTGATGAATCAAATTTCCTTTCCCTTCCCTTAGTTAAAGTAACACATTATTTTTCGTTAAAACCAGTTTTTCTTTCTTACAATACAAAGCTTTGTATTGAACGTGGCGACACGCGGGACTGAAGGCCGATTTACACACCCATAAGTAAGTAAGTAAGTAAGTTGAACTTACTACTTTCTTGCTTACCTACTTAATGCGATAGGTAGACAGACTTACTTGCCGCCCGGCGTCCACACGTAGTTTTTACTTACTTAAGCGATGGACATGTAAATCGGCTATGAACTAATGTAACCACGTTCTTGCAAAATGTATGTAACCGATTGCGTTGCGAGTTGCGACACGCAGCGTGGCGCTAAGCTAAGCTAAGCAGACAACGAAAACAATAAACACGTAGGTACCTTCAAAACGTTTGACTGTTTCCGCCGAAATACCCATTCGGCTAAATATACGAGACCTTAAAAACAAAATAAGTATTTAATTAAGGTACCCAGGCCAGTCGCGTTTTACGGCGAAAGACACTATACACGATAAAACTTATGTGCTGGGTAGATACACGTTTTTATATTAAACCACATTTATATGTCCGCACACTTACTTAAATCCATTACACACTGAACTGTCCACCTCACCTCCGCAAGCCGTGCTCTTTATTCGAATATTCAGGTTCAACTAAGCAGTCGGCAGCACACACAGCGCGAAGCCGGCGCGCGCGCGGTCTTGCTTGATATAAACGGCAACGTCGCTTCGTCACGTCAATCGATAATTTTTGTACAGGACCTTAACCTGTTTATATATTTATTTTAACCCTAGCCCGTGAGTTAGTTTAACTATGTGAATTTGTTGATTTAGTTATAAATCTTGCTCTTTTTAACTGTTTATACTGTTATCCCAACTGTTTATGTAACGGTTAAAACAAACATTTGAAAGGGAGAGTTTATACATAATTTTATCCAGTGCGTTGCAAGTATTGACACGATGAATTTTTCTTTGTAGACTAACGACACGCCCTTTTTGTATACAGCTTAATCTACAAGGCTGAGCTAGATGAAATACGAGCTTGGTTAGGCAGAATATCCAGTTGAACATCTGACGAAAATTCTCTTCTCTTTTTGTCTTAATTTAATTTGGCATAACGTGTTAGGCATATTTTTATTTGTCATAATAATATTTTGACTTAATTGTTTTTGGCATACTATTTCAGTAAGCATAATAAGTCTAATAGTTATTAGGTATAAAGATAGTCTGATAGATTAGATAAGACAGAAGGTGAGGTTACAGTTTCAAAATCCGCTATAATTTGGATTGGTTTTTAACAGGTTTTGTCTTTGCAATATTTTTTATTTTATTTATAGCTATTTGAATCTGAGAAACCAAAAGTAGCTATTAGGTATATTAAATATAAATTGGTTACCGTAGTGTAATAATAGGTTAGGGTGCGGCGGGGGTGTAAGCCGCCAACATGTTTATTTTTATACGAAAAGTATTTTATTAAATGCAAACACAAAGTTTCCAAACCTTACTTTTTTCTTATATAATTTAATGCCTAACAAAATTATGCTTAAATATCATTATGCGTAAGCAAATTTAGGCTTTAAAATAGTTTATTTATCAATTATTATGCTAATAGTAGTTATGCTTAAAAAAATGTGCCTAAAAAGTTATGCCTAATTAATATTGTGCGTAACTATTATTAGGATAAGTAAAAGTATGATGATGTAGTATGATGAAAAGTACGAGAACGGGAACCACGCGGATAAAACCGCGAGCGGCCGCTTGTAATTATATAAAACTAGCGACCGCTCGCGGTTTCACCCGCGTGGTTCCCATTCCTGTAGGAATATCGAGATAACAAGTATCCTATGTGATAATCCAGGGGGTCAGCTAACTCCATACCAAATTTTATTAAAATCGCTATAGCTGTTTAGACGTGAAGAAGTAACAAACATACACACTCACAAACTTTCGCCTATATAATATTAGTGTAATGATTTTCGGGCGAACTACATTGAATCAAATGAAAACAATGGGCCTGCGTTTAAAAACAAAGGCCGGTTGTTTTACGGGCCTAGGTAGGTGTATTAGGCTGTATGAAATTCCTTTACATATCATCTTCACTCATCGCACCGGTTACGTAGTATTTCCGGACCTAATTGAAGTAAGTCATGTCAACATTTCATTGCAAGTTTGAGAAAATATCCCTTTGATGTGCGGTAGGATCAGCAAACTGTTTGGCTATAGGTACACGTCGCGACAGGTCAAATATTCGCCGAATCCCGATAATGTAACCGTAACATCATAAGTGTCCACTCACTTATGTCATTGACAATAGCAGTGCGATTCTCTAAGTTAAATAAAGCCTTAATAGCAGCGGCTGCCGCAGTGCTGAGAATTAACTCTGTCTCTCTTATATTCATAGAATTGGAAAGAGAAAGCAGATCACAGCCATGCGCGCAGCGTCTGTGTCGCTTAGAGAATCGCATAGCCGAACTTCTCGTGAATAGACGCCCTTGCTTCTTGAGCGCGCGCAGATAGTAATTTGCGACGTTGCCAGCAGATCAGCACAAATTATTTAAATTGTTATTTCAACTATTTGTGAAAGGGTTAAAACAAACATTTGAGAAGTTTGTGTCCTGTTGAAGCACTAATTATATCTTAAATTTCATGAAAATCGTTAAGTACAGCCGTTTTCGGCAATCCATTAAAAAAACCAAAATTTTTTCGTTTAACAGTAGGTACCTACTTACCTATTAAGGTAGGTAAGTATATGGCGTTTAATTCAACTTTTCATCTTGTTATCTTCCAAAACAAGATCATAGGGCCGGACATAGAAATGCATTTTGCCCTAACTATAAATAGGTATCGAACTCGCTCACAAATTTTTACTAGAATCGGTTGAGAGAGCGACCTATACTATAGACGGAAAAGCTGAACAACCAGACATACGAAAGCAAATACAAATATAGTTTTAGTTTCGCCATGTCAGTTTGTCTGTATTGAAGGTAGGTATGTGACACAATAATTTTATTAGGTAGCGTTTAATTTAACAACATACATTTGAAAACGTTAGCTCAATCATTCGAACACGTTGATTTTGCTTTTTGTCATGCTGTTGTTTTTACCTGATTATATTGATGGGTATCCTAACTGTTTGTGTGACGGTTAAAACAAACATTTGAAAGGGTCAGGTTAACAATTCGAACAGGTTGATTTGGCTTTATGTGTTTGCTGTTGTTTGTACCAGTGTATATTGTTATCCCAACTGTTTGTGTGACAGTTCAAACAAACACTTGCAAGAGCTGTGTGAATCGTTTTTTTTTGTGTAGGACTTCATTTGTTTATATTATTATTGTAACCCTAGCTCGTGAGTTAGTTTATCCATTCAAACATGTTGATTAGGCTTCATGTGTTGCTGTTATTTTTACCTGTTTTATTGCTATACCAACTGTTCGTGTGACGGGTATAACATACATTCAAAAGCGTTAGCTCAACCATTCAAACTTGTTGATTTAGTTGTTTGTCTTGGTGTTGTTTTTACCTGTTTATATTGCTATCCCAACTGTTTGTGTGACGATTAAAACAAACATTTGATAGGGTTGTGTGGATCGTTTTTTTGTGTGTAGGACTTAACTTGTTTATATTATTATTTTAACCCTAGCTCGTAAGTTAGTTTATCCATTCAAACATGTTAATTTGGCTTAATGTATTGCTGTTGTTTTTACCTGTTTTATTGCTATCCCAACTGTTTGCGTGATGGTTAAAACTAACATTTGAAAGAGAATTTTAATCCTAGCTCTTGAGTTAGTTTTACCAATCGAACATATTGATTAAGCTTTATGTGTCGCTGTTGCTTTTACCTGTTTATTACTGTTATCTCAACTGTTTGTGTGACGGTTAAAACAAACATTTCAAAGGGTTGTGTCAATCGATAATTTTTGTACAGGACTTAACCTGTTTATTTTTTTTTAACCCCAGCTGGTGAGTTAGTTTAACTATTTGAATTTGTTGATTTAGTTATAAATCTTGCTGTTGTTTTTAACTGTTTATATTGTTATCCTAACTGTTTATGTGACGGTTAAATCAAACACTCTGAAGGGCTAGTTTAAACATTAAAACAGGTTAATTTAGCTTATTGTATTGGTGTTTTTTTACCGGTGTACATTGCTATCCCAACGGTATGTGTGACAGTTGAAACAAGCACTTGAAAGGGTTGTGTCAATTGTTTTTTTTTGTATAGGACCTAACCTGTTTATGTTGTTATTTTAACCCTTGCTCGTGAGTTAGTTTTATCATTCAAGAATATTGATTAAGCTTTATGTGTTGCTGTTGTTTTTACCTGTTTAATACTGTTATATCAACTGTTTGTGTGACGGTTAAAACAAACATTTTAATGGGTCGTGTCAATTACTTTTTTTGTATAGGATTTAACCTGTTTATATCATTATTTTAACCATCATTCGGAAGTTCGTTTAACCATTCGAACGTTTTGGTTTAACTTTATGTCTTGCTGTGTTTTTTACCTGCTTATATTGTTATCCCAACTGTTTGTGAATCGGTTGAGACAAACATTTGAGAGGGTTATGCCAATCAGCTTGGTTCCAACATTAAAATTTACATTAAATCAACTATTGGGAATAGGCATAATTAACAAATTTATTTTGTTGCTTCTGGTAATCGACAAATGGTTGAATATCTTTTGTTGTTTTAACGTATTTATTTTGTAAATTTAACTTTAAAAATGGTTATTTCAACAACTTGAACAGTAGAATCAACAATTACCTATTGAATTAACCATGAATTGTTACGCCAACATGTACAAATAGGTAAAAACAACTGTTTTCATATCAACAAAAACTTTTCTGTGAAAACAACAATTTGTTCATGTTGCTTTAACCCATCACTTTGTTAATTCAACTAATGTGTCGCCAACCCGTGCAAAATCAACCTTTTTGTTCTTTCAGTGTTCGTAGTCAACAAGTGACTATTTTGTCATTGAACATTGTCCAAACGTTACGTAGATCTCAAAAAAACAAACATATTGACCATTTTATACAGTATATTTCGTCGTTTTTAATTTATAGATTACAGGTAAGATTAAAGAACGCAACCACACCATTTATTTTTTATGTTGAACGGTTCTATTCAAAAGCTTTTTGTTTTCGTTGATATGGGTAGGTACTATGTTTCACGCCTTATCCCATGTGTATCTATAGCCACAAAACTTAGAATTTCTTAGAGTGCCCCTTTTACTTTTACATACTCTTTAAACTGTGCTTAAACTTAACTTCTGTGCAA
This sequence comes from Scoparia ambigualis, assembly GCA_963921215.1. Lineage (NCBI taxonomy): Eukaryota > Metazoa > Arthropoda > Insecta > Lepidoptera > Crambidae > Scoparia > Scoparia ambigualis. Next base: position 971,125 of record OY992511.1, read on the forward strand.
CTGAACAGGTTTTCCAAGTTGCTATATAGCAAAGACACGTCTAAATAAATTAATATCTTACCGCCGTACTCAGAGACGTCAATTAAGTTTTAATGACAATTAAGTCTCTTGCTGTCACTTTCGTATGTATAGTGATAAATAGAGAAGGAAAGACATTTAATTGTCATTAAACTTAATTGACGTCTCTGAGTACGGCGGTTAGTCTTGAAATAATAAGTGTTATTTTTGTACCTTCGAATGGCATTCATCTCCTCCTATAAATGTTATCACAAACTAAGTATAACAAATTGTAACAATATTGTAAACTATGATATCTTTAAAAATGTCACGGCACGGGTAGCTTTGTTTGGCCTCGCGGCGGTTCGCATCTCGAGCGGGGCTGATCGGATTCGTTGCGGCCAATAACGGGTGGCAGTCATCGCCGCAATCGATTTAAGCCATTTGTTGGAGGATCATCACGTTTCACCGTTTTAGACGCGTGAAGTGTTGAATTTTTCATCGGAATCTTTGAATATCTACCTGGTTTTCTGATTGTGTTATTTCACTGAAAATATATAGTTTAAATATCACGACCTCAACATCAAATATCATAATATATTAATTTTGAAACATACGTTTTATATATTAAATTAAGATGACTTTATAATATGCGTTTTTTCTAATACTGCAGCTAGCTTGTTAATGTTGATGTAAAATAATAACCAACATCCTCGGTTTCTATCGAATCATTATAATAATTGCCGCGATAATTAACATTACGTACCGTATCAGTGAAACTAATCTCCAATCTACTCCGATTTACACTCGCAGAGGGTGGTTAGCATTACCTTGTTCTTTTCGACTCCATTGACACATTCACCTTCAGACATTTCGAAAGCAATAATGAGTTTGATATTGTAATCCGATAAACCGCTTTAAGACGATATTTTGGGTGCGGTGTCCGGCGCATCACGCCGCGAGTGACGCGCATAAATTGTCCGTCGATGTAATCTTTTAGGTCGTGTTTCGACATGCCATTGATCAGCGTCGCATTGTTCTTGTTGCGGGATTAGCGGGTGACACGCGAGCGCACCGGGTTCAGCGCCGCGCATGCCTCCGCGCCCGACCTTGCGGCGGGGCGGTGGGCGCGGCGGCGGGACGGAGGGGGGCGCATTCCGGCCCCAGCGCCAGCGCCAGCGCAATACTTTAATAACCACAACCGTCCCACAAAACGTCAACTGCTATTCACTTCTCATTTTGTTGGCCATAACTCGTAGCTTCTGTCCCGTCCCATTCACATGTCGTCGCGTGAATCAAAGGCAGCGCACGAAAAAAACGACGCTTGATGAATTACCGGCCATTATGTTAATGTACGACTTCGTCTCGATTGAAAAGATTGCTCGCAATCGCAAATGACTCCATATCGACAAAGAATTCGAATTAAATCGGTAATCGATCGGTACATGTGAAGGGAGGGAGTCAACTTTTGTCATTAGGAGCCGGGTCGTCGACCCATCACGGAGTGCGCGGAAAAGTTCGTCGCCTCATAAAATTAAAAGAACAAGAGCGGCGCAGGCCATGGCACACGGCACCCGTGCCGCAGGTGCGCGCACGCCGCCGCCATTGCGCACTGGCAGGCTCCGCCGCGGCCCCGGGACGAGTTCTCGGCGCCCGCTCCGCTACGGCGCTACTTCGCCGCACGCTCAGTTGTTTGAGAGCTTTCGTCGCGTGTGCATCTGTGCTTTACATTTCCCCGTTCGAATTTTCGGTTGACGAGTGTCGTGAGTGATGGCCAGTGACTGATTGTGCGATCGGCCGTGGTGTGAATGTGTTTGTGATTGACTGCGCGGTGGATCGCCGAGTTATTGTACACCGCTAATCGTGGGAGCTCACCTCTGGTATGCGATGCTTGCTTTTGTACGAGTGACCCGAGAGAAATTCTCGTTTTACTCCCTATAAGATATAGCTCCGTAACATTGTACCGGTGGTTTTGACTCAATATTGCTTCGGCGTTGAGAAATCTTAACGCGTGTTTCGTTAAGCTCTGTGTTTTGCGAGTTCGCTGGAGCTTGAATGCACGGCGAGGAACAATGCGCCGGCGGGTGGTCTGCCGACATAACACTTCTACCTGATCTTTTAATTACTGCCCTTTTTGTGTTACTGCCCGCTTTTTTTTAACAGCCTTTGTGAAGACTCCTTTCATGTCATTCAGAATTGTAAACTTTTGTTTATTTACTTGACATCTGGCTTAGTAGAATTAATAAAGTGTGTTGTTATGAAGTAAAATGTATGGTTAAAATGTTCAATTTGTAACATCGATTAGAAGATCTCCAACATTTTCAATATTAATGAGATAACTACGCGAGGGGCTTTACTTCCTTAATTACACCAGTTAGGGCTTTTCATTTGAGCATTTACGACGGCTGTGGGCCGGACGTGAAATAAAATTAACTTTATGGTATCCTCTCACTTAATGAATTGGCCAGTGTGGGCGTTTTACATTAATATTTCGACTTGTTCCTGGTGGGTTGTTTAAAGATCTTTGACCTTTTTAAGGTTCCGTACCTCAAAATGTAAAAACGGAACCCTTCTAGGATCACTTTGTAGTCCGTCCGTCTGTGTGTCTGTCAAGCCCCTTTATCTCGGGAACGCGTGAAGGTATCCAGTTGAAGTTAAAACGATATACTTAGGTCTACAGTATTTGATTATTTGAAGCTGTGAAAAAATAAAACTCCCAAGATAACGTAAAAAAAGTTACGGCCGTATAAGCCGCAAAAAACTTATATTTCGACACTCTCAAGGGAATCAAAATTTATAGGGTATTTAAGAATTTGAAAAAAAAAACTATAATTTTTAAAAACTTGGCAACTCGAGATGCCTGTCTGAGATTAAAATCAAGTGTCCAAAGCTGTAAAGAACGTAATTAAACGTGTAACTGTCACCATGATCAAAAAAATAGACCTGCGTTTGTTTTTCATTTCGTTTTTTACGTGGATTCTAAGGTTTTGAGCTGTGATCAGCTGTGCTGTTTTTCTATTCTGATTTGGACCGTTTACCTGCTAACCGTTTACTACCTTGTAAGCAAATAAAAGATCATTGCTCGTAAGGGGTTGTTAGGTGGATGCCATGTTCGGCTTCAGTCATATTCTGGTTTGGTCATATTTTATTCCGCTTTATTGTTTTGACAGCTATTTGACATGACATGACATTGGCAGAATACCGCCTGCGATCACGAAACTTGCCATATTTTGTTAAGTATTTAAAATAATTCTTACGTTAAAACTTTTCATTTATTTGAAGAAAAACACTTCGATTATGCTTATTCCATGCATTAGCTACATTTTGGCATTTTTTCCATACAAAATTAAACATCTCCTTTGTACGGTACCCTCAGTGGGCGAGTTCGACTCGCACTTGTCCGGTTTTTTATGATAACAGAGCTTTAGTACAAGGTAGAAATGTGCGAAGGAATAGGGAATAAAAAATTCTCCTCGGAAAAAGATTTTATTAGGAAATGGAATCAGTTGCTGAAGAATAATGTCACTATGCAGGTGTAAATTATACGAGTATTTTAATGATTGTTTTGTAACAAAACATGTCCTCTTCTCCTTTAATGTTTTTGGACTCACACGTCCATATTATGCTTTCTATGACTAAGTAAAGTCAAAGGTATTTTGGCGAAGTAATAATGAAATTAAAAAAAACCATTGTTTGCATTTGAAGTATTGCCTGATCTCTGTTCTAAATTAAATAATTAAAATATGTAATAAGACTAATAAGGTAAGAGAAGATCGTTCTTTCATAAAGTTTTTGGATAACTTTTAGCGCGCCTGTCGAGATACTGGAAGTTTTGAAGTGGTGAGAAGAATTGAAGTTGGAAGCAGCGCGCGTTAAATGAACACCTTTTTTACATGAACATTATTATATTTAGCGTAACACAATAACAATTTGATTGCGAATAGTAGGTAGTCTTGTAGTAAAAAAAACAAATGTAAAATAAAAATAAGGACACGCAATAAATAACATTTAAATTATAGCAACTGAATGCAAATTTACACAAAGTTCCACCAAATACTTACATAGTAAATAATGAAATAAATAAATACCCACATACAAAAGATGAAATAAATCTTATTGTCAACTTAAAAACCAACAGAAAAGACTGCAATTTCTACAACCACTTATTGAAGTCTATTTTTTTTATTTTTACACACATTGTTACGTAGTAGGTGCCCTCTCCAAGCACCTACAATCGCGTTCCCGTTACATGCCGTTACTGAGAACATCTGTGAGTTATCTTGTACCTAGTTCAGTGCACTTTTGTTTGGATGGCAGGCCCTTCCCACGAGCGCGCTTGCTGCAGCTATGTTCTAGCTGATATTTACTATTATGAGGTATTTACTGACGTATTGTTCAGAGAAGAAAATATATGTAATTTTACACGAAGCGACAGACTAAATGAAAGGGAAGTGATATTTTTTTACGATGTAGATAAGGACGCATGCAATATAGGTGGCCCTAAAGCTGTATATTTTTAATGGCATTTTCTCGTTTCTAATTTTGTTCTAATTCTGATTTAAAAAAATAATTGAAACAGAAATAACCGTTTTTTATTTTATATAAACTCAACTATTGTTTTTATGTTTATAATACGCCGTGATAATTTATAAGTTCTGTTGTAATTACGATCTAACATCCGCCCGCAAATTCGCGTGCTTTATTTTCGGTTTGTCACAAAAGTCTCTTGGAACTTTGCATTTGACCGGGAATACAAGGGATACAAGGACGCCTATTTTTATTAGGTTTCTGTTAGTAAAAAAGTTTATATAAACGGTTTATTAGTTCTACATACTTGAGTAACTTCAATTCTATATGACCTTTTTCATATAAACAAACTAATTTTACAATTTACAATCGAAGTCAGTAATTAATCTACAGTACTCTTTATACTGTAGATTAATTACATATAAACTATTGACCGACTTCAGTGCAATGCATTACGTTTAAATACATAATATTGTTCCTTTGCGTCCGAAAGCTCCTTGGCTTACACTAAGGATAAGGCAATGGTTCTATGAGTTTGCGTTATACACGTTTCGGGATTCACGTCACGTCACAGCCCCATCCGTGCGGTGAGCCAGCGGTATCACAGTCTACATTCGTACATTCTATTATGTTACTTTTATTTGTTCATTTTATTTCATTGTTATTTTATAAAATTTCCTAAAATACGTATTATACTTTTGGTAGGATCTATATCTACGCTTGTACCCATACTTTAAAAGCCCTGTCGTTGCAACTCAAAAAATACACAAAACACGCTTTTTTTTGTCAAATTTGACTACCTAATAAAATCGATTGCATTCATATTACCACGTCTGACGTCTTTCACTCGCGTATTTGCTTAGTTTTATAAGCATTTAAGTATTTTTCTTTAATATAATTCGAAAGATACAGTTCTTTAAAAACAGATTATTTTTAATCTTAAAGAACTAGCAATAGCAAGCACTTTACCAATCCAGTTGTAATATTGTTCAACATAACTCTTAAGTGAAGTGTTGCAGCGTGAGGTAGCGGGAGGCATGTACAATGGTGACGTCACCACATCCGCCGGTTGGCATCCAATTTAGGGCCTCTCGTCACAAGTACTTCTGTCAATAGAGCAGGCAGCGGTCGCCGGACGCGACACTAATAAAGAACTTCCAATTTGTAAGTTAAAGTGATTAAAAAAAGACGTCGATTTACTGCTACTTCGCATTGAGAGACAAAATTACAAAGTTAAACTGATCTATGTACGACAACCTCTGACAGAAATCGAACCACGCACCTTCCGCATTCTGGGCGGCTACCTTAACCACTTGGCTACCGAGGTCTGGTTTTCACCCGTCGAAATTTGTCAGTGCTTGATGGTTATGTTTTATACGTAATAAAGGTCGTACATACACTTTCACTTTGCATTAAAATATCAGCAAAGAAGTTACTTTGTTAGATTGCACAATATTTTAGTAGTAATGGATATCATAACTTTTAAAACACTTGGACGTTACTCAAGATTTAATTTTAAAGTTCACTACACTTAAATTAATTACAATTACTTACAATTACTTAATCATAATAAAAACTGAACGCAGTTTCACTTGCAACCAGCTCCTGATTTAATGTTTGGTTATTAAAAAGCTTTACTTTTAATGAGAGCTTCACGAAACTCATTATTGATACAAAAAGGTGCACTACGGGTTTCTCCATTTGTAATCATAAATCGGTACGCAATGGACATCGCATTTCTTTTATGCCACTGAGCCGGCAAAACGAGCGAGCGGCCGCTGCAGCCCAGAGACGCGCGCGCTGCACATCCTGAAGTTTCAGTTCTTATGCCTCCATGCTCTGTTATGACAATTATGACACTAGATATTCCCTGGATCTTTGAAACTGTAAAGCAGAAATATAAAACAATGCTGCTTAGTGGCACATATAGGTTATTTTGGCCATAAATAAAGCATTGTATTTCGGGCGATATCGTTTGGATATCCGCTGCAAATCGGCTTGCATGGTAATTGCCCTAATTGCAGGAGCGATGCGGCCGCGGCGGCTAATTAGTTGTTTGAAGAGCTTAAGCCATGCGGGCTATCTGGTGTTTAGCTCCGATGTGAGAAATAGCGGCTTACGGTCTAAACTGTGGGGCAAGGGAGCGGTGGAATGATAACTTTGTGGTTTCTAAAAATTATTTGTATAAGTATCTACTCGCTTTCGGTCGACGTCACATTTATCTTAAACAATGAATTTCAAACCAAAACATGACCGTGTGATACCTGCCTCTAAAGTTTTTCCTGTCGCCTAGTGATAAGTGATAATATGAGTATAATATATATATACTGCAAATGTAGAGCTTTTATAAAACAACTATATTAAAAACTAATTTAGAATTTACTAAACCAGGTGACCGATTTCGCATAGAGCAGCTTTTCTGGCTTTCTGGTTTTTTTTTGTTCGGAATGCCGATAAATCGCATCCACATTTGAGCGGATGGCTTATGATTATGGCCACGAAGATATCATTGTAATAAACATTAATTAAGATAATTAAATAGCAAACACTAGCACTCAGTCGGGCTCTAACAATTTAGCCTCTAGTTACTCTGGCGCAAACTGTAGCTATAGGTGTCTGTGTTGCATCTGCTTTTGTCTTTACTGAACCCGGAGCCGAACCAGTCATGTTACGGGTGATTTACTAATTATATGGGTGTTAAAATCTCGTGTTCAAGAGATATTCAAAAAATCTTAAAATAGAATAGAACTGCTACATTAAGTACCCAAGGTTTTATTTTATAAAGTTTAGTTTAGTGTAGTAGTATAGTTGTTGGTATTATGTATGACTACTAGATATGAGTCCTCAAAGAAGGAGATTGGGGAATACATACTGGCCTTAAATAACCTTTTCGATAGTTCTCGGACTGAGAACTTTGATAATGAGTCTATGCAATCCCTGGCGGCAGGCCTGGCTGTCTCGGAGCAATCCATGTCCATACCACTGTGTGATCCCTCACCTCCTAAGCAGCTATGCCATGGTTTGTCCAGTTTGAATTCCAATATTTCTTACCAAAAAGACAATAAATGTACTAAAAGTAGCACTCTAAATGTTTAGTGATGAAATTGGAAGAGGGTTGGGTCAATTATTAAACACTGAGGGGCAAACTGTCTTAAATTATTGTATGCCTGGTTTAACATACCATGATATAATGGAAAAATTGATTTCACATGACCTTAATAATGTAGGAACTGTTATTATTTTAATTGGGAAAAGAGTAAATGTGAACAAAAAAGTATTAGTTAAATTTTATGAAAAATTACTTTTTTTAAATATTCCAAAAATGATAATGTTCACACTTCCTTACAGTAAAAACTTGCCAGACGAAGAAAATAATTATAGATTTAAGCTTAATTTGACATTGAATGCTTTTTAAGAAAAGAAAGTAGAATTAATAGACATAAATAAATTATTAGATAATAATTTTATATTGACAAAAGATAAATATTATCTTAAGACTTATTTTAAGCGACAGATAGCAAATTCGCTATCAATTCTATATTATTTATTTTAAGTATTTAGCCAATAACATGGTTAGCTCAGCGGCTTCTATTGTTGAGTTGCAACATACTGACATGCCAATTCAGACTTTGGAATATGTTCCAAATAATTTAAATTAGCTTATAAGACAATAGAGGACACCTCTAGCAAATTATTGGAATTAAATTATAAGACAAAAGAGGAACTCTCTTACAAAATGTTTGTAAATAAAATGAAATTAAATCAATAAAAAAAAAGCTTTATAAAAAGCCCCGGTCAATCATTAAATTTAAAAAATGTAGAATCTATGAACATTGTTCACCAGAACATCCAAGGAATGATGGGCAAAGATTTAGAGATTGAATTGTTCATGAACTGTAATAATATTGATATTCTTTGCATTACCGAGCACTGGCTTAAAGACCATCAGTTCATGTTCAATTTTAAGAATAATTTGGTAGGAAGTTTGTTCAGTCGAGGAAATGCAATACATGGTGGCTCCTTAATTATTGTTAGTAAAAAGTTTAAATTAAAGGAACGCAAAGACATAGTGAGCCTCTCGGTTGAATGAACAATAGAAATAGATTGTGTGGAGTTGGAGCAGTTTGTTGTGATAAGTGTATACTCTATGATCTGAGGTGTATACAGACCTCCTTCAGCATTATATGATTTTTTTTTAAAGTTATGGATGAGACATTGCGTAAGGTCCGCAATGTAGTAATATAAATTTGCTAGAAAATTCCACATTGTCAACTAAAATTAAAAACTTATTTCTATCATACAATTTGAATCATTTATTTTTGGAGCTGACAAGAATAACTACCACTTCGGCCACCTGTATTGATAACATATATACAAATGTAAAACCACTGGCTAAGCAAATTATTAATAACCTGGACTCTGATCATTGTGGCTAAATGGTCAGTTTTCCACACCAGCGTAAGCAAGTGATGAAAAAGAATATCACTGTTATGCCAAAAACTGCAGGTCGGCTGGAACGCTTTAAAAGCAATCTAGATACAAAATTAAATTATTTAGAATACAATGACAACCCTAATGTCTCTTATAATGATTTTTTAACGTATATTGTTCAGAATTTAATAAATATTTTTTTCTAAAAAAGATCTCGGTTAGTGGTACTGTATCTTTTAATGAATGGGCTACAATTGGTATTCACAAAAGTAGGAAACGCCTTTATGAACTTTATAGTGAACGCAACTATAACACCAGCAACGACTTCAAATTTTATGTTAAAAATTATTCTAAGTTATTTAAAAGAGTATGCCGATTAGCCAAGGCAAACTATCTGAGTTCTAAGATTAAGAATAGTAATGACAAAATAAAAATGACATGGAATATTATAGATAGTGAAACAGGAAAGGTCAAAAGTCGTAATAATGAGTACAATTTAAATAGTGATAATAAAACCTTGACGTCTGATGCTGATATTGCTGCAGAATTTGAGAGGTTTTTACTGACATTCCAGTTTCAACTACAAAAGCCTTGATTTCCTCCCCCACTGTAGCTGAATCTGTTTTGAAGGAGAATGTTAAAGATAGTAAAAGTAATTTCAGTTTTCAAAAAATTTGTGTTATAGATATATTAAAAACATTTAACACTCTAATTCCGTGGATGTCGCTAAATCTGTAATTATGACAATAGCTCCAGTTTTAGCTTGCATATTTAACGAATGCATTGACTGTGGTGTTATTCCTGACCTCATGAAACAAAGTAAAATAATTCCATTGTTTAAATCAGGTAGCACTTCTGACCCCTTTAATTTTAGACCTATTTCTGTGCTACTCACATTTAGTAAAATTTTTGAAAAGTTGATTCTAGACCAAATTCAAATTCATTTTCATAGAAATAAACTTTTACAATGTAAACAGTATGGTTTTACTAGGGGGCTCAACAACTGACGCCGGTGTTGAGCTTTTAATCCAAATATTTGATACCTGGGAGGAATCACAGGATGCCCTAGGGGTATTTTGTGATTTATCCAAGGCTTTCGATTGTGTTTTACATGAAACTTTGGTCAGGAAGCTTAACCACTATGGAATTAGGGATGCTTCTTTGAGCCTTCTAATCTCATACTTGAGTAATAGGATTCAGAAGGTCGACATTAACGGTAAAAGATCTCCGGGATCAGTGGTTACAATGGGAGTTCCGCAGGGTTCAATACTAGGTCCATTCTTGTTTTTGGTTTATATTAATGACTTACCTTATTTTGTAAAAGACAGTCATGAGATAGTATTGTTTGCTGATGATACTTCACTTTGATTTAAAGTGAATGGTGTAGTGTAAATAACTTGCTATTAAACGAGTGAAAAACCAAATGTGTAAGATTTGTATTGCCTAATGTTAAGCAAGTAACAACTAGTGTGCAAATTAAAGATAAGAATGTGAATCCTGTGGACACCACTGTGTTTCTAGGCATCACGTTAGATGCCAAGCTACAGTGGGGCCCACATATAGCTAAATTGTCGAATAGACTTAGCTCTGCGGCTTATGCAGTTATGAAGATCCATCAGTTAACTGACGTTGATACATCTAGATTAGTTTATTTCAGTTACTTTCATAGTGCAATGTCGTACGGCATTTTACTGTGGGGAAATGCTGCCGACATTCAAACTATCTTTGTGCTGCAGAAAAGGGGTATTCGAGCAATTTATAACCTAAAGGCTGGTGACTCTCTTAGAGAGAGATTTAAGGATATAAATACACAGTCAGGTCATAAATTCTGTCACATGTTTAATATGAAATAATTGAGACAAGTTTATTCATTATGTAACCATTTATATACCAAAATAAACTTAAGAAAACATAGATTCTAATGACAATAAAGTTAATTCAAAATGACCTCTGTGATTTTGAATACAGGCCTTCAATCTGCGCGGCCAGTCGTCTATCGCAGCACGAACGAGGTCCATGTCAATATCGGCGGCTGCCTTAATCAAGGATGTCTTGAGTGACTGCAAATTGGAATGAGGCTTTGAGTACGCCTTTTCCTCCAAGTGTTACCATATCTTGTAATCTAACGGACTCAAATCTGGACTGGAGGAGGGCCAGTCTTCGTGCCGGATGAAGTCGATTTCACGCGCCGCCAGCCAGTCTTGTGTACTCTTCGCTCTTTGAGCTGGCGCCGAATCTTGTTGGAATACCCAGTGCCTGTTATTGAACATGGTATGAGAAACAGGTTCCACAAGGTTCGTCAGGACTGTATTTTGATACACAACTGCATTCGTTTTTACACCTTTCTCACAAAAATGTACCACTGTTAAGCCCCAATAAGAAACTCCCAACCATACCATGAGCGAGGATGGAAAATGACCTCGTTGGACACGCGGAATACGGTTGCTCGCTTCTTTACTACTGTGTGCGTACATCTTATCATTTTGTTTGTTGTAGCTCTCTTCTGCGGTAAAAAATGTTTAATCCGAAAAAAGAATTTCCCGATATTTTTTTCCCGCGTACCGCTTCAACAAAGCGCGGCATCTCTTCATTCTCAGGTCCATTAGACGAGCATTCAAACGATGTCCTGTTTTTCTTAGATATGCCCGAAGCCCTAAGTCTTCATTTAACACCCTTTTCACCGTGGTTCTGCTTAACCCCATCTAAAGGGCCAACAGTTTCTGCTTACGTTTTGGATTTCTTTGAATTCGCGCCTTCACAGCTTTTATTACTGCTGGAGTCCTAATAGACCGAGGGCGACCACTTCTTGACCTGTCATCTACACTAGAGTCTTCATTGCATCGTTTGATGGTACGATAAACGAATCTTTTGGTTATATTCAAATTTTTCAGTATGTCAAAAATTTGAATATTAATATAAAAGTATACATTTTTATTTTTATGAACAATTTGAAATTCGAATTCAATAAACTTTTTTGTGGCCAGCATTCTAAAAGAAAAGTTTTTACTGTGTGACAATACTTATGACCTGACTGTGTATAATGACTGTTGCATCACAATACATTTATGAAAATTTGATTTATGTTCATAAAAATATTGAAATGTTTTCAAAAAACAGTGATATTCACAATGTAAACACCAGAAGTAAGAACAAATTAGCAGTACCTTATACTAGGCTCCATAAAATAAATATATTTTTAAAGGGTCTGTGTATAAGATTTTACAACGAAGTACCAAATGATATTCAGAAATTAGATCTTAATAAATTTAAAATCAAAATCATAGAAAAGCTTTATAAAAAAGCTTATTATAAAGTGTCAGATTACACAGAAGACAAAACAGCTTGGATCTGAAATGCTCCAAGCACTCCAACAGCTATTTCTAATTGTCTTTATTTAATTACTAAATTGTATTGTAGTTTTGTATAGCATCATTTATTATTTTTTAAATTAATATTTTGTATTGACCTGGTAACGACATATTCTTTTTTTTTGTTTGTAAATGTCGTTGCTTTTGTGCGCTGTGGTTTCTTGCGCTCATTCTTTGCCACAGTTAAAAAATTATGTCTGGAACCCATTCAAGACATAATTTTTTAACTGTGCCTGTAGGTTAACAAAAAATATTTGGACCAAAGTACTTATTAATTGAGTTTATTGAATAAATATATTTTGACTTTTGACTTTTGACTTTTGACTTTTATGGAACTATAATATAAATATAGAAATAGAGATAGGTTCTATATCAATCCTATTTCCTGTACCTGCATTCTTTATATTCTTTTAACAAACTTATTGAAAGAATATAAAGACTCTACTGACTAGGATTTGAAGTGGTCGCTAGGACCGAAATCATTCGGATTAATCATTATCATCGTCAAACTTGTTGTGGAAACTGTAGTAACTTTTTTACATCAATGTTTAGGGGCCACAATTTTGTCATAACTCTTTTTATTTCTTTTTTTTATTGCTTAGACGCACTATTATGCCAACTATTTCAAACGTTATAAACACACGAGTGAGTAAATCATGAATAGTGATAAAAGGAGTCAGTAAAACATTCAGTGTAGTTGTTTAGTTTCCGTCAAGAGAGGCACAAGTTGGCATGTCTAAGTGCGAAGTTGGGCGGGCGCACAATGCGGCGCGCCGGGGCGGACTTATCTGAACCTTGCAGCCCCCGGCACAGCCTACGGTACCGCTTTATACAACCTTGAACTTGGATATTAATAAAATCATAGAATTTCGCTTCAATAAAATATGCTGAAACGGTAGAGGGTGCATAGGGTTTCCTCTAAATCAAAGCATGAGCAAAATAAGTTTTTTTTACTTTTAGCAATGTTACATCGTTATCAAAATATTGATCTTAATAGTATAAAAATTAAATAATCAAGAAATACTGAGATGGTAATGTGTACCATTTTTATGGTTCTTGTTAAATTAAATAACTCATTTAATAAAATTAGGAAAAATATTTTATAAATTATGTTAACAACATCATCAACATCATAATATACTTCAGACTAACATCAAACACCCTCGGCACACATCAACGATGCGGAACATATATAAATCTCACACCACTACGAAATAGAAATGCGTGTTGGGAATCCAGAGCTTAAGGAAGAGGAAGGTATCAATAAAAGTGGGCGAGCGAGATCAAACGCACGTAAAAATATAAGTTTATTGCCTGAGATATCCGTTAAGCCCAATATAAACAGAGTGCATGGCTCCCGGGGGATCGCGAGGTTGGACACGACACTTTGTAGCGGACAGATTTTAAAGCCGTTGTCAATGTCAAGCGACGTGTTTGGTTTCAGTTTCAGCTATGTATTTCTATAATACAATAAATACGCGCTGTATCTACTTTACGACATACTACACTTTCTATTTAGACTGGGTACCTATGTATCTAGATATTATGTCATGCAACTTAATCATTAGCTGATTCATAAAAACATAATGAAACTTCATAAACCTGCCGTACCCGGCCATGAGCTGCATAACTGCATACATCAAGTGCGATATGGGGCAGGCGCCGCAGCCTCAAGTTGCTGAAGGCCTACTCTTTTAGCGCATCCGAAACTTCGTTGTCCCGTAATTCGTCGTACACGTGCACACGCGCTGTTGTTTTATCACTAGCGATTGGCGCAGCACATGCACACACAGCCGTGTTCCTCGAATTACGGCCAGACGAAGTTTCGGATGTGCTTTGAGAGTACGGCCTCAGGCCTTCCAGGTATTGGGAACACGACACCTTGTTGGGCGCACAACCCATGCAATCATTCAGATGCATCGGCGTGTGGGATGGCTGGGATGTTTTGGTAAGCGATGCGTTTTACCAAACGATTTTATATTCCTTTACAAATTTTTATTTCTTTGATTATTAATAAATCGTTATTTTATAGACGTTTTCATAGCTTAGGAATTGGTTTATAATTCTTTAACTAGTAGTGGGTATAAAGTACTAGTTAGAGTTGCACTAGCGCGTTGGTTTTACAACCTTACAAGAAATCAACTCACTATTACTAGGTGACCTTCACGAGCTCATTCCGCCGTCCCCTTTCTGCACTGAAAGAACAAAAAGGTTGATTTTGCACGGGTTGGCGACACATTAGTTGAATTAACAAAGTGATGGATTAAAGCAACATGAACAAATTGTTGTTTTCACAGAAAAGTTTTGTTGATATGAAAACAGTAGTTTTTACCTATTTGTACATGTTGGCGTAACAATTCATGCATAATTCAATAGGTAGTTGTTGATTTTACTGTCCAAGTTGTTGAAATAACCATTTTTAAAGTTAAATTTACAAAATAAATACGTTAAAACAACAAAGATATATGTAATAAGTTCAAATTACCGTAACTGATTAACAATACAGTTTTTGTTCATTCAACAAAACTCAAGAGTAGGTGCTATATTAACCCTAAAATTTTGTTGAAATATGGTAAACCCAACTAATAATTTCTTTCCGTGTGCTATCGGGAGTCCAGACGTACGGCGGGTTACCATCCGCTTGGTTGATATTCCACTCATACGCACCAAGCGTTATTCGTCTTCATTCATAATGCGTACAGCCATGGTATGGAATTCCCTGCCGGCGTCTGTGTTCTCGAGTGCATATAGCCCCAACATCTTTAAAGTCCGAGTGAATAGGCTGCTTCTGGGCAAGCTTGCTCCATCGTCGGCCTCTTGTTAATCCTACGGATAAAATTGTGGCCAAGAGCCCATCTTTATAAAAAAAAGTCTTTCGTATTTTAGTAGGCACCGACCGCAGTTGTGCGGATGGTCATACATAAGTTATTATAACCAACCCGCATTGGGCCAGTTTGGTGAGGTGGCCATATTTCATGTTGTTTTAAGAATTTTCGACTTGACCTACTAATTAATACATTTTTTTCGGAAATTATGCATCTTTTCAAATAAAGATGCATAATTTTCAAAAAAACGTGCATAATTTCCGAAAAGAAAATGTATTTAACGGTCAAGTCAAAAATTCTCAAAATAAAAAAAATCATAGTGCGAAAACTACAAAAAATCGCGGAACATACATGAGGTATTTCCGGGTACCTACACCTGGATGTCAGAAATCCAAAAAAAGTTTTAGTGTCACCGTTTGGGCCACTCTGTATCAGTCCTGAGCCCATCAGCACACGAGTAACTACCATACAGAGTGCAAGCTCTCTAACAACGCGCAAAATTCATACCTATTCTGATAGGGCTGACACCCGTTGCACGTTTAAAAATTTAGGGAAGAAAAATAAAATAAGGTAAGTAGGTAGAGGTACATAATAAAACGTGTATTTCAAAAGGTATAAAATAAGGATTAGTGTAATTTGACACATACTAAATTTAAATTAGTTCAAAGATAACGAAACGTTGAAAAAAATGTCTTCTGTTGAATCGAACCCGCGTCCTCCGCAAATAATCAAATATTACGAATCTATAAAGCAGTCTATCTTAACTAAATGTTTAAAATATTAAAAAAAAGAAATATCCTTATTTTTTCCTAAATTATTGATACACACGGTGCAAGAATTGGGAATTGTGTAACTAGCCCGACTTTGTTTTATATATTTAGATTCAACACGAATGTCCCATAATCGATATTATATAAATAATTAACAGTGTCGCGTAGCGATGAAAGAATATACGACCACCCCCTCTCTTCCCTTGGGTGTCGTTAAAGGCGACTAACGGAATAAAGACTGCACATACATCCAACAGCTTAGAGCGGCGCTGGGCTCACCACCTGTCATGCTGAGCACATGTGCAGTCTCAATTTGGTGAAAAGTGGACCATGGTAGAGGACTGCTTTTGCTGTCCTCATTGCCTAGTCTCTGACTAATTATTAATATAATTTTATGTTTCTTAATTTTATGTTTCTTAATTTTGTTTGTTTTTTTAATGTGATTTCTTTTTGTAATTCTTTGTATAATTAACTAATGTTCATATAATTTTCCCGAAATTATTTCCGATTATTTTTCATTATTGTCATGTTGTGTTTGCCTATAATGTTGTTGCATTGTAACTATTAATATTTACATTACTATTTTAGATATAAGCTGTAATGTTACAATGTTGGAGTTCCTATTTTAAAAAAAAGTAAAAAACCTTTTTAAAAAAGGAGCTTTTATTTATATGCGCTAAAAAGAAAAAAATAAACTTTTACTTTAAAACTTTTACTTACAACTTATAGCGTCATTACACAATTTATAATGATATAAAAGGTTGTCGCGAGATTTATGTACTCGTATTTTCTTAGATTGAAAATTTTAATAGTTAAAAACAATCGCATCAAGTTATTTAATTTACTTGTTTATATATAGTAAATCTCGGAACAACCTAAATTATCATATAAATTGTGTAGTGACGATATAAGTTGTTAGTACAAGTTTTAAAGTAAAAGTTTATCTTTTTCTTTTTAGAGCATTTAAATAAACGCTCCTTTTTTAATAAGGTTTTTTACTTTTAATTATTTTTTACTTATAAGTTATCCCTGGGAACGTATCCAGGGATAACTAATTGTCATCTGTTCATCTCACTGAACGTGTACCAAGGTATACTACAGAATTTATTCACGTCTTCCAAACCACCACCACTCACTACCCATCAAAAACGGGTAAAACGAATCAAACTCGACGCGGTTGTGTGCTTAATTACTGAGTTTCTATGGCCACCTTCCAGCTTCATCATCAAACCCTGGTTACCATGTAGCACCAAAGAACTCGTCAAAATGAATCAAACGAGCCCAGACTCGATGGGGTTATGTTGTTTAATTACTGAGTTCCTATGGCCACCTTCCAGCTCCATCATCAGACCCTGGTTACCATCTAGCACCAAAGTACTCGTCAAGACAAATCAAACGAGCCCATACTCGATGGGGTTATGTCGTTTAATTACTGAGTTCCTATGGCCATCTTCCTGCTCCATCATCAGATCCTGGTTACCATCTAGCACCAAAGAAATCGTCAAGACGAATCAAATGAGCCGAAGCTCGATGGGGTTGCGTCGTTTCATTACAGAGTTCCTATGACCACCTTCCAGCTCCATCATCAGACCTTGGTTACCATTGAAAGACAAACTACTCGTCAAGACAATTCAAACGAGCCCAAGCTCGATGAGGCTGTGTCGTTTCATTGCGAAGTTCCTATAGCCACCTTCCAGCTCCATCATCAGGTGAGCACCATGTTATCATAATATTGCATTGTCACGCGATTTACACACGTATGCAAAATTTCAGCTCAATCGGTTGAAGATATCTGCTTCAAAATTGAGTTGCAAAATTCCACCCGAACAAAAGATAAGTACATACATTACATACATTGCAAGTTAAATAAAAGCTTGTAATAAATAACCCTTCAGGGATAATGATTATGTGTATGTATGTAAATAAATATTTCAACACTGTAATGGTAAAATCCCAAATTCGTCCACAAAATCACTCGAATAACTGAATCTCATCTAATGCGCGCGAACGTGCGGCCCTGTCCGTCATACCACAACTGGACCGGTGCAAACCAGTTTTTACCACGGCGGCGCGTCGGTGAACCTGTCGGTGAGAGGTCACGCACACATCGCCGCGCTTATGTATGAGTACACCTACAGCGGGCCGCTTATAGGTAGCTTGCATTCTGTAGGGTATTTATTCATGTGCCATCAGTATGACTTTTATACGCTGATGGTGATGATATTGACAAAATTCAACTTTATTAAGATAAGTATTTATAATGTATTTATAAATGATTAAATAAATGTTTATCTATCACTCCGCCCGTGACCTTTCCCTATCTCGCACTATTCACTGCCTTCTCCATCTATAATTACCGCAGGGATGGGCACATGTTGGGCAGGAAGCAGACGGGCGGAGGTCAACAGTGTCGAGACCACACGCGGCTCGCAAACAAACAAACAATTACAAACGTTGAGGTGAACTGTACAAACCATTAAGGCATTATGACTAGAGACGACACCACGAAGCAAGTTTATGCACACTGAGTTGCGGCCCGCATGAACTATAAACGCTTTACAACAAAACTGCGCCTGCCCTACGTGTAACTGTACTTGCTGAGCACATTTTTTGTATGAAATAGCTGTTGCTCTAGTTATTATACCTCAATGATACAATCTGTGGTGTTTGCTTAGGCAGCCGTTTTGTTAATTAGTCATGGTGGTATGAGCTTGATGGTAGAAGGGACGCTTACAGTTCATAGTTGAGGCTCGTCTATTTTCAGATTGAACTGATTAAACAGAAACGGATAGAGGTATAGATGAATTGGCTGCTAAACCCTTTTACTATGTCTAACTAGAACTACAATAAAAATGCGTATTTTGCGATTGCCATTATTATGTTGCTTAAAGAGTGTAAATTTTTAATAAACTTCTTGAGATACGTTCACGAGGTCGCGGGTAGGGCTGCTAAGTATTTAATCATAACTTAATGTTGGGTCCGAAGTGCCCCATGAGAGTAACGTTAATATCTTCGTGTACCGTGTGCTGCTGGGAGCGGCTCATTATCAGAATACCACCGCCCATCTTGTCCCTTGAGTGTCGTTAAAGGCGACTAACGGACCAAACACTGCACATACATCAAACCATAGAGCAGCGATGGGCTCAGCACCTGTCACGCTGAGCACATGTGCAGTTATCATTTGGTGAAACGTGGACTGTGGCAATGAACTGGTTTAGCTGTCCTCATTGCCTGGACTCTGACTAACCCTTTGGAGGATAATAGTCGCGAATTTAAGTATGTATGTACGTCCCTGAAATCACTTTGGGGCCAACTCTCCTACTATCCATCCTCGATTATGCAGATGTATGCTACGCTGATCTTTCGGAGGAACTACTTAATAAGCTGGAGCGTATGCAGAATCTCTGCATTCGATTCATTTTAAATTTACGGAAATACGACCATGTTTCGAGTTATCGAGCTCAGCTGAACTGGCCCCAATACGACGGCGTAGGGACTTACACGTTCTTTCCTTTCTATGTTTTGTCCTCTTTCTACCAACTTCTCCTCTATATCTACGAAACTGTTTTTCTTTCCGTACCTCTTCTTCTAGCAGTACCTTGCGCACTGCTTACTGCCTTGCTCTTATTACTCCTCTTCATTCCACAAATTTCCCATCCTACTCCTTTTCTGTGCATGCTGTCCGGCTATGGAATGCACTACCAGTGAGCATCAGGAGTGATCGCACGTTGGATTCGTCAGGTCAGGTCCAAAGTGATTTCTTAAGTACATCCTCATAGCTTTATTTATTTCTCATCATATAATATTGCATGATCTCTTTTTGTTTTATTTATTTAAGTATTTTGTCTTAAATTTCTAATTCTTAAACATATAGGTATTCAATTTTTTTATATTTCCTTATTCGTGCACCCATTTTATTATTTTTTCTTTATTTTTTATCACCCAAGGTTGCCTGGAAGAGATTGCTTGTTGGCACCAAGGCCGCCTGTTTTGTAATTTTTCTCTGTAAAAAGTTTTTTCTGTGTATAATGTTCTTGTGTGCAATTAAAGAATATTTTATTTATTTATGTGTGTATGTGTTGTATATTCGCGTTGCCTGTGCTTCAGTAGTATAACTAATATAGTATAAGCAGTATAACAGCGCGTGATAACATTCCCTCGCTTGGTATGTGCCCGTCTCGTTATGACGCGTGCTCCCTTGCCGATATCATCAAGTGCTAGCCGTAAAGCGCCATGGAATGCGCCTGCGTTACATAGCTGTGACGTAGTCGCTCTCGGGTGACGTCACATACCCTGAACCTGAGCCCTCCACTAAGCCCAGAAGACAAAGCAAAGTATAGCTTAAGACTTTCACAATAAAGACATTAAAGTTTAACCGCAAAAGTGTCGCGTTCATGCAAATACGCTAAATGTATGCGATTTAAACTTTACTATGAAAAGTGTGTAATCTGTCGTAAACCCGTTTTATTTTATTTTTCCTGATACCTATTCAGATTTCTATGTTTTCCTTCAGCATGCAAAGTTTCATTATAATTGGTTTATTGGTTTTTTTTTTTTGACGTTTGTATGGGATACCGGAATGCGAAAACCGACTTAACAGCTGATGATTGAATTACGTAAATTAGATCAAATCAGTGATCTCTGTAATACTTCATCAAGGGATCTAGCGTGATGGATGCGCGACGCCCGGCGCATGCCTAATTAAACAATTAGCCAGATATGATCACACCGGCTCGTATGCCGGTGCCGGGCATAATGACGGCGCCGCAGGCTACTCAATAGATAGATAGATAGATAACACGTGTATATTTTAACTTACACAATGTGTCATCTATAAGTGAAAAATGTTAGGAGACTAAATTATTAAACAAAAGAAGTAAAAGGAAAGCTGTGGTGATATGTTTATTTTAAAAATGTTTGGTCATAATAATAATATGTATTTTGGTATTAGTAGTTGGTAGTAAAAGTCACGCAAAGAGCAATGGAGAGGGCTATGCTCGGGGTTTCTCTACGTGATCGAATCAGAAATGAGGAGACTCGTAGACGAACTAAAGTAACCGACATAGCCCAAAGAGTCGCCAGGCTCAAGTGGCAATGGGCAGGGCACATCGCCCTAGGAACCGATGACCGTTGAGGCAGAACGGTTCTCGAGTGGCGACCGCGCACAGAAAGACGCAGTGTGGGCAGGCCTCCAACAAGGTGGTCCGACGATTTGGTGCGCGGTCGCGGGTAGCCGCTGGATGCAAGCAGCACAAGACCGGTCGTGGTGGAGATCCTTGGGGGAGGCCTTTGTCCAGCAGTGGACGTCTTCTGGCTGATGATGATGATAAGTTGGTAGTAGTAGTTAAAAAGTGGTATCGTATCTTTTATAAAATAATATAAATAAAAATCGTCAGCCTATAAACGCCCCACTGCTGGGCGCAGACCTTCCCACACGGATAACCTGAGGAGGTTGGACCATTACCTATAATAACCTAAATCGCTGGCCCCATGTGGGTTGGTGGGTTCCATAAAATATAATTAATCTCGCTAATAATGATTGTAATGGAGCGCCCCTTGTTCTTGTTGTTGAGCGTTCGCACACAGATCATGAGATCGATTGGGCACATTGTTCATTATTCCCGGCGCGATGCGACATCAGCCGCGCCGGGCCCGAGCCGCATTTAGACGGACTTGCTTCAACCCTAACCAAATCTAAGTATGTATGCCAACGTATGCCAACATCTTCTAGCGGCCAAAGATAATAATCAATCTATCTTTGGTTTTGCCACTTAGTTTGACTGTTAATTTCGGCCGTGAATAAACTAAAATGAAATGCTGTTTGCTGATAAGCGTATCACT
Source organism: Scoparia ambigualis (assembly GCA_963921215.1). Taxonomy (NCBI): domain Eukaryota; kingdom Metazoa; phylum Arthropoda; class Insecta; order Lepidoptera; family Crambidae; genus Scoparia; species Scoparia ambigualis. The sequence continues at coordinate 992,884 of OY992511.1, forward strand.
TGAAAACGGCTGGACGGTTAGGGCAATTTTTTTATTTTAAATTATTCGTTATAGTCCTAATTAGTTTTTAATTGGAATTAAAATAGAACATTTAATTAGAAAAAAACTAAAAAGTTTCAATGAGTATTTCAAAATTAAATATAAACTCAAGCCCTTTTTAAACTGAAACAAATCTACATGTAAAAGAATTTATAACATTGGATCGGCAAGTGTTCCCTTGCGCGGGAACGCGGCCCGCCCTTTAATCTGGATGCGCTGGCCCGCGCCCTGCGCCCCGCGCCCCGGCTAATGCCCGCAGACAAACATTAAAACGTTACGTGCCGTCTCCTGCTGCTAATCCACGCCGCCCGCCGCCGCCCGCCGCCGCCCGCCGGCAGCGGGGAGGGCTCTACCAAGCATCAACTTAATTAGGCGCTGTATACGCTACTTTGGCACTCTTTATTATTCTAGGGCACTCTTTACGTTAAGACCTGTCACAGTGCAGAAGTTCGTTCTATGGAGTTCGACGATCGTTTGCGGTTTACATAATTTTTTTTTCAACATAATACACGGAACCAATCAATAGATTTGGAATCCTCAACATAGTATGTATATGGATCGCTATATATTATCTCTTAGAAAGCCTTATAATTTTTCATTTTCATTTCATTTATTTAATTAATTAAAATTCAAACATTAAAAAAAAAGTAATAAAATCAATGCAAATTATAAATAAGTTCAACAATTAAAATAAACTATTAAATAAAAATATAAATTTAAATAATCACAGAGAATAAAATCAATCAAGTAAATTCATCAATTCTTGATCAATACTAAGTAAGTATACAAACATTTTTCTAACGAAATAAATGTACATTACTGATAGACTTAAGATCAGTAGGCAGAGCATTAAAAATCTTGACCGCTTGATACCTTACACTGTGCTTAATTATTTCGAGTTTAGGCGCAAAACAATTGTGTAAGTCCTTTCTCTGTGTCATTAAACGCTTTTCTCTTTCATCAGGTGTTTCATATTTTTCGGGCTTTTTTACTAAATCTGTAAGTATAACTAATATATAAAGACTAGGTATGGTTAAAATGTTTAGTCTTTTAAAATATTCCCTACAGGATTCCCATTGTGGGATTCGCACTATAGTTCTAATGGCTCTCTTTTGTAGTATAAAGGCTCTATTTAAATTATATTTGTATGAGTTACCCCAAAACTTAACACTTAAATGTGATTCCACCAATGCATTGTAAACTATCTTAAGTTGCTCTTCAGTAGTTTTATCCTTTAAACTTCTGAGAGCGTAACAGGCTGAACTAATTTTATTTGAAATATTTTCCAATACCCGCTTCCAATTAAGAAATGAGTCATTATGTATGCCCAGAAACTTAACTGTTTATACATGAGTGACTTTATTGCCTTGTAAAGTATTATCCAAAGATTCCTTTTTTCTAGTTGTTGTTCTGAACAGCATCACATTGGTTTTGTCGTAATTGAGAACGAGGCCATTTTTTTTTATATTTTTTTTTATTTTTTATTTATATGAGAAGGAGGCAAACGAGCATGCGGGTCACCTGATGGAAAGCAATCACCGCCGCCCATGGACACCCGCAATACCAGAGGAGTCGCAAATGCTTTGCCGACCTTTAAGAAAGGAATTTTGTTAGGGGAAGGAATAGGAATTGTGAGGAGGGGTGGGAGGGGGAGGGGCCTCCGGAACTCTCACTGGCCGGACGAAACACAACAGCACCAAGTGCCATTATTTCACGCCGGATATTCGTGAGAGGGTGGTATTACGCCGGGCGAGCCGGCCCAATGCGTGCTGCAACGCAGTGTGGCTCTACCACTCAGTCAGTGTCACTCATTTAGCACCACCCAGGGGTCACGTGTAGGGTCTCAAGAGTAAACCTACGTACGCGAGAAACTTTAACCCCTGAAAATTTAAACCAGTTACATAAGGCTGAAAGAGTCTCATTAGTCTTGGAATTTAATTCCTCTGAGTTTCGGGCCGAAATTACAGCAATTGTGTCATCCAAATAAAGCACTAATTGAACACCTTTTACTTCCTCATATATGTAATTTACTAAATCATTTGGAAATAAAATAAATAGTATTGGCCCCAATATGGAGCCTTGGGGCACACCTCGCTTAATTTTTACTAGTCTAGAATTATAGACTACTTCCCTGTCGCCTTCTGTATTACGAATTTGAACAAACTGGTATCTTGGCTACCGAGGTCTGGCTTTCAACCGTCGAAATTTGTCAGTGCTTGATGCTTATGTTATTAGTCAACATTGCTTCATCAAGCCAGACCACGGTAGCCAAGTGGTTCAGGCAGCCGCCCGGAATGCGGAAGGTGCGTGGTTCGATTCCCGCCTGAGGTTGTCGTCTTTTTTCAGTGTTTAAAATTTTACTTCAGTATATTTAAGCGTTAATAAAACGCTAAAATATAAAACATTAAACTGGTATCTGTTTTGTAAATATGATCTAAAAAAAATTCCTCTAATTCCGTAATGCATGAGTTTATTTAAGAGTATATCGTGATTAACCAGGTCAAATGCTGAGCTAAGATCTAAGAATATCCCAACAGTTTTGTTTTTATTATTAATACTCACTATATTAATACTAACATCAGGCCTCTTTTCTATTCTATGCTATCGCAACACACTTTGTTGATGTTGTTTTTGAGGCGATTATTTTAAGTTAATTGCGGTTTTTATCTAGTACATAGTGAAAACAAATCAAGGTAAAAATATTTTATTCACAAAAAGTACAGGTTACATAATAGTACTTACTTAGTTCTGATGATACCAAAACCCACCAACCCGCATTGGGCTAGCATGGTGGGTTATGGCCCAATATCCCCACGTAATATTGTCCATATGGGAGGCCTGTGCCCAGCAGTGGGACGTTTATAGGCTGATGATGATGATGATACTAATTGAGATTTTTTAAATGTTATTTCGTTTCTGTTCTGTTTTATAACCTTTTTGTATTGGTCACTAGCGCCACCACTTTAGGTTTACCATTTCGTATTGGTAACTTGCAAAACTTTGTTGGCCCACCGCAGTAAAAGAGAACGTGACGCAAAAATAAATCCTTACAATGCACTGGTCGATAACTGAATATACAAACCAAACAGAAATTCTTGTTAAGACAAAATGTTAATCATAATACTTAAGCCATCAACGAGTGTACAACAATCAACAGATATTTGCTCGAAATAATCTCTCCCCGGGGCCCGGGCGCACGGCGACGACGACGCCTCGCAAACGTCCAGCGTCTAATCAACCCGTTACCGTGGATTATTCCTGTAACGATCGCTCCGCAAGCTGTTTATTTATCTAATTACATGCTTTACAAACCTGCACAAACTTAATGACAGCCCGATAGTTGAAAGTCAACTTTACTCGCTTCAAATTAAAGATTCCGCCGACCGCAGGAAAGACAGCAAAGTTGGCGCGGAGGAGACAAGGGAAAATCGTCTTTATAGTGTGACGGCTAAGGCTTTGAGGGTAATGGCTCGGAGGTAGGCAATTACTGCGCCGTGCTGCTACCGGGGCGCCTGTCGAGACGCGATGCTGGATGTTGGGGATATCGGGATTAATTAACAGTAATATTTACTGGCCGGGAGTGGAGCCAACAGCTCGCAGCGATTAGTTGCAGTAACTGTTACTAAGAAAGATGAAAAGTAACCTTAGTTTCAAACTGCAACAGTAGGTTCAGTTGTTTCAATATATTTAATAAACTTGGCGTACTTGTAGTAAGATTTTTGTGCTAGCAAGCAATAAGCACCACATCTCGAACCAAAACCGTTTTTTTAACAAAAAATTTAGAGACTAATTCAAACAAACATAATTTACATTAATCCCACCTTCTGTTCTGTGATCAAGCACCATCAAATTAAAATAACAAAACTTTGCTTAGAAAATACTGCCTTACGCAAAAAACATAAGCAATGTGCTAATTAAACATAAGCAATGTGCTAATTAAAGAAACAACAATTCATGACTTTGCTTTTGTTAATGAAAGCTATAGTTATTTATAATGTAAAAATATAATAATATGTCAATATTTAGGTAATAGTCCATATTGGTTGAGTTGCAGAACAGTTTAAAAAACAGTTTCCATATTATTAAAGTTACTAAGTTCATAGTGTCCAAAGTATATAATATAATCTATGTGACAATAAGTACCAAACCCCAAACCGACGAGCGTGTATGAAATGAAGAATGTTAGGAGAGCAAATGAAGCTAAATATAAGCGTGTCAGTCATCGTGGCAAATGGAAAGTTCTGAACTCTGCTGCCTCTCAGGGAAACAAGCGTGATATAGGTAAGGCAGTATGTTTGAGACAATTAAAAGACGCACAAAAGAATAGAATTTTTAACTTCGAGTAGTACATTTGAGTCTGTATTTGTTTGTATATAAAAATGCTGTTTTGCTACTTAATGTTATACACAAGGGAACATGATTCAAATGTGTACGGTACCGTTGTGCTCGCTGCGAGATTTACTAGCAATTGTTCATGCTGTTATGGCGCCGGCCCCCGGCTGATACATATTTAGCGCCGCGGTCACGGCAAGGCAGCGCGGCGACCATGCGCGCGCCTTCTGTGATGACTTAGCCACTGCCACCTAACGTTTGCATTGCTTATTATGTTTTGCGCAAACTTGTACTTCCTATGATCTCCCGATATAGAACTGTGAATAGGGATCGTCAACTTAAGCTTATGATCTATGTAAGTTAGAGATAGAGATAGATAATACTTATATTGTAACATAATAACACAAATATTAACATAAAATTCGTAATAATTGATTATACGTGTGTATATACATAATCACGACTACTATCCCTGAAGAGTTAGTCCGAGACTATGCAATAGGGCAGCAAAAGCAATCTTCTGCCATAGTCCACTTTTCATCAAATAGCGACTACACATGTGCTCAGCGAAGCAGGTGGTGAGCCCATCGCCGCTCTGTGCAGTTGGATGTATGCGTAGTCTTTAGTCCGTTAGTCGCCTTATATGACACCCAAGGGAAGAGAGGGGGTGGTAGTATTCTTTAGAAGCCGCTACGCGCACGGCCCTTCTTTTTTTTTTTTTTTTATACTAATCCCGGCAAATGACCCCACTCCACCTGATGTTAAGTGGAAATGAGGTCTAGGCGCGAGGACAACTGGTGCAGCGTAAGAGACGTAGCATCAGTCATCCTCACTCTGCCGGCCCACAAAGTGCTTATTCACGCCTCGTTTGAAGGACCCTATGTCATAGGTAGGAGGGAATACGTGTGCTGGTAGACTATTCCATCTTTTGGAAGTGCGGCAAAGAAACGAGTCACCAAATTTCTTTGTGCGAGATGGAATGTTAGAGACTGTAAATTGGAGACTCCGCAGTGCACGCGTACTCCTATGGAGGAAGGGAGAAGGAGGGATGAGGTCAAAGAGTTCTTCAGAGCACTCGCCATGGTATAAACGGTAAAAGACGCTGAGTGACGCAATATCTCTACGCAATTGCAAAGGCTCGAGAGTTTTAGTGACCTCTGCATTGCCGATAATGCGCACAGCGCGGCGCTGCAATCTGTTCAAGGCATCGAGAAGGTACTTTGCGGTAATTGCGTTAAAAAACGCTCAAATAAACTCAAAGGTAACGAAATGTTGAAAAAAATGTGTGTGAGAATGCCTCAGGTGGGGTTTGAACCCGCGTCTCTCGCAAGCGTTCCAGGTTCGATTCCCACCTGACGTAGAGTTTTATTTTCAACGTTTCGTTATCTTTGGATTTACATAAGACTTATGTGTGAAGCGTGAAGTGCTACTGTGCGCAGACATTGACTGTAATCTGTTTGTATGCTTATTCAAATTAATAAATCAATTATGAATTAATATAATAGGGTCCTTCAAACGAGGCGTGAAGAAGCACTTTGTGGGCCGGCAGAGTGAGGATGACTGATGCTACGTCTCTTACGCTGCACCAGTTGTCCTCGCGCCTGGACCTCATTTCCACTTAAAATCAGGTGGAGTGGGGTCATTTGCCGGGCTTAGTATAAAAAAAATAAAAAAAAATAGCAAAAATACAAAAATTTCGATATTGTCTTCTCACAAAATCTGAAGACGCTGTTATGGTACCGGCTTACAGCCTTATAATTATCAAAATGTTTTTTCCTAACAAGCAGCATAATTATTGAGAGAATTAGAATACATTATATTGTAAAGCTAGAAAGTAACATGTATTAGGGTACTTAAGATTCTTCTTAGCACAATATCTCTAGACATAGACTCTTAACTTTTGCAATGGATGAACTTTCATTAGACCAGAATAATATTATTATGCTACTTAGGTTATTAATAAACAAGTGGAACAAAATACACCGATCTTTATTTTTATATAACACCTTTATGGCCACTATGGTAGTTACAGAAGCCGTAGTAAAAACTCACAATCCCATTCATACTAAATTATAGCGGAATAGTGGCAGATACATTTGACGTATATGTGTTTAAGAAGAAAAGCAAGTTTTGAAGGAGTTCTCCATCATGTTGACTCTTATTGTGTATCTAGTTTCTGTAAGTGATCGAAGTCTAAGATGATGTCTGTCGAGGATGATAATGTTTCGCAATGTGCGTAATATTAGCCAGCGATGCCTGGCACTACATGAGCGTGCCCTCTGCCGTGACAGCGCGTCACGTGGGCGGCGCCTTCCATCTCCCGAACCACAAATCGACACCCACCGCCTTGTAAACATTCAATCTTGTTTTTATTGGCGCAGGCTCGACACATCCGTTCCTATTCAATTTACGGCGGCCGGTTAAGTATTGTAAAGTCAATACAAAAGATAACGGTCCTTTCATATTTATTATACGGTATGCAAAACATTTTATTGTATCAATATTTCTTTTATTTAAATCCGATACTGATGAGACTTGCTTACTTGGCGAGGTCAAATAACGTAAATCAAAGGAATAAATTGTTCGTATATACTTTAACCCACCAACCTGCATTGGCAGCATGGCGCGCTATGGGCCAATCTCCTTAGGTGCAGTTATACGTGAAAGAAGGTATGTGCCCAGTATTGGGATGTTTATGGGCTGCTGATGAGAATGATGAATATATACTTTATTTAACGTAACGCTATGTGCAACCGTGCAATGCTTTTATTCGGTAAATCAAATACGAAGATAACGAAACGTTGAAAATACTGTACCTCAGGCGGAAATGGAACCCGTGACCTCCGCGTACGAGGCGGTGCGGCTGCGGTGGCCACTCCAACACCGAGGTATTGGTTAGACCTAACCAAATTTTTGAACACTTTTGAATTTATGTGCAACAGTGTCTTATCAAACCTCCTAGAATTGACATCCTTAGAGATCAGAACGAAAATATTTTACAATATTTTAAACAATCAGTTAAGATAAGACTGCTTTATTGATTCGTAATACTTGATTATTTGCGTTAAAAAACGCTTAAATAACTTCCAAGACAACGAAACGCATGAGGTAGACATTTTATTTTAACGTTTTGTTTATCTTTGAGTTTATTTGAGCGTTTTTTAACGCAAATAATCAAATAGGTATTACAAATCAAATATATTTTTTTCCGTGTATTAAATTTTTTATCCATGCTATTTTTGAAACAGAAATAAAAATCTGCAACATATTACTTTGTATGAGACATAACGTGATTGCTTTTGATTGACAACTGAGCTTTCTACTGATAAACATTGAGGTTGTACGAATGAGATCAATCATTGTGTCACTTTTTACTCTTCGAGAGAATTCATATATAAATTGACCTTGCTTAAATTATGTAAATTAGAAAGCGATTGACGCACTACAATCCACTCGAATATATTACAATGTTTTATTTTCTAGCTTAAACGCTTTTATAGCTGTAAACAACAAGGTGTTAGGATTACCCAGTGGTCTGTGGGATTACCTAACACCTCGTATACAACTAAGCGTAGCGTTTACGTTACGTTAGTCTACCTATTGAGATACATAGCCCGCCGCTGGACCATCCTGAAGTGCAAAAACCACTATTTTTATGGGAGCTACTTTGAAATTGCGAAAAAAATCAGCTACAAATACATTTGTATTTGTACTTACAAATACATTTGTATTTGTACTGGGCCCATTATATTGGCAATATAATGGCCCAGTTGCTGGATGATATACGAACACCTTGCATAGTTTGTAGTGTGAAACGGTTTTTTAATTTGTCCCTTTCAGATATTCAGACAGCGCTGAATATTCATAGAATTCATATTTATAGCCTTATCGGCGGCTGAGATCCCCGCACTGGAGATAGCTGATACAAGCCTTCTCTGTTCGGGCGGCGTTATTGCAATTCTAATAACATGAAAATGGGCCATGAATATACATTGAGCAGTGTTGCTTCAGTGCACTAGACCACTTTATAACATAGTAACTATACGTAACCTTGTTATGTTAAACTTTCATTATGGCGCGTTAAACCAAACATTACTAATTATTTCACTTTTCGGTTTGCGGTTCACTATAAATAAATAATGAAAGTTTAATTAAAATATTTATAATAAATGACTTGTGCTACAATTTTCACAGCCGGTGAAAACTAGAAAGATATTTTCCAACGTTTGCGTCCTAGTTCTAGTGACAGAATCAGTTTGCTATAAAATACCTCGACATAGTTAACTGTGCCTCGTATTTCCGAATGGCGCTGTCACTTGCGGCGCAGTGCACTCCAGCTCCAACAGAAATGGCACTTGGTCGGGCTTAAGTTCTCTTCCACTCTCGGCCTAGTTTTTTTCTTTCAAACGCAGTCGGATAGGCTTTGAAAGTTTAAATGCCTTTTTTTCTTACTCAACTCACTAAAACGATTCACAATAGTCATGAAAGTTACTGTTCGGTAAAGTACGTTCAGGAAAGCGCTTCATATTTTGAATTTTTATACGTATTTTAAAATCTTAGAAGCTTTTCAAACCAGATTCTTAAACGTTATCCAACGTTACAATCTCCTGGGATGAAATAAAACGAAGAAAATTATGCTTTTTTGTTTTCCTCGAGTAATCGTATATTGTGTTATTTGTCACTGTTATTATTTGTTTAGTTTTGATATATCTGTGTGTTCGCTTTGCGATTTTACGAGTTTTTCTTTCACAATGCCAGGTGGCTGGATTAAAAACATGTCGAGCTCCTCCGTGCTTCAAAAAGCACGTTAAGCCGTTGGTCCCGGTATTTGTCGTAAGCTAGAAGTTTATTTATTTATTTAAGTCCTTAAAACCCACGTGGGTTGTGGCCCAGTCTCCCCGTGGGCTCCATGTGGAAAGGCCTGTGCTCAAACAGTGGGCGTGGGCCGTTTATACAGGCTGATCATGAAATCTGTGTGTGCTAATAAAATATGTTGTGTTCTATTGCGTGGCCAACCACCGCCAGCTGGGAAATAGCGGCTCACTCAAACAATTACCAACCCATCTCTTGCCATAGGTGTCGTAAAAGGCGACTAAAGGATAAAGACTGCTCATACATCCAACAACATAGAGTGGCGATGGGCTCATCACCTATCACACTGAGCACATGTACAGTTGTAATTTAGTGTGCCGTGGACGATGGCGGTGGACAGCTTCTGCGGTCCTTATTGCCTATCTCTGACTAACTATCTATGTAGACATGTTGTGTAACGCTGCCGTTGTGCTGCAGGCGGAGGAGCTGAACTCTCTGGTGGGAGATGCGTTCCGAATGGCGTTCGCGTCGCAGCTGCAGCCCTCCGCGCCGCTTTGGGTGAGTACCACAACCAATAGCTTGCATTTTCGTAAACAGTTTGACCTTTGAAGTACCGGAGTCCCATCTCTTCCCTCCCCCTTTGTCACAATCATACTCCTTCCTAATGGCCAGCAACGCATCTGCAACTTCTCCTTGTCCTCCTTGTTTTGCGGGTGTACTTCAATATGCTTCTCTTAAGCTTATGCCAACACTAAGATTTGAAATGACATAATATAGGTACTATCGGCTAAAATGTACAGTCGGCCCCGGAAGTAACTTAACACTTAATCACTATGCCACACTAACTTGTTAGGAGCGATCACGCTTGTGCTACCAATTGCGTAAGAAGTGAATGCATTCATAATTGGTATGACATTGTATTAAATTGTTAAGCTACTTCTGTGGCCAACCGTACCCTGCACCGTAGTGCTCAGGATAATTTAGATCCGTATTAAGTGGTTAATTTTAATTTATTTATATCGATCGCCAGCTTAGAACGATTACTGTAGTCCGATACGGCCTTGATACTTTCGCACATGCAAACCATTCACGTTGAAGTACAAGCTCTAGTGTTGGAACTTTTGTTCTTGTTGGTTATGTTGCAACTATAAATTAAATAGTGAACGTATAATAATTTATTGTAGGCGTTGCGCTGCCGTGTGCGGTGGCTGTGTTTCTGCACTAAAAGCCGCCAATCGCCGTGTCCGGTACCGGACGCGACGGTAACGCCGTAATTATACGCTACGTCCAACACGCCCCCCGTTTACTGTTTAAATAAATTCTACCTTCTGTGTAACCTGTTAGAGGAGTTCTTTGATTGTGCCTTGTGAATGGACTATAAAAAGTGTCCATATTATTATGTCTTATCAGTATTGGTGAAAAATCTTATCCATCTTAATATTTGCACTGATGGCGAAAGATAGAAATAATCATAATAATACACAATTTATTATTTCTATATAATAATAACACACAATGTATATGTCTTTGATATAAATATCCTACAGTATAATATACGTCTAATGCTAATTAATACTTTAGAGAGTTAACACATATCGATGACTACACTTTTAAATTTAAAATTTGACCAACTTTTAATCCTATTTTATTAAAACTACAATTTTTGGAAAATGTAGACATTTAAATAGTTATTAAGAAACCTTTATTCGGCTGAGTTTATACAATTGTAAACTTTGAAATAAGTTAAAATGTTAAATTTTGAATAAATGTTAAATGAAAAAAACCCGCTTGAATAAAACCTCTTTAAAATGATTTTAATAAATTTTAATGAATGATTAACTTAACATCTTCCAAGCTAAGAAAATTTGTGTTATAAAAATGTTAAAATAATACTCGTAACTTTTCGCAAAACCACGTAAACAATAAACAAGTAAGTAGTGCTAGCAACTTAAGGCGCTCCCTCCCACCAAACGCCGTGCATTTAGGCCGATCGCACGGTTCCGAGTTCCGGCGTCCCAGTTCCGTTCCAGCGGCAGGCTCCGGCGCGTATAATTTAAACCACTTAGCGCCGCCGCCTACATCCCCCACTGGCCCGGAACCGTGCTTGATTTAAGACCGCCGCATGATTACATATTGTGTGATTTATGGCTTTGGGAACTAGTTTTGAGGTTTGCCTAGAAAGAAAAACTTTATTTCGAACAGAAAGTCTTCAATTGTATAGTTGTATTAAATGTGCTGTTTTCTACATTTTCATTTCAAGATGAGTAATTAAATAAAGTTAACTTAACTTCATAAAATCATGCTACATTCGATCTTTAGGATCGTTATTTTTATGAGTGCGACCAAGACTTTGTAATATTTAGGATTCGGCTTCAAATATAAATACTTACACAAAATTAACCGTGTCGCGTTGCGGTGAAACAAAATGACCAGCCCTTCTCTTGCCTTGGGGGTTGTAAAAGGCGACTAACGTACTAAATACAGTACATACTTCCAGCAGCATAGAGCGGCGATGGGCGCACTAACCTGTTACGCTGAGCACATATGTGTAGTCGCTATTTGGTGAAGAGTGAACTATGATAGAGGATTGCTTTTACGGTCCTCATTGCCTAGTCTCTGACTACCCCTTCGGGGATAATAGCCGTGATTGTATGTGTAAACATAAGTTAGCAGAAGTAATTTTAGAAGTCCATAAAAGGAAGCTACAACAAAAACAAGTAACCGAACAAAGTCATTAAAATCAATTCTCACGAACTTTCAAAGAGGCTATAAATCAAACTGCGTACTCTAAATGGTCTTAATAGTGAGATAACAATGCGAGTGTATAATCAGGCGCTTATAAATCAACAGAAGCCGCTGCCCGAGCCCGGACGGAGTGCTTAGGTAATTTTGATTACGGACGCCACTGGCTGGTATTTATTTTGGGAAATAATATTGGGGTATATTTTTTACAAGCCGTGTGAACAGCTGTGTAGCGCCGCGCTTTTTATTCAATTGCTGTATATTCTTGTGGGTTTAGTAGTTGTAATCAAATTATTTTGAAGTGAGCAACGTAGATAAGTATATCTATATCACAGCGACAATCTGAAGTAATTTATTCTGTCGGTTATTATTGAATGAATTATACTCAAGGAGCATACAGGGCCCTGCGCACACAATATAACAATGCCTTCAGGGCGCTGCTAGGGCTGCCACGCTACTGCAGTGCTTCAGGGATGCTAGCCACAGCTGAGGTAGATAGCTTTTCTGCTATTATTCGAAAACGTATCGCGTCCCTGTTACAGCGGGTGCGGGGCAGCTCCAACAGCCTTCTGAAAACAGTAGCAGGCAGGTTGCACGTGGACAGTGCTATAATGCAGCACTGGACTCGCGTGCACCTAATTAGGGACACTGCTATCACGTGTAATCGATATGCGTGATAGTAGTGTCTTTATTTTATTTTATTTTTATATTAATTGTGATACTTACATAGTTTTCTAAGGTTATTGTTACTAACATTATGGATTCCGGTCCAAAATAAATGAATTTTAATTTAATTTAACTTAATTGAAATTAATTTAATGACGATATTGTATTATAATTTACATTAATGTTAAGGAAAATTTATTGTAAATGTTTGACTTACCTAGGTTGCGTTATGTAACAAAGGGTGAATAAATAAATAAATTAAAAAAAATTAAAAAAATAAATAAAGAAAAATGTGGACTGAAACTTGGCCATAGACAAGAACTGAAACTTTAGGGTCGGTGCCGCACGCGTCTATGGACTGCTACGCATCATCAGATTATAATCTTTATCTATTATAGATAACGTCATTAGCTACTATTCTAAGCATTTATTTTAAATAACACCTTCGATAATCGAAAAAAGCAAGCAGCTACACCTACAATTAATCAGGTAAGTATGTTAGTTTCAAGCGACGTAAATTTTCTGTCGTGCGTTAACAAGTGTAAATGTTCGGAGCGATGCCATGGCTCACATCGGCGCGGCCGCCATAAACCCGCGGCCGAATGGCGATGGCGCGGGCGGGCGGCGGGCGGCGGCGGCGAGATAAAGCTAATTTATCGGCCCCGCTCCTCCGGCACTTGACCTCGCCACCTTTGTTTCAGTTAAAAACTTTAACTGACTTTCCGGAACATTTTTTTCACTAGCTTTACGGCGGGCCTTGACTTTTGAGGTCGATCCTTCTTTCAGATTAGAGTTACTTTATTAGTGGCCACCCTAAAATGTGCTCAGACTTTTTTCTTCTTGGGTGAAACTCTTTTGATTTATTTTAATTTTCAGGATCTACTTTTTCGGCCAATTGAGTACAGAATTAACGTAATTTAATAGAGCGTGGTGTCAGTACGACAGTGGTATCCTTTATCGTAGTACAGTGGCCTGATTCACGTATTTTGTAATAGCCAAAATGTCGCTTACGTTTAGAAGTCCTCCTATTGAAAAACAGTTATAAATCCGTATTCACCTGTCATTTCGATAGAACGATTACTTCATAGGATCGTAACATAGTAACTCAGCGATTTGTCAACTATTTAAACTAAATGTTGCCATTACAACTCACCAAACAAATTCAAATACTTTTTGGTAACAAAACATGCAGAAATGTTTAATTTTTTTTTCAACAACTTGGACATTGTCTAATTTGACGTATAATCGGTGACATCCGATCAAACTCAAAATCAATACTGAATGGTCTGTGGAATGAGGCAAGGAATGAGGTCACATTTGATTGCTCACTAATGGTGAGTTCTCTTAAGTTTTCCATAATCGGAGAAAGTAATGGATCATTTTTAGTACCACTTACAGCTCTACATTTGTCCTCAGTTTACACCAAACTCTTACAAAAAATATTTTTAATGTTGTCTTTTAATTAAAGAAACGACAGGGAACGGTTAAAGCATTACAAATTGCTTTTCATTACAAATAATTATAAATTGACGTACTCAACCTTCAAGTTAGGAGATCCTTTGCACAATCAAATTACACTACACACCAGTCACTTCTGCTTCGTTCATCGAATTTAATCTCTGTATCACAATTATTTTTACTCGTCAAACTATTTGATTTTTAATATGGCTGAGTTTTAGTGGTCTGCTTATACCATATTATCCAAAACGCAACTTTCAAGTCTATTTTGTATGATTATTTTGTATCGGGACAATGGAAACTTATGACTTATAAAATAAACTGTGTGATTATTTCCCCTTTATTATCAGTCTATATGGTTATTAAAAACGTATATTTTTACGCGTGTTAATTTCATTGAAGCTCATTTTATTAATCAACCTTCATTTCTAGGTAAGTACCCAATGAATAGTGATTCATTTAACGATAGAAATCAGTGAATGCTTTTAATACTAAATTTCTATAAGAACATTAATTGTGATGTCTAATTGGACTGTTGTCTAAGAGAACCTTTAACGTTGATTTAATAAGTCCCGGCATAAAGTTGAACTAAATCAATGCCGGCCGTTTACGTGACTCAGTCGAATTTCAAATGATTCTTTGTTATTAATAAGAAACATAAATAAAATTAAATAATAAGTTTGTAATGGACTTAAAATCCTTTAATTATTTTCAGTTAACAAAAAAACTTTAAATAATCAATCACGGCAAATCTTAAGTATGTTTGAAATAACTATGACATAGAGATATAGTACGTGATAGTATAAGGTTCAACTGGTATCCGGGGTGTGACGCAATCGTCCGTGCATACGTATCGGAATACGGCTGGTAAAGGACAGTCACTAAAGGAAGTTTCGGACACACACCCCTAGCTGGGTTGCACCTGAGGCTAGCCTTCTTATACCAAGTGCATCATACATGCACCCACGACTATCGACTGTCTTCCGTTAGTCAGAGAGCAGGCAATAAGAACCACACAAGCTGTGCACTGCCACAGTCCACGGCACACCCAACAACCACTGCACATGTGCTCAGCGTGACAGGCGGTGAGCCCAGCGCCGCGCCATGCTGTTGGATGTAGAGCAGTCTTCAGTCCGTAATCACTTTTTACAAAGCTCAAGAGAAGAGATTGGTTGTTGTATTCTTTAAATAACGAGCCGCCGCCGTCGCCACACAGCTCCGCGCATTTTTTAAATACTTATGAGCCATAACAATAAATTTAAAAGATACTTATTATTTTTAACATTTACATTCCGCATGACCTTGTAGCATCGCCTCACCTAAACAATGTCAGCGTCGGTTGTGTTTCACGAGCGGCACTCACAATTTGCGGGAATAGTTCGTCACGAGCATGGGGCTTTTACAGCCGCCGTTAAAATGCAGAGCATGCACGCCAGCACTCGGGTAATCACTCGGCTGAAGCACATAAATTATGTGGAAAATAAAAGTTAACACAATAGAACTTGCGAAATGCGAGCCGTGGACGCAACTCCTGTGCGTATGGCGGTTTTATGTGACGAACGCAGCAAGCGAAATGTTTTCTTTGCAGTTATTATTATTTGTAGCAAACTATACTTTTCCATGGTAAAAAATTATTAGATCTCTTTTTAGTATTTTTAAATTGTAGCTCTGCATTTACAGTGCCACACTTGTATCGAAACGGAAAATGGCTTTCAAAGAACGAGATAATTGAACTCAACCTTTTGTAATCCAGGCGATAGCTCTTCCAACCGACACATTAGTTTCCTTGCCGATTAACATTTAATCATTAACACGTTGACTGCCACAAAACCAGACGCAATTGAAATTTAGTTATTTGACGGTCACTGCGGTGACCACCATGGCTCTTAAAGTCTTAATGATAAAACAAGTGTAGAATTTAATGATTAATAATTATTCAATAATGTTATGCTTTGACAGGATATTAATTCCTTACAAAAGCAGAATCAAGTAGTACTTAATGTGTTTGACATTGAAGTAAAGCGATAAAGTCACATGAAACGTCTGTATAATGTTTAATAGTGTCTAGTCTGGTTACGTGTCGTGTCGCGTGCTAGTAAACTTGAGCTGCCCTGCGTTATGGGCACTATGGGCAGGTGGCGTGGAGCCACGCTAGAAGGGTTGATAAGCATTCTTTCTATTTTTTAATGCTACTGAGTGGCTTAGCGCTCGGCCGGTCACCGGAGGTCCAGGGGTCAATTTCTCAGGGTAGCTAAAGTTTGCTTCAGATTTTTGTATTATCTTATTTTATGCATGTAATATATCTTATTTCAGCAATAGCCCAAATTTGGCAAGCTTTCACCACTCATGGAGATTGGCATTTGGCAGATACTATTTCAATAATTTTTAACAGGACGCACATGTGCAATTGTCCAATACTCAATGCATGGACTTAAAGAACTACCTGGTCATTGCCCAGGCCATTGCCATATGCGAAGCTGTCCTAATAAGTATTTATTGATGACTAGCGGCCCGCCCGCGACTTCGTCTGCGTGAACACCATGTATCCCGTGACTAAATTACAAAAAAAATGTTTTACACAAACATAGTCATAACAATTGCGAACACAACAAAAGAAAATTACCCAAAAAGATGCAGCCGTTCTGCAGAGATGCGCGTACAAACATTTCGGCAATTGATTTTTATTAATATAGATAAATAATATTTAAAACTCCCACCCGCGACTTCGTCCCGGAACACCCCGTGTCAAATTTTTTTGCGTTAATAATTCTCAAATAAGTCGAAGTTTTTTTGTCTTTGATTTTATAGTCTTTTTTAAATAGAAAAAAAAGTCGATACAATGTTCTTTTTTCTTTGACTATATAAAAATAACCTTTAGTAAGTATATGTAAAAATCTATTAATCTGTAGAGGCTGATCTGTAGAATAAATAAAAAATTAACAAAAATATAACTTAACTTTCCATGAAAATACATGAATTTAAAAAAAATGTCCGGGAAATTCTTGGCTCGGCATCTCCCACTTATTAAGAAAGCTTCTTATATGTAATGTCAACACTCATCTGGAATCCGTTTTCGATTTGTTTGATTTTTATTATTCTACATTCTATGTTTATAATTAGTTTTTAATTGAATGTTAGTTTTAGATTAGATAAACTTTAATATGGACGCTTATTATTAATCGTGCTGTGTACACATGTTTTAGATAGGAATTCAGCTCTTATACAATTTGTGATGCTTTTTTGTTATTTTTTAATTTCTATCTGTTTTGTGTACCTAATAAATAAATAAATAAATAAATAAACTAAAAAAAATCCGCGAGCAGGGTTTTAATTTAACCTACACTTTACTGACATTCTGGATCCATGTGCCCTACCAACTATGCTATCGTTGCTCTGTATCAAGATATGGGTATTTATTTATAACTGATTAAAATTAAAATGGTTTCAGATTAAAGATATCGATCTCGACAAACACTTTACCAACTTCAGAATCAATATAAATTTCCAGTACTTATATAGAGCAGCCTAGTCTGACTTGTTTGACTGCTAACTTGACAAAAAATCTGTGTCGCCATTAATAAGTGAGCGTCTAGCCGATAAGTCTGCAAGTGCGGGTTCCGTGCCCCGCGGCACTAAACGGAACAAAAGAAGATCCCCCGATAAACGGGCCCGCGTTATTTGGGGCAATGTCATAGATGCCCCACGCGTGTTCTGAGTGACAGACGACTAGCGGGATCCAAAAAAAACTAGGTTGTTCTTGAATATTATTGTATGAACTATGTGATGGCGGCTCTAATTTATTGTAGCACGCAGTTTAACATACCAAATGTTAGTTAGAGGGAGAAAAAAGAAAGGTCTCCTAAGTCTCTTGCCAGCTTCTTATCAGTCGAAGGCTCTCCCAAAATCCGAACTGGTGGTACATTAGTTAGGTAGGTAGAGTAGAATAGTTTTTTAGATTAGTTGTAAATCTTAACTACATAACAGTTAACTGTTTTTTATTGGTATTGACGTCAAATAAGTGCCTGTACATGTTTACATTGAATAAATAAATTGACTTTGACTTTAAATGTAACGTTTTATGTCTTAATATGGTCAATAAATGTTTGTTAAACAAAAAATCAATTTTACGCTGACTAGGCTTTTATAATCATGTAATCGATACTACGTCTTCATAAAAGACTATTTTAATTATTTTATAATATTCACATTCATAGTAAATTTTAGTTCAGTTATTTAATAAGAGTCTTTATTTAAGACGTTACGCAGCCAAAAATGCTGAAACAATGTCAAAGGTATGGATTGCGGATCATACATGGGAGTTCATCCAACGCAGGAAGGCCGAGAAGATAAAGGGGTTGAAAGATCAACAAGTTAGGGAAGAGTATTCGGACCTTTCCAAGAGCATAAAGAAATGCTGTCGCCAGAACAAGACCTCTTTTATTATGCTTATTTGATGTTTTCTGTATTTTTGTGTGTGCAATAAAGCGTTTATCTATCTTTTATAGGGCGCTTGTGCTTTGAAGTTGAAAGTCACTCACTCAAACTTCATACATCTGATCTTTTCAAAAAGGTCCGCATACTGTCGAAACAATTTAAACCGAAGTCGTGGGTTATTTAAGACGCAACCGGGAATCCCATTCACGAGCATTATGCTATAGCGGAAAGACAGCACGATTACTGTGAG
This sequence comes from Scoparia ambigualis, assembly GCA_963921215.1. Classification (NCBI taxonomy): domain Eukaryota; kingdom Metazoa; phylum Arthropoda; class Insecta; order Lepidoptera; family Crambidae; genus Scoparia; species Scoparia ambigualis. The sequence continues at coordinate 1,011,617 of OY992511.1, forward strand.
GAGCTCTATATGATGGTCCGCATGTATCAAATGGTGACTTTCCTGTCTGGGGGAGGATAGACTTGGAACCAGCCATATTACGTCCCGATATATCAACGGCCATCAACAAACTTAAAAACAAAAAGGATCCTGGCCCAGATTACATAACGTCTGCGGTCCTGAAAGCTCTGGGAGACAAGGGAGTTGGCACACTTCATGAAATCTGCAACCATATCTAGCGACACGGTGAATGGCCTAAGGACTGGACGGAATCGATCATACTACCACTTCACAAGAAAGGGCCGAAAAGGAAATGCAATAACTACGCACTCTTGCCTTTAACTCACATGGTAGCAAGATCTTGCTATTATCTTGCTGTCATCAACGCCCAAATTCGTCATTTCCTTGACTGGCTAATTCCCCAGGAGCAGACGGGTTTCGTAGAGGACCTTATCCTTTACGAAACCCGTACGCACTCGCGAGCAAATCCTGAACATTAGACAACTAATTGAGAAGTCGTATGAATTCAACACACCTGTCATACTATGCTTCGTTGACTATATAGCAAGGCCTCTGACTGTGTCAACTGGGACTGTTTGTGTAGGGTCTTGTCGGAGCTGGGAGTGCCAACCCATCTCACAGCACTACTGCAGGCCCTGTATCATAACAACCATGGAGTCGTTAGGGTGGCCGAAACAACTTCAGAACCTTTCAGCTTCAAGAATGGAGTAAGGCAAGGTTGTATATTGTCTCCCATCTTGTTTAATGTCTACGGCGAATGCATCTTATAGCAAACCTGTGAAAACTGGGAAGGTGGTGTCTGTATTGGCGGTGTATAATTCACCAATCTGCGTTATGCCGACGACACGACCCTAATAGCAGCTAATAAAACCGAGATGGTCACGTTACTGAACAGGATAGAGAGAATCAGTGAGGAACTGGGACCCTCCATAAACAGAGCCAAAACTAAGGTCATGGTGGTTGACCGCACGAATAAGTTAGAACTCACCGGCGCCCTTAATCTTGATATAGTTGACAACTTAACCTACCTAGTTTATAACGTAAGCAATAACGGATCGTGCGAAGAAAATGTGCGCAGACGTATCGGAATGGCGAAAAGTGCTATATCGCAACTGCACAGAATATGGGCGGAAAGAAACATTACACTGAAAACTAAGTCCAAGCTAGTGACATCTTTAGTGTTCTCCATATTTTTGTACGGTGCCTAGACTTGGACACTGAAGAAATCAAACCGCGCACGCATCTATGCCTTCGAAACGTGGTGCTAGAGAAAAATGCTCCGGATTCCCTGGACAACACATCGGATTAACGCATTGATCCTCAAGGAGCTTACATCAAGATGAGGCTATCCACCATCTTTCGAAAGATCTTTGAGTTTTTCGGTCACATAGCCAGAAAAACCGGTGACAATCTCGAACGTCTACTTGTCACTGGCAAAGTAAACGGTAAAAGACCGAAGGGGCACAGTCCAATGTGATGCTCTGACCAGATCCGCACCACACTCGACTACAAATTTCACGATACTCTCCACGTTACCTCGGACAGAAACAAATGGCGTAACATTGTGAGGGAGAAAGTAGCAAGAAAGGAGGATTAAAGGCAAATAGTAATCGATTGTTTAATGGTTAAATGAAAGGGTTTATAAACCTACCTTCCCACATTGGGCCAGCCCGGTGGGTTATAGCGCAATCTCTTCATGTGCTGTTGGTATTTGGGAAGGCTTGTGCCCAGTAATGGAACATTTATTTGCTTATGGTGTTTTTATGATGTCAACGCACTCTCTGCGCCTGTGCCTTGGCCGCAGCCTGAGGCGTTGTCGCAGTGTAATCTCGGCGTTCGCGCTGGCTGATAGAATACGTGCCGATAGGCGGCGGCATGACCCCAGTACCCCACACGGGGCGCAGTGTCAGGCCTAGCTTAAGGCTTAAACTTATATTATACTATAGTTGATATAACGCAAATAACTAACGCTATACTAAAGATTTAAAGAAACTTGATTGCGACTAATCCGAATACATTAAATTATCCCATATAATATAGGAATCAAACTGGGGTTTAATAAAAATAGCACTTTGTGAGCATTGCATGGATAGTTTACCAACACACTTCAAGAAGAAGAGAGCAAACTCCATAAATTGCAACCTCAACTGACTTATTCCCTTCATCCATAAACGATTCGGCTCCTCTATAACGCGCAGTTGGGAAAAATAGTGCCATAACCGATAGAGCGGCCATCTCTGGAGCGATAAAGAAAATTGTATGTGCCTTAATGCCGGCCCGGCCTGTATTTACAGATAAGCCACATGTTTTATTGGCTGGCCCGCTGAGGATGGACGATTGCAGATATGAGACATTGTGTGGAAGATGGAACCAGTTATCGCTGCGATAGATTAGAAAAATGATAGCCTCACTAGTTTCAGCACTGGGTTTTGTCATACCTATTTTAAACGCTTGGGACTCCTAGTTCCAAGATGTTGCTATGTTATATTTTTTATTATTTAACTAAGACGGCAAATATAAATGCAGTTATTTTATTTATTTTTATTTTTGCGATGAGATTCGGTTTAGCTAAGTTTTATTTAAGCCAAAGAAATCAATCATGCCCAAGTTTTGTTATTGTATATTTCACTATTTACCATAGAATATATATTATATGAAGAATTTTAATAATTTTCTGGTTTAAATGAAGGCAAAAGGAAAAGCCCTTGCTTTTGCTGCTGCTAAAAAGTTATACAGTGTAATGTAAAGTTTTATGAATCGTAAGTAACAGTCATAAGAAAAAATATTGTACAGAGTGACTTTGAGTTTGTTCCATAAACTTTTGTGCCATTGAACCATTAACAGAAACAACTAAAATATTCCCATTTCTGAAATAACAAATGGCACGGCAAAAGGCTTAATTTCAATTGGCCCGCGTGCCGTGCTCAGCCGCAGTTAATTATCGAGTACAGCGGCAGACGTGCGTCGCTGCCGTTGAGGTATTGTAACTGGAGGCGACACCGCGAAGCAAGTTTTTGCGCACTGAGTCGCGGCTCATAGGCTGCAACCCCGCCCCGCGCCCAGTGTTGCCAGCGTATAAGCTTGCTATCCACCAGATTCGACTTCTGAAACCACCTGAAAACCACTAAATAAGACGAGCCCTTGCATATATAATCACAAATTTTTAAGGGAATTTTGATAGAAAACAATGTACTTACATATACAACTATTATTTTATTAGATTTTTAACATAGCAGTTAAAAGAAGAATACAACACAAAATAGTCTGACTAAGTTGAGATTTTATTAATTGTAAGTAATTTCTTTTAATCCACTAAAAACCACCAGCCACTAAATGCAATATTTCGTCATTAAAATGAGGGTCGAAACCACCAGTTTTAGTGGAAAATCCACTAAGTTGGCACCACTGCCCGCGCCGCGCCGCGCGGTGACCGTGGTGTGGGACGTGGGTGAATGCGGCCGCTAATCAGTGAGCAAGATATTGCTTGGCGGTTTCGTCTCTAGTAATGATACCTCATTGGTCGCTGCGGCTGGCCTATAGGCGGCGGGCACGCGACCCACGAAATATGGGCGCGAGTATCGCCCTCCGATCGCTTGCCGTTTGTGGAATGCGCGGAAACTCACCAATCTTCAGCGAATTAACTATATTTTGGCCGTCGGATACTTTGTTATAATTATGCTTAAACTTATTTTGCTGCCTGTTTAATATTTTTGCGTTAATTACGTTCAAACATACCTAAATATATTGAATCATTGACTAACTCAGTTGGGAATCGATCCCGCAAGTGTGCGCCTCAGTGGTTCAGGGTTCCGGGCGAAGCGCGCTTCCACCTTCGGCCTTATCGTCACTTACCATCAGGTGAGATGAAGGCCAAGCACTTACCCGTTGTAAAACAAAAAAAACAAAAAAGTCTTCCGCAAGCCAGGCGGCCGCGTTGACCACTCCAGTCACCGAGGCATTGGTTAGGCCTGTCGAAAATATTAACCTATTTAGCGTAGGTAAAATAACGACATTTTCGTTGTCAACATTAGACCCTGTGTGATACGTAGAAATTGTTAAGTTGCCATCATCTTCACCCTAGAAACAGGGGGTTAAACTGGGGCCTTATTATACGTAAACAGTAACAGTTAGAGATATTGGTTCATAGTCTGCCACTGTGTCCCGCTCACTACGGTTTTATACTATGCCTTTTGGTTTCTATTTGGTTGTCTAACTAGTTTCCTGACAAACATTTTCTTTCTCTCAAACCTTGTCCTGACAATTATTACGAACGCAACAAAAAAAGAATCAGCCAAATCGGTAGTCTTTCTAAAGTGATGCGCGTATAAACATTTCGGAAATTTATTATAGATTTCTACTAAATGTAGAGTCTCTAAATCCGAATTGTATAGAATTGGAAGTAGGTACGCAGCTAGAATATAAGGTGCACGTTATAGGCACTCTAAACTCAACTGTCAGAATAAAACAATGATACTAAGAACATTGTTTTTATGGCGGTAGCCTAAGACGGAGGTGGTTGATGGCGGGCGACTAGGTACCTATAACCTATTTTCCCGTCCAAGCAGGATTACATAGGTATTTTCAATACATACACTTTAATGGCCTCTGTGGTCGAGTGGTTAGCACGCCGGGTCTAGCGTCGCGCCATCTCCCGGTCAATTCCCGGTCGGATCAATTTAGAGAAAAACTGTTTTTAAATTGATTTCGGGTCTGGGTGTTTTTCCTATGTTTATGTATATTTATCCGTTAACTTACCATATTAACGAGTTTCAAAAGAATACTTATCTTGGTTTAGATAATTGGTGTGAGCGCAAACAAATTTAAGTAATTTTATTTACTTATACACGCATTACGGCCGCTTCCCGGCGGGGTAGGCAGGGACCACATCTTTCCATTTGCTATGCTCCTGGCACCCATCCTTTGCTGCACTTACTCTCATAACGTTCTTCATAAGTGTCGTTGGTTTAGTTTACTCTTGATCTGACCTGTAACGAGTACGTCACCGATCTGACCTAAGTATGTTCACCGAGGTCCAACGTTCACTCTCGCCTCGTTAACCTTTTTAACTAAGCAGGATTGTTTTTTTTTGGTGGGTAGGGTAAGGCAGGGAAGGCCTTTTTTATTTGGAAGGGGGAGGAGACTCCTATATAACTCGAGATCACCCTGGCCCTGGTGTATGCGTAAGACAGTGCTGTCTGCCTTGTACATAAAAAGGGCAGAAGTATAAAACGTATTGCTAAACGATACTACCCTTGGTATTTTTTTGCAAGGGAATAGGCGTCATACAATATCGCGGTTCAGTGTCCGTAGCAGCAACTAAACATAAATCGCCTACATTTACACAAACTGTCTACGTTTGCGCAGCGCCTAAGCGCCTGTGAAGCTGTGCCTGTGTGCAGCCGGCCTAAGTGCGCCGTCTCGCCGGATTCTGCATTTCAAAGCCTTAGTGCTCTGTCGCTCGGATTGCATTAAAGTTTCATCGTTGAGGTGTTCCGGTGCCCAATGCAATCAGCCCGCAAACACGCGACGGGTTCGGCTGGTCTAATATTAACAAGAATAGTTTAAGGCGTACTTGAAAGAAAATAACTATCGACGATAGATAGATTTTTACACAAGATATAGTTAAACATGACATTATTATAGAACTAGTATGGGCAAAGGCGGTCTTATCGCTAAAAAACAACCTTTGTTTTTGGACATAAGAATGGATAAAAGAAATGCGGTTGTTCGTTTCGCCTGGTGGTAATAAGTGGACACCGCAGCCTAATGACTTTTGTAACATAATGGATAGAATGCCTTCTTGCCATTTTCCAGTAATTTTAATGTTGTCAGGACCGCGCAAAGTGGAGATCCACCGTCGCTGTCCAGCCCTGTAGGGACTAAGGCGTGAGCAGTATGTTTAATGTATATCATTACCGTTCCAACTGAATTATAGTAAAGCAAGATATTGCTGCAGAAACAAGGATGGCTATATCCTGGCAGATTCTGCTGAGAAAGCCGTCTGAATAGGTTCTTCAGATGAATGTTAGAGATATGATCGCACTTGTCATACGTGCACAGAAACAAACTGAGGATTCCTTTGACCATTTGATTGTTTCCTATAGTAACACAAATACTACATATTGATTTAAGTACTTGCGTTTATGTTACATACATATTGCTTTCTTAACGACAAATTTACTGTTTACATTTAACGTTAGTTTTTATTCGTTGTACGCACTTAATCGTATTTAAAAGTCCAAATTTATTACTGCAAGCTATTGCTTTATGTATATAAAGTGCTAAGATAGAGCTTATAACTTCTCTCAAAAAAATCTCAAAGAGCTAGTGTCGGCTGGAAAAGATCTCTTCATAGTGATAAGTATATACCTTTCTGTTCTAATGTCTTGTGTAACGTGTGTCTTAAGTTATTTCTTAGAGCAAGTGTTAAAAGATTATTGTTATAACAAAGAATTATCTGTTAAGGACGTTATGAAACACAAGATATTTATATGCTGTTACGCTAGCGTCTCCCACGGCGAGGTCCCAGGGGATGAAACAATAACGCGAGCTCTCCAGTCCCAGCGTAAACTTTCCGTGTCACTCCCCAAGTTTTACGACGTGCATAATTCGTCATAAATATTAACGCTTCCCCACAACGAATATCCTACGAGTGGGTTCAAGCGGGCCTCACTAGCTTCACTATTTTCATTAGTCATTAGTTCCACAGTTCTATATACTGGTTCTAGGAATTAGGAACAATTGTCTGGACTCACGTTTGCTCTAGCGCTATGTGCTTTGTGAAGTTAATTGATAATTACGTGAATCTCATATTGTATTCTATACATAATCTGATGGAAATGTTAATTAGTTATACATGGTGTAATGCAATAAACAAATACACTGACCAAATTATGTGTCTATAATATACATAGAGGGAGATTATCTACCGATGTATTAAAATACCGATTAAACCTGCTTAACTATGCCGCCTTTTTCTAAAATTAACATTGAGAGTAATAAAGGATAGCAAATCATGCCACAAGGTGTGTCACAAATTAAATGACTGTAAGACTAAGTATCTTAAATGTTATTATTATATTATTATTATAGCCCTCACTGTCCCACTGCTGGGCAAAGGCCTCCCTCAATTTTTTCCACTGATCGCGATCGTGAGCCAACTGTCACCAACTTAGGTGAAATGAATCGGGTTCGTCCCGCGTTTCGTTCGTTTTAAATGTACTTACCTACATTATTTTGTTTTCAAAATGTTTTAATAAATGCATTTTCAACACATTACATCCGGGAAGCTAAGCTTGTGTCATCTGTTAGTTCGACTCCAACCATAGAATAATAACTAAAGCATATTATTTTGAGACTCCACCATACCCCATGTTGGGCCAAGTGTCAGAATGTCCAAGGTGACATAATGACTCAGTAGTCTAACGAAGTTTTGGATTTTACCTTCGATCAACAATTATTGTTGATCGAAGGATTGAAGTATTTTACCATAATTTCTCGTATTAAATACATGGACTATCTATCCGAACAGCAACTTGCGGTGTTTGATACGGTACTGATAATATAAGCAACCATTTAGACAGCAAAAATAATGTATAAAAATATTGATTTTAAAGTTTTGTCTTCCATTATAAACAAAATGTTAACGCTAGAGCTCAGTGGCTCAACACATGCTCTACATAAGTTATCCTAGAACATGTTAAACTAGATAGTTTGATACTTCATCTCGGAGAAAACGTTTTCAGCACGTTGGTAGCCGGGGCACTGTCATCATTGCGTGGGGACCGGCCGGGGCCCGGGGGCCGGTGCTCTGCATCGCGCGCCAATCGAGTCAGCCCACGAACTACACATAAAATACTTGTTACATACGATCCCGTGAGGCTGTTTGAGTTGTTATAGATATGGGTTTCCTTTGGTTTATAATATGAAGTCAAGAAATGTTCATGGACTACCTGTTTGTGCAGGACTTATTATTAAAGAATAACCGTGTCGCGCAGCGGTGAATGAATACTACCACCCCCTCTCTTCTCTTGCGTATCATATAACATACTTCCAACAGCATAGAGCGGCGATGGGCTCACCACCTGTCACGCTGAGCACATGTGCAGTCGCTATTTGGTGAAAAGTGGACTATGGTAGAGGACTGCTTTTGCTATCCTCGTTGCCTAGTCTCTGAATAACCCTTCGGGGATAATAGTCGTGATTATATGGATGTATATATTGTGTGTATTATTAAAGAATGATGTCATGTTAACTTTCTTGTTAACTACTTAAGTACGGTATGTTTTTAGTGGTTTTATGTATCCGATGTTTGTAACAGCTGCTTATTTGCCATAATTGCATTTCAAGCTGATATATTTCGGTTACCCCTTATTAAACAATAATAATAATCATTTATTTCAGGCATCAAAATGCACATGGATGGTAAATTACATTGGCCCATATAATACATACCTTACCAATATAAAATATACGATACTCCGTTGTTTATACTAAAACGCGAATTGATTTTTTTTTGATCAAAGTGCTTAGTATTTTTATGATTAGAATACAAATAATGTAGGCTAAGATAAAGAGATAAATCCCTATGTGCTTTCAGAACAGAGCTCAGTATAGTCGTATAGTGAGACTTACAAAGGCTGACAATGGAAGCTAAGTGCAAATAGTGCAGTTGGTGTGCGCCACGACTCATGCTCAAACAATCAAGATTCCAAGCAGCGACTATGTGATAAACTTTAGCTTCTTTCATAAACTTGTTTGATGTCTAATTAAAAGTGTATTTTTAAGTAAATCCAAAAATATAATATATTTGAAAGTAGATATGTTAAATCTTATCTTATTTGCATAGTTCTAGATATCCTTCTCGCAGTATCACGTCGCCCATTGGAATCTTTTGTGCAAAAAGAAAGTAGCAGTGTAGTAGTATTCGAAAGTCAGTAGCTTAACAGACTTTTGTTGTACTGTACTGTTTGTAATAAGCTATTATTATATTATTATGATTTCAGCCATGGTCGTCCCACCACATGAGTAACTACATTCATGTGGTCCCACTGCAGGGCAAAGGCCTCCCTTCGTTAATTTTACAAAATATTCAATACTTAAATAAAATAAAAATCATGTATTTCAGACATTGTCCATAAAGTGCTAGATAAATGTTACATTTAAAAAGAAATATCGAAACTTTATTATTGTAATAAAGTTTCTTAGGGGTTCTCAATAATAAAATCTGTAGTACCGATCTGTTAACTTAGTAGCTTTTTCTAAACTGGTTATTAGGCGTAATGTGGACTCTATAGGCGAGTTGTCTCGGTCACGTTTTTGTCCAACGGTGATTGATGATTGATTTGATTGATGCATTCAATCACGTACAGCGGATGGCGTGAGCTGCTACATCTGCGGCTACATCTAAGTATTCCGGCGAAAAAGATAAGTGCGGCACATACTGTAGTACGTTTCAAAATTATTGCTGAAATGAAGCTTTTTTTATTTCAAAATTTTCATGCTTGTGCCATACTTTTATCGATACAGAAAAAAGCATTTCAACGAAGATGTTTTCCCAGATAGGACTCATGACCTTTCGTAATTCGGGTAACACCTTTTTTAACTAAGCTACCGAGATTTCGACATTTGTTTCGGTGTCAAATTTTTAAGTGATTGTCATAATAAATAGAAAAGGGAAAGAGAGGTCTGGTTGTGACTTTACCTGTGTACCTTTATGCTGTAACCTTGACAGAATTTTATAAAAAAACCTACTGAGCGGGTGCAGAAACTACTTACATGCAAAAAGGCTTTATAGTCCCTAAGATTTTACGATTAGCCAGCTAATTAGTAAGAATGGTATTTTGTTTTTATACAACACTAGCCGTACCCGACATGCGTAGCAATGTCCCGTTTTTTTTACTAGAAATCTTAGCGGACGTCCCTGAACACCCTACCAAAGTTTCATCACAATTTCATCAATTGTTTCGGAATACATAGCGAAAATTGGTTTTTATTTAAATAAATTTTCTTATTTTTGGAGATTTTACTTTTATATGATTCATAATAATAAGTTTACTTAGTATAATCCTACAACAAAAAGTAATTACAACTTTGCTATCCTTAGGACAAAGAACCTTTGTATAGAAGCAACTATGAAACTACAAAAACAAATCAGCTTTTTTATTAGGTCAAATAGTTATTTACAGTTTTACATTGTGGACAACTCCCACTTCTCATTCACTAAATATGAAAAAGCTGATTTAATCGTTTAAGAAGTGTGCTAAGGGTTTTTTAATTTTAAATTGTTTGTATAAAGTTACATCTTTGCACATGTATGAACCAGCCTTTAGGCACCATTACCAGCGCAACCGGTACTTATCTTTAATTAAATTACATAGAGTGCTACCCGAGTGAAGCAAAGTGCGTAAGTGTACGGGTCACTCAAGCGCCGGCTTTTTGTCCGGCTGGCGCGTGTCATTGGCAAATGAGGCTCAATTTGCAGTAAAATGCAACGATTACGAGTAACGACGTCAACACTGAATTATGAAAATTATACTAAGTTATCAGAAAGATATACATAGAAAAAGTTATAATAACATAAATGAGCTCAGGTCCAAACAAAAACATACCGTTATGTTAATTGAAATAAGGATTTTTTATCCTGTACGAAGATTGTTTGTAATGCAAGACGATGCGTGTGGTAAGCAGCCTTTCTCCGTCCCATAGAGCTCTTAGCCTTTATCGCACCTTGATGATAAGTGACTTTAAGGCCGAATATGGAAGCGCACCTAATGCGTAATCTTCCTCTTTACGGAGGTACTAGCTGTATCTCGATTATAACTAATATAGTGGGATCTATGTTTGCTACCAACACTATTACTACAACATTTGTTGGTATAATATAATTGAATATAAACTTGGTGTACCAGGTGACTCTACCAAAACTTATACCCCCACTCGAACCAGAGTTTATTCGCTAAACTACGGATGTAGTGCATATATTTTTTTCAAGCCAATAATAAGTTTTGTGTCAACAAAGAAGTCGTCGATAACATTAATAAAACTAAATGTAAAGTTTTTGTAGTTTTAGAAATAAAATGTACTGTCAACCACTAATAATTCCTTGTTGTTTCTTCAACTCATCTAATTCCCTAGCGTTTAGATTTTTTCTTTTATTGTTATTGTTTCCTCAGTTTGTACACAGCTGCGTGTATATTTGTTTCTCGGTATTATTATATTGACTGAGGGTCGAACGGCATCTTTAATTGCTTCCTTTTCACATTCGTTCAGGACGCACGGACACGCGACGTTAGCATGCATTCCTAGACACCGTTAACTTTCTTATGCACCTTATTTCTCAAAGTGTAAAGTTTACAATGCCCTTTTTGATATTTTGTATAATTTCCAACGCTTTGTTGTGACAGGCAATGATTTGGTCCCCATTATAGTCGTGATAATACCTCTCAGTTCACATTCCTCGCTCTCGGAATGCAAGTGGTTTATTGCATCATGGATAGCGAATGCTCTCACGTTTTGTGGTTTAGCTTTGCAGACAATAGGTGGCATTTGAGTTCGATGATTCGAAATGATCTTTGATTTGTAATGCTCAAGGTTACCATTAGGCCCGGAAATCTACGAGAAAATTTGAGTCAGCTGGACATAACGAATAACTGAAAATTTTAAATGTCTTTCGTCAAATCAGACTAAGAAACCGAGGACGCAAATAAAAGCTTTTCTCGTTACTTAAAAAACACAAAAGTTTTCCTTATCGTAAGCCAAAAATGGTAACTGATAGATTATTGAGTAAAACCTTTACTGCAAGTCAATACCCTACTACTACGATGATAATTACACCTTAATACCTTTGCGTACTGTTTTTCTTAAATGTTTGTTTAAATAATATAGTGGTATAAGCAATAAAGATAATTCTGTTTTTTTTCATTATAATTATGACTTATTTATACTGATTTAATGAGTATTTGATCAAAATTTTACTCTTTTCTAGCTAGGGTTAAACTTTGATTATAATTGTGTGGCTAAAATACATAACTGTTGTTTTTTTGTTTAACTTTGTCTTACATAAACTATACTTACTTATCTTTATTATTGAAATTTTGCATTCACAATGCTATGTAGATGTAGGATAAAATGTTTATAAAGACAATATATTTATGTTGATAAAGTGTTTTGCATGTCTACATGGCAGAATATATGAGCATATAAAAATATGACCAGCTAATTGTAACCAACCATATTCTTTGCAAATAAATAATTCTAATAATTCTAATTCTAATTCTAGAAAAAAATCAACCAGTCTCAGGAAGCTCGACCGGCAATCCAAAGGTCGTGGGTTCGAATCCCACTTGAGCTTCCTAAGACTGGTTGATTTTTTTTCTAGTAAACATTTTATCCTGTATCTATATAGCATTGTGGATGCAAAATTTCAATAATAAAGATATTTATAAGCAATACGTCTTTATAGATTTTTAAATACTTGCAATAGTATTTCTTTCGAATGTGAGGGTAGACTTCACAGTAACGTAATACCGCTGGCTTGCAGCGTAAATCAAACTACTAGGAAAAATTCAACGAGTCTTCTGGGGTCTCGGTAGCTCAGCGGTTAGAGTAGTGGACCGGCAATCCAAAGGTCGTGAGTTCGAATCCCACTCGAGCTTCCTGAGACTGGTTGATTTTTTTTCTAGTAAACATTTTATCCTATACTTACTTATGCGTTTTGTTTGTGTTAATGGTAAAGTACAGTTATTAACCCATATATGCCCACAACTATTTGCAGCTCGGACTTTTATAATTTTTTGAATTTGTCAACTTTTCATCATTGCTACTTCAGAAAAAATACTTTTAATTTCTTTACACAACTGAAAGTCTCTTTTTTCAGTGGGTCGTAAACGACCCCTGGGCACATCTGGTGCAAAAATTGCTGGGTGAACTGAAACAGTACTGGGAGTGATGGAGGCGATTTTCTTTAAAAAAAACTATTAATGTAAGGCTCAAGTCATCACGGCTTAATTGACATTGCGTTTTTAGACAGTTACACGATTTTGTTTTTGCACAATGCATACCGTCACCTAACCTGGCCAGTTCAATGTCCACGACATCTACTGAATGTTTCATCTCACTGACAGGAACATTTGTAGCTACGAGTGTGTGAAGCTGTGGTTTTGCCGGTCCAATTTATGTCTTAGCTAAAGCATACTTCATTCTTAAGGATCTTGACAACAGAGCATCGACGGTAGCTATATAAGATTTCGTAAGCAAGTATTGTCCAACTATTATCTCAATTATATGTAAATAGTACAAATATATTATGTTGCAAAGAAACAGATATTGATAATACGTCCAACTTCATGTTATCTATAAATATAATTATTTATTATAAAGGTGGCGTTGATCAATTATGCTTAGATACTAATATAGGGGTATACCGTATTGCAATGAGAGGAAAGAAATGGTATATCTATTGTTTTGGTTGGAGCTACCGTTGATAATCTGAAGTTTCGCCTCGTACTTATTGTACAGCTATGGCATAAGTTAGACCACAGCTTCAGCAAAACCACAGCTTCTCGTAGCTACAAGTGTTTCTTTCCGTGTGAAGAGACATGCAGTAGACCACAACATTTTGACTGGTCAGGCTAGGCGAAGATATGCCTTGTGTCAAAACAAAACCGTCACAATATGTATAAAATGCAATCTCTATTTTCATGACAAATGTTTCATAGCTGACATGCATAGTTTTTTAAAATAAAATAGACTTTGTCTGTCTCAGTACTATTTATTAAACCCATCTCTCTTAGCAATTATTGGAACAGATGTGCCCAGGGGTCATTAGCAACCCATCCAAGTAATTACTTTGATTTAGCCATCTAATTAAAAGTCTGTCTAAAATTGTATTATTACATTACATAAAACAATAATCGATTTATCTAAATTGACTGTTTTATTTTAAATATTTAAAATAATAACTCTTAAAACTAAGATTGCTGTCCGTGCAAACCTAAAAATCGCCACACCAGAACAAATCATAACTTTAAAAAACCATAAATTGATACACATTTTTCTAGTAATGGAACAATAAATAGTTATCGATAGTGCTGTTATTAACTTTGTATGATATAGTTTCTTAATTATATTTCGATAATTGGTTTCCCTAAAAAAAAATAAAGACTATACATCTGTTTGAAGGGTCGTTCTCGACCCCTTGGGCATATATGGGTTAATATGCCTACAAAATAAACAGACGATAGAGACATTTATCGCACTCTTATCAACGACTATTTTATGACTTAAACACATGATGAACGGTTATCTTTTTTGCCTGCAGTTTTAAAAGAAAATTTAGTTTTTAGTTTTTTCGTTAAATGCATTTTTACAATATCTTCACTTTAGGTTTTTACTTAACCACGACATATTTTACAACAATCAAAAAGAAAAAATTGCAGTTGAAAATTAATTACTTCGAGGTTAATTTTCCGCGCCTACATGTTATTGATGCTATAAGTAACGACAATAATTGTAAACTTAACGAGACCTCTTTATAAAATCTTCTGTATAGTTAGGAATCTGTAGAATTGGGATTCTGTAGGATTGGAAATCTGTAGAATTGGGAATCTGTAGAATTGGTAATATGTATAGTTAGGAATCTGTAGATTTGGAAATCTGTAGAATTGGGAATCTGTAGAATTGGTAAATTGTATAGTTAGGAATCTGTAGAATTGGAAATCTGTAGAATTGGGAATCTGTAGAATTAGTAATCTGTATAGTTAGGAACCTGTAGAATTGGGAATCTGTAGAATTGGTAATCTGTATAGTTAGGAATCTGTAGAATTGGGAATCTGTAAAATTGGGAATCTGTAGAATTGGAAATCTGTAGAATTGGGAATCTGTAGAATTGGTTATCTGTAGAATTGGTAATCTGTAATAGAAAACTGTAGAATTGCGAACAAACCCATTTATTCAGATTACGCTACAATAATTTAGCACTTATGAATGTAATTCATTACGCCAGTGTTTGCAGATACTGTTACGTAATGGTACTTAATTTTCAGTTACTTTTGCCTATAACATCAACAGTAACTTCAAAACCTTTTAATTATAATAATTGAAATATTTTACGTTTTTTGCATTAGTAAGTTAATAACGCCTAAAAGTAAGCGTTGCAAAAAAAATCGTTTAGTCGCGACTCGGTTAGATGGCCCTTATTTACAATGACTGAGTGTAACACCGTTGGTTCCAGAGCAAGGAGCTGAGCAGCGACTGCGGGATGGGCGTGCGCGCGCCCGACTCGCTGCCAGGACTGAAGCACCACTACCCTCACTGCGGAGACCGGTACTGCATACACTCATACATCAAATCAAAAATCATGGGCCTATAAACGTTCCACTGCTGGGCACAGGCCTTCCCACAAGTGGAGATTGGGCTATATCCCACCACGCTGGTCCAATGCGGGTTGGTGAATTTTTAACAACTGCCTTCTTTCGACGACAATCGGGACCGACTACTTTACGTGCCTTCCGAAGCA
The DNA here is from genome assembly GCA_963921215.1 of Scoparia ambigualis. NCBI lineage: Eukaryota > Metazoa > Arthropoda > Insecta > Lepidoptera > Crambidae > Scoparia > Scoparia ambigualis. The sequence continues at coordinate 1,027,134 of OY992511.1, forward strand.
CAGAGCCACCCATCCAGCCATCCAGCGACTTGGCTTTGTGAAAGTTGCTTAGCGGGCAAGAGCGCGAGCCGAACGCGCTAGCCGCTGCGCTCGAGCTCCTCATACATACATGACTATTATCCTCAAAGGGTTAGTCAGGGACAGGCGATGAGGGCCGCTGAACCAGTGCACTGCCACCGCCCGCGGCGCACCACAACCATGCACTGCGGCACAGGCGGGGAGCCCGTCGCCGCTTTATGCCGTTGGTTGTATGAGCAGTCTTTAATCCGTTAGTCGCCTTTTACAAAACAGAAAAGAAAAGAGGGAGTTTGTAGAATTCTTTTAATAATGGACCACCACCACACAGTTTACAACTTAATTATTTAGCGACTTCTGTCGGCTTGTACAACCCTGGGTTGCTTCCCATGTAATATACTCGGTTTGAATGGTTGTAGAGCTTGTGTTCCATTTGGCTAGCTGCCATCAGTAAGTTTATTTTTAAAGGTAAAAAGCCAGTTGTTAAAGGGTGAAGGCCCAATCGTCCCTGTCTGACAGTTAGGTGAAAGAAGGTCAAGTACTTACTTGTGTTACAAATTAAAATAGTAGTCAAGTTGAGCTAAAACTTTGATGTGTATGATGGTTGCTGTTTAGCAGAGCAAGAAAACAAATACTAATTTACGGTACGCCCTTAGCTCTCTATCGACTAACGGCCGAAATTATTAAAAATTTATGTTGTGTTGCTTAGGAGAGTTAGAAATTTGACATAAAATTTATGAAACTTAATTCACAGAACAAATAGATAGATCGAATTAATAATTTCGGCCGATTATCTAAATGGATATAACTATAAATAATATTTGGATATAACAGACACGCATACACACAAGGTAGGGGCTACGTACATTTTCCAATTCTCAAACAGAGCTGCAACTACTTTCCAGATCCCCAACGAAATGCGACATAATGGGCGTGACCAAGCTAGTGAACGAGCCGAGCCCCAGCAGCTCCGAGGAGTCCAACTCGCCGACGGAGGTGAGCTGCTACCGGCGGCTGGGCGAGCGGCCGCCGCTCATGAGGCGGCTGGCGATGGGCTTCAGTGGCGCGCTACTGCAGCCCTCCGACGACGACTCCACGCCGCTGGTCACGGACACGCCTACTACGTGAGCCGTCCATCATTTATACTATATTAGCTAGATTTTAGGCTCTTCGACATTGCCAAGATTCAAAATCAAATTATCAGCATATAAACGTCCTACTGCTGGGTACAGGCCTTCCCACATGGACAACATCACATGGTTAGGCCATTACCCACCATGCTAGCCCAATGCGGGTTGGTGAGTTTGCCAAGAGTTTAGTCAAACATGTAGCAGCCGTTTTCACTAAGGAGGCAGATTTGCACGTCACATCTCTCTGTTAGTAGCACTTCAAAGCCATTCTTTCTCGCAACTCTTTCAATGACACCTCTCCATCGAACCGGTTGCCTTTGATATATAATAAGCATTGCCAAACCACTTCTTATCGAAATAGGTTTAAGGTAGGATCAGTAGGATATATTTCAGCTTCCTACAAACCAATCATCCAGCTAAGAATTAAACGAGCATAAAGACGCTTGCACCACCGAAAAATGAAAAGCAAAGATTCATACAGATGCAGCATGGCTGCAAAAATTAGGGTGACCATCATCTAGTTGGATTAAGGAATCACACAAACAATGTTGGCCAGCCTAGAATTTCTCGAGATTGTGTTGTTGCAATATAGGAGTTCCCTTTCTGATCATGACAGGTTCTCCAATCCCTATTTGAATTATTATTGTTGTTATCTGCAGGCCTACAAACATACCCCTGTGCTTAAACGGGGGGTACATCAACGAGGCGTCTGAGGCGGAGGCCCGCACGCGCGAGAGCAACCGCGAGCTGCCGCCGACGCCGCGCCGCCGCGAGACGCTGCCCGACCAGGACCGCGACTTCAGGAGGTGCAACAATGCCAGAAATGGGTACGTCGTCAATCCAGTCGTCTTCCACTATCAGTTTTTCACAATATCCTCACGTTTGCTGAAAGCGTCTCCTTTTCTGGGCTAAAGTTACTTCACCTGGAGGTGGATTACGCCTTTGAGATCGGCAAACAAAGAGGTAATGACATGATGAACATCAGACTGACAGGCACGGGCAGGAAGGTGGAAGAAATTAGGAAAAGTCTCAGCAATTGAATATCATAGGCTAAGAAAAAGATACCTCAACGGCTAATATCCGGAGGTCTCAAGTTGAATTTCCAGGTCGGGCAATGAATGTTTCAATTTTTTTAACACTTTACCAGGGTTTACGATCCAACCAGCATTAGGCAACATGGTGAATGATGATTAAGCCAATTACTCATGAGCGATGACTTCAAATCAATCATGGAGACCTTTATCCAGAGTGGCACAGTAAATATTGGGTATATAGGCGGTTACTACTAATTCGGGCCCGAATCCTGATTGCACCCCCTGTCCCCCGCAGCAGCCCCGTGCCGGCGTGCAGCCGCACGACGTCTTCCTCATCGGGCGCGTCGTCGTGCGGCGCGTCGCGCGCGTCGGGCAACAACAACACGCGCGCCGAGCCCGAACTAAGGCAGGCGCCCTGGTTCCAGCAGGGCATCCCCAGAGAGGTAGCGTCTAATTAATATTTGTACAGAGATTGCTGTTGAATGGATACAGTCTTACAGCGTAAAGACATGTTAGGGGCGGCGACAAACTTAATTGCTAAACCAATAGGTTGACAACACAAGGAAGATAGGAACCGTCATATTTAATAATTAATCGCCCTGTGACCGAACTTTCCTGGAGGTTTTCTGGGTGGCACCTCGTAAGCGAGTCCCCGTCTCCTATTAGATTCTCTGGGGGGTTCAAGTTGGCCGACAACAGCGAAAACCCTGAGTCATGGGGATGGGGAATCTATACATTAAAAAGAGCGACGTAAACGCTAGGTCTCAGCATCCGAATAATTTAAATTAAATTAAATTTTTTAAATGCCTATGCACAAGTTTAGTATAGCTGGTTCAGGACCATACGCAACGACGATAAAAGCATATAATAGACTACCTTATTACATAAATTCCTACAAGACAAGTGTTATTATGAATTAAACGAGTTCTTTAACGATAATACCGATACAATGCTATAACTTGTAAAATTTTCAACCATAAACAACTAATACTATTTTCTTTCCTAGAATGAATAATATGTTGAAGGTGTCTGTCCCATTTTTTATGATTAATTTATTTTATATTTAAAAATACAATTATTGTTTAATGAATACTTACTAATTAATGTTACTATTCAGTCAAATAAGGGGTTAATTAAGTTGTTAGCACTAAATACTAATACATAAGACCTTCTTGTACACTTAATTGTAATAAATCACTTTGACTTTAAAGTTACTCGCGTCCGTAGGTTTACCATTGAGACCCTACACGTGACTGGGTGGTGCTACATGAGTGACACTGACTGAGTGGTAGAGCCACGCTGCGTTGCAGCACGCATTTGGCCGGCTCACCCGGCGTAACATCACCCTCTCACGAATGAAATAACGGCACTTGGTGCTGTTGTGTTTCGTCCGGCCAGTGAGGGCTCCGGAGGCCCATCACCCCCTCCCCTTCCTCACAATTCCTATTCCTTCCTTAACCCTATTCCTCCCTTGAAGGCCGGCAACGCGCCTGCGATTCCTCTGGTTCTGCGGGTGTCCATGGGCGGCGGTGATTACTCTCCATCAGGTGACCCGCCTGCTCGTTTGCCTCCTTCTACTATAACAAAATAAATAATTTAATTATTCATAAAATATTGTAATATCATCATCATCACCAGCCTGAAGACGTCCACTGCTGAACATAGGCCTCCCCCTTTGACCTCCATCCTGACCGACAACTCGCCACTCGCATCCACCGGTTGCCTGCGACTCTCACGATGTCGTCGGTCCACCTAGTGGGAGGCCTACCAACACTGCGTCTTCCAGTGCGTGGTCTCCACTCGAGAACCTTTCTTCCCCAACGGTTGTCGGTTCGTCGAGCGATGTGGCCTGCCCATTGCCACTTCAGCTTGCAAATCTTACGAGCTATGTCGGCAACTCCGGTTCTTTGGCGAATATCCTCGTTTCGGATTCTATCGCGCAAAGAAACTCCGAGCATAGCTCTCTCCATTGCTCGCTGTGTGACTCTGAGCTTTTCTAAAAGGCCAACAGTTAAGGACCACGTTTCGGTGCCATATGTCATCACCGGCAACAAACATTGGTTAAAGACCTTTGTCTTTAGGCACTGCGGAATCTTCGATGCAAAGATATCTCGTAATTTCCCGAACGCTGCCCATCCGAGTTGGATTCTCCGGGCGACCTCTTTGTCGAGGTTGGACCTACCTAACTGGACAATCTGTCCTAAGTAGGTGTAGTGGTCGACAACTTCGATAGTATCGCTCCCAACAATTACCGGTACGGGTTCAACATGGACATTCGACATGATCTTCGTCTTGTCCATGTTCATTTTAAGACCCACCTGTTGGGATACGATATTGAGGTCGCTGAGCATGGTGTTGAGGTTCTCCAGCGACTCCGCCATTATGACTATATCATCGGCAAAACGAAGGTGAGTGATGTATTCGCCATTAATGTTGATGCCGAATCCGTTCCAATTCAAGAGCTTGAAAACGTCCTCCAACGCATTTGTGAACAGTTTCGGAGATATGACGTCTCCCTGTCTCACACCTTTCTGCAATTGGATTGGTTTCGTACTCTCGTCTTGTAATCGGATCGACATAGTAGCGTTTCTATACAAGCATTTCAACACTTCGATATACCTATAGTCGATATGGCAACGCTGGAGGGACTGCAACACAGCCCAGGTTTCGATAGAATCGAAGGCTTTCTCGTAGTCCACAAACGCTAAACATAAGGGCCGATTATACTCCTCAGTCTTCTGTATAATCTGGCGGAGCGTATGTATGTGGTCTATGGTACTAAAGCCTTTTCGGAAACCGGCTTGTTCGGGAGGCTGGAAGTCGTCAAACCTGCGTTCGAGACGGTTCGTAATGACTCTCGAAAACAGCTTGTACACATGGCTCAGGAGTGAGATGGGTCTATAATTCTTCAATAAGGTGTTATCGCCTTTCTTGAAGAAGAGCACCACCGCACTCCTGTGCCATGCTTCTGGCGTAGTACCTTCGAGCATGACGGAATTAAACAACTTCTGGAGGACTACGAGTATCGGTTTTCCACCCGCTCGCAGAAGTTCAGTGGTAATTCCGTCATCACCCGGCGCCTTGTTGTTTTTAAGCTGTTTAAGAGCCATACTAATCTCATACAGGCTGATGTCAGGGATATCTTCGGTATAGTGTCGGGTTAACTTAGCTCTGGTGTCCTGAGCTGTACCAACAGCGGGCTCTTGTGTTGAGGTGTACAACTGTCCATAAAACCTCTCGAGCTCTCTCAGAATCTCCGGCTTCGACGAAATGACACTGCCGTCCTCGATCTTCAGCTTAGTCATTTGGCTCTGACCAATAGACGAATTCTTTGCGAACACTTTGGCGCCTTGGTTCCGCGCAATTGCGTCCCTAATGCATTTAGCACTATAGGAGCGCAGGTCGTGTCGCACAGATTTCGAGATTCGTCTATTGAGTTTGCCATATTCCGACATATCAGCTGAAGATTGCAGTAACATTTCTTTCCGGTCTTCCAATAACTTAATGGTTCCGTCTGAGAGCTTTTGAGGCTTTTTCCGGCGTGGGGTCTTAAAGAACTTAGACCCCACAGCTTGGACAGTTTCCACAAGCCCGCTGCTGATCTCGTCCACAGTTTCGCACTCGGCTAGGCACTGGAAGCGATTTTGGAGTTCGAGTTGAAAGTGTTCCGGGCTCTGGATCTGGGCAGGGCCAGGACGGAGTGTGGACTTCACCAGACGTGACCTCTCGAGCTTGATGTTGATATTCAGTGTGCCTCTAACAATCCGGTGATCGCTACCGGTTTTCACCCTACTGATCACGGAGACATCACTGAATATACGCTTCTTGGTCGTCATGATGAAGTCGATCTCATTTCTGGTTGAACCATCGGGGCTTATCCACGTCCACTTCCTGGTTGGTCGCTTCCGGAAGAAAGAGTTCATCAAAAAGAGTTCCTCCTTCTCCATAAAGTCGACCAACCGTTGGCCCCTTTGGTTCCGCTGTCCATATCCATATTGCCCCACTCTCAACTCATCGCCGTTCCTTGTGCCTACCTTTGCATTGAAGTCCCCCATAACAACGGTGAAGTACGTTTCGGAGGAATGTATGGCTTCAGATATCTCCTCATACAGAGCCTCTACTTCTTCGTCAGGGTGTGTCGAGGTTGGTGCATATACCTGTATGACCTTCAGCGAATACCGATCGGTGATTCTGAGTATAAGGTACGCAACTCTACCTGACACACTATCGACCATGATAACGTTGTTAACAAGGGACTTGCGGACGAGAAACCCAAACACCACCCTGGGATTTTCGTTCTCCTTCCCGGAAGAAGAGCATGTTGCCAGAATCAAGGACTACCATATCCTGCCCCTCTCGTCGGATTTCTGATAGTCCCATGATGTCCCACCGCAATCTGCTCAATTCTTCCTCCAGCTCTACAATCTTTGCATCGGTCCTCAACGTGCGGATGTTGTGTGTTGCCAGGGCCAAGGTTCGTTGGTGGGTGTGTGGGTAGCCGAGCAACTGCCGGTGATTCTTCGCACCCCCTGCTCCTCCGTTACCTGACCAGCTACCCGTTGGGCCAGGGATAAAGGAGCTGCCGGGGACTGGGGGCCGTGGGCAAATATTGTCTGTCATGGGGGGGGGGGGGGGGGGGGGGTTTGCCATAATCCCCACGCTTGGCAGGCGGCTTGGGGATCGCAGCGGGTCACCGTTTAGCTAGAGGACGCTGCGGCCCGTCCTCCGGTGTCTGGTCGTAGTTTTAGGACATACCCGGGTCCAATTGTAATATACTTAATTAAAAAAAAGTGCTATTAGAAAATTGCAACGCCCTTCCTGGGCCCATCTAATGTACATACATATGAGATGCAATAAATAAATAAATGAATGAATGAATTCATAAATGAATGAATAGTGCACAGACACATCTCTAATATTTTTCAGCCACACAATCATTCGAGGGATAAAACATACTTCAGGCAAACTACGGGCACTATCTTAGCTTTGCTGAGATATTTCTGTCACATATAACTTTAATAAATAGGGATTTGAACTGCCTATATCTTCTTTAGCCGTCATTAGGGGTTAAGATAGTACCTTAAATGTGATATCCGTGTGGTCAGATAGCGCTGGAGGTGCTGGGCAGCCAGCCGGTGGGCGCGTTCCTGGTGCGCGGCAGCACCACGCAGGCGGGCTGCCACGCGCTGTCCGTGCGGGTGCCGCGCGACTTCCAGCCCGCCGGCATCGCGCACTACCTCATCCTGCGCACGCCCAAAGGGTACAAGATCAAGGTCAGTCGCACCACCAATATATTTATTTAAGTATTTATTTATTCAGCATACAATGTGAACTTACAGCTAAACCAAAACATTCACATTGGGCAATTTACCTACCTAATACAAAAAAAATAATTTCCAATAAATGCAACTAATAGGGTCAGTATGGATGACGGCGTCTTGGACACATTGCAAGAAACGGTTAATAAGAGCTATTTATTTATTAATTTATTTCTAGGAAGATTTATAGACAAATAACATCTATAGCTAAGATTAGTAAGTAAACATATGCTATTAATAAATCTTCACAATTATATAAACAAAATGTTCAGTTAACTCGCTGAGTGGATAATGTTAATTTAGTTTAAAATACAGATAAAAAAGAGATTACTTATAAATTAATGAAATTACTGTTACAGTAGTAGGTTGTTGTCATGTTGTTGTACAGCGATACTAGACTATCCTTAAGATTTTTATTGTAAATATAGCCCTAGGAGTGGGCGCATTACGAGCATGCCGCGTGCGCAAAGCAGAAGGTAGTGCTAACAGGTCGTGCCGACGACGTAGACCAACACGCACATAATTCTGCGGAACGTAGTAGCCAATAGAATTTAGCAATGTGGGGTTGTCCACCTTATTTCGCAGTAAAAAACAATAATGCAATGCAACCAAGAGTTTACATCTGACTTCTAAATTTACAAGGCCTACCATGCCTGTTACAAATAATGACGGGAAAAGGAAGGGGTAGTAACAAAAGAATCTTTTATAAGGGTACCTAGCAAACTTTCTCTGTACTCTTTCAACCATGACAGTCTACTTCTCGGTTCTAGGATCCCAGATAATTGCACCAAATCCCAGCACACTGCGAACGAATGCGTTATAAAACATAACAGCGACGCCCAAATTACGAAACTGAGTAACGGTTCTACAAATAAACCGAAGGATCTTGTTTGCTTTCTTACAAATGGTCTCGATATGCTCTCGGAAGCTAAGCTGACTGTCCATTATAACACCAAGATCTCGAATTCTCGATATGCTCTCGGAAGCTAAGCTGTCTGTCCATTATAACACCAAGATCTCGAATTATTTAAACTTTCCATAAGACATTTTTATACAAAGTATAATCATAATTAATAGGTGTCGGAGACCTAGAATAGGTGACCGTTTTACATTTTAAGACATTAAAGTTCAAATTGTTCGTCATCACCCATTGCAAAAGTGCATCAATATCACGCTGGAAGTCTATACAGTCTGAGATGTTACCTATTCTGTGAAATAACTTCATGTCATCAGCAAACATAAAACATTATTTTAACAGTACTCAGCACGGTCGGAAGATCGTTAATCATTATTGTGAACAGGGTAGGCCCTAAAATCGACCCTTGACGAACACCAGACCTCGTGTAGTAGACATCCGAAACCTAACTGCCCAATTTAACATATTGCCTACGGTTTCGTAAATAGTCCGCAAGAAATTTAAGAAGCCTGGGAGAGAAACAAAGACAAGAAAGCTTAGAGAGAAGAACATCGTTATCAACTACGTCGAACGCTTTCCTTAGAAATAGGCAGTGTCAACTTGGTAGCCCATGTCCATCTGAGTCGTGACGTAGTCCAGAAACACAATCTGATTCGTAATAGTGGAGCGGGCCTTACAAAATCCATGTTACGAGTCATCAATAAGATGGCTAGTTTGGTTCGTAATGCTTATAGTAATGATGGTTTCGAAAACTTTTGCAAAGGTACATAGCACGGCAATAGGTCTCTGACAAGTTACGTCTGCTGAAGAGCCACTCTTAAGGACCGGATTTACACTAGTTGTAGTAGTGTGGAGCTCGATGGCGCAGCGGCTAGAGTGTTGGGCTTGCGATCTTGCTCGCTAAGCCACTTTCGCAATGCCAGGTCGCTGGATGGGTGACCAAATTAAAAACATCTCGAGCTCCTCCGTGCTTTGGAAGGCACGTTAAGCTGTTGGTCCCGGTTGTCGTAAAATGACAGTCGTTAAAAACCCACCAACCCGCATTGGGCCAGCGTGCACCACGCTGCCATAACCCACCGGTTATGGCCCAAAATCCCCACGTGCTATTGTCCACGTGGGAGGCCTGTGCCCGCAGTGGGACGTTAATAGGCTGATGATGATGATGATTACACTAGTTACTTTCCATTCAGTGGAGTATACGCAACTTTGCAAGCACAAATTGTAGATATATAGAAGGAGAGATTCTATTGCACTATGGCAGTCTTTGACTAAAAATCCTGGTATGCCATCAGGACCGACGCGACGGCTGAAAAAGGTTTGAGTCTTTTAACAGCCTTGCGTATATCAGAAACTAACTCGGTCAAGTTTTACACATGTTGAATTTAAAGGATGAGAATGAGCCGCACACTCAGCAGCTTGAACGTCTAGTTGAGGGACATCGCTTAAAAATACAGAACTGAAATAGTTCGTGAAAGCAAAAGCAGCTCCTTAACCCGCTACATTTGTACCGTTATATGTGTATTCACGTGGTTGCATTGTGCTCCTACTTTTATTCTTGATATGGGCCCAGAATTTGGAAGGATTATGGTGAATATCACGTTCAATAGATTGCAGATACTGGTTATAAGCAACGTCTATTAAATATTTAACCTTGGTCCTATAGTATTTAAACATCTTATGATCATATAAATATAATATCACATAAATATAAATTACCTATGCTTATATTGCAAATTTTTGGCGTAAAAATGGGGAATAAAAGAGAATATGTAAACCATTCGTAGAAAAAACACAAAATAATAAAAATAAAAATAACCTATTCAAGTACATCGGCTAGTCTCTTAATGATTTCATTTTTAAAGGTGCGCTGCGGTAATGCAAATATACATTTTATAAAATGGGCCACGTCGGCCTTAATTAGATTTCATATTTCTAAGACGAAAGAGCTTGCGGGCGTTTGGCTCGTATAGAAATTAATCATTACATCACTATTTTCCTTAGTTAAGTAATTGATTTAAGAAAATAGTGACAGGATTATCTCGAGACATCGATAGCGACCACTATAAAAGATTTTTTTTTATCTCAATCTGCATTATTGATCATCGGACGCCGGGTCACTGAGCCATCGGAGAAAATGAGTTCTGGTTTCAGCAGAACTCATTTTCTCCAGACTACTATCCACTTAAATAAGCTAAAGTTAAAGAAATAGAAGCTAAAGTCAAAGAAAATGTAGCTAAAGTTAAAGAAGCTTTAGGGTCTGCAATGCGTGAGTGTCTCAAGCATTTATCAGCCGCGATGGACGCTTAACCGCGCGGGCCGTGTGCTCCAGTTCAGTGACACCTTCTTCTACCTCTTCTTTGAGTCAATAAATAAGGGTATAACACATAACTTGACGTCAGCAGGGCTTCACGAAAGAGTTCTCGTCGCTGAGCGCGCTGGTGACGCACCACAGCGTGATGCCGGAGCTGCTGCCGGCGCCGCTGCGGCTGCCGCGCGCGCGCGCCGCGCCGCCGCCGCCCGCGCGCGCCGACCGCGCCGACATAGACGCCCTCGCGCCGCAACCGCACGCACACGCCAACAGCGCCAACCGCCCGCGCACGCTCACGCATCACCATCTGCAGAACTTCCTTGCACAGCTCGATGTGTAGGACGCATGCAGTGCAACTCTGTTAGAGCTCGATTGGATCGACCTGAAACCGCAGTGACTTATCAAATCCGTATTCTCTAAATTTGACTCTACGTACAAAGATCACTCTTGATCGGAATCGAAGGGAACGTCCTCGCGTTCAGGTCAAAGTGAGTGGCGAGTGTACGATCGAGCTTTAGAGAATCGACATGTTGAACGGTGCGCTTACTCGAATACTCTTCCGATGTGCGGCACAATATTTTGTCTTCATGATTGTGCTTCCGATGACGTATTTATGCATAATATTTTGTGCGGAGCCTGACTGTGTCTTAATTAACAAAAAATAGATTTTATATGTGCCGATTGCGTTAAATTGCCTACTGCTTGCAATGCTTTCGCATAAGGTTCTTGGAGTTGAAACTCCCCATCGACACTCCAACGCTAAATATTCAATTGTTTACGTCGGGCCGCAATCTCTTCTAATGCTATTTGCACTTCCGATCACGATAATGTTTGCGAGTTTTGTTCAAATAAAGTTACCTACAATTTGTGTAATATGCTTCGGTCAGCAGCGCCATGTAGTTTTGTAAACAACTTGAAACCACTCTGATACCATGCAAATTGGAGTTAACGCTAATTAAGTCGAATGGAGAATAAAACTAGCATGAAGCACTCTTGTATTCACCTCGTATTCGTTGCTCCGTTGATTGAAAATCAAAATTAAAGTAAATGCAAATAATTACTATGACATTAAATGTACGTCGTTTATTATTGCGGTTTTTGAACATAAGACTCTAAAGAGGCGGTTAGACCTTTAATGAAAGGGAAAGCCTTAGGCGAGTACTATTTAAAAGAATTTACACAGTATAGGTGCACATCATTATATCCCTCCCCACAGGTTATATCGCCATATACAATGAAATGAGTTATGTGACTTTAATCGTTTGTTTCTTATATTATATCATTATCATCTGCATAGCTTCGAAGGTGCAAATAATTTTATACTGAGCAGCAGAATGCAAAATGCAATAATTAGGAAATAAACCTCTTACTAGTTTAAAAAAGGTTTTCAATACAAGGATAATGAAAATATCGTCAAATATAGGTGCGCATTTGTGTTTAGTAATAATTAACATGAATAATATTATACTTTGTAAAAATGAAAACCAAATTGCAATTTTGGGACAATTTACTAAACATCTTACAGTTCTGTAGTGTAATACTAGACCACTTTTGAAGACAAGAACAATACAAGAAAATATTTTGCAGACAACATACACAAAACTTAGATTAGGTATATACTTGTCTAACTTACAAATAAAATTAAAATGATCGTGCACAATATATAACGTGCTATTAAATCAATGGCGTATATTTTAAATATACACATATAGTACAGGTAGTTTGCGCCAAAATAAAAATATTTTCCCCAATAAACAGTAGTATTTAATTGGTTTAGACTATAAATTTTCAAACAAAATAATTTATTATTTATTTGGCAAAAACTGCATCATACGATAAGATGCCTCGATGAAATCACTCAGACATACGACTACATTGTGGAAGTCGTCGCAGTCGTCAGTGTGAGTGCAACGAGTTCCACAATGCAGTTGCATGTGTGAGTGTAGGCATTATGATGCAGTTTTTGACAATTAAATAATACATTATTTTGTTTGTAAAATTAAAATCTAAACCAATGACAAAATACTACTGTTTATTGGGGAAAATACCTTTATTTTGGCGTAATCTACCTGTACTTTAAATATACGCCATTGATTGAATAGCACCTTAAACTATACTCTGTCAAGAAAGTACCGGGAAAAGATCAATAATACACAAAATGTTAGTTATTCATCCAAATATATTTTATCGCCTTCAAAGTATGCTCCTTCAGAAACGATACACTTACGCCAACGAATAATCCAATCTTCAAAACATTTTTAAACGCTTTTTCCGGAATTAAGTTCAGTTCTCGCCGCGAATTCTCCTGTATGTCTTCTACCGAATGAAAACGGGTGCCACGAAGTGGTAATTTGAGTTTAGGAAAAAGAAAGAAGTCGGCTGGAGCCATATCTGGCGAATAAGGTGGTTGCTCGATGATATTTGTTGAGTTTTGGTCAATAATTCGTTCACAATGATGGCCTTGTGCGAAGGCGCATTATCGTGGTGCAAAATCCAAGAATTTTCTTTCCACAAATTCGGCCTTTTTCGTCAAATTTTCTCCCTTAAACACTGCATAACGCTCAAATAATATTCTTTTTTTTACCGTTTGACCTTCCAGCAAGAATTACGAGTACACAACATCGCGATAGTCAAAGAAAACAGTCAACATGACTTTGACACTTTGATCGACTTTGGCGTGGTTTTTTCGGTTTCAGTTCTGTCGGAAGGCGCTACTCCGAAGCTTGTTGACTAGTTTGCATGTCAAACTCGTAAACCCACGTCTCGGCTACAGTAACAATGCGTTGCATGAATGTTGGCTCGGAATTGACTCGTTCTAGCATGTCCTTCGACTCTTATGCGATTGAGTTTTTGTAGAAAATTCAGGTCTTTTGGGACTAGCCGAGCCGCAACATGTTTCATACCCAAGTGATTATTTAAAATGGTACAGATCGACTCGTGAGACACAGAAAGTTCAGCGGCTATCTCTCTCAAACTTAAATGAGGATTTTCAGTCACCATTTCCTTAATTTTTGTTGTCGATGTTAACTTTAGTTGATTGCCTACTAGAGCGCAAATCTTCCATCACATCTCGAACGCTTTTGAACGCTTTGTAACGCTCATAAGCAGTTGTTTTAGATAAAGTCGCCGTAAAAAAATTCACCGTAAGCCTTCTGTAACATTGTCAGTAACTCCGAATACGAAATTCAATTGGCGACGCAAAATTTAAGACAAACTCTTTGGTCGATGTTTTTATCGATTATGAAATTCCCAATACACACTAGATATAAACTAACTAAAACAGCACTGTATTTAATATAATTAACAGATACAACTCAAACTCCGCGCCAAAATGGATAACAGTTGTGCCAATCTAACAACAAAAAAAACAAAAAATTAAATTTGGAATCATTAACAAATCATCCGTTCCCGAAACTTTTATGACAGAATGTATACCAAATAGGTTGACAATAATAAGTAATCATTTACATAACATTTTACACTGTACTGATTAGGTTGCAGCTTTGCTAAAAGTGGACCGCTTGAAATCAAGATCAATAATTCGGTAAGTGTAAACAAAGTGAAGTGAGATACTTGTAGCACTATAAAATGTATTCCGCCGAATTGATAAAGTCAGTTCCATTACGACGGTAGTAAGAGAGATAGAAGTGAGCGGTTACGTGCTCCAGTTGTGAATGTTATAACCATAGATTTAAATCTATGGTTATAACAAGTTATAGAATAGTCATCGTTATGAAGTCATTAAATTATTATACGTTGTCTAGTTGCTGTTACTAAGATGGTTCTCATTTATTTTAATATAAATAAATAATGTGATAAATATCGTAATAGGGGTGTAAAAATGTATTGTATAAATAAATGAAATGTGTATATGTAATTATAGTTTCGTGTGTCATAATCATAGTTTATTCTATACGCGCAATTATTGATTCAGTTTTGTTTGCGCTTTCATCAATTTAGGCATATATCTAGTCTTTTAAATGTACAGCTATGGAAATCGTGAGTTCGCAAGTAAGTTTAAAATTGTTATTAATAAATTAATTATGACTAGTGTTATAGGGTGACTAGAAGTTTTGTATGTTTCACTAGAATTAATGTATGCATCCGTGTACAAATATTGCTGTTCTTCATTAAGTTTAAATAATTTTATTTTATTGTGTTCACTATTTTGTACAAATTAAAAGTTTGGATTTGTAAAACTTTATCTTAAAAAATTCGAAACAGCGTTTTAGGCAAAATTTAAATAAAAACAGACTAAATTCGAGGTATTTATTCCTCAATAACTTTATTTTTAATTAGAAACGCCAGCAAGTCAACCAACCCATTATAAAATGTTTAATTTCTTCAATAAATTTTGAACTTTTTATCATTTGAGTAAGTGGATCTAGGTATATCGATTAGATTTTTTTTACTGTTTAGTTGGTTGACCCGCCGGCGTGTGTACCTTTTATATTCTGTTGTCAGTTATAATAAATTTAATGTTTTATTAACGTTTTTGTTTGCATGGTGTTTTCTGGTCACCCTAATTGGTGAATGTGCGTGGCGTTGCGAATGATGTTCCGGTGCGGTAATGCGCTTTGTCATTTCACGGCCGAATGCACAAACTAAGAAGTCTCAAAAGTTGAGAAGTTATTAAATTTATTTTATCATCCACCTTTTGTTAAAGTGGTCTTATGGGTTATGCGAGTAAAGTTATCTTTATTTGAGAATGTTTGCGTATTCAGCTGCCTAAGCCAGTGGACCATAGGTACAGCCAAACTGCATTTAATGCATTGTCGAGAAAAATCTTATGCATGATTATTTTACTAAAAAGTATAATTAAATTGTGACAAGTGAAAATATTTATAACTATGCATTTAAAAAAATGATTTTTAAATTTTTAATATTTACCTGTATTACCGTAAATTTAGACACAATAGAATTTCAATTGTTAATAACCGATTTAAGGTTTTCTCACAAACGAAAGAACAAAAACCAAACATTTCTTAATAAGTTCATACCATACATCGGCTTCTAGACACTGTCAGAATTTTATAATTTGATGTCAGCGTAAAACATGTATCCTTGTAAAGACACAATAGTATTAGATATTTGTATGGGTGTGTGATAAGATAAATAAGCAATAGTTTGTATTCGTGGTTCACTGAAGACGACGCTGTTTGTTAAACACTGCCTTATATCGTAGTAGCGAGATATCGTGTTTGTATAGTTATTACGTATGTTACAGTATCCGTAGCTGTTGTGTTTACACCGATCTTGCTGTAACTTAGGCCTTTTGTATCTCTATCACTGCACATTTTGTTAACATCCGACTTTTAATCTTCGCTAACGAACATATTTACGTATGTCGGACGGGTCAAGTAATTCAAATGAGTTCATCCACCTGTGATACCGATTTTTGCATTTTAATAACGGTTTTAAAGATTAGTAAAGCCCCTTACTCATATTCGTAAGTTTTCTTGGATATATTATGCTGTTGACAACAATGTTTAAACGAAGTTTATTAGTAGCCAATTACAAATGCATATTAAATTTGAATGTCAGTGACTTCCCCATGTATCTGCATAATATTTGCGATGTTTTAAAATTAGACAACAAACATAGTACTAAGCAGAGTCCTATCGAATTCTTTCAACGGCATGTCTTAGGTAAGTCTTAACTACAAAGGACAAGAAGAAAAAATACCTCCCTCTTCGTTACCGTTATATGGTTGAGGAGAAATTTAACATATCATCCAATATCTGTTATCATATATCATGATTTATATAACAGCATCTTTGAAATGGGCTTGTGTTGCCTACCTGATGATAATGATAAAAGAATTACGATTATGATTAGGGAGGCAAAAATAATTACGTTGTTTAACTTTTATTTCTTATTCAATTTTAAATGTTTTTAAATGTATTGTTGTAGTGTGTTAACATCAGGTATCATTACCTACATAGATTTCTCGGAATAACAAAAGTGAAATACTTACTAATCACTTAATTTACTTATTTTATCCTTGAAGTCAGTGAAATTATTAATTTATTTACTCATGAATAAAAAGAAATGCGAAATAATATAAATGTTGTTTATTTGTATATAACTATCGGCAGATAACATCGCATACCAAATGTTCGATACAACATTAATTTGCCTACTTTGACTACTTACCTATATAACATTCTTAGGTAAAATATGCTTCTTATTTTTGTCAGTCGTCGAATAGGCTTATCTTTTGATAGTTTAATAATACATTTATTTATTTTTCCTCAAGAATATACTTACATCAATTACATGAAGTGTAATTTAGGTATGTTCGTATGAATACCTACGGTAAAGAATGATTATTGTGAAGAACTGGCCTGGAAAACTACTAACTGGTCTGGCTAAAAGGAAAGTAGCCGGAGAAACAGATCGCCTATGTTACGTTATTAAAATGTCATCTACGAATCTCTCATTAGGGATTTACGGTGTCCACACCGCAGTTACGTTTTGTGGAGCAATATTTTGTAATACGTGGAAACATTTGATTGTATGAGAAGGTTACTGAATGTTATCATGTTGCGAAATGTTGCTCCACAAAAAGTAAGTGAGGTGTGGATGCACTGTTCGGTTTTCGCAAAATCAGCCAATCCTAAGGCTGGGCACAGGCCTTCCCACACGGACAACAACACGTGGGCCATAATACATAATATGATAAAATAATTACCAGAAAAAAAATTTCTGGTAAACATTTTATCATAAATCTGCATAGCATTGTAAATGCAAAATTTCAACAATAAAAACTCATAATATATAATCACGACTATTATCCCCGAAGGGTTAGTCAGATACTAGGCAATGAGGACAGCAAAAGGAGTCCTCTACCATAGTCCACTTTTTACCAAATAGCGACTGCACATGTGCTCAGCGTGACAGGTTGTGAGCCCATCGCCATTTTATGCTGTTGGATGCATGTGCAGTCTTTAGTCCGTTAGTCGCCTTTTACGACTACCGAGGGAAGAGAGGGGTTGGTAGTATTCTTTTTCCGCTACGCTACACGGTTAGCGGTTTATTAATACCAATAGCAACATTATCCTTTAACGCCCTATCGCTATTCCCGACTTTTCCACACAAATATTAGGACTTGGGGATATCGGGTAATAATTTACAGCGCTGACCCAGTGTGGGGTATAATAATTTGTTGTTAATATACAAAAAAATAAAAAAAATATAAGAACGTCAAGCAACCCGTTGTCAAACTTTCAACTGCCATACTTGTAGAAGCACGCACAACGCCATCTAGCAGGTCTAGTTCGATTTACCGCCGCGTCACTCCTAAGCTGCTTTCGCCCAGTGTTCCTGTTCCAGTTACGCCAAAGAGTTCACTGGTGTTACAGTAATTTTTCTAGATGTCGCTACTAGTAAATTTTATATTAAGTACTTAACATCCAATTCGCAATATATTTTTTTATTTTTAATTATGCACGAATAATAATATTTAAATGGAATGTTTTTTATTTAACACAGATATCCTTTTAGGAGGCCTTCGTCCAACATGGCATTCTTCGGCTGATGAAGATGATGATTTGAAACAGTAGGTACATTAAGTACTTACATGAGGTGTGTGTGCGTGAGTGTGCGTGTCATGTCAGATTAATAATGCGTTAAGTTTGGGTTTACTTGTGTTTATCTCGCCAGCTCTACTGCTAACACTGTGCAAAGCATCAATAATGTTTGCTTATATCATGTAGATAGTAACATAAGTGTTTGCAGACAGCACATTTTCCCGACAAATGTCTACAGTTCCGAGCCGCCGTCGTCATTGAGAGCCTAATGACGTCATCAGACTGCTTTCACTATTCACACAGAGTACTCGTCGTTTGTTGATACGCTACAGACAACAGCACATCTACGATCACACTTTTCACTTTCAACCACTCTTATTCAAAGGAGCTTAGAGTCTTTAATTATTAAATTAAAGTCGTGGCGTTGGACAATAATAGACATGTACTTAAGTAGGAGTAGTTCACGGTGGTAGACGGAAAGCAAGTTAGATTTCAACTCTGAAAACTATATTTTATCGCGCTGAGCACTGATAAAAAAGTATCTTGATTTATCTATACTAACTATTCTAAAACTATTGTTTTATCTACACAAAGTTCACGGTGCGCAATTCTGCTCACTATTCAGTTCTATTTCAACAACATAGACAGTTCAAACACCTAAAATTCCTAAAGAACATACATCAATAACACCGAAGCAACAGGAAAGCTTAAAACTAACAAAACAAAAAGCTAAAGATCGTTACAACAAAGCAAACATTTCGGTAAACAACGGAATAGTGATAATTCCGATATCCGACGTAGCGCGGCGAAGTCACAATCCCGCGTATCTCCAGGGGCTGTCGCGCTACGGAAAACCTGTGTGCTACGGAAACTTGTGTGCTACGAAACTGTATGTTTGGCAACCGTACAACAGATATTCTCACTTGACGCTTGAATCATTGATACGTTCGATATTTGCTTGTATCGAAATTTTGTTTGTATTTTTAGGGCATTCACAAATTTTGATAAACCTCTAGACTGAGGCTCGTTTGTTAGGTTGCGATGGATTATTTATTCCTTTTGTTAACAGGTGGCAATTGGACGGTTTTTTTTAAACTTATCTTTATTGTGCTATCATTACGAGATTTAATCTAATTCGGTTCGGTTTTCGCAAAATCAGCCAATCCCAATGCTGGGCACAGGCCTTCCCACACGGACAACAACACGTGGGCCATAATACATAATATGATAAAATAATTACCAGAAAAAAATTTTCTGGTAAACATTTTATCATAAATCTGCATAGCATTGTAAATGCAAAATTTCAACAATAAAAACTCATAATATATAATCACCACTATTATCCCCGAAAGGTTAGTCAGAGACTAGGCATGAGGATCGCAAAAACAATTCTCTGCTATAGTCCACTTTATAACAAATAGCGACTGCACATGTGCTCAGCGCGACAGGTGGTGAGCCCATCGCCGCTCTATGCTGTTGGATGTATGTGCAGTCTTTAGTACGTTAGTCGATTTTTACGACAACCAAGGGAAGAGAGATGGTGGTAGTATTCTTTCACCGCCACGCGACACATTTAAAAAAACTGATTTCAGAGATTTTAACATTCATAGTATCGTTTCATTAAGCATACCATTGTCTCATATGCGTTGTTACATTTGTAACAATAATTTACTTCGAAAGACCATAATTCACCATTGCGTTTTTAACAACAATACTGGATTTTTTTCCTACACATTTTTTTAAACTTCGATCTTGCTTGTTTAAAGCCTATTCATAATTTTGACACTGTATGAACACAAGCTTAACTTGGAAATGTGAGTGTTAGAGGTTAAAACAGTGCTAATAATAACAGACCGGGCAGTAAATTCCCATAGCCATAATGTACCTAATCCCACTCGCTGGGATAAACGTTCCAGATCTACAGCGGCATCAAACTTTATCTTTTTAGATCTCTATCGTTGTCACATAAGTAAGAAAAGTATTTTTATTGCGCACCTAATTAGTTGGGGTTAAACTTTTTCCAATCTCTGGTTGACGAAAGCTCAAAAGAAAAGGATGAGAAGAAGAACTTTTTGCAACTGATAAGTAAAGTGACGATAAGTCTGCACACGGAAGCGCGCTTTAGCCGACTATCTCCTTATACTTTAAAGTTTTAAGCTCTCGCGCCCGCTGTGTTTTAAACCGATAGTTAGCTTCTCGAACAAATCAAACTGGTATATTAGAATATTTAAAATATTTTTATTTTCACTTGGTTATTAGCAAATAAATTTTTATAAAAAAAAAATAGAGACGCATTAAATATAATAAAGCATGAAATGTTAAAAAATTGGTTGACTGCGTCACGCGCTTTAGGTTCGGCGAAATTGCGCCGAATCTGAATAACGCAGCCCGACGAAGCTTAAGTAAAGGCTTTGTAGCCAGTAGTGAAAGCATTAAACTTGATCGAATTTCGTTTATTTTAAATGTAAGTAATAAAATTCTCTAAATCTGAAGACTGTTAAATCTGAATTTATAAAATTGAGCTTTTTCTAAGTAATTGTTTGGTTTTTTAGATTAGCCTTTACTTTTTTATACCTAGTCTTGTCATAAGTTCTGTCCCAACTAAAATGTTTATGTAATTAGTATTTTAAAATAAATATTATGACGGTAGTACTAATATTAGAATATCATTATAATAAGTAAGTTTTATACTATCCATTTCGATCTAACATGTAGCTGAGTAAACATGGAGTGGGGTACCACAGGGAAGCGTGAGAGCCAAGAAGTTGTAGCAGAGACACGGAGACGGTGGCCACCGGACAATTCTCTTTACGGATGAAAAAAATGTTTGTGTTGAGAAGAAGTTTAACCGTCAAAACGATAGCGTGCATGTACACAGCTCTCAAGAAGCTACTGAGAAAATTCCGAAGGTCGAAAGAGGTCACCACCCAGCATCTGTGATGGTTTGTTAGGGCGTGTCCTAAGGCGTGACAAAGCTCCATTTTTGTGAACAAGGGGTGAAAACACGATCAACTAACTACCAAAGCGATATTTTATAGAAGGTTAAGCAACTAAGTAACACTGTGTTCGCTGGTAAACAATGGATATTTCAACAAGACATCAGCACTAGCGCACTAAGCGAAAATAACCCAGCGCTGGTTAGACGTGAATTTAACGGATTTTATCGCATCTGAAGATTGGCCCCCTGCAAGTCCTGATCTTAATCCTTTCGATTATTGCCTAAGTAATATTTTAGAGTAGAAAGCCTGCTCTAAACTTCATCAAAATATCGAGTCGTAATTATTTTTTTATCCGTAAAGAGAATGACACACTGCGTGTCTCTGCAACAACTACTGTGTTACCCCACTCCAAGTTTACACAGCTATGTACATCGAAATTAATAGTTTATGACCTACTTAGTAGTTTGATTTACGCTGCAAGCCAGCAGTATTACGTCACTGTGAAGTCCAGGGTGGACTTCACAGTGACGTAATACCGTCGAAAGAAATACTATATATAGTCACAGTCGAAAGAAATACTATTGCAAGTATTTAACAATCGATAAAGACGTAATTGCTTATAAATATCTTTATTGTTGAAATTTTGCATTCACAATGCTATATAAATATAGGATAAAATGTTCACTAGAAAAAAAATCAACCAGTCCCAGGAAGCTCGAATGGGATTCGAACCCACGACTTTTGGATTGTCGGTCCACTGCTCTAACCGCTGAGCTACCGAGACCCCAGAAGACTCACTGAAGTCACTTCATTTTTTTCTAGTAAACATTTTATCCTATATTTATATAGCATTGTGAATGCAAAATTTCATCAATAAAGATATAACCTACTTAACATAATGATATTTAATATTAGTACTACCGTCGTTTTATTTATTTTAAAATACCCTCATTTAAGTTGGGACAGAGCTTATGGCAACACTAGGTATACAGGGTTAACTTTGGACCCCCTGCTAAAAGTAAATATGAGATAATTAAAGTAATAATAAAATATTTGACGTAAAAATAATAAATGTTTTCTATTTTTATTGGCTGCTTTTTAAATCCTATATTTCTAGGTGCGAGCGCTCACCCTCGCCTCGCGCCGTCATTGGTGAAAGGGGTGAATAATAACGGTCATGCGCATGCGCTTTAACAAGACGAGGCGGCTGCGCGCTAGGTGGGTGACAATGATTTTAATTTTCTTAAGAAAGAGTTGAGACAAAAATGTACAAAATATATGTTTTTTTATTTGATTATTTGGTTGTACTGCTGTTATAGGATCACGTAAAAAAATTTGGCGGTATATCCATAATTTACCCTGTATATATAAACAAAGATATGTGCTACGCGCCCTGCGTTTCCTGCTGCGGGCTTTGCTGCTTGACTATCAGTAACTCAACTCAACTCAAAATATATTTATTCAATAAACTCAATTAATAAGTACTTTGATACGTCCAAATTTTTAACCTACCACCCATTCATATTTATTCGCAATACGCGGCATTTAGAACTGCTGCACAAAAATCTGTTAGTACCCACTGAGCACCGCACACGTCGTCAGTGTCAAGAATTACTTGCAGCAGTTACCTCTGGTTATCTCTGACGACACTCCAACTGACCAATCATTCAGCCCCAAACTAAGCATAGCCCGAACTATGGTGACTGAATAACGGATAAACATACATAAATACTAATAACATCCATGATTCGGTCACAAATGCTCGTACTCACAACACAAACATTTGCCCCTACCGGGATTTGAACCTGGGACCATGGATTGCGCAATCAGGGTCGCTGACCACTCGACCACCCGGCCGCCAATTCCGAGGCCGATAATTCTGCTAAACTCTCCAGAAAATAATTCTGATGCTAAATACCTACTATTAATATATGGTTAAAGACTTTAATACTTTACTTGAATTACTTTTACGCACAAGATAGTCCCTAGATATTTTTAAACATGTTTTTTGTACGTACAATATTTTCTTAAGATTTTTAGCTAGGTTGAATTTATAACACGAGAACCATACATTACTACTGCTTAATTGATAACTGAAAAATATGAAGCAGCGCGAAAAACAGGTACTTAACCTTTTTAAGTGTAACTTTTTTGCTCGCTGAGTATAACGCTCTCGTAATAATGTAAATAAGCTGTGCCATGACTTCATGACAACGTCGAAATTATTCTCATTCAAACGAAGTTTGAAGGTGGTGCCCGGGACAAAGTAGCCGAAATTTAATTGTTTGTCTTGGTACTGAAGTATCATGAATGTAACTCAAAGAGTGACGACTTGAATAATGATGTACGGAATTAAAGAGATAACTTGTCTTTAGACTTGAAGTTTCTTTTTTTATACCATTTTCGAGAGGTTTTTTGGTGGTTCTATTACCACGGACCAAAACGTCAACAAAACAACACTTATATACATAAACTATTTTAATGAAATTTGTAGTGCTCGCGAAAATTTAAAGAACAAAATAGCACTGTATTACATTACCCACATATCGTTGGAAGATTGAAACGAACAGTAAGAAAACAAAGCTCGGGTTGTGGCGCGTCGGGGCTTTTGCACCATCGCGTATTGTATCCGTATCTGTCAACAGCGCCGAATGCGTCGCGTGCGGTCCAGCCGGAGAATAAATTATTTGGACACGCGAGTGGTCCGGCAAACAAATAAAAACAAAGCTCACTGGCCGCAATCCAAACAACTCTGTCAAAATTGTGCTGCTCACAAAAACTATACGCTTTACTGGGCACGTTAAATACGAGAATTAACTCCTCCGAGGATTTGCTTGTGATTATTCGCTTCGTTTAAACACTCCATTGTATTTGTTATGGTTGCGATTTCTGTTTTGGGATTGTTAATTGAAAACAACGGGTTAACCAAAGTAAACGGACATGCTGTATTATAAAACTGTTATTGTATCTGTGGTATACCAACTACGAACACACATTCAAGTGGTTTAGTGCAATTAGGTTAGCGGAAACCCGCTCTATTGGTAGTCAAAGTCAAAGTCAAAATATAATTATTTAATAAACTCAATTAATAAGTAATTTGAATAGTCCAAATCTTTTTTAACCTACCACCCATTCAGGACGTCATTTTTTAACTGTGGCAAAGATCGGTCGCAAGAAACCACAGCGCACAGAAGCAATAACGACATTTACAAAAATAAATGTTGTTACCAGGTCATAAAATACAAAATATGAATTTAAAAAATAATAGTAGACTTCCACCAGCCGTATTCTGAATTCTGATGTATCAGGTACAGACGATAGAGACGAGACTATTGTGCAACAGCTGATGTAAGAGCATTCATTCGAAGACATAAGAGTCCATCAGCCAATATCCGACATAGGAGTAGGTAAACAGGTGTAACCTTGCTACCTTTGGGCTAGGTCTGCGCGCAGCGGTTTGCCGTAATTGTGCTTTGTGGTTTGTGTACTTCTATAAAAGTTTCGGAGTGGGGCAGAAAACAATCAATGTTTGTCATTATAGTTTGTGGGATGGACTTCACTTTATAATTATACACCTAAGTTATCCCCTTACTTATAAAAGTTACTTTAGATTTGACATCCATGCACGGAATAAATGTCAAATATTAAGCTATGTTTAAATTTAAGTAATGTGTGGAAACGTTTCTAAGTAATAGGGTTAGTCTCCGCTGAACCAGCGGAACAACGATATCCTAGCCGCGCCGCCCGTTAAGTTAAGGCTTGAGTGAAATTATATTAGTTTTTAGTAATATATAAATAGACGTTTCGGGCATACCCGTCCAACTATCCATGGCTGATCTCAAAACACATGCATAGAGTAGTAACATTGGCAAATGAAATTACCGTCCATATCAAAGACAAAGCAAACGAAGTTAACTGTCGGACAGTGTCCGCCCGCGTCCGGATAGAGCGCCAAATAACGCCCGCCTGTGTCCGGAAAGCGATGCAGCGGTATTGTTTTCGCTATTTACAGAATAATGAAACACACGTGAATGTGCAGTAGATTTTATTTTAAACCATTTTTGTGAAACAAAGTAATTTAAATGATGTTTTATATTGTGTTGTAGGCCACTTTTACATTTATATTCACAAATACACATAATATGAAAACGTATCTCTGGCTAAAGAATTTAAATTTATTCAGGCTAACGGCCTCCATACTTATACGTAAATATTCTTAATTAAAGCAAGTTAATAAACTTCACTTTTGTTAAGGTAATAATTGCGTTTTATGTTCTTCTCATTATGTCACAGTAAAACAAACTTTCCGGGAAGCGACTCCCATTTGAAATAAATCCCACCACCCACCCACTCGCATCTGAAAACATGGCGAAAGGCCGCGTACCACGGCCTTAATTAATTACAACACGGGAGCCGGTAATTTGGTTCGAGTGACGTCTCGCGTGCGCGGCTAATAACGCAACTCGCCGTAATTCGGCGTAACCCAATCAGGAGGATGCCTCCGACTCTTAGAGCACGTGCTGGTGGAAACGCAGCCGAAGTTCGAAGCTTCACATGTGTGTGGAATTACGAAACTGTGTGTCCTTGGCAATTAAGTTTGCGGCACAATTGGACATTTTGAAAGTGCTCCTTCATCGTCTGCCTATCGCAGTCCACTGCTGAACATAGGGCTCTCTCAAGACATGATATCAGGTTCTCCAACTCTGCAGTCACTGTCCATGATGATCAAATTATACAACTTAACCATCAATTTCAGTGGCAAAAAGTGTGTTATCGATTTCAAGTCACTGAAGCCACGTGAATTCACCGGCTAAATATTTATTATGGTCAAGTGTTCTCAACTTCGTGACTGTAGCAGAATTGTAAAATAATAATTACAGAACGTATTTTCCGCAATAGACAACTTAGATGCCCTATCTGCGGTTAGTGCTAGAATTAAAGTTAGAAATCTTATCCGGCGACTTGTAAGCGCCGCTTTATGGCGCGGCTGCAGCTACGACATTTTTGCCGGCAAAATCCGGGAATTCCTACAGAATACCAGGAAATCTTCTCTAACTTTCTTAGTTAGCGTTTCAAGATTGAATTCGAGCTGAGTATTTCAAAGGATTTCGTTCAGATTGAGCGCCATCGCATCATGGCGGGATGTGTGTCGCCATTATATTTGTACCAATTATATGAATAGGATGCCTATTCTCGTAGCGGTGAAACCTCTATGATGTCAGAGGGTGCTGGTGAATCCTCTGCGTGAAGTTTTTTCAACACTTTTTTTCGAATTCATTGCAATATTTTTTATACAGAATTTGCAGCTATGTATGAAACTGTTGATTTTGTATTCGCAATTTCAGAGTAGCTCCCAAATATATATATATATATATAGTTATTTGTGCATGTGATAGGGGGACCCAGTTCCGGCATTATATATTATATCTATTACAAAACATTTTGTATAAGCCCATATTTAAGCAATATAAAATTTGAAAGTTAAAGTATACTTACCTACCTCAAAAATATTTCTGTTTATAAAACTTCCTGTTACTAACATAACTAGGTAGTTCTAAAAGACCCGAATCACTATCAGTATACTAAATTATCTACTTTGGAAAATGTACCCGGAACCTGTGATCCTAAGAATAGTGGCTTAACGACTAGACTACCGAGGCGGATTCTATAACTTTATTTAGCGCGTAAAAGAATGCGGCCATGATAAATGGTTATCAAGGTTAGAATAACTTTGAAACTTGTGGAGATTTTCAATTTAACTTTTAGGGATTTTGGAACTTGGTACTCGGACTTGGATATAATGGTGGCAGCTTCTAACTAGCCAAGTAGTCTGAGAACACATAAAACCACCCGTCGAGTCTAGTGGTTAAGACATCATTGGTCAGGGTTCGAACCTTGGACCCAGACGTCCCAGGTTCGATTTCCAACAGGGGAACATGTTTAACACTATACGATCAAACGGTATAGCTAGTGGTAAGGGCAGCTTTAATCCTGCTCGTTAGTTTCCATCTTTTATTAGTTTGTCGTTATTCAAAATATGGCAGTAGCATTGTAACTTTTGTGTCCCGACAGTTAAAAACTTTATTACACAAACACCCTTGGTCTCATTGTGACATTCCTTTAGGTAAAATGAAAGCCAGTTTCTTCTCCGTTGTCGTATAACACGTATCTTTTTATTTAAGTAATTGAACTAATAGACAAAAAGAGAAAACAATAATTTTAACTAATTTTTATTTTTAGGAAGTAGTTTATATGATTTGATCGAAGTAGGAACTACATAAATTACTAATTATATTTTACGCGTAGGACTAAAACAAACCATAAACTATATGAAGTCATTGAGAATTAACATTTAAAGGACGATGAAAAAATACTTGCACCTTACATTATTATCAAAGACAGTGAATTTTATTTTGAAAACTTTACTTTACTAGTAAGTAAACTTTAAAACAGTATCCTGCCTTTTTGTCGAAAATTGTTTGGCAGATTATCCCTTCCCAACCAACGTTTCGCCGATGCTTCACTTTGACAACAACGATTAATGAATTTTTGTATAACATCGTTTCATTTCGTAGAATTATTGTTAAGCTGATTATTATAATGACACAAAACGTTTGGGACATTTATCATTTGTCAAATATTTCACTAGGCCACACAAACTAATAGACGAATAACGTTTTGTCAGTGTAACAGTTCCCTTTTCATATAAGGGTTCGTATCATTTCATATAATGACAAATGAACTAATTTCATAATTTTTAATTGTACTTAATACACTTCCTATTATTCCCTTAACTACATTCATTCATTTGATGTAATACTCATACTCTATATAGTCATTTGATATAATTTTTGCTTATAATCTATAAAAATAGCATTTAACCCTAAATTGATTTCAAATTTTGTCTTAAAAAGTTAATACGTTTTGTTTTCGTTATAGTTGTGCAACAAAAGTCAGTGACAGAAACGAATCGCGGCAAAACAGACTCCACATATACTTGTCTACCCTATGCTAGAGTGTATTTTAAGCTCGCGTGGGACCGCCGGAGTCCCGCAGCGCCGGAGCCGTGACAGAAACCATGCCTGCTGCATGCTGCATGCCTGCTTTAATGCTGTATGCCTGCTTTAATGTTGCATGCCTGTTGCATGCCTGCTTTCATGCTACATGCCTGCTCGCATGCTGCATGCCTGCCTGCATGCTGCATGCCTGCTTGGATGCCTGCTTTCATGATGCATGCTGCATGCCTGCCTGCATGCTGCATGCCTGCTTGGATGCCTGCTTTCATGATGCATGCTGCATGCCTGCCTGTATTTTTTTTAGCTATCCTGTTCTGTCCCTCTTTTGGGAAAAGGCACAGCAGTGGGGCAGCGGCTGGGCCACTTGGAAATGTTATAATTAGAAAATAAATGAAAGCTTTTAATGTATTGTTCGCGACGTTCTTACCCATTGTCGCGAGAAAAAGACCGCCAAATATTTCAATATCGCGAAAGGAAAGGATGTTATTTATGAATGACACGGCGCGGCGGCCCCAATAAGACGGCGCGCGGCTAATCCGATTTGTTTACTTTCGTTGGATAAAAGATGTATCCTATTCGGTGATTAATGATAAATGTTGCGGCGGATCGGGAATTTGTATCATCCACTATGTTGAGTTTATTGCGGCCCGTAAAAGCCTGCCCGTGTTGTAGTTGCCCTGCTAAGGTCAATGAGGATGATGATGATGATGAAAAGTATAATAATTATAGTGGAAGTGCCTGCCCGATGTTACGTAGTAAGTTTAAAATAAATGTGTAACTGCAATAGTATTTTTTTTTCTATAAATCTAATCTTTTTTATTAATCTAATTAGAATAATAATAATTCTTATCGACAAAGAAATCGCATGAAAGAACAAGCAATTTTTTTGAGAGGTTGGCAAGAAACTTCCAGTTTTTCGAGTCGCGGTGGTGTAAACCCCTTAGGTACTTCATCATCAGCCCATAAACATCCCCTTGCTGAGCGAAGGCCTTCCCTTATGGACAACAGCCCATGGCAAGAATGGGCCGTAACGCCACGATTGTGTCAGCGTGGGTTGGTGGGTTTCAAAGCGACTGCCATCTCACTCAGCAACCAAGACCAATGGCTTTACGTATGTTCCGAAGCAGGATGAAAACGAGATGATTTTTTATTTGGTAACCCATCCAGTGAACCAGCATTGCAAAAGTTGCTTAACTGACAAAATCGCAAACCCTTAGCCGCTGCAGGTAAAAAATAAAAGAAAGCATAAAAGTAATAAAAAATCAACCTAAAGCAGTTCAGTTTACATCAGCGCCGCCGTTCTACACAGTAAGCACTTAATACCGCCCAACCACGGCGTTACAATGCGTTAAGTTATAAAATAAAGAACACACAACGTTCCACATTGTACCATGGAAATACTGCACCCAGTGTTGCAAGAAATATGTCTTAATGAAAAATCTCTTTAGTTGAAACCAAATGGAGAGTTCAGCATACGATGGTGCATTCAGGAGTCGGCTAGCATAGCAGTGACGTTTTATGGCCGACGTTGTGAAATTAATCTTTGTATGACAGGTGTATCTTCTCACGTTGGAGCAATGACGATCTGACTTTTACCTAACTTGATCACAAGTCGTATTATTGGAATGTAATTAAAGGCGAACCCCGCAATGGGCCAGCGTGGTCTGCTGTGACCCGACCTCCGCATGTGCCGTTGTTGAGTATTTTGAAAACACTTGTGTAAGGAGTATCCGCTCTTTCTAATACTGGTTTTTAACAAAAGATTGAGTTTCTTAACTTATGGGGTAACATAACAATACAAAGCTATAACTAATAATTAAGTGTGTATGTGTGTGTGTGTGTGTGGGGGGGGGGGGGTGTGAGTGTATGTGAGTGTGCGTGTGTGTGTGCATGCGTGTATATAATTATAGAGTGAAGCACAGAGAGTCAATCACACAGAGGGTGATTGGACTCGGGTGGTCGAGCGCGCGTGCGATCTGATACCAGAAATGGGGGCAATTAACATCAACCCCCAAGATGTAGCTCGTGCAGTCCGTCCGTTGCCTAACTGGAAATCTCCAGGGCTGGACGGACTGCACAATTTCTGGATCAAATGGTTCACGGGATCGCACGCGCGCTTGGCATCTCAATTCCAGTCTGCCTTAGAGTATGGATCGCTGCCCCAGTTCCTAACCACAGGAATAACCCACCTGCTCCATAAATCAGGTAGTGCTGCGGAACCTAAAAATTATAGACCGATCACGTGTTTACCGACGGTCTATAAAGTTCTTACATCTATTTTGAGAGGAAAGATTTCCCATCATATAGAAAGGTATTCGATAATGTCTTCCTCTCAGAATGGATGTAGGAACGGGTCCCGTGGTACTAAGGAGCTGCTCCTCATCGACATAGCCATTAGCCAACAGGTTCGACGTTCCCGAAAGGATCTGTCGACATGTTGGATAGATTATAAGAAGGCCTATGACTCGGTGCCTCATACGTGGCTCATGAGGGTGCTGGAGCTGTATAAAGTTGATGCAGTTCTACGCACCTTCCTGATGTCGTGTATGGGGCAGTGGAGGACGGTCCTTCGCTATCCAGGATGCCGACAGATCCAGGCAAACAGCGACCCGATAAGGATCGAGCGTGGCATATTTCAGGGCGACAGTCTGAGTCCACTGTGGTTTTGTCTGGCCCTTAACCCTCTCAGTACACTCCTGGTGGGTTGGGGTCAAGGCTACCGGTTGAGAAGAGGTGGTCAGGTCATATCGCACCTCCTTTACATGGATGACTTGAAACTCTTTGCTCCTAACGACTTGCAACTGAGGAAGCTACTGAAGGTAACCGAAACCTTCAGTGGCGCCATCAGGATGGAATTTGGTTTGGACAAATGTGTGGTCATGCATGTAAAGCGAGGGGAGATTATGGAATCCGTGGGGACCCAACTCTCGGATTCCATACACCTTAGATCCCTCTCCTCAACCGAAACTTACAAGTATTTGGGTATGTCGGAAGCGTCAGGTATCAATGCTGGTGACGTGAAACAATCGTTGAAGGAGCGCTTCTTTGGCCGCCTGAACAAAGTACTTAATAGTCTTTTATCAGGCGGAAACAAGGTGCGTGCCTTCAACGGTTGGGTCATGCCAGTTTTGATGTACTCTTTCGGCATACTTAAGTGGACTCAGACGGAACTTGACGCCCTGGATAGGAGGGTGCGCTCACTACTTACCGCAAATCGGATGCATCACCCACGGTTATCGGTTATGAGGCTGTATATCCCGCGGAAGTGCGGGCGTCGTGGCTTTTTAAATGCTAAGACCCTACACAACCGCGAGATATGTAGCCTTAGGGAATATTTCCTCGAGGCCGACGTGGGTATGCATCGAGATGTGGTGGCGGTGGACAAGGGCCTTACCACGCTCTCCTTGGCTGACGAGAACTGGCGCAAACCTGTGGTATTAGATACTAACGACCGCAGGGAGGTATGGCAGAGCAAGGAGCTTCACGGACGCTTTATCGAGTCCTACATGGGCCCGATGTAGACTTCCTAGCGTCCGTAGCCTGGCTGCGTTTTGGTGACCTCTTTGGGGAAACCGAAGGTTTTGTCTGTGCGATTATGGATGAAGTTATGATGACGAACAACTACCGGAAATACATTGTGAAGGACGGTACGGTTGACATATGTCGGGCATGTCACCGGTCCGGGGAATCCATTCGCCACATTATTTCCGGTTGTTCTAGTCTAGCTAACGGAGACTATTTGCACAGGCACAACCTTGTAGCCAGGATTATCCACCAGCAACTTGCTGTTCAATACAATCTTGTGGAATCGGAAGTACCGTACTATAGGTATATGCCCGACCCAGTTCTCAAAAATGGCAATTGCACATTGTATTGGGATCGGTCTCGGGGGGTAGATGGCGCTGCTATCCATGTAAACATTAGCTCCGTACTAAAATTGTCTTTAAAAATAGTAATTCAAAAAATCTAGTGCATTTTTTGTTGTGATTGCTGAAATTATCACTCAACTCACTTCATCTATCGTTTGCTACGCATTTCCTCTGTTCATCGTCAAGAAAAAGTGCAAATTAAGTGCCAGTATAAATTCACAACAAAACTTTATATAAAAGTGTAAAAACAGTAAAAATCCGTGAAAGTGTAATATAAACTATTATTTTACATCAATTAATGCGAACTGCAGTGACAATTTCATTATTATTGTAAATTGTGTTGTGTAAACAATCAGTGAAGACCGTTTGTGCATTCAAATGTAAAGTGACAATCACCTTGCATTTTGATTGGCCAACACGGACTATCCAACACAACACAGTTCACTGAAGCTGCATTGGTATCTTTATTTAGTCAAACGTACTAATCGTTGGGTGGACTAGCGGTTTGGTGCTGCGCTATTGCATCGAGAGGTCCGCGGATCGATCCCCAGACTTATAGAAAATATTTTTATACATATATTTTTTAAATGATAATTTAAAACAGTAATTATGGTGCTTCTATGTGATAAATGCAATGAAGAAATTAAGAAAAGAGATTACATAAATTGTGCAAAATGCGAAAAGTTTTATCATTTAGATTGCACGAGCATTGGGGAAAAAATGTTCTATCTCATGAAACTAGAAAATAGAAAAAAATGCGTATGTGACGCTTGTGCATACAGCCATACACCTCAAAACAAAATACACCTACTCGAAACTCATCTGATATACTAACTGAAGAAAAAGACGATATTTTGTCTGAAGGTCAAATAGACGAATATGTTACCATTCGGAAGACCAAAATATCAGCATCATCGTCAGTACCAGATCTGACATTATCTTTTGTATCAATAGATGACACAGATGAACTAAAAAGGGAAATCCAAAGATTACGGACTGAATTAGAAATAGCAAATAACGAAATTGAGAAGCTAAATTATGTAAATAACAGTTTGGAAAAAAAAAAACAAAATCAAGAAAAAATCATAAATTTATATAAAACTGTGAGCATAGATGATATTTTAAACTCAAATATAAAATCACACACGTCTACGCCATTGGTACATACAAAAATTAGTAAAAAACAAAGTTTAAGAAAAAATCACTCCAAAAATAAGTCGCTATCACAATATGAAGATTTTTATGACAATGAGTCTGAATTAGATAAAAATATTGGTACAACGCCACCTCGTGAGACAAGCAGTAAACTTTCAACACATCGTATACATCACCATGAAGACAACATAAAGGACAACCAAAAAACCAAGCTTTGCCTGATAAGTGGTATCGAAAGCAACAAAACGTCAACTACATTGGGGAGTCATTTTGCTGACTATAACATATGTCATTATCGTATGCCAGGGGGAAGCATAGGTGATCTGTCAAATGGATTACAAAGTAAACTCAAAGATTTTGATTTGAATGATTACTGTATAATATTTTTAGGTGATGCCGACTTCACTGTATCCAATAATTATAATATAATAATGCAACAATTACGACAAAAGTTGTTAACTGTCCAGCATACAAATGTCATAGTGTGTGCCCCAACTTTTAAATTAAATTTTAACTCAAATATTTTTAACAAGAGAATAGAAATATTTAATGATTTGTTATTTAAGGACAATAAAAAACACAAATATTGTTATATCCTAGACTCAAATAAGAATATTGATTACTCTTACAACATGTTCTCAAAGTACTCTGGAAAATTAAAAAATAGTGGATTCAGAGTAATCATAAAAGATTTAGATGAACTAGTATTGGCTATTTCTGAGTATTGTCATTTACCGGCATTGAATAAACCAATTTTAAATCCAGATGGAAATCAGAATAAATCGCCATTTCGTGTCTAATCAAAGTTTAAAAAATTGTTCAAACGCTATAATTTCAACTACCTTAGGTTTATCTGTTTTCCATCAAAACATACAGGGTGTTCGATCCAAGCTAAGTCAATTAGAGATACTCACACAATCACAAAAAAATGATATTTTATGTCTCAGTGAAACATTCTTGAGGTGTGAAGATGCAAGTTCCTTGCAAATACCCGGATATACCATGGCTGCATCTTTTTGTAGGACAAGGTCTCGGGGAGGCGTCTGCATATATATTGCAAATAATATTCACTTCAAACTACTGCAGTGTATTGACCCACTATGTATAGAAACAAATTTCGAATGTTGTGGTATACTGTTACCTGAACTGAACTATGTTGTCATCTGTTTGTATAGAACGCCTGCTTCTGACTTTGATATATTCATTAAAGCTTTAGAACAACTATTATATAAAATTACTCTCCGTTCACACTATGTTAAGAAAAAAGTTATTATTGCTGGGGACTTTAATGTAAACATTCTTGATAGTAACACATCAAAATGTAAAATATTAAAAAATACTTTGCTTAAATATAATGTTAAGTTCACCATAAATGAGCCAACTAGAATTACTCCTGAGTCAAGTACCTGTATTGATAATATTATAACTAATTTTAAGACCTTTAGCTCGAAAGTATTACATCTTGGCTTATCTGATCATTCAGGACAACTTATATGCGTGCCATGTAGCCAAAGCTTTATAGAAAAATATTGGTATATATATAGGCGAGATATAGATAAATACATAGAAATATTTATAAATTATATTTCACAGTTAAGTTTTTCTGATATTTATTTGTACAATGATGTAAACATGGCTTTCGTCACATTTTCAAAGTTATTTAATTTATTTTACAACTTAAGTATACCTATGACTAAAATTAGAGTAACATATAAGAGAAAAGGAAACTGGCAAACAAAAGGTATATATAGAGCAAGCAAGATAAAAAGAAGTTTACATCATCAAATTATAAATAAAAATAAAACATATCTTATCCCATATTATAGAAAATATTGTAAAATCTTAAAGTCAGTAACGCGTAAAGCTAAACGAATATCTAATATTTCATTAATAAATTAAAGTACAAATAAAAATAAGGCAACATGGAATTTAATAAAAAATCAAACTACTCCAGTAAACAATTTTAAACCCACTATAAATAAGATCACTATAGGCGACCGTACAGTGAGTAACGTAAAGGATATAGCTGAGATTTTCAATAGCCATTTTACTACTGCAAATTTGTCCCCTCTTTTGAATAATAACTACCGGACTTCTACTGTAATCTCAAATAGTATGTTTCTTGCCCCTGTTGATGAAACTGAATTAAGGAAGATTGTCATGAGTTTTAAAAATAAAAAAAGCTGCGGTTATGACAGTATTCCAATGCAAGTTATAAAACGTTCTCTAGAATACATCAGTAAACCTCTTCTATATATTTTAAATCTAATGATTGAAACGGGTGTATTTCCCGATGAATTAAAAAGAGCTAAGGTAAAACCATTGTTTAAGAAAGGAAGCAAATGTAACGTAACGGACTACAGGCCTATAGCACTACTATCTAGTTTTTCAAAGATCTTTGAAAAAACTATTTATAACAGACTTTTAGACTTTTTCAATAAAAATAATTTAATAAATACAAATCAATTCGGTTTTCAGAAACAAAAATCGACTACTTTAGCTATGTTTATAACATTAAAAGATATATGGGAAGCTTTGAATAAAAAGAAATCATGTATTGGATTGTTTCTAGACATGTCTAAGGCATTTGATTGCGTAATCCATGAAACCCTTCTATATCAGCTTGATAAATTAGGTATTCGGGGAATAACACTAAAACTACTGGAAAGCTACCTTAAAAATAGAGACCAATACACAGTAATAGATACTTTTGATAATACAACTAAAACATTTAAAGAAGTAAAATCTGACCCTAGAGAGATGCTCCTAGGTCTACCACAGGGAAGCATTCTTGGCCCTCTTCTTTTTTTAGTATATGTGAACGAACTCCCGAATATCACAAACCACTTATGTGTTATGTTTGCTGATGATGCTACAATTTTCATACCCAATAATCAAAATGATAACATTAAATTTGAAAAAGAAATAGTTAAAACTTTAAATGAAACCATACGTTTTCTACAATCATTAAATCTGACAGTAAATCTTTCAAAAACAAAAGTAATACAATTTAGAAACTATAAAACGAATCAAATTAAACTAAATATCACGACTGAATGCAAGTCAATCATTGAAATTGTTGATGATATAAATTTCTTAGGTGTAAATATTGACTCACATCTAAATTGGAAGTTGCACATAACTAAAATTAATAATAAAATATCGAGCTACTGCTATGCCCTATCTATACTTGCGGAAACATCATCTGTAGAAGTAGCCAGAGCCGCCTACTTTGGCCAAGTTTATCCTCTTCTTACTTATGGAGTTATTTTCTGGGGAAACTCTGTTAATGTAAAATCTACCTTTATACTACAAAAGAAATGCTTGAGAACTATTTACAGTATGTACTCTGATGACACTCTGAGAAATGTTTTTAGAGAAAAGGGTTATTTGACACTGACAGGTATTTATGTATTAGAGATGGCTCTTTTTATAAAAAGCAATATTCAGTATTTTAAACATAAAAGCACAAATAATTGTAATTTGCGGAAGAGATATGCATATGACTTGGCTCTACCAAATATTAATAATGCCCTGTATCACAAGAGTGCCTATGTAACAGGAATTCAAATATTCAATCATCTGCCCACAGATCAAAAAGCCTCAGCAAATTTAAGCTGTTTTAAAATTAAATTAAAAAGATGGCTTATAGATAAGGCGTTCTACAGTTTGACTGAATATTTTGGTACAAAAACAGCATAGTGGCTGTTTCTATGTAACATGTACCTACATACTAAAAATTGCATGCCCGACTAGGGTAAATTGTTTGCTCCCATTATTTTATGCATGACACCTGCTATGTATTTACACAATTTTATGGCAATAAAAATTTATCTTATCTTATCTTATCTATCATCACTAACAGGACTATTGTTGCCAATAAGCCTGACATAGTGGTGATAGACCGACTAGAGCGTCGCGCAATGATTGTTGATATAACAGTCCCTCATGACGAGAACCTCGTGAAGGCTGAGAAAGATAAACAAACTAAGTATCTTGACTTGGCTTGCGAGGTTGTCGACATGTGGGATGTGAACACAGCAATCATTGTGCCGATAGTCGTGACGGCCAATGGCATAATTGCCAAGAGCCTCGACCAACACCTAAAGAGGCTCTCGTTGGGCAGCTGGATCAAGGGCTTGATCCAGAAAGCAGTACTCTTGGACACGGCGCGCATAGTTAGGAGGTTCCTCTCTCAGGAGCCCTGACCACCGGTAGCTTGGACCCTGTTCCCGATACCGGTGGGCTACTATTTTTTATATTTTAAAATGTTTTTTGTACTTTTATAGAAATATTTAAAAATGTAAATAGTATGTATATAAAAGAATAAATGGAATAATAATAATAATAAAAAAGAAAAAAGCTCTTATCACTGTCACAACGTGTCATTTCTTAAAGAAAATATTTTTTGGTTTTATTGGTTCTAATGTTGTTTTCGTCGTGCAAAATTTCAGTAATAGTCAAATAAAAGCAGTAACATCAAAAGCAAAAATGCAAAACACTGATTTGGTTGTATATAAATTACATTTACAATAGAAACACAATCCCGAACCCACTGACATGTTGACATACAACGTCAACATGCAAACAACAATATGAAAATCACAAAGAAATGATAACAAGAAACAGAGCTCAACGAAGCGCACGCCCTCCACCATCGCCTACTCCGCCGACTTCAAGCTCCTCGTCCAATGATGACCTCACCAGGGTGTCAACTGACGAGTCGAGCAGCGCGAGTGGGCGATTGCCGTCTCCGCCGCCACAACGACCAGCGCGACGTGGACGACCACTGCTGCCGGCACGCTTGGGATCAGTGGGGCAACCTGCCCCGCGTACGACCCCCGCTACCGGTGGTGTAGTGCGCCGCATGCGATGGACTCAACAAATAAATGAGAACTGCATGCGCGCCTACTATGGGGCAACAGAGGGAGGAACTAACCTTACTGCGTATCGTGTTCAGCTGCTGTCTTTGTTTCAGACCCTTGAACCGACCATCGACGTGTCTGCCCAACGATTATCGGATCAAGTGCGGGTGATCCAGCGTAACAACTTGCTGGATCAGTCAGCACTTGATCGGCTACGCCTGGAGTCACAACGTATTTGTGCGGCTTCTTCTTCGGTGCAGGATTGCCCTGCCCCACAATTACCGGCCGTGACGCCGGTTTTAGTGGCGCGAGTAGATCCGGTACCCGACGGTGAAGATTTCATAAATACGAATGTAAGTACACAGGCGAATGAGCAAATGAGGAGCGCTTTGAACGATGCTATTCTACAGTATCGAGACACGCGTAACTCTAGGCCGCGTATACCTTGTTTGCCCACGAATAGACATAATTTGGCGTTAATGAGTGCCTTGAACGATTTACTGGTTCCTTATCTTGGAACCAGTGCAAATTTAATTGATACCCACTCGATCCTTTATTGTGGGGCCATCACGGTGTGTCGCGTTGCTCGTGTCAAATTCCAGGATTCTGACCGAGTACCGCGGCAAACCGGGACTGCCCCTGCTTGGCAATTGAGGATCGAGGGGCGTATTAATAGATTCAGGACACTCATTTCAAAGCTAATTTGCTTCAGAAATGGCAATAATCGGCCTCGCGTCATGCGATTCGTCACACAACGTGTACTTGAGCGAATCGTGTACAATCAGCTTTACAATTCTTTTAAATCAAGTTATCAAGTTATCGATGAGCAACATGGATTTTTAAGGGGCAGGTCAACAGTTTCTAACCTTATTGTGTTCAATGATTTTCTTACGCATAGCATGGACATGGGTAACCAAGTTCATGTTATTTATACAGACTACAGTAAGGCATTTGACCGAATTGACCATGATATCCTACTCGCGAAATTGCAATCCCTCGGTATTCACGGTGACTTATTTCGTTGGTTCACCTCGTATGTTAGAAATAGATCTCAGGCAGTCGTCTTGAATGGTTTCTCATCTTCTTGGGTGGATGTGCCGTCCGGCGTTCCCCAAGGATCATTGCTGGGTCCACTTCTATTCGTGTTGTTTATCAATGATATTCAGTCATGTTTTCATAATTCTAGTTTTCTACTATTTGCTGATGACATGAAGATTTTTAGAGTGGTCAACAATATCTTCGATGCGCTTCTTTTACAAAACGATTTATATCGATTAGATGACTATTGTCTCCGTAATAAACTGGATCTCAATGTTGGCAAATGTCTGTCTATGAACTTTACTCGTAAACGTAATACATTTAACTTTGATTACCAACTTAAAAATCAGGTCCTTGCTAGATGCTCTGATGTATGTGACTTAGGAGTCATTCATGATAGCAAATTGTTATTTAAGAAACATGTAGAACATGTCGTAGACAAATCTTACAAGGCCCTCGGATTTGTAATAAGATCGTCTAAGCCTTTTCAAAATATGAAAACTATAAAAATAATTTATTGTGCCTATGTTCGAAGCCATCTTGAATACGCGTCTCAAATTTGGAACCCGGATTATGATATCTATATTGATGCTATTGAGAGAATACAGAAAAAATTTACTCGTTTTCTTTGCAGCAAGTTTCGTGTACCGTATGACGCTTATGAGCAACGTTGTACAGCTTTTCATCTTTTACCACTTTACTTACGCAGAAACATTGCTGACATCTGCTTTCTTTTAAAAATTGCTCAAAATAAACTGGATTGTCCGGAGCTCCTCAGCAAAATTCTGTTAAAGGTACCAAACAACAAATTACGTAATAGGCGTAAATTGCTTCACACTCCCTTCGCACATACTAACTATAGAAATAATAGTTTTATGATACGATCATGTGAGAACTTTAATAAGCTCAGCTCAGATAGCCGCATCGATCTCTTTTGTACTAGCGTTGGCCAGGTAAAAACTGTTTTAGCTACATAAGGAATGCAGAAAATTTTGTTCGTTTACCTAGTATTTTTATATTTTTCATTCCACTTTTAGATGTGGTAGCTTGTTATTAGCTTGTAAGTTACTATATGTTCTGTCTCTTTGTAAATGATGCTGTAAGCTCCCCAAATAAAATAAAATAAAATAAAAACAAGCCTCTGTTGGGACTGATGTTCGTCCGGATAACTATATGGCTTGTGTGACGGAACGTATTGACTTTCTGAAGCAAAAAGTCTATGCATGGGCAAACCGTATACGTCGCTACAGAGTGCGTGTGGACCGATACCAATAAAATTGCCTCTTTCAAAGTGACCAAAGAAAAGTATACAGACGTTGGGAAGGAGCTGATCAACGTGTGAGCGACGGGCAGCTACCGGATGTTGATGCCATGACTAATTTCTGGCGCAACATTTGGTCGGTGCCCGTCGAGCACACGGAAGGTGAATGGGTGAGTGTTGTCAGTGAGGCGTGTGAACCTATTGAGACCATGCAGCCTATTAATATTAGTACAGCTGACGTAAGTTGTGCAATTCGTACGGCCCAAAATTGGAAATGCCCAGGACCGGACGGATTACACAACTTCTGGATCAAATGGTTTCGATGTTCACACGAGTTACTGGCAACGCAATTCCAAGATGCCATAGAGCTCGGCTCACTCCTAAGTTTGTTGACTACTGGTGTCACTTTTCTGCTCCATAAAACAGGTAGTACCACGGAACCTCAAAATTATAGACCCATCACGTGCTTACCTACTTTATACAAGCTCCTTACATCCATTCTGAGAACAAAAATTAACTCGCACATTGTTGCAAACAATATTTTGGACGTGACTCAGAATGGATGTAGGGTTGGGTCCCGTGATACTAAGGAGCTTCTCCTCATTGACATGACCGTATGCCAGAAGGTTCAGCGTGGCAGAGGGACTCTCTCGACAGCCTGGATTGACTATAAGAAGGCCTATGATTCGGTGCCGCATACATGGTTGGTGAGGATTTTAGAGTTATATAAAATTGATATAACTTTAAAATCCTTTTTGATGTCATGTATGCGGCAGTGGACCACGGTCTTGCGTCAACCAGGATGTCGAGATAGTGTTTCTGCCACGCAGGATCTTATAAGGATAGAGCATGGCATATTCCAGGGCGACAGTCTGAGTCCTTTATGGTTTTGCCTAGCTTTGAATTCTCTCAGTACTTTGTTGAGAAATTCAAGGTTAGGCTGTCGACTGCGGAGAGGGGGTGAAGTTATGTCGCATTTGTTGTACATGGATGACCTCAAGTTGTTCGCACCAAACCGTCAAGACTTGGTAAAACTGCTGAAAATTACTGAGACTTTCAGCAGTGCCATCAAGATGGAATTTGGTGTGGAGTGTGCGGTTATGCATGTACAGCGTGGGAGAGTAGTAAATTCAACCAATTTACAACTCTCCGAAACGATAAACTTCAGATCTCTCTCTGAAGTTGAAACTTATAAATATCTTGGTATGTCACAGTCTTTGGGTGTTGAGGACATGGACATAAAACAGTCATTACGGGAGCGATTCTTTTGCCGCCTGAGAAAAGTACTTAACAGTCTTTTATCGGGTGGCAATAAGTCGCGTGCTTTTAATGGCTGGGTTATGCCTCTACTCAAATACTCCTTTGGCATACTAAGATGGACTCAGACCGAATTGGATGCCTTGGATAGAAGAGTCCGTCAAATGCTCATGACTTCCAGAATGCTACACCTGCGCTCATCTGTTTTTTTATTTTTTTATTTTTATTTCGTGGAAAACAAACGGCTATTTTACATATACAATAGTGCAGTGTTTCTTAAAAACAAAAAGCCTTTTACAGTTTTCACAGGTAGAAGAAAATATTTCTATTACAATTACAATAAGTAGGTACTAATAAAGAGTGTGAAATCAAATCCCATATGAACAGCATTGTAACGTTACTTTACATAAATATATATCTAAAATGCCATGACAAACCATATTAACAATTAATTTATATTAAGAGAATAATACTTAAAAACCAATAAAGCCATATCAACCCCAAAAGATGAAGTATTATTGTAAGAAAAATTTTGCATTCATCATTGTCACAAAATAATTTTTACCCGCCGTAAATAGGTCACTGTCACGAGAATAGTTATTATTAAAACTAGTAATTACACGATTGAAATAAGAATTTTGTCTATAGTTAGTTGAACTATGGTCAGTATGGAACCTGAGATAGTTACGCCTTAAAATCGTACGAGATGGCACTTGTAATTTAACCTTAGACAGGAGATGACTACAGTCCGTTCTGCCGACTACCAAATTATGAAAAAACGTAAGATCAGCTATATCTCTCCGCATCATCAGCGGGAGCAGATGGTGGCGTTTGCAGGTATCATCATAAGTGAGATTTTTGTTGCAGTAAATCTTGTACTTATAATTAATAAATCTCAGAAACTTTTTTTGGATTCTTTCGATCTTATCTACGTAAACATTATAACGCGGGTTCCACACTTGGCTTGCATACTCCAATTGGCTTCTCACTAAGGAGCAATATAATAGTTTTAAGGATTTTACTGACTTGAAATCTTTAGTTGATCTGAGTACAAATCCAAGTGTTTTAGAAGCTTTAGATGTGATAAAGTCAATGTGTTTATCAAAGACGAGCTTAGAATCAAGAATCACACCAAGATCTCTCACGCAATCAACACGTTGCAATGATTGGTTATTAATAGTGTAACCATTGTGTACCACGTTAGGGGATCTACTGAACGTGATACTGTTGCACTTTGAAATGTTAAGTTCAAGTTTATTATTTACGCAATAGTGATTGAGCTCATCAAGATCCTGCTGGAATAGAAGACAGTCAATTGGTGTTGTAATTTTTTTGTAAATTTTCATGTCATCAGCAAACAACAAGAATTGTGAGTGAACAAAGCATTTTTCGATATCATTAATGAAAAGTACAAAAAGTAAGAGCCCGAGAATAGACCCCTGCGGGACGCCCGAAGGTATGGTGGAAAAACGTGAGTGTGAAGAGAAACCATTGAGAACCACTGTTTGACACCGATCTGCCACGTACGAGCAAAACCATCGATAAAGATCGCCACGTATACCAGCTAATTGCAGTTTTTGGAGCAATATCACGTGATCTATGCGATCAAATGCTTTACTGTAATCAGTGTATACTGCGTCTAGTTGACCTCCATGCTGCATGCTATCAGTCAGGTGATCAAGAAAAGTTAAAAGATTACTCACTGTAGACCTACCTTTCAGGAAACCATGTTGTTGAGGCAAAAATATGTGCTTAAGGGCTAAATAAATTTGGTTGTGAACCAGTTTCTCCAGCACTTTGGCAAGTACACAGAGTTTTGATATAGGCCTATAATTTTCAACTAATCGTTTTGATCCCTTTTTGTGGATAGGAGTAACGGTTGCAGTCTTCCAAATCTTTGGCACAGTCCCCTCTGTGATGGAGCGTTTAAATAAAAGGCAAATTGGAAGTGTCAAACTTTTAGCACACTTAGAGATCAGGAGTGAATGTAAATTGTCTGGTCCTGCGGATTTGTTACAATCCAGCGATTCCAGCATATTAAAAACTTGATCTTCGGATACTTCTATAGTATGGATGTCGGCAACAGAACTTTCACTACAATGGACCATGGTGGATACAGCTATGGGGGTGTTATTACCCGAAGGCGCAGGTGCTAAAAAGGTGGAGTGAAAGAATTCGGCAAATGCGTTACAAATTTCGTCGCCCCTTGAAATGGTAGCATCATTGTGCGTCATAGTAGAAGAATAGTCATTATGTTTTCTATTAGCATGTGCGTAAGACCAGAAGGCTTTAGGGTTGTCGACTAAAGAATTTTCAATGTTCTTTATGTAAGCATTATAACATTCCTGCTCCACTTTCTTAGCTCGCAGCTCGCTGGCGTAGAACACTGAAAGAGACACTATCAGCTTTGTTTCCATAAATTTTATGTTTTCTATGCAATTTATTTTCTCTTTAAGTATTTTTAACAACGCACTTGAGTACCATACGGGATAGTCGCTCGAGCTAACATATTTATGAGGAACATATATATCTTTTAAACTACACAGTTTACTGTTGAAGAGTTCAACTGCATCATCCAGTGTCCCACGCAACAGAAGATCAGTCCAGTTCAGCTCATCAAGGTCACAACATAAACCGGAATAATTTCCTTTCTTATAAAAGTATTTAAGGTGTTTTTAGAACTAAGTGGCTTATTATAATCAGTAAAGTTAGTCTGACAAATAAGGGCTGGGTGGTAAGAGTCATCTTCAACCAGAGGGTCAGTACAACGGCAAACTATCAAGTCGCCATTGGAAAACACCAAATCGAGCAAGCTGTTTT
The DNA here is from genome assembly GCA_963921215.1 of Scoparia ambigualis. NCBI lineage: Eukaryota > Metazoa > Arthropoda > Insecta > Lepidoptera > Crambidae > Scoparia > Scoparia ambigualis. Next base: position 1,071,607 of record OY992511.1, read on the forward strand.
AATGGTTTTTGACATTATTGAATTGATTCAATTCGCAAAGATTCATAAAATCCTGAATCTCGTTATGATTAACGTTAGAACTACAGAATGATGGCACCAGAAAATTAGAGAAACCAGATGATGACCAAGATATATTGCTTAAATTAAAATCACCAGCGATAATAAATAAGTCTTGTGGCTGCTCAGTACAAACCGAAAATATTCCTTCAGCTAAGTTTGATTGTAAGTGTAATTGTAAAGAATAAGACAACCCTTTATTTTGTTGGCATAGATACGCACAGCAAATGTGCAACATTAAAGGTGCGGAGTTGTTGCTTTTGTTTTTGTTATTTAATGTAATCGAAATTCATATATCTTCGGCTGAGGAATGCCACTCGGGCCTCGGTTATGAGGCTGTACATTCCACGGAGATGTGGGGTCGCGGCTTTTTAAATGCCAAGGACCTACATAACCGGTGTGTGGTAACCGAGGTGTGCAGTCTCAGGGATTATTTCCTTAACAGTGAGTCTGGGATGCATTTGGATGTCGTGGCAGTTGATATACACTTTACGCCGCTCTCCTTGGCAACAGAAAACTGGCGCAAACCAGTGGTGATAAGCACTCTCGATCGCAAGGACATATGGAAGAGCAAGGTGCTACACGGGCGCTACTATCGGGCTCTAACTGGGCCTGATGTAGATTTGCCTGCCTTGGTGAACTGGCTACGTTTCGGTGACCTCTTTGGGGAAACCGAAGGTTTTGTCTGTGCCATTGAAGATGAAGTTATCAAGACGAATAACTACCGGAAATATATTATGAAGGACGGTACGGTCGACATCTGTCGGGCATGCCACCGTCATGGAGAATCACTCCGACATATTATTTCCGGTTGTTCTCATCTTGCTAACTTTTTTTTTTATTTTTTTTTTTTATTTATTTGGAATAACAAACAATTGACCAATGTATTTTACTTAAGTAACTAGTGTAACAAAATATTTAAATGGACAATCAACACCGTTATCCACAAAGACAATTAATAGAAAATAAATACCATATTTACCTAACCATTACATAAATAAGAACGAACGAGAGGACAACTATGTGTAGGCAGCAAAAACGACGATGGAATTCGAGACCGAGCACCTAATATTTCCATAAGTAAGTACCTCGTTCAACATACAATTTTAACTTACATAAACAAACATAGATATTACATTGTAATACCACAGAATAACTAATAGTACTGGTAATACACAATAATAATGAAACACATTTGAAATTTTTGGCATAAAAGTGGGGGGAAATAAAGAGAATACCTATTTAAATCATAAACAGAAAAAAAAAACAATAACACAAAAATAAAAATAACCTATTTAAGTAGGTAATTGCACATCGGCTAGTCTCTTAATAATTTCATTTTTAAAGGAGTGTGGCGGTAATGCAAATACATCAACGTCGTAAAGATAGTTGTTGTATAATGTTGACATTTTATAAAATGGGGCACGTTGGCCTGCATTAGTTTTAATATTCTTAAGATGAAAAAGCTTGTGCGGGCGTTTGGTACGTATTCTAACAGAACTGCTTGGGGTGCGAAAGTAAATGTTATTGGTCAACTCACAGCAGTCAAAAACATTGCGAATTATTTTATAGAGTGTCATTGTACTAAGCATTATTCTACGTGCCTCTAAGCTATGTAAAGAATGCCTGTTTAAAGAGTCGTTGTAAGAACATTTAGGTAATCGACATTTGTAGTTAACTCGTTTTAGAAATTTTCTTTGAACTGATTCAATTACATTTCTATATTTGTCATAATGAGGGTTCCAAATAGTTGTGGCGTATTCCAACTGAGATCTCACTAGACTTTTGAGTAAATGTATATAAGTGGCAGGCTTTTTAAACTTATAACCCATCCGCATAATGAATCCATACATTTGGTATGCCTTACTAACAATATTAGCAACATGATTATCGAGGTGTAGTTCAGAATCGAACAGTACACCGAGATCACGAATGCTGTGAACTTTTTCTAGAGTGGTTACACCAAGAGAGTAAGTAAAATGCGTTATATTAGTTTTCTTTGTAAAAGTAATAGATTTACACTTTTCCATACTCAGGTGTAATCTATTCATAGTGCAATAGTCAACCAAACGATTCAAATCTTCCTGGAGACCACAGCAATCATTAAAGTTGTGAATCTGTTTAAAGACCTTTAAATCGTCCGCGTATAAGAGAAAGCTACTATTCTTGAAGCACTGGTCTATGTCATTTATGAAAATAACAAAAAGCAACGGTCCCAAAATAGAGCCTTGCGGCACGCCAGATGTCACCACGTTACTATTAGAAGCATAGCCCTTAATTATCACTCTTTGAGTCCTATTCTCAACATATGACCGAAACCATCGTAGAAGGTCTCCCCGGATACCATTGTACGCAATCTTCCTCAGGAGAATTTCGTGGTCTACCTTGTCGAAGGCTTTGCAGAAGTCTGTGTAGATTGCATCTATTTGTATGCGCTGATCCATGTTCTCAAACAGGAAGTTACTAAATAATAGTAAATTGGATTCTGTGGAGCGTTGCTTAACAAATCCATGCTGTTGAGCGATTATGATAGAATGTAACTGAGGATAAATAGCATCATGGACTAGTCTTTCCAAAACCTTCGACAAGACAGACAACAACGAAATAGGACGGTAATTCCGGACATCACTTTTAGGCCCACATTTATAAACAGGGGTGACATTCGCAGTCTTCCAAACCCGGGGCATAGTTGCCTCTTTCATGCATTTATCAAAAAGTATTACCAGCGGCACAGAAATGCTCTCAGCCGTCAATTTAATAAACAAAGGTGGAATATTGTCTGGTCCATGTCCTTTATTAACATCTAGTGTCCTCAAAACCTTAATTACGTCCAGACGTGTAAAGCTAATGTTAGATATTCTGAAATCACTAGACGAATTCTCGGTCTGTACGGAGTTTACATCAAAATTATTGATGGTATTCGCTTCAAAAACGGAGCTAAAGTAACTGCTGAACAAGTTACAAATTTGCTCAGGATCATCAGACTTTAAATTATTGTAGGACATGACATCCGGGATGCCACCGACATCATTATGCTTGCGAACATAGGACCAAAATGCCTTTATATCATGACGTATATTTTTTTCTACCGTGTTTATATAATTACTAAAACATTCATCAGCATTATTTTTAAATCTGCGTCGGTATAAAGAGAAGATCTCATAGTCCGATATATTACCAGATTTTTTCCACCTCACCCATGCCTTTTCCTTATTTTTAAAGATGTGTATAAGTGGGCGACTAAACCAGGTTGGAAATTCTCTAGACTTTACAGGCCTTCGAGGAACGTGTTTAGCAATTATTTGGTATATAAGCTCATAAAACACATTGACGGCTTCCTCGACAGCGAGAACGTGTAATACGTCACTCCAATTGACAGCATTAATGTCATCATTAATTGATTGGTAGTCACCTTCACAAAATCTAAAACGACTAACATTTTTTTCAATCTTAAGTATACCGTTTAAATTAAAAGGTGTTGCCGCTATGAAAGGGGGGTGATGGTTGTCTACGGGTAACAATGGCGAAATTACGACTTCAATTTCACAGTCCAATGAATTTGAGATAAACAGATCCAATATATTTCCACTGCTGTTTTTATTTAAATTAAATTGGAATGATTGTAGATATGAAATAAAATTAATAATGTAACAATCTATGTCAATACTATTTTTGGTTAACACAGGAGTAACAACCGAATCACTATTCAACTCCCACTGAAGCGATGGTACGTTAAAGTCACCAATGATATAAAGGTTATCAATAATTTCCAATGACACTGCATTTTGAAGTGCTCTTAAAAATTGCTTGTAAGTGTGCGATGTCTGGCGGGGCGGTATATAAAGTGCACATATTGTGTGAAAATGGTTACGAGTATTTGATAGAAGTCGTACCAGCACATAGTCAATAATAGGTGCCAAAGTGCGAGAGACGGACTCGCCAGCAGACCCCACAGCATCGCCCGAGCACAGCTCGAATCTGCGCGCTGAGAGCCCGCGGCGCACAGCTATCAATACGCCTCCACCGTCCTGCTTGCCTGTTGCCTCCAAGTTACGATCAGAGCGAAATATTATATAACGACTATCCATGATTGAACCATCTAATACTGAAGGCACAAGCCACGTCTCAGTCAAGACAATAACATCATACGATTCCGATAGGACATTCATATAAAGTAAATTAAGTTTTGTACGTAAACCCCTGCAGTTCTGATAATAAACTGATAATTTACTATCCATTCTCAACATTTACTTGTGCTAAGTGCATATAATAATAAAAAGTATTCATAAGGACACCCAACAAGGCTCTTTCACTGTTAACGCTATCTTTAATTAAGTATGTTTCTGTTATAGACAAATTAATAAATAAATCATACGAAATAAATATTATTGAAAATAATAACAATAAAATATCTGTTATGTATGTGCCACTTAACAATAAACGGAATAACAAAATTGTGTGCATAATTGACGGAATTATTGTTTCATTATGGGCGATTACATAATATGTTTGGAATGGATTTATTACTATTAAATTGTAAAATAAAAGGTTTCTAATATCCATGAATACATTTATGGTGTAAGTAGCACTTGGTTTACAACATTGATGTGAATTTAATAAAAAACACATTATGTAAAGGTCTGCGAATGTAAATACATAATAGAAACGTGGGTTGGATGTAGCATCAAACAATAATATTGCAAGAACTTTATGCAATAAAAATATGAAAAATAATTTATTGTATGCTAAACGAGTCGAATAACTAATGTAGGTACTTACAGAGGAAGGGCATTGGTACAAAAATCGATGTTCCATCGCTGCTACCGAACACCACATTCGCCTCACAATAAAATTATAACTTTTAATTTGGTATAATTTCAACTTATCACAATTTTGCACTAAAAACTTTAAAAAATAGTAACAATTAGCTATGTAGGTAAGCCAAAAACAGACACAGCGTGAACAGTTTTCTAGACATTCGAAGCAACAACACAGAGTAATTATTTGTTCTACATTATAATAATAATTTATAATTTGATTTAAACTAATTTTGACATAATTTTGCACTAAAAACATAAAATTTTTGTAACAATTAGTTATGTAGGTAAACCGATAACCAACACTGCATGAGCAAGTTTCTAGACGACCGAAGTAAACACACAGAGTATTTAAAAGCTCAGAGGCAACACAGACAACACAAAATATTAGTTTACAAGTCAACTTTACGACATGAAATAATTTCAATGCATAGTTACGGGGTAACAGAATGAACTTTAGATAATCATTTCGTCTTCCTTGTAATTTTGAGTAAGTCCTCTTGACGACGAACAGCAAATGTCGGCGAAGTGTCCTTCTCGCGAACCAAGATGACTCCATTTTTGATCCAAGTGTACTTAAAACTACCGGATTTGGCGGCCAATCTGGTTTCTCGAAACAATTGCTTATTCTTAAGGGTCAAGTGCTCATTAAGGAATATCTTTTGAGGTGGGCCTGACATATTGAGCTGATCAGTGGTGACTCCTTTAGCTAGCCGAGTTGCCGACAACAGATTATCACGCAAGATTTTGCTGGATAGCTTTATGATCACGTTCTTTGGCCTTTTGCTCTGGTTATCGGCATGTGGAACCCGGTGCACAGCAACTATGTCCTGACGCATGATTGGCTGTTTTACTACAGCCCCTAAGGCTGTCACCAAAGAGACGAGGTCTTCGCCACGCCTTTCTGGTAAATTATTTATCTCCACGTTACACTGCCGTGCGTGCTGTTCCATTGTATCAATTTTTTCTTGCAACTGGGCAATTTTACAAATTTGAATATCCTTCTCTGCAGATTTCTCTTCTAGTTTATTAAGACGAAAGCAAATATCATCAGTCTTCTTATTCAATTTTTCGTGCTCAGTGTGCATGAAATCGAGCGATTTTTTCACCTCTTCAATTTGATTCAGCAACTTGGACTGTTTGTCGTCGTATTTAGTGAACCACCTTTCCAAAGTCGAAGTAATTGTTTCCTGAAAGGATACAAAGTCCTTCCGAAAATCATGATCCGGTCTGCTCCTTTGTGTGACGAAGTAGGGAGGTGTCACTTGCTCATTTTGGCCGGTCTGTGTAAAACTTAAGTCACCCACACTCATTGCCTGCTCGTCCTCCTGCTGATTAAAGGTGCTGTTCACGATGCTCATTGCGGTTTTCTCTGTTTGCAAACTACTCTGTAACCGGCGCACAAACGATACAACTATAGGCAGATATGGTACAAGCGACCGCAAATCGCGTGTTGACGGATACGCGGAGCGCGTCGAACTGAACGTCGAACTAACGGAGAGTATTTGCACAGACACAACCAAGTAGCCAGAATAATTCACCAGCAACTTGCTCTTCAATATGGCCTTGTTGAATCAGAGGTGCCGTACTATAAGTACGCACCTGCGCCAATTCTTGAAAATGGTCATGCAACGCTCTACTGGGATCGCTCTATCATCACGGATAGGACTATTGTCGCCAATAAGCCTGATATCGTGGTGATCGACCGATCTCAGCGCCAAGCAATATTAGTTGATATCACCATACCTCATGACGAGAACCTCGTGAAAGCCTAGAAGGACAAGCTCAGTAAGTACCTTGACTTGGCTCACGAGGTTGCCGCCATGTGGGATGTGGATTCAACTATTATTGTACCGATAGTCGTTTCGGCACACGGTCTTATAGCTAAGAGCCTCGATCAACATCTAGAGAGGCTCTCGCTAAAAGGTTGGGTCAAGGGTCAGATACAGAAGGCAGTACTCCTTGACACGGCACGTATTGTGAGGAGGTTCCTCACTCTGCAGCCCTAACCACCGATAGCTTGGGTCTATCCCCGCTGCCGGTGGTAACCTAGGTAAAGTTTTTTATAATATTTTATATTGTAAATATGTTTTTATATAAAATATTGTAAAAAAAATTTCTTAAATTAGTTTAATAAAGGGTATAATAATAAAATCGATTTATTTCTCAATACACAAAAAGTTTACAATAATTATGTGGTAAGTACATGGACATGAACATTGTGAGAGAGCAGAACCTGTGCTAGGATATCCTGAGGTACAGAGGCTGGCCCCCACTTCGGACTTGGTTTGTGATCTTAGTCGTGCGTTAATGTTTGTGTATGTTTATGTCTGAACTTGAGCATGTGTGCCTGCGTGCGTGCGTGTAATATACTCAGTGGTTGATGAATCCTGCTGAAATGCGCTTCCTTATCAACACCTAACATCAGGTGAGATGAAGGCGGCCAAGTGCGTACGCATAGTGAAATAAAAAAGAAATGTAACAGCTGGTTACCGACCGGAAAGATGGTCGATGGTAGCAACTAGGTACTGTAGAAATAGCAGAACACTTTAGTTCCATATCATAACAACTGCATAACTATTATTCGAGCCCAATCGTTCCGAATGGGTTGGTGTGATATGGTTCTAGAGTGGTAAGTCACTTCTGGCCAGCTGTACCTACCTAGTATTTATTTGTCTTTTTATTTTTTAATATAGAGTCGCGACCTCCATGATCGAAGGTCAGACCGTAGGTTCGGGTGGGTATAAGTAACATCTCTGCTGCTGAAGTTAAGTTCTCGGTCGGGTTAATTTAGAAATAACTGTTTTCTAAACTGTTTGGGTCTAGGTGTTTTTTAAATAAAGATGTATAGTATTGTTTATTTATTAATTAGGTATGTTTATGTATGTATGTACTTACGTTAATCACGTCAATTTGTACTAAAACCTAGAGCTACCAGAGTGTCACAACTCGCAAGTAAATAGAATCCCATTGTTTATGAACCTAACCACAAATCCTTGTAACCAGCGTCCATTTCTTTTCTGAATTGCCAACACTCGGCCTGCTCGGGCTGTAGGATTGAACTACGATTTCAGGCAATCTCTCACTTACACAACCCCAGCATAAGCGTATTAGCTTACTGAAAGGGCTGACGGGCTATGAGTATTATACATGCTGTCAACACATCCATAATGGATGTGTTGACAGCATGTTGATACAAATCATTTGAATGTAGGGAGTGATTTAACGACGTTAGACTTCGAAGATTAGGCTTTTATACAACCTGAAAAAAAACGTGTTCTAACATTTTATACACCTTAGTCTACTTAAGAAACTTGAACTTAAAGGACAGCGATATACAATATCATAGACAAATATCATGCGGTATTTCAACAATTAATTAAGCAACAAATGAGAGCTTTGATACAATTATATATTGAGAAAATAAATATTACATCATCAACTAAGTGGAAACTAAAAGAGTTACAAAAATTTGTAAAGTATAGCGTCTATGAAGCTCATTATTATTTCTTGGATGCTGTACTTGTAAATTGCAATAAAAGCTCCGTCCAATTTACTCCCGCCGCTTAAATTTGATTGGAAAATGTTCAGCGCATAAAACGGAATCATCCCGCAAAGAAGTTCCCGCATTCTCATTTTTAGTTGCTAACAAAGTGAAAATTCCGAAGAAAAAGTATTCTAGTTGTGGAATCTGCATATCTGATTGAGTCGCTACGAGCCGTGAATTCATCTAGATTGTTTCCAGCTTGTTACGAGTTCGCGGCGGTTTTGTGTTTTTTGCGCTATCCTTACCTCCCGCCCAATTTGAAAGTTGCTCCGGTTCGACTTACTCAAATTTGCAACGTCGTAAAAGGGCAACTCATCCCATCGGCGAAACCTTCTGCTGCGAAGCTTGTTTTGTGTATTTTTTATTCATATCACTTAGGTTGTTATTGTGAACCTTACTTCCCACAATGTAAAATTTCCATATTGTTGAATTGCTACCACTAACAAACCAAGTACACAAAGATGTACCCCCGCTGGGAATTGATCCCGGCTGTCTGGGTGTGAGACCGGTGGCTTAGCCACTAGACCACACAGGTGGTTGAAATCTCTAAACTGTCGGAACACAACAATGCTATTAACAATTTTGTTATGGCGCCAGACTTTAGATGAGATGGGTGGTAGCTAATCTATGTGCGAGCCAGATGAAAACTGAAAAATATAGAGTAGAATAGAAAAATATAGAGTAGAATAGAAAAATATAGAGTAGAATAGAAAAATATAGAGTAGAATAGAAAATAATTAAAAAAAGAATGAAAAGTAATTAGTCGCTAACGTAAAAGTAGACATAGGTTAGACATAGGTTAGACATAGGTTAGACATAGGTTAGACATAGGTTAGACATAGGTTAGACATAGGTTAGATATAGGTTAGACATAGGTTAGACATAGGTTAGACATAGGTTAGACATAGGTTAGACATAGGTTAGACATAGGTTAGACATAGGTTAGACATAGGTTAGACATAGGTTAGACATAGGTTAGACATAGGTTAGACATAGGTTAGACATAGGTTAGATATAGGTTAGACATAGGTTAGACATAGGTTAGACAACAAAGCGACAGAACTTGTCAATATTGCCTATTGAAGTAGGGGAAACTTTCACGATTCTAACTCCAAGTAACAATGAGACCTAACTCAAGACTTTAAGTACTAAAACCAGTATGTAAGTAAATACATATTAAATATCTGTTCCTTTTAAAAATCCTTGAATGCCAGGATGAACTTAAATTAATTGTCACATATCCCACATTTTGAATTGTTTAAAAATACGAAACAGTTATAAAGTATTTAATATGTCATCTACGTCATTAAGAACAAAATAAAGAGTCAGAGACATTTTAACTGGATAGTGAGAATGATACTGACATGCGTTAGTGGAAGTTCGTCAAAACAAATTGTCTAATAAAATCTTTTTGAAAAACGTACACACATTCACACTCACAACTATTTATCCACAAATAGTAAGCCAGGGAGCAGGCAATGAGAGCTGCCAAAGCAGTGCACTGCCGCACCCCACCACCGGCGGCACACCGAATAACAACTGCACATGTGCTCAGTGTGACAGGTGGTGAGCCCATCGTCGCTTCGTGCTGTTGGATTTATGAGCAGTCTTTATTCTTCTTCAGTCTTCGCCTTTTACGACACCACAGAGAAGAGATAGGTTTATAGCCTATTTACATACTCAACTCTAAAAAAAGTTATCACAACGTTACAAAGTGAATCTGATTATGTGGTAAGGCTGGGACTTAAGATTAAAAGTGTTTGACTGAACTGTAAAGTTTAACATTCGCGTTGGTGATGCGCTTAGGCACTAAAGTAATTAGCATACTGCCGCGATCCATTAATTATGGTAGAACGAACGTAATTTCTCACGAGTAAACAAGACCGTATTTAAATAAGTCCGCCCTGTGAGCGGCGCCAGAGACTTTAATTAGTACGTATTGTGATATTTGTTTAATTATTCGCAAATTAAATCATTATCTAGAGAGTTTGTTAAAGGTACTCGTGTATCCTTCAGTTCGTACAATCAGTTTTTTTCAAGTTACCATGGGAATTAGTTCGCGTTGCCATCTCTGAAGTTTCAGTTCCTATGCGTCCTGAATTTCACTGGATCTAGCACAGCTGTATGAACTATGCTGCTTGGCGGCAGACATGGGGTGGTCGCCGTCAGTCGATTTCTGAGCAGAATCCTACAAACAATCACAACTTGTTTTGAAATCGCTAAATATTAAAATGTATACGAACTAAAAATTACTAGTAATCTCAAACAAAAATGTTACAAAATGCAAGTGAAAGTACTAAAAGATTCGTGTCGCTGATTGAAATGAGTAATGTGAAAAGTAAAGAAATGCCTAAATGAGGCTAAATCAAAACTGATGCCTTTGACTATGACTCAATGTAACGTTGCTAGCTGTACAAGTTTGTTGACTTATAAATTATAATGCCTTGTGGCATTAAGTCCGCCTTTTGCAGTTTATTTTGTACCTGATGCAATAACAATTAAATAATTAAAATGAGGTTATTTTTTTTTTTAACCATTTTTTTTCCTTTCGACCAAACTCACAATCTAGAGTTCACAATAACAGCCTAATAATTCACAATATATTTACTCGTACAATCTTCTTAATACGAAATCAATTCTTATGTTAAATATCGTGTTACAATCTATGAAAGTTATGTCTCATTAATCGGAATACTCCTAACTGGATGGACTTAACATAAGTAAATACAAGCAACAGAATGTGGCTGTTTCTTTTTACTTATTATATTAAGTAGTCAATAAACCCTTAACTTGCCACCTACACGAATTATAAGACTGCCACAGAAAAAAAACTTGTAGAAATAGTACACACAATATTTTAAGCAGACTTTTCGCGAGAAATAATGTTGTGAGAACAAAATTTTGCTACTAAGGTATTACTTAGTAGATAGGTACTTTTGCTGATTAGATTTGACCAAATTGAATGCCTTTAGATTCTTCTTCTTGGCAGAGTGGTCATTAATAAATAATACATTCAGTTGGTCTTTAGCGTTCAAGTAATTCATAGCACTTCTAACGTCACAAGTCGACTCGGAATATCTTACAGTTTGTAATAACAAGAAACTTAGTAAAAGATCGTACTTCGAGATATTACGCGTATTCTATCGACTTATGTAAATGTTTTTTTTAACTTTAATATTAAATTCACATGCAATAATTTTCCATACATTTCCAATACCTGAGGCGCACTTAATTAAACTGAAAGTATAATTTGTATACGTAGAGAATAAAGTTGGCTGTTTACAAATGAAATTTATTACAAATAGATCTGCGTCTAGGTACCGTTTAGGTACTAAAACATTAAAAGTACCTATTTTCAAGGCCACGTACTTTTGAAAATATTATATTGTACCTGTACGTGACAAATCCGACTATAAATAAAAATCTAATCCGTTTCTAACTCAGGTCTGGATCTTACAGACATACACATACATACATACATACAATATAATCACGACTTTTATCCCCGAAGGGTTAGTTAGAGACTAGGCAATGGGGACAGCAAAAGCAGTCCTCTGCTATAGTCTACTTTTCAGCAACACTTCACAAATAGCGAATGCTCATGTGCTCATCACATATTTTATCTTAGAGACGCAAGCACTTTATGTCAAATTTCTTCAATACATTTTAAACTTTTTACCTAGGGTATAAGGATAAATATCAATTGAAGAAATTGGAGAGTTCTAGATAGGTTTGCCTGGAGGCGCGCCTACATTAATACTACTGCAACAAGTTAATGCTACCTCTGTTATGTACTGTGTCTGTGGTCAGAGGTACTTCTCATTAATGCCAAGTATACGAGTACGCGGCTCCGGCCTTCTTGAGCTGCTGCTGTTAGTTCCCAACACCTTCCTGCCATCAGTAGTATACTAAGCACCCCTAACCCATCCTCTTCCTAAATATCCTACCCAATCCTTACATACCCAGAAGTGACAGATCCCCAGCCTTGTCTCGTTATTGGTTCTTCTGCTCCTTATTGGTCGTATTGGTTACCTAATCCATCAGTAGCTTGGTGTAGAGGGCGAGAGAGTAGGCTTGCGGCTGCGCAACTGCTTGTTCACTTTAATATAATTTCACGCGCGGATGACCTCTGGCAGTGAACTGGACTACGACATAAACGCTTAAAGTCCTGCGGCGATGGAGAGATGGTGGAAGGAGTTCAAACTGGTGAGTCTGGCTTCTAGCTAGCTCTCTGTACATACGGCGATCGGACGGTGATGGTCGCTTCTGGATTCGATTGAGGCAGGCGTTTGATGACAAAGCAGCCCTATTTATGATCACTCTGCTGTCCCTAATCCGGGGAGGGGCCTAGAAAAAGCAGCTTAAACTTAGTCTGTCTCAACACCTACCTAAGTGGCAAACCGTGGTCACTTAGGCACCAACTAATCGCGGTTGTAATAAACATAAAAGTATTTTCAAAAATTTATATTTTGCTACTTGGAATGTGAGGACACTATGACAACGACAGAAATGTGAGCCATGAAAAAAGACAGCTCTAATAGCTCGAGAGCTGACGCGATACAAAATTGACATTGCAGCAATCAGCGAAACTCATTTGGCGGACAGTGGAGAGCTTTGTGAGGACCTGCGCTGGTACATTTATTACTGGTTGAAGCGCCACCTAGACTCGACCAATATACCTATCTGTGGATACGTGGGAGAGGTTTGCACAGGAAAGACCAGAATGGCGGAAAGCAAATGCCACAGGCACTGCTGCGTTTGAACAAACGCGCCTTTACGATCTTGACGCCAAATGCCAGCTTCGGAAAACACGTCCCAGGCCCTCCTACAACTACACTTTTAACTCAAACGGTCAGCTTTATTGCGCTGGCTGTGATCGTGTATTTAAGAGCAATTTGGATTTGTCTGACAATAATTGTCCGTGCGCATGCTCGGGTCCAAAATTTTATTAGCCAGGGTGTCGCCGTCGACGTAATCGTTGTGAAGGAAATCATCATCATCATCGTCAATAAAGATTCTAGGAGGAGAGACGCGTTTAACAATCAATCTCACTCTCTCTCTTTCTCTCATTGTTTTATCCCTACTTTACCAGCACACTATACAGGCGTATTCAACTTTGCGATAAAGCAGCAGAATTAAAAACATTTTTTAAGGAAAAATATAACTACAAAGTGTTGTCAAGGAAGGTTATCATTGTGTGAACAATTAACTATAGTTGAAGTTGGCGTATTTTTCTAAACGAAACATTCTCAAATGCAGCCTTCACATGAGTGAAAAAATCTAAGATAATGAAATTCATCAAGTCTAAATAGCCGGGCCATATAATTTTATGGCGCTACGGGATGGAATCGGAATTGGCCGAGCAGTAAACCGGTTGAGTCGTATCGCCGTAACGAGTCCGCGGCGCATTCGCGTCACGCGCAAGCACGTGCGCGATTGCGCCGCGCGTCATTGCGTCGCGCGCGCTATCGCCCCGGGATCGCGCCATTGTGTCGGCTGCTTTGATGAACTAGGCTTTTCTGAAATTGCATTCGAGCCTCATCACGTAACAGGTGCTAAAGGGTTGTAAATACTATCGTTACAGTTCAATTCTGGTAAAAAGGTTTCTGAAACTTTTACCATTTTATTTGTCAGTAGTAGATCAATTATAAATCCTGTGCTCATGATTCTAAAACAACGTTGTAAAATCTGGTTAAAAGCTTATTCTGTTTCTTTTTTATCTATATTAACTAATGAAACAACATCAGACGTTTGTATCAGTTTATCATAAGTCCACGATTTAATATAAGACGGTTGAAGTTTCGCACAGCTCATATTTGATCGTATTTCCTAACTTCTTCTTAACACAATAATATGTGGAATTTTACTTGTATAGAATTGTATGGTGTTGCCACTACATTGTACACAATTAAGTTACCCGTATGAGTCGTTCAAGAGTCGTGCTGGTGAGACTGCAGAAGATGCATTACGGTTCAATATTCATGTTACGCTGGCGTGATATGTGATTCCCTGCGTCGAATTCTCCTACTACAAACAGAGCAAGATTACAATAAGCTCATCACTCATATTTAACGACAGTGCGGCAACACTCAATGTAAGGCTAAATCTAGAGAACAGTATTTCTTCATTTGGCAAAATTATGTATACTTACACGCTTGCTGACTATCCAAAACTGTAAAATTTCTTTAATCGTTGATTTTTAAACCCTAACTTTAAAATGCATTTAAGAAATTGGACATTTTGTGGTAGGTTGAAGCGCTGGCGTGTGCACATCCGCCTGCCAACTTCATCATTGTACTTTGCACATAAGATGTTAAGTTATAAAATAATCTGTAATATCATTAAAATAGAGAAAAAAAGATTATCCATTAGAGAAAAAATATTGATAATTAGAAAAATAATCCACAGATCTCGTATTATACACGAGTTGAAAAGGCATTGAAAATGAACGCGTAATTTTTCTTTCGATAATTTTAATTTTTTTTCAGATACAAATAAATTTATTATTTCAAAACCAACTTTTCCAAAATATTTTTAGATCATCATAAAACGCTTCGAATTCCGCGTCTTTTGAGCTATCACGCGCCGCGCAAACTAAGGGCTAAGGGCACCTCTACAGCCTCAACCGTCACTAATATCAAAAAAGTGTAAGAAGGTAAAATGTTCCTTAGTTCAATACCGAGGTGCTTTTTTATTTTTTTTATTCGGTTCCGTTCTCGAGATATCGGGAATTTTCTGGGAAAACACACGATTTATCGGTCAAAAAAAGTCGTTTTTTTACAATTTCCAAAAATAGTTTAGACTCTTCCAAAATATTTTTAAATAATATTAAACCCCTTCTAATTCCGCGTCTTTTGAGCCCTCATACGTCCTTGTGGCCTTAAACCTAAGGGTATCCGGGCTAGTCGCACTTTCGTCGCACAAAAAACATTTTCAATGTTAAAATATTCGGTACGAGTACTTCGTAGGTACTTAATCATTAATAATAAATGTCTCTGAGTGCGACAGTGAGTATAGTTATTGCAGATTGGGAGTGTTTCATCGGGCAAGTTTACAGACTCAGACCAATCTAAGTCTACGAAAAATCGTTTAGGATTCAAGCTGCTTGCCTTTGGAATGCTTTGTCTGGGTTGTACGACGTGCAATGTTTATTCAAGACCTTTTTTTCAAAACTATTCAAGTAGGTACCCAATACTACATACACAGTGGTAATCCCACTCCCCATTGATTTAAAAATAAAAAGTAATACATAGTTCGTTTGTACGTATATTACTTAAAGGTATGTAATTGCATAATGTTTTGTTCACATAATCAGCCAATAAACGTCCCACTGCTGGACACACAATGCCTTCCCGCAGGGACAACGGCACATGGACTTATTATTTATTTACACAGCCACATTCTTTGTTTATTTATGTAACAGCAAGATACATGTATCTCCTACTTTCTCTTCTTCTCTTTAGGTGTTCAATATCTGACTGCATAATCTTTAGCTACAAAACATTGTCGATAGATACATCAATAGTTATTTATTTACGTATACATTGTACGCATAGGGTGCTTCAATCTTCAGCCATCACTTAACCACACCTGTAGCGTAATCCGAGTTAAGCGTGCGTGTCTGTTGCCAGTAGAAACGGTACGTTGCCTAGAGGCAGTACGTAGTGTATACAGAGCGTACACTAGGAGCTGAGTCCGGTATTATTCCCGTCACGGCGCTGCGATATGGCGTCACGTGCGGCACCCGCGGCCGTCGCGCGAGCACGCTGTATCGCAGCTTCTAATGAACCACTTTTCAGACACTATTCAGATTGTCATGCTGTAATGCTAAACTATTAAGATTAGTTCACTTTCGTTCATTGTTGTGTGACAGAAGTATTAGTAGTTATACTCGTCTTTGTTGATGACATAATATAACAAGTGTAGGAGCCTTTTATATTTGAAAAGGAGCCAAACGAGCAGGCGGATCACCTGATGGAGAGTAATCACCGCCGCCCATAGACACCCGCAAAACCAGGGGAGTCGCAAATGAGTTACTAATGTTTTCTAAAACTCATTTTAGCCGCTACTTTATTTTACTTCAAAAACTCAGTTATTTTTAATTTCTATTCCTTACCACAATATCAATACGATAATTGGAAATCACATTTATTTTTTAAAGTGATAACTTTAGTTAACAATTCATTATGATTTATCATTTTTTTTATATTAGAATGTGGCAAATGAGCAGGCGGGTCACCTGATGGAGAGCAATCACCGCCGCCCATGGACACCCACAAAACCAGAGGAGTGGCAGATGCGTTGCCGACCTTTACAAAAAGGAATAGGGTTAAGGAAGGAATAGGAATTGTGAAGGGCGGGGGGGGGGGGAAGGGCCTCCGGAACTCTCACTGGCTGACGAAACACAACAGCACCAAGTGCCGTTATTTCACGCCGGATATTCGTAAGAGGGTGGTATTACCCCGGGCGAGCCGGCCCAATGCGTGCTGCAACGCAACGTGGCTCTACCACTCAGTCACAGTCACTCATTTAGCACCACCCAGGGGTCACGTGTAGGGTCTCATGGATAAACCTACGGATGCGAGTAACTTTAACCCCCAAAAAAATTCTTCACCTTTCATCCCAAAAAACGATAAATTACCTATAAGTTTTAGCCGTTTGTGTCGCTAGGGGAGAGACACTTGCCCGCCATTTTTGTCTAGTACCAGGATACGTTTGTTTACACAGAATTCTATCAACACAGCTTATACTCGTATTTCGGTTCGACGCGATTCTGTTTCGGCGTGCAGTGGTACTGGGGGTAGCGATGCGCGTTTGTCTGGCACAGACTATAGCTCGTTAGATTAGTTGTTAAGTCTTAACTACAAGTTAGTTAACTGTTTTTTTATTATTGTTAGTATTGACGTCAATAAGTGCCTGTAAAGGTTTACATTGAATAAATAATTTGGCTTTTGACTTTTAAGTTGCCGGCCTTGAGGAAGAAGTAGACTCTTTGAGAAAGGAGTAGGAATTGTGACTGCTCAGACAGCGTCACTCAATTATTACTCGTAGCACCACCCAGGGGTCACGTGAAGGGGCTCAAGGATAAACCCACGGACTTTAACCCCCAAAAGCTTCTAGGTATTGTATAGAGAAATTTAATCTTTCCACAACAATTTCGTAATTTTATTTATTCGGTTTAGGCTACATCATATGGAGCACATGTGAATATTACTACGTCGTCATCCTTTCGTAGGATTACCGGGACTACGGAGACTACGGCTCTTATACTGAGAAAAGCAGACGAGAAACATAGCGTGGGTATTTCTTTTACAAGGTCAAAACATGCCCTCCTTATCATAACATAGAAGGACACTTTCCATTACAAAACTGCACTTACATGTTAGCATTAAATGTTAGTTATAATAATGAAAACATTATAAACTGGTATAGTGTCGTACTATACTATCATGACCATCCAGCATAACGAATCTTTTAGCATCTTAGGTACCGTCATACCCTTTAACTTTGCCATTCCGTCCTAACATTGCCCACTGACCAAAAATAACTTTCGATTTAAAGCTTCGCAATTTAAAGAGTGGTAAAGTTGGGCACTTTTTCACTTTATTTTGCCAGCGTCTTCCTTCTTCATATTTAGAGAATCTATATAGAAAACAAAGATATCTAGCATATAATATGTTGGTCCCTAAACTTGTTTTCTAAACGAATATTGATCTAGGTGCTGTTTGTTCGCCATACTTCTTTGTCAGTGATGGAAAAAGTGAAAAAAGCGGGCAATGTTGGAGGGTTTTACTAGGGAAAAATTAATGATTAAACGAACTTACCTGTACGTGAAGTTCTATCATAATTATACGAGAGTTTTCGTCCGAAGATATTGGCATAAGACTATGTAGTAACGCCCAGGATTCACCACTCGTGCACTATATTGAGAGAGTATTAATTTTTGTTTTTATTCATTTTGTGAGGGTAGATATCCTACGCGACCGTTCTGTCGCCATCGCTCGTCATTACGTTCAGAGTACGAACCTACAAGTACATAAATTTGCGGGAGGCTGGGAGGGTTGCCAATATCTTCGGACGAAAACTCTCGTATAATTATGATAGAACTTCACGTACAGGTAAGTTCGTTTAATCATTAATTATACTTAAGTTTTCGTCCTCGATATTGGCATAAGACTATGTAGACATTGAGAGCTAGGAGGTTAGTCATTAGAAAAGACAAAAAGGCAAATTTATGGTTTCGGAACTTCTATTGTAAACAAAATTGTTACAATTATACAATAAATTTGATTTTAACCAAAATACATATTGTTTCGGTAACTCCTTCCTTACATTTATTAAAGCAAATTTTCACACAAATCATTGCACCTCTTCACTAATCGTAATATTTGACATAATTGAAGTAGCAAAATCACCACTCTCTGTGTTATTAGTCACAATATTTCTATTATAAAATTTACCAAACACCTGTGAACTACCAGACCACCCAGCTGTTTTCCTTATAAGGTCTATATTAATTCCTAGTTTATGAGCCTTAGACGTAGCCGCATGGCGAGTGCTGTGTGCGGTAAATGTTAATACGTCTATTCCACATTGTTCTAAGACTGATTTAGTCCAGCGACTTAATGTTTGTGGACCTACTACGAGGTGAGGCTTCCTATGACTAATAAAAAGACAATTCTGATTACCGCGCAGAGGTTTTGATCTTTCTAAATAATCAATCAATGTTCTGCAAGGACATATAGCAGAGTTTTTATTAAAATATGGCAAAGTAAGAATAGGTTGGTATGAGCCAAATTTTGACGTTTTTATAAAATCAGGTATTTTAATTATAATAAAATCAGTATGTTGTTCAATATTCTGAACAATTATCTTAGAAAAAGTTTGCATTCTATGCGCTGTAATTAAGGCCAAAAGTGTAATTAATTTCTTGGTGAGATTTTCTAAAGTTAATTCGGAATTTGGATACCAGGTGCTTAGTACATCTAAGACAGTGGACGTATCCCACGTAATATTATATTTAGGTAACGCCGGGCGTAACCTGTACACACCTTTAAAGAACCGTTTAACAAGATCATTGTTGCCTAATTGTTTTCGAGAAATTAATGACAGCGCAGATCTACAACTGTTCAAAGTACTGAACTGCGCACCATCATTAAACAACTTCGTGAGAAATGAAATTACATTAGAAATTGATAATTCTAAATAATCAATATTATTTTTTATGCAATACCTAAACCATTTTTTAAAACAGGAATCATATTGTCGGAGGGAATTTTCCGATAGTGAAAACATTATTATATTTAGTGAGGAGGATGGAATGTTTCTTTTCAGCAGTGCCGCGCGGATAATACTGCGGCTACCAGGGTAGTTTGCTGGTGAATCAGCCGATCGCTGGAATGAGACAAAATTAAATTGTCGTTTTGTGAAAGTACTAACTTTTTTCCCACAACCAATTTATTATATAAGGGAAACCACGGTTGTGCGGGCCATAACGGAACTACTAGAATACCTGACGACTTGTCCGAAATAATTTTTTGTAGAACTTTTAATATTATAGAAAAAGGTGGGAACGCATAAAAATAATAGTCTGACTAAGACATTGTAAACGCATTTATTGCAAATGCATCGGGATCTCTATTCCACGACACATATTTTTTACATTTTTTATTTACACGGCTAGCAAATAAATCTATATCTGGTTGGCCAAAACATGACACAATTTTTTGGAAAGCATAATCCGCGAGTTCCCATTCGACGTCAGGGTGTATACGGCGTGACTCAGCATCAGCTGTGGTGTTATCAACGGAACGTATATAAGAAGCATATACATAAATATTTCTAAATTCGCACCACTGCCACAACTCTTTTGTTATTCGAGTTAGATGCGGGAATTGTACTTCACCCATTCTATTTATGTAAGATATGGCTGTGGTATTGTCAATTCGAAGAAGAATTTGACAATTAGATTTACTTTGAGCAAACGATTTTAAACCTAAAAAGGCTGCTAAGATCTCTAAATAGTTAA
Source organism: Scoparia ambigualis (assembly GCA_963921215.1). Taxonomy (NCBI): domain Eukaryota; kingdom Metazoa; phylum Arthropoda; class Insecta; order Lepidoptera; family Crambidae; genus Scoparia; species Scoparia ambigualis. The sequence goes on from OY992511.1 coordinate 1,092,056, forward strand.
TGTGGTTTTTCTTTTCCGTTATGGACCACATACCGCTAGCTTTGTCATCACCACATGCGGCACCCCAACCAGTCGTTGAGGCGTCCGTAAAAATCTCTAAACAATAGTTATCTGTTTTAATTTTATTACCCGCATTCTGAGTAATGGTTTGATACCACCAAATAAGATCAGGTGCAATAGAAACAGGTAAATTCATAACTTTATCGTAATTTTCATCAGATAACAAATTCAGATACTTGATTCGCTCAAGTTCTTTAGTATATAAGCGGCCATATTGAATTGCATAACAAGAAGAGTTTAATAAACCTAACAAATGAGCAAAATCTCTTATTTTACAGTATTTTAAAGATTGAAACTTTATTAATTCATTTTTTATTTTAAGCACTTTGTCTTCCGGTAAACTGATTTGTAATTTTTTTGAATCAATTATAAAACCTAAGAATTTACAGATCCTTTTTGGTATGAGACAACTTTTTTCGATATTAATTATAAATCCTAAACTTTTAAGTAGATAGCTTGTATCAAATATATTTCTTCTGCAAGAATCGTAATCATAACCGACTAAAAAGTAGTCATCCAAATATATTGTGGATAAATGACCTCCGCACCGCAATATTCTAATAACCGGTTTCATAATTTTTGTAAACACGTATGGTGCTGTACATAAACCAAAAGGTAAGCAATTGAATTCATAAACTTTATCATTAAATATAAATCGTAAATACTTTCTAGACTCTGATTGAATTTTAATTAAAAAATATGCGTCTTTCAGGTCAAGCGTACTCATATAACAATCTTTAGACACAATTTTCAATGCTATTCTTAGATCTTCAATTTTAAAATGAGCAGTATCTATGAATTTATTTAAATTTTTTAAGTTTAATACAAATCTAGATTTCCCGTTTGGCTTAGGTACTAAAAAGTAACTGGATATGAACTGATTTTTGTCCGGGAGACATTTGGATACAGCGCCAATTGCAATAAGATTATCGATAACATTAGACATTTTAAGTTTTTCAGTAGCTGTAAATACAATGTTCTTGGGGACACAAGATTGTATAACAGGCTTTGAAAAAGTGATATTGTAACCTTTTATCCATGATAACACTCGAGTGTCAGTGGTAATTTTTTGCCATTGAGTGTAAAACGAAGAGAGTCTACCAGCGTAATTTACCTCTACTGACGCCAATTCCGAGCTGGGCCCTGCTGCGATGACTTCCTCGATGACCTGGCGGGCTGACTCCTGTAAGTAGCAGGCTCCTTCGTCCTCTGAGTCCCCATTGGCCTGCGCCCCGGGGGAGGAGCCTTCCAGTTTAAATGCTGGGATGCCGGAAAGGTCTTCTTAGGAGGCCCTGAAGGCCCTGGCTTTTTCATCTGAACTGGCTTAGGTACACTAGGCTTCAGTTCAGCACCGGATTTGGAAATAGCTTTTGCACTCTTTAGGTTATCAGCAAAATTATGACCGAATAAGAAACTGTCAACTTTTGTACCTTGAATTTGGTCTTTTAAATCTTTCTTTAGGGTATTCATTAACAGTCCTCTTCTAATAGATGTATGTTTGTACTGAATGTCGCATAACATGCGAATGGCATCCATTAATAACTGAAGTTGAACTGAATCTTTCTTTTCGTTAGACATCAAAGGCATGATAGCTTCCGTAACACATGAAATAGCTACTGCCAACTGTTTTTGCTTACCTTCGATACTCTGATCTCTTTTTAACACAGATTCTGTAATAGCGGCCTTTGCCTCTGGGTTTAGAGACGGTGCTCCTATAAGGAGACAGTTAGAAGGTACAACATATTTGTTATGAAGCTCTTTTCTCATTTCAGTTGTCAGACCAGAGGTTGTAATATGTTCCAACCTGACAGCCAGAGCTGGTAAGATTTCCTTACTCTTTACTTTTGGTACTGTTGGATCGTCACCCAAGATGTCGAGAATATAGCTATCAAGTTGTACAGTAGGCGCTGGCTCCACCGTTAGAGTACCTGTATTTGACGGCTCTGGTATTGGTTCATGCACCGGCTCAACGGCTGGACCAGGCTGCACGTCGAGCGCAGTAGCAGCATCAGGTGCCAGCTCATTCACTAGCACCATAGACCTAAGTGACTTTGGTTCTACCTCATCATCATTTGAATTTTCGGATTCTACAGGGATTTCTGAAAAGACCAATACCAGTCGCATACAGCATGTGTATATAAGTTATTAAAATTAAAATTGTTGTATCCTTAATATTTGGTTAATTATATAAACAGAAGTTTACTTCTGGAGGGAATTATTTGAGTTTAGCTATTTTATCATCATCATGTGGGGGTTAATAATGATTACTTTTTTTTTTTTTTTCAACTTTTCAACAGCCCATAAGTGCTTTTTATATATTTTAGCGTTTTATTAACGCTTAAATATAATTAAGTATTATACTTTGATAAAGAGTAGGTTTTTTGTTGGCATAACAAGTTTTGCTTAGCAGCGCAATGATCATGACATAATTAATCTATTTGTCAGTATTCTTTTGATACGAATTGTCAACAACGTAGCGGCCTACGTCTGTTGAAATACGCTACTTTAATAAAAAGTACTTAGGTCAATATGAGCGATCATAAGTAAAAACACATGCGCCGTGATAACATTAAATCAGTTAGATTTTTTGTACAAATACACACATCAAAAGTGTCTAGGGATCAAGCATTTTTATGCGGATTTCTTGAGATTGAGATGTGGCTTTGTAATAAATTTATGATTTTATAAATTTATATGGATCCTTTTTGGTGCATTTCATAATTTGAAACAGGAACTTTCAATCAATTTCTAGTAAAAGATGAAAATCAGCTGTCAATATTTTCCCTATAAAAACATACAACGCATTGAAGACATTATTAGTGCTACTGTTTCCCTACTACTGATTAAAACCAACGTTATTATGGAGCGGCGACGTCATTTAAGCAGGGAAGAAATGCTCAGAGCCGTGGGAATGATAGAAGCTGGTTCCCGGCAACGTACTGTGGCTTTGGCTCTGAATACAAGTCAGAGTGTTATCAGTCGACTTTGGACACGTTACCGAAGCACTGGTACCGTGGCTGAGCGCCATGGAGGACGGTATCGCTGCACCACACGGAGACAAGACCGATACATTCAAATCACAACTCGAAGAGCTCCAACAATAACCGCCATGATGTTAGCCGTGAGGCTTCATCACTCTTCAGGGAACTTAATTAGCGACCAAACAGTCAGAAACCGCTTGCATGAAGTGAACCTTCATTCCCGAAGACCGCTAAGGGTACCACCTATAGCAATGCACAATCGTAGGATTCGATATCAATGGGCTCTTGAACACAGAAATTGGGCAGAAGAACAATGGCGTTTCGTGTGCTTTTCTGATGAGTCTCGTTTTGGTATGAGACCGGATACAAGACGTATACGACACTGGAGAACCCCTGGACGCCAACAGCGATTAAAATCCTGCCAGGAAGTCCATCCTTATAGTGGTGGAACCATCATGGTATGGGCGGGTATTTGGATCGGCGGAAGAACTGAGTTGATTTGGATCAGAGGCAACCTCAACGCTCAAATTTATGCTGAGACGATTGTATCAGACGTCATCGTTCCTCTACAAGTGCAAATCGGTCCCTTATTTCAGTTAATGCATGATAATGCACGACCACACACCGCAAGAGTTGTAAGACAGACTCTCGCCGCAGCTAACATCAATGTCATGCCCTGGCCTGCTCAGTCGCCAGACTTGAACCCGATTGAGCATGCATGGGATATGCTACAGAGAAGAGCTCTGCCGAATATGGAGGGTATCCAGTCGCAAGAAGACCTTTTTTTGTTGTTGCAACGAACATGGGCGGCCATTCCACAGCGTGATTTGAATGAACTCATTTTGAGTATGCCAAACCGATGTTCTTGTGTTATTAGTGTTCGCGGTAGAAACACGGATTATTAATTGTTTAAGTTACCCAATAAAATTTTAAAGAAAACTGTTATTTCAGTCTTTTTTTCGAACTTTAATGTTAGTGGTTCAAATGTCAAAAATCCCTTTATTAGGAAAATGGCAAATTTCTTTATTAATGCAAAGGTGACTTGGTTTATCGTTACTGTAGACAAACGAAAACACTTTATTTGATGAATCCTTAAAGAAAATTTTAATTAATATCAATCAGGAGAAAAGTTATTGCAAAAATATATGTTGATCCCTAGACACTTTTGATGTGTGTAGTTAACAGCCCATACGTCTGTTAAAACACGCTACTTTGATTAAAAGTAGGTCATGAACATCGACAGAGTGACAGTCCTTCCACTTAAAAAAATTTGTACAAATAGTTAACAGCCCATACGTCTGTTAAAGCACGCTACTTTGATTAAAAGTAGGTCATGAACATCGACAGAGTGACAGTCCTTCCGCAACTGTCCGCATCTCCGAAGTCATGAGATTAATCTTATTACATACCACATACCTTGAATGTCTGAAATCTCCGGCAATGAATCGTCATAATGAGAAGACTTTGATGAACTTGAGTCACGACGTTTTTTACGTCTGACTTTTTTTAGTTTTCGTTGGAGTTTACTTAATTTCCTTTCGAGGTATCCATAATCTTCTGTATGTTTTCGCTTCGGCATGATTTATTTTTGCCCTAAAACTGCAATAGTAACAAAAAACAACAAACTATCCAAGTTAAACTTTGTTAAGTATGAACGGAGCAACTTAGTGGCGAAGCACTGGAACGCGAATGACGAGCGATGGCGACAGAACGGTCGCGTAGGATATCTACCCTCACAAAATGAATAAAAACAAAAATTAATACTCTCTCAATATAGTGCACGAGTGGCGAATCCTGGGCGTTACTACATAGTTTTATGCCAATATCGAGGACGAAAAGTTAAGTATAATTGGTAACATTGAATTTTCTGATTTATAAGTATTAACTGCATGCTGTATGCTGTTAGCTGTATTATCCTACCACCATTTCCGCAAATCAACATTGCGCTGAATGTCGTCTGTTAAGTATTTTCGGAAATCAACATTGCACAAAATGTCAGTTGGCCAACATTATAAAACTTTTGTACAATTTAAAATTTTGTTAGATTTTATTCATTAAATTAAATAAAAAAGAAAAGTTCGTACATCGGCCATGCTAATACTACGAAAAGGCCAACGCAGCCCATCACCGGGCTGTAACGGGCTGTAACGGGCGCCATAAACAGCGGGGCCGGACCGCGACGAAGCCGGCAGTTTTTCAGGAAGCGAATAACATAACATTTTCATTATGTCCATTCCTCTGGCGCTGCTCGCGAGCTGACAAATCGGCCACGTGAGCGCCCATCAAGTTAGGTAATGCAATAAGTAAACAGTCCGTGTGTGACCGTGTAGCCTACGAAATGTCAGTACATCAATGTAAGTTTTTTATGTTTACATAGGGATACAGAAATAATTAAAACACAACGGATTTTTTCGAACGCTTTAAGAAAATCATTGTTAACGAAAATATTGCCAATGAAGATTGACAGACTCATTTCACAAGATTAAAACAGCCGTGTCGCGTAGCCGTGAAACAATACTACCCCCCCCTCATCCCTTGGGTGTTGTAAAAGGCGACTAACGGACTAAACACTGCACATACATCTAACAGCATAGAGCAGCGATAGGCTCACCACCTGACATGCTGAGCACATTTGTGTAGTCGCTATTTGGTGAAAAGTGGACTATGGTAGAGGACTAGTTTTGCGGTCCTCATTGCCTAGTCTCTGACTAACCCTTCGGGGATAATAGTCGTGATTATATTAATTTATGTTTGTATTTTGGCTAATGGTAAAATTCTGTAGGTATTACTGTATACTCAAGCGTAAACCTATGGAAGCAACTTAACCCCTGTCTTGGAATAATCATGTAATGTATATACCTGATGTTAAAATAATGTCTTAATTATTAACCAGTGAGCTTCATAAAGCGCTGACATGAACATTTGTGACCTTACCGCGGTAACGTCTCTTTTGATGTCCATGATAGACCAGCGTCGTGGTGCCAATTCGGAAATTCAGTGCCAATGCTTTTTTTATATTAAGTGTAGCAAAGATTAACAAATGCATTGTAGGTATTACCTATTTACTTATTTATTAAGACTAACATAAAAAGCTATTCTGCCACAACTTATTAGTCATTGGAATATGTGTTTCGTAATTTCGAGGTTATTTTTTTTATTAGACAACAAAAATACTAGCTACCCTATTCCAGTAGGTCATAGTATTGTTATTGTTGTTTAATAAAAAAATTACCTTGAAATTCAAGTCAAATTCTAACCTATCACGTGACCTACGGCAGTACATTAATTTTTACTGAATAACCACTGGTGGCCGGCTAGACACTTTGTGTTTATTATGCTTACTGGGTTGCATAGCCTGTGGCGAGTGGCGCAGCGTCCAGTATGCAGGGCACGCCGCCTATAAACGGTCGCGCGGCGTGAGGGGACTGGCGTGAGGGGACTGGCCGGCGCGCCAATACCTATTCCATTATGCTACTCACTTACAATGCGGCTTTGGACTACTGTCATCTATTATATTTACATTTTTAAATCATGTATCAACTCGATGGTCGAGTGGCTAAGCGCCCGGCCCTTTAACCGCAGTTACCGGAGGTCCAGTCAATAGCTCGGGTTTGTGTTCACCAACCCGTGGGGATTTAGCCAATTCGGCGAATACTTGAATTTAATGATGGAGGCCTTTGCCCAGCAGTGGGACAAACCACAATTTACCTTTTTTCACATGTCTTATTAGATTAATAAAAATACTATGCACTATATTGACTACTGCTACTGGGCTGGGGCAGCGACCCGTAGTGGATACGCTATTTAATGCAAAATTATTGAAACTCTCTTAGCCTAAGCCTTGTTTACAAAACTATTAATAGTCCTGTTAGCCTTTTTGCTATGATAAGCTTGTGTTAAGTTTGTGTTCACGTCCGTACTCTAACGGGGCAATGACGATTGAACCACGATTTCTCGCGTTCAACCCGAGCGATATATTCGTCGGGCTACCGACGCCTGACGAAGAATTAGTTTTTTAGTCTGAACAATAAAAAAATCTAATAAGTTCCAAAAAGCTTGTTCTTTGTAAATGTTATAGAGTGTGTAGAGAAACATTGCTATTGTAAAGAGGATAATGTTTTGTAGACTTGAAAAACTAGGGTATAATATTTATTAATTCTGTTGTTTATATTCTTGTGGAATACTATTATCATTTTACATTATTATTGCATAAATTAATCCCGTCGCGGGTCGCCTGGTGGGTTGTACTATTCCCAGAAAAACAATGTGTATATGAGCGGGGCTTTAAGTTCTTTTAAAGGTGTATCTACAATGATCACTGTTCAGGAATACTGATTATTGTGTTCTGATGCGTTTTCCAAACGTTAAAACTTGGACCTCTTAAAGGCTTGAGTAAATAATCTCTTTTAAGGTAAGCGTACCGTAGTAAGTCACATCTTTACTTTACACTAGAGTTCAATATTTTAGCATATCCGAGACTGTGTAAGTATGTACTGTGCTGTTTTTAAAATGTTTGTATGTAGTTATTTAACAACCGTAATTTTTTTATACTTAAATTACGTGTTTTTTTCTTTACGTAGTTAGTTTAAACGCTGCCTTTGTTACTTCCGCAACATCGTGAGCCCGACGCGTGCTGTAACGCCCGTAACCCGTAGCGCCCGTAACCCGTAACGCCGCGGACAATACCTGCTCACCACCAGAACAAGCTGCCGTTTCATTGTTACAAAATGCTAATACTGTCGAAAAATACATTATTTTAACTTTGTGCTCTGTGTGCCGTTTGTTTATACTTTTAATTATATTTACTTATCCTACATAACCAGCTCTCAGTACAATTGTTAAAATTATTTTAAGATTTCTTTAACGTTAATTGGCACCTACTTACGTTTTGATTTGTTAAAACGTTAGTAGGTGCCATCATCATTCATTCATCGTTGGCTCAGGCCTTTCCACGTTGAAAGATTGGGACATAGTTTTGTACTTGATAATATCACTATATCTATGTCACTCCAATCGAAATCAAACTTACAGAATACCTAAAACTTACATTCTGTGCGGCAACACAAATTGACATACATACACATAATGACGGCTATATACCCGAAGGGTTACACAGCGGCTGGGCAATAAGGGCCGCAAAAGCAGTTTTCTACCATAGTCCACTTTTCACCAAATAGCGACTGCACATGTGCTCAGCGTGACAGGTGGTGAGCCCATCGCCGCTCTTCGCTGCGACACGGTTAATAAATCAGTGCAAAGTTATTTGAACTAGATTTCATAAAATTGAATTGATTACTACCCGTTCCTCATTATATGACCACCACAACTGTACATCTAACAGCATAGAGCAGCGATGGGCTCACCACCTATCACGCTGAGCACATGTGCAGTGGTTATTTGGTAAAACGTGAACTGTGGCATTGCACTCCTTTTGCGGTTCCCATTGCCTGAACTCTGACTAGCCCTCAGAGAATAGTCATCATATATGTATGTCTATGTCAACTGATTCGAGAACTCAAGATCGCATTTAATTGCTACTGCATCCAAGCTGTATGCCTTCCCCACCCGCCATTGTTCTTCTACTCGACCGTACGTGCACCACACCTCAAAGTATTAAATTCGAGATTCCACACACCGACCGCAATCCTATATAATTAATTCACCCACCTGATGAGGTAGTAAAATGTTTTTCAAAGTTTCAATATCATAATTAAATACACACTATGTGTAAATGTAACGTTATGAAAAGACTAACATCATCAGACTTTTAACTATCGCGTTGCATTGCATTAAAACTGTTTTAACGGGACTAAACACGATTAATTTTGTAAGTAAGTACATATCTACTTACTGCTTGACGTTTCGGCCGCGATGCTGCGGCCGTGGTCACAAGCGAACAGTTCAGAACAGTAAGTAGATATGTACTTACTTACAAAATTAATCGTGTTTAGTCCCGTTAAAACAGTTTTAATACTAACATCATTATCCTTTTAAGTGAAACCAAGCTTGTGTGTTATTAAGAAAACCTTTTATACTGCCTCGCATCGTTTTCACTTATCCCCCGACACGCCGTGCACATCGGCCGGGGCAAGGCCGGGGCGCTAAGTCCCGGCTAGCAACTATTCGCTACGTACGCTGCATAAACGCCCCGTCGCATTCCACAGATACTTCACTAACGACCGGGCGGAGTTATGAATTCAGCTGTGGCTTTGTTACGGAGCCCACGTGTTAATGACGTGTAGGGTAGTTAGCAGTTTGAAAAATTTATGTCAAAAATTAGAACAAACATCCTCGAGATCAAACAAAGTTAATACAAGTATTTTTTTTGTCAAAGCCCTTTTTTTATTACATTGGTAAGCATTTGATCACAATTTCACATGGTTTTAAGTGGAAAGAACTTACCTTACTAATAATTATCAGTTGCGAAACACTCCTTGCCCGACCTGGCATGGACCTCCGGCTAGCGAGCCGAACGCTTCATTTATTATTATTAGTGTGTTTTTTTGTTGTTGTTATAATTTAATTGGTATAATTTCAAAATCTATCCATTACATGAATGGAAATCTCTTCATTCGGGTAATGGTGGTTTTGGATTTATACCAATTAAATGGTTTGTGTATCACGCTGTCAATGCCGGTGCCAAAAACAAAATGTCCCAAAAAACAATTATATTTTAACCAAAATGTAATTCGTTGTAAATAAGTACACAACACACAACATTGTCGTTCCGATTATCCAGCTAACTATTTAAATGCGAAGTAAAGCCAAATCAATGTGTGTATTTTGTTGGACTAATATTACTATTTCAATTGCGGTAAAGTCGAATAGCACATTAACAATACTAAGCCAGGATCAATGATAGCATAATGTGTTGATGGTGTTATTTGTTGAAACTACAAACAGTACTAAAATAAAGGCCAGGCATGACAAAGGCAGTATGTCTTTTTTAAAGTGCTGTTTTTAGGTTGAGTATCTATAAATCGATAGGTAATGCATTTTTTACCCACTAAAACGCGTTACAAAACGATGTTTTAATATTTACTTAATTGTAGCAATGGACTAGATATTACAAATAATAATCCCCCTTCATAAAATGTGACATCTGATACATACACACATCACGGCCGCTTCCCGGAGGGGTTGGCACTGGCAGAGACCACAGCAAATGCAAAGCCATTTGCCATGATCCTTACACACATCCTTTGCTTCACTTATTCTCATATTATGATACAACCGTCACAAAAAAGGCAAATCGGAATCGGAGCGTACTGAGCGGAAGGATTTGTTGAATTGTATTGATTTCTATGGAACTGCGTGCACTGGATTGGTAAATCCGAACAGGTTAGTAGTATGTTTGCCAATGATAACATCCACAGTGAATGCGCCAGGGATGGCGATTCTGCAAAAAAAGTTTTTTTTAAAAAACCTGAAAATTGAAAAACCCTGCTGATAGACATATATACATACTTACACTCACAACTATTGTCTTCAAAGGATAAGTCAGAGACTAGGCAATAATGACCGTAAAATCAGTGCAATACCACAATCCACATAGCAATTGATAGACTTACCCTATAAAGTTTTAAAGAATGCGGTCAAGTTATTTTAATCTCTACGCATAAATTATTTTATTTAATATTGCACTACTTGACTGCTATAAAAATAACTATGGGAAATCAGAATGCAGTGGACGCAGCCTATCGGCAATTCTGAGGGCCTAGTCAACTGGCAAATGCTCGACCGGTGACAGCGACAAAATCGCTCATCAAATTCGCTACGATAAATCGATAACGATAAGCTAAGGGATATAGAACATACAGGCTTGTCTTAGTAATTTTTTGTTTGATGATAATCTAACGCATAAGTAAGATTGATAAATAGGAAGTAACCACACCGATCCTTTTGAGTTTTAGTGAATTGAATGTCACTTTACTAAGAAATTCGGGTAGACTCCTTGAGACAATTTGAAAAATGAATCTATCGCTTTTTTCGCCGGAAGTTCGCCAGGCAAGCACTTTTGTAGTAAATAAGTACTTATGATGACGAGTGACTTACCTACCTTAATATGACATTGATATGAGACCAAACCCATTTTACAGCTTAGAATCACGGACCTGAAATAAATTAAGACTGAAGACCACAAGCAAACGCTTGCTGCCAAGAATTTCTCAAATATTAACAACTTGACGTCCGTCTGTAATGAAATAAGTGATAACACTAAATGTTACAAACCGCGCAAACCTTTAAACAGTTTGATCTTAGATGCGAGTACCCACTAGGTAGTGATTAAAACGTTTGCATCTTGTATGAGTACATCGCCTAAAGTAACTCTATGGCGTAGCGGCTAAGGCTTTCGAGTTTAATTGTCTAACAACAACACCTATCACATTACTTTTCTAATTGATTATTGTCCTAAATAAAATAGAATTAAAAACATTCCAACTTAAAACTAATTTTAAAATATGCAAACTAGCGAAGCAATGTACAGTCGACCAAATTGAATCATGACCCACCTTAAGGTCATTTTCCTACAGTCATTCTATACAAGTAGATTGAAATTAGCTTGAACATACATTACATGTGACGCATGTAACGAACCTGTTGTCATTTTATAAGACACTGACAGCTGACAAGGCAAATATGAAAACCATTATGCGACGTTGCCGATTAGTGCAATTGACCATATTGTGCTGTTTTGTGCGGCGATATGCGCTCTTGCCGTTCCGCTGTCGGTGACTGTTGGCGACTAACCAACGGCCATCAGATGACTTGAATTCATCCGGCTCACTACTCGCGCGTGAATTTTCTGAACGTTTATTCGAAACCTACATAAGTTGTAAAAATTAATATACCACGAAACCAAGCTAATTTGGGATGGTATTTTGGCCACATATTTTAGACAAATTAGTACTTGAAATTCCACTCGACAGCGACAGTTCACATGTTGAACGCACGAAAGGTGTGATGTGATTCGTATTTTCAATATTTTTATGATTTTTAGTACGAACGAGCCCATTTCCGTCTTTTAAAATTCCAAAATTTCTCATATTATATCTGTCAAATCTCATTTAATACATTTATTTGTTAAAGAGTAAAGACACTTACACAAACATACTTACTTTCGTAATAATAGTGTTAGTTAGTGGCCTAGTGGGAATGAATACGTTTAAAACGTTTTTTACCGAATATTACCGTATTTTAGCGGGGTAATTTTACTGCTTTACATCCCTAGTCTGTAACGGGCCCAGTTTCTTTATAAAATCACATTTGGAACATGTGGTGGTTACTATATAATAAAACAGTAAAGTTGAAGAATCATAAACTTTATTTTATTAATATCATCAATAGGTTTTATTAAGTTTGAAAAAATGGCATTCACTTGGTAAACTGAAAAAATAAAAAATAACTTTATAAAAAAATGTGGGTTTGATGGTTTAAATGGCTTGGGTCGGTGGGATTACTACTGAAACCTAAAATCGAGTGTAAGCACCATGGCTTTCAATAACGTCTAATAGTCGGTTACGCATAGACCCGATTAAACGACTACAAATGTTACTCCCTCTCATGTAATTCCAAATTTCGTTACAATGCAGCTCAATTGCTTCTTTAGACCTCTCGTTCCTGTTATCCCACATTTGAACCATCAAACCCCACAAATTTTCTATTGGGTTAAGATCTAGGGACCTAGACGGCCATGGAATGAGAGTAAATTCATCTTCATGCTGGGTAAACCAATTGGAGACAATTCTGGCAGTATGCACTGGACAGTTATCATGAACGTAGGAGAATACTGGCACTTCTTCCCGCGGGTAAACTGTTCGCAAAGTCGGTAGCATTGATTCTTCCAATAAATCGACATAGTTCATAGCATTTTGACGAGGATAAATCTGGACAAGTTCGCCTACACTTCCAGCATCCATCCAGGCCCACATGTTAGCTGAAATTCGGCCAGATAATTGGTTGGGCACTACGTGATCCTCTGTGTATCGCGTGTTATCGTAACGCCACAAAGTTAAGCGACCATGTTGAGAAGAGCAAAACGATTTTTCGTCTGTAAAGATGGTGTTTGTCCAGTCGAAGTCTAAGTAATTACGTGCAAAATTTAATCTCTCAATTTTGTGTGCATCCGTTAAGTGAGCTTTCTTAGCATAATGCCTGTAATGCAGCCCAGTGCGGTGCAAATTATTTCTTATAGTTTGTAGACATACGTCGTAACGTGCCGCAAAATACCGGGTACGAGTAAAAGGATGTTCTTCGTAATGGTGTTGCATTTCCGTTCTCTGTTGGTTCGTGATCCGACGAACGCCATGATTATATCGTCGCCTGTCTTCGAGGGTACCATCTTCAGCGTGCCTTCTGATCCAGGTTCTGACTGTGTTCCGACTCATATTTAATTGTCGTGATATTTCCCGAATGCTAGAGCCTTGTTCACTGAGCACTACTATCCGAGCTCTTTGTTCTGGTAAATTGGCCATTATACGATTTGTTTTAATTAAATTCAATTATTGTTTCAATTTTTTCAGACTGACTACAACTTGACATCAGACACAACGTCACTTTATTTTTAAAATTATAATACCTTTTCTCCGTAGTGAAAAGAGTTTGGATTATGAATGAATGACATCTTAATAGAAATTCAAATTAAGACTGTTTTGTCTAAAGCATATCTAGTGCAGTGATAACAAAGGTTAAAATTGCATACATCTCTGACCTGTAATGACGCATTTTTATTTATATTTAAAACGTACTAAGTGCAACATCAATAAAAGCGAAGAAAACCTAACTACATTTATGATTCTAAAGGAATGATCGGCAAAGTGGGTCATGATTCAGTTGGTTCGACTGTACTTACTGTTACTTAAAAGGTAATGCTAGAGGTTCAACTAATGCAAAAAGTCCCCGCTCGCGCCGCCCTGGTTTGTGATCTTGCCAGTTAGTTACGCAACTTTCACATTACCGAGTTAAAGGATGGGTAACCAAATAAAAAGCGTCTCGAGCTCCTCCGTGCTTCGGAAGGCACGTAAAGCACACTGCGGTTGTATTGGCTCATGGCTTAGTTTGTTATAGCACAGTCTGCCTTAGTGCTGTCGTTCATGTGGGAACGTTCACGACGTTCATAGGATGACGATGATGACCACATCGCCTTAATATAGGATTGCTTCATTGTAACTTATTGAAAAAATAATTGAAAATAAAAGTCAAATCATTTATTAAATATACGCCTTCACAGACACAATGACATGATCGTGGTCTCTACGCGACAAGTTAAAATATTTATTTATTTTACATTATTTATTTCACTGCCATTAATTATGAGTTGGTTGATAATGTTTCGAATTAAAACATAGGATTATTTATATATTTACCAAAAATAATTTTAAATACTTAATGAATTTTATATAATTACCCTAGTATGTTGATTATGAATCAAGTACAACTTTAAGCCATATTTAATGCAGTTTCATTGTTGGATACGACATGTGGTAAACATCCCTTCTTTATTGTGAGCCTGATGCAGAATTAAATATTGGTGTTATTATGATTAACCATGCTTTTTGAAGGTATCCAGAATCTCCTAAGAAATTAGAACAATATACTTACTTATAGAAAATTGTCATAGATAAAAAGTTAGTAGGTAGTATATATTTACCAAAAATAATTTAAAAACAATTAATTGTATTTATTTATTTATTTTATATTCACAGGTGAATCGACAGTTCTATAAAAAGTATAACACTGAAAATGTGAAACAGCAAACCATTTACAGATTCACACAAATAAAAATGTGATAGTAACATTACAAACTCAAGCAACAATTACAATCTATTACTTCACAATCGCCAAATTGATAATAACTAAACTATTACAGAGTATGCTAGGGAGATATGGAACTTAATTTGTATTATATGTATAACAAGCCACCTTATGTTAAGCCACCTATTTAAAGAAAAAACAATATTATAACAAACACAATAGAACCCACCAGATTTAATAATCGGATAGTAATATTACAAGTTTATACATATATGGTTATTTTATTTTCTTTGTATGTTGATAATGAATCAAGTACAACTTCAATAGCTTAATGTTATGACTAGTAGAAATTGATATAAGTAGGTACTTAAACATTTTCAATAGGTACCTACTGCAAGTAAAATTAAATATCAAGTAAAAAATAACATTAATGTTGTATTTCTTAATATTTTCTTATTTCCTTACCTAACTCTCTTAAAGTCAAAGTTTATTAAATATGAGGCTTCACTTTCTCTTATTGACATTATGTAAGATGACACTTAGCTTTAAGTTTATGTTTGTTTCTACAATTTTTGCTTGTATCAGTGTTTGTCTTGTTGGTTGTCCTAATAAATAAATAAATAAATAAATAAAATAAAATTATATGTAACTATAAAAATAAATGGCAATTGTGTGTATAAGAAGGTACTGTTTTTTTAGTACCTACCTAAGTAAATCTTTTTAATAAAGTACAATAAACTTAGAACTAAATTTATTTATTTATTTATTTATTAAGGACAGTCAGCGAAAACTTGTACTAAATAAAAATCTATGTAACATACAATACTATACTATCTTAAATGCTAAGTACAGCTTTCTATTATTGACCGCCACGGCATGCAAATGTGGAGTTTGTATAAATTTAAAAAAACGAAAACTGCATCACAATTTTCCAAGTACTTACCTAATAACAAAGTTAACAATTTACAATTATAAGAGCAAAAAATATAACTCATTTTAAATTCTAGCAAGAATTACGCAGGGTTTACGTAGCTTTCGGACACTAGTTTTCTAAATTTGTGGACACTTAGATGAAAAATGTCAATGTCAGTGTTGGATCGTGACAAAACATTATAATGTCGCTGCAGCCTATTAAGTGTTGAATGTTGACCCAAGTTGCTCTTAGAGAGCTGCTCCGAAAATAGATTAAATCTACTGATGCGTGGCAATTTTCTTGGTGCGTTAATATTGATTTGTTCTAGGAGATTTAAACAATCGAGGTCACCACGCATTAATTTATACAGAAACATGTCGTCCAGGAGGAGTCTCCTTTCCCTTAGCGGCTTAAGTTTAAAATGTTTAAGGCGACTCATGTAAGAAGTGAGACTTTTGACGAGGAAGAATCGAAACGACAGGTGCCACATAAACCTTCTCTGAACACTTTCGAGACGTTTTATATGAATATCATATTGCGGTGACCAAACAGTACTACAGTACTCTAGTCCGGACCTCACAAGACTATTATATATAGCTAAAATGGCAGTGGGACTTTTGAAGTCCTTTGTACATCTTAGAACAAACCCCAACATCTTAAAACCATGGGTAACTATTTTGTCTATGTGAATGTGAAATTGTAATTTAACATCCAGATGCACTCCAAGGTCTTTTATAGTCCTCACTTCTTCAAGAACCGTATTATTAATCGTATATGCCACTGGAGGAGAGGTTTTGTTACGGGTGAACCGGATGCACTTGCATTTACCTTCGTTCAAAGTCATACGATTGTCAACACACCACTCAATAAATCTGTTTAGATCTTCCTGTAGCAGGACAGTATCCTGGGCGATTACTATTGATTTCATCACCTTCAAGTCATCTGCAAACATAAATATTTTGGAGTGCCAAAAAGATGACGAAATGTCGTTTATAAAAATATTGAAAAATATTGGACCCAGGTGAGACCCCTGAGGTACACCAGATTTTGCCATGAATACATTTGAACAGAAACCATTCAGTACTACCTTAGACGTCCGACCAGTGAGGTAAGACTCGCACCAAGACAGAAGACTCCCAGCGATGCCACAGTGTAAAAGCTTTTGTAAGAGAATAGTGTGGTCTACCCTATCAAATGCCTTGCTAAAATCGGTGTAGATTACATCCACACAGATGCGCGAGTCTACAGCTCGTTCCACGTCAGCAAGAAAGGACACTAAGTTGGTAGCAGTGGATCGGCCAGAAAGGAAGCCATGCTGTTCTGGAGATATCATATGTTTCACGTGCCAGCACAGAATACGACAAAGCAGCGACTCGAGCACTTTTCCAAATACTGGTAGTATAGAGATCGGCCTATAATTACCTACTACAGATGCATCACCCGATTTATACACGGGTACGATGCGAGCTTCCTTCCAGAGTCCAGGAAATACGCCAGCAGAAAAAGATTTATTAAAAATAATAGCCAAGGGGTGAGCAAGACCTTTAGCGCATTCTACAACAAATTTGGAAGGAATTCCGTCAGCCCCTGGGCCTTTATGACGATCAAGTCTTTTTAATTTATTAAATATTTCTATGGAAGTAAATACAGGAGCCTGAATATAGTTACTGTTTGTAGCGAGAAAGTTGTCGCTCTGGGGTGATTTTGGTGGGGGTTGGTCAGAATGATACACGGAGGAAAAGAATTTCGCAAACAGGTTGCAGACTTCATTGCCGTTTGTGGCTGTATCATTGGAATAGCTCATTTTGGAAGGATAAGAGTTGCTCTTACTTCTTTTTTGTTTTAGAAAGGTCCAAAAATATTTCGGGTCAGATGCAATTGACTGTTCCACGAGTGACAGATATCTCTTATAACTTAGTTTAATTAGGGTTTTACATCTGTTCTGTATCGTCACCAGACTTATGCCGTCTAACGGGTTTTTATACTTTTTAAAACGTATTCTCATGTTATTTTTCTCACGTAAGAGCTTTATAAGATCCTTAATATACCAGGGAGGGTAGCCATTTGATTTCGCAACGCACTGAGGAACATGTTTTCTAATACTAGTTCTGAGAATTCCGTAAAAAACCTTAACCATCTCATCAACCGACGAACAAGATTCAAACTCATCCTCCCAGCAAATAGAATCCAGATCATTGTTTATTGAGTCGTAATTCGCTTTATGAAAGTTGGGTCTGGGTAGCGCTTTTTCGGACAGGTTTTGGCAGCAAGCCGATACAGTTATGGCGAACTCTAGCGGAGGATGGTAAGGATCTATGTTACACAAGGGCGACCGGCTACAATTCAAACTTTCGACGTCAACATTGGAGGTTAAGATGAGGTCCAAGATTTTGTCTTTATGGTTTAAAACATTATTGCACTGGAATAGATTATTGAAAGCTACAAAATCGTAAAAGGAGTTCGCTACCAAGCCAGTTCTAATTGGCGGAGTGCCTACATTATTATCCCAAATGATACTATTCTGATTAAAGTCACCTGTTATTAAGGAAAACTTTTGTAAGGGCATTATTCGATTGACATTGTCTATAAAATGCTCTAACATGTTTAATTGAATGGGCGGCGGAAGATAAGCAGCGCAAATATATAACTTTTCGATTTTGTTTCTAATCACAATGTCGATTGAGATCCACAGATCTTCGCATTCGCTTTCAAATTCTACTACTCTTTGTGCTCTCAGACGTTTGTGTACTGCTGTTAATACACCGCCCCCCTGTTTCGTACCGTGAAATCCGGTAGACTCCCGATCTCTCCTAAAAACGACATAATTATCAGAAAACAGCTCAGCATCATAGACGCTGGTATTTAACCACGTCTCGACAAAGATAATTACGTCATAATCACAACAAATGACATTTTTAAAAACTTCGTTAGTTTTTGTACGTAAACCCCTCACATTTTGAAAATATATTCTCATATATTAACTAAACAACAATTAATAACTTTTTTTCCTATAATACTACTTTTTTATACAATATTACTGTACTTACTATTTTATATTTTTATAATGTGTATATTTGTAGCCAACACAATTATCAATTTGATTTATTAATATAAACTAACTTTGAAACCAAGCTTTATGCTTACTTAACATTGGCAATAGAATAAAAAAAACTTATACCCTTAACCCTACCCTTAAAAACAAAACTTATACCAAGCGATCCAAGGATTCTCTGTCGCGGATGTAGACGTACTCCGAAGTTTCAGTTTTCCTCATGTAGATATGACCGCTCCTCACCCAAACAAATTTGTAGTTAAGCTCCTTCGCACGAGAGCGGGCAGCGGCATGCAGAGCTTTATTTTCAGGAGACAGATTATCCGCGAGATATATAGGTATCCTTTTTTCACTAGCGCTGGTTAGGCCCAGGTGTGCAGAGTTCAACTTATTATCTGCGTGGTTTTTATTGAATTTTATGGTCGCGGCCAAAACGGAGTCCCTTATGCGTGGATGGCTGAATCTAACGAGGATAGACCGCGGTCTGGCAGATTGAGAGTTTTTCTTGGCTATGCGCGAACAGTAAAAAATGTCACTGTCATTAATTGGATAATTAACAGTCTTTCCTAAGCGCTTTACCAGATCGATGACATTTTCCGTTTTTTTTTCAGGTACACATTGAAGTTCTAAGTTATTGGCACGGGAAATCAGATCCAGTTTATTGTTACTCGCCACTATAGAAGTGACGGTAGTGCGCAAAGCTTCGTTTTCCTTCTTAAGTGCCAGCAAGTCGGCCTTGTAACTAGCTAATTCCGATTTTAGGCTGGTGAATTGGACGTCGAGGAAGGATAATGATTCCTTAAAATCGTTCAGCTGATCGCTCAATGCCTGCACTCTAGACTCAACCTTAGCGCTAAAATTACCCAGACACTCCCTTATCGCAATCTGTATTTCCTCTCGTATTATCGCTCGAAGATCAGAAGCTGAAGTCGAAGCCGAGGCGGCAGCGGCGGGGCCAGCAGTAGGCGCCTTGCCCGTGCTAGGTGACTTGCCGCTCGTTTGTTTTTTAGGGGCAGGTTTGTTCCTAAGAGTGACGTTGTTATTTCGAGTGACTTGCTCGGACGACGATCTAACTGGAGTATTTGAATTGTCAGTCCTAGGTAGTTTCCCTAAGCACTCGGGGCATATCCAACTCTCGCTGGTCGCCTTGGAAAGCTGTTCACCCAGTTGGCTAGTCGGTAGGATGCACAAATTGTGATAAGTAGCATTACAACGCGAACAATCTAACACATCGCTTCCCTTGTCATCTACGGCGGCTCGGCATGCAGCGCAGTGTTTCATATTCGATGAGTATCAATCGTAGCCAGTGCTCGTAGCGCTCGCTACGCGTAGCAATTTTTTGTTCGGTGCACAGTAGTAAGCGATGCGCAATTTCGGCGCCTCGTATCCTGCGCCCGTGGTCCAACGGCTAAGACACCGGTGTTTACCCCAGAGGTCCGAGGTTCAAATCCGGCGATCCGCGCCCGCAATGAATATCAATTTTCTCACCTCTGGGGACTCCGAAGACGTCCGGGCGAAGTCTCGGCGATCGATAGGGCGAAGCGCGGGGCTCCCGCACAAATTAAAATTATTAAATTAATTTCAAAAAAGCAACCAACGCGTCCACACGCTATTCAATATGAAGAATGAATAATGAATTTGGTTTATATGATGGGGAAAAATTAAGTATAAATTAACTTTATACTTAATTTTTCCCCATCATATAAACCAAATCACTATTTTATGGGTTAAATAAATATTTATGGCACACTGTTCCTTTTCTTAAAATAAAAATGTTGTAAACGAAGGTACTGTTTTTTTGTAAGTACTTATGTAAATCTTTTTAAATAAAGCACAATAAACTTAGAACTAAATTAACTTTATACTTAATTTTTCCCCATCATAGAAACCAAATTAATATTTTATGGATTAAATATATTTATGGCACAGACGACTCCTTTTTGTAGAATAAAAACGTTGTCAACATTAGAGCTCCACAAAAAAAATCATGTAAATAACTAAATTCAACGATGCCAAAGCCATGTTCAATGCAGTTTCATTGTTGGATATGACATGTGGTACAAACCCCTCCTTTCTTGTGAGCTTGATGCAGCATTAAATATTGTTGTTATTATCATTAACCATGCTTTTTGAAAGTATCCAGAATCTCCTAAGAAATTAGAACAATATACTTACATAAAGAAAATTGTCATAGATAAAAAGTTAGTAGGTAAGTACCTATGTATTATAAACAAAATTGCTTGATATTGTTTTCACCAAATAACCATGTTTGTTCACCATTCTGAGGAAGTATCCATCCTCCAAATTATGAGGTAACATTTAAGATTTTTGAATCATCGTCTCAAATCTGCAAAACCACATAAAATAGTTTTATCTTTATGTCAATACTCTTTATTCTAGCAACTTTAACAAAACTGACATTTCCTGGTAAATCCCAATATAATAATAGGCATAATACTTACCTTTATTATGTAAGTAATAATTTATTTATTTAAACTTACCGTTTGAACATAAGGACTGATATCTTTTCCTATTATGAAAGATGCTTGTCTGTATAAGATTTACAGGGTATAGTCAATAGGTACACCTTACTACAATTAGTGCCTTGGTTTAATACTCTAAGCTACCTGGCAAATTAAATCTTCATTGGAACCTGTAAAACAAATAGGCAATCTAAGTTATAAATTGATAAATGGACATTATGGATAGGTTACATTTAATATTTATACAGAAAGTCCCTTCTGTTGTCTTATTCTTGACCTTTCTTGTCATGATTAAAGGTACTTAGGTGGATTTATTTGGCCAAAATGTTTGTATGGTTTGAGAGCCCCTACAAATTGTTATGCAGCGACTTGCTCTTCGTTGCGGAAAATGTTGCATGACACACATTTATTTGGTCACTCACATCGCAACAACTATATCAGCACGCAATTCCCGGCAGACCTTAGTTAGATATTTGAAAGTTCGTAAACGAGAACTCCGAGAACTATTCACAAGTAGGTACAACAAACTCGGGATTTCGTTAATTTGCTCCAAGCAACGTAGGGAAACATTTCTTCCTTAGCGCCTGAGCACTTAATTATTGCAGTCCACAATAGCCCTAAAAAGAGCATTTTAAACAAAACTTTCAACACAACACAACACTTCCTTCATCAGCTGATCAAACAATCGCCATTTTGTGTGAATTTTTATCTTCAATGTTTTAGTGATCGCTAGATTAGCGATTCTTGGCTTGTCAAACTGTCAATAAGGTCTATTTTAGCGTAAATTTTACGTCGTAGGTAACTTTTGCTTATGTCAATCCCATACATTCGGTTTATCGTAGCGATGATTTCGTAGCGTTTAATTTGTTTGCCAATTGACTAGGCTCTCTGTTCTGACCGATGCGTAACGTTCCGTACGGTCTGTACGCGTCGATTCCAATCTAGTGGACGCGCACCTTAACAGTTTGTAAATATAATACCACATTAATTTACAATTTGCTTAGAGCATTCAACCAACATTTGAATTGATTTAACAAAAGCATTTTACCAATTTCCGCTATAGCATTATAAATCATTTATTTGTCGAATATCATGTACACAACATTGAGATGTAAGACAATGATTTAAAGTATCAACAATATTCTGCCATACGTATGTAGGCATGCAAATACTTATCCATAATTATAACTACCTACATCAATTGACTTTTTGTCTGAAATTAATTATTAATGTTACCTATTATCTTTCCAATTTATACAAACAATCCAATTAAATTACAATTCATTCAAATGTCATAATAATAAAAAATAACATTATTGCAAATTACGAGGAACAATACAATTAAATTATAATTCATTAATATGTCATAATTATTAAAAATCAATATTATTGCAAATTAAGAGTGATATGATAATGTCAATGATAATTAAAAGCAAGATGTCATATTATTTCCAAATATTCCTTGACGGAGTAGAAATTGTGCTATAAGAGCCATCGTGATAAACTATTTTTAAATCTATTTCTTTCTAACGGGAGATTCATCATGTCTAACGGTAATTTATTAAATATTTTTATGGCCATGTAAAATACATTTTTCTGGAATAAGGTTAAATTACATTTAGGTATAGCCAATTTATTTTTTCTTGAATCCCGTAAATTTATTTTGATGTCTTTATTTTTTACAAAATATTCTGGGTATTTCTTAACCAATAGACACATTTCTAGTATGTACATACAGGGTAGAGGGAGTATTTTATGTTTTGTAAATAGGGGTTTACATGAATCTCTTTGTTTGATTCCACAAATCGCACGAATGCATTTTTTCTGAGCTCTAAATACCCTTTCGATGTCAACGCTATTACCCCACATTACCACCCCGTAACGCAGCAGAGAAGATACGTATCCGTGGTACGCTTGAAGGGCTACTTGAAATGACGCAACATTTTTGACTCTATATAGTGCAAATACAAACATATTTATTTTTGCGCATAAGATGTCTATGTGTGCTTTCCAATTGCAATTTTCGTCTAAAGTTATACCTAAAAATACTGTGCTATTTACGATGTCAATATTATGTTTTTTTGCTTTATATGTATGAAATTGTATTGTTTTAGTCTTAGATATTTTAATTTTTAGGTTATTTTTATTTAACCATTCAATTACGTCAGAGAGGCTATTATTAGTGTCTTTTCTAAGTATGTCAATATTTTTATTTTGAAACAATAGTGTACAGTCATCAGCAAATAAGAAGCAATCATTGCTAGTCACATCTGGGAGGTCATTAACATATAAAAGAAACAGGAGTGGTCCCAAGATACTGTCTTGAGGCACTCCATTGCTTATTTGACGATATTTAGATCGGACAAATTCTTTGGTTTTATTAACTGTTTGCGTTATTTCGCATTTGGTATTTAAAGGAAATATTTTTTTTGGTACTAAAATAAAAGAAAAATTAACTGCAACAATTCATATACTTCCTTGTCCAAGAGACTAAATGCATCATCATCACAATCATTCTGTATATTTTTTAGATTTTTAATTACCGCCGTTAAAGAATACTGTTTTTGATAAGTTTTGTACGTTTCTGAACGAAAGTTCCGGTTTTTTTTAATGTTAACGAACGCAGGGTTATTAAGTAGGTAAGTCTATGAGGTCTATGGTAATATGGAAACGATATCGTTATCACAGTTATCTTGTTTGCACATAAAGTATTTAGCAACGATACACACACACAAATAACACAACGAAAGTGCGGCCGGGAATCGTCTGGCGGCTGACAGTCTGACATCTGTCTACGATGCGTATTGACGTATCAAACATCAGACAAGCGTCACTTTTCATTTATAATAACATAAAGTGTCACAATTCTACTATAATGTTGCCATTTTCGAGTAGAAATCAAAGTTGGTTTTTAATTTATATAAAAAGGAGGTCTTCAAATTAATAATACGGTCATAAATATGTTGATAATAATGTATTCTTCAAGTATTTATACGTTGGCATCAAGTTAAAAGACTTTGGAATTTAGTACCAAGCCCTATAGTAAAAAAATTGTCCTTTTAAATACCTTTTATTCGAAGTTATTTCAAATAATTAGTAAGGATTTCCTTATCTACCTTGCAGCTGCACTTGCATAGAGAGAAATTTAAGCAAAGTAAGTGTGTCTCTGCCCATCCTTTTGCTAAACGGGCGCGATGTATGCACAGTATGTTCAACCATTCATAGACATAATGAATTTCCATGAAATGGTTAATAACAGCACTAGCAGCGTCAGGTGCGGCGCGGCGCGCTGCGGCGGCGGCGGCCGTAAATTCATTAATCCGCAAAGAGGCCGCGGGGATGCCGTGAATCATTGATTCGAATTAGCCGACGGTAATGTTTGTTTACGACCGCAACTGGACGTTTGCCTGTTTAAAAACCTATCAATTACTGCTGTATGATCATTGTTTCGAAAGGTACGCGATTGCGAGATATTATGTAGATGCTGACGTAGTGGAAAAGGACGCCATGATTTGACGGACGCAATACATTTTCAAATATTTGATCATAAAGCTGACAGCTGTGCTGAAACATCGAAAAATCAAGGACATGGGGTCCTCAAACGAGGCGTGAAGAGGCACCTTGTGAGCCAGCAGGGTGATGGTGACTGATACGTTTTTTTAACGCTGTACCAGTTGTCATTCTCATTTAACAACAGAAGTATAGTTGTTTGCCAGGATTAGAATAAAAATGACATAAGATTAATTATCATATTCCCGTTACACACTAATTGTTTTAATCAGTTAGTTATGTTATCATCTTTAAAAAGTAGTTATAATTAGCTATTTTTTTTGCGGCCAACGGGTATTGAATTAAATTTTGCTTAGTAAGTAGTCGTGACGATCACATAAAAACAAAAAGGAACCCGTTACGTAGTCAAGAAAAATAGTAATAATTCCATTATTTATTACCACTCAACATCCTTACCAGGTTGAACTGTGCTGTTAAATAACAGAATATCCCGTTACCTTTGGTTAAAACTCAATTCGATCCTTCAGGTGAGTAAGCCAAATTGAAAAATCTTCACCCAAGGAAGTTGTATAAAAGAGATTCGTTTGTCCAACCTAGCCGAGCACTAAAAAGGGTTTAAAGAAATTCAATTCGACGCGTGGCCGAAATTCTTCCACATAAACTCCTCCTAATGCTCGCTAATCCCCTTACCTGGCAATGCGGGGCATACTCAAAGTGTATGCAGTAAGGGAACATTTTATACTTCCGCGAGCAAAATGTACTAAGTGATAACATTTAATATGGTGAAGTGTGTAAGGGTCGTAAATAAAAAGCTGTGGTCCCTGCCTACCTTAAATAACTAAATAAATACCTCTAAGGGAAACGACCGTGATGTGTACCGTGATGTGTATGTACCTTAAAATAGGCCCTAGTAAGGAGAGAGCCTCTAGCAAACGAATATGCAGGTCATGTGAGAAACCGACATTGAGCTGGATTATTTTATTGTGCTCCCTAAATTCCTGGTTTCCTGGTTCCATTCTTCAGAAGGCACGTTAAAGCCTTGATCCCGGTTGATGTCGAAGATGACAATCGTTAGGGATCCCTTTTTTTCGGCTACATTTTTTGTCCTAATTTCATTTGGCATAACGGGTTAGGCATATTTTTTGTCTTTGTAATATTTTGCACATATATATAAACGGAATTGAACGCAAAACTACTTAGTAAAGGCATACTACGCATAACTTTTATACCCGCCTAATGTATAAAAGGTATGCGTAGGATGCCTTTACTAAGTAGTTTTTTATTAAACCCCGTTTATAGAATATGACTGTGCATAACGGAACGCGAAAGTTTAAAAGTGTATTATAATATTTTGACATATTTGTTTTTTGGCATAATATTTCTGTAAGCATAAATATGGTTTAGGCTAATGTTCTTTGCCCTAATTTTAATTTGCATAAAGTTATAAAGCATACTATAGTTTAACCGTCTAAAATTTATTTAGGCATAAAGATCTGGTAGCCATTAGACAAAACGGAAAGTGTGTTTAAAAATCTGCTATGATATGAATTGGTTTTTATCAGTTTGCATTATTTATTATTTTATTATAGCTATTGAATCTGAAAAACAAAAAGTAGATATTAGGTATATAAAATAAAACTTGGGTACAGTGTAATAGCAGATTATGGTGCGGCAGGGGTGGCCCATGGGCCACCCCTAAGCTGCCAACATGTTTATTTTAAATACAAAAAGTATTTTATTAAATGCAAACACAATATTTCCAAAACTTACTTTTTCTGTATATAATTTATATGCCTATAAAATTATGCTTAAATATCGATATGTCTAAGCAAATTTAGGCTTTAGAGTAGTATACTTAACAATTATCATGCTTGTGTAGTAGTTATGCTGAAAAAATGTGACTATAAACTTATGCCTACTTAATATTGTGCGTTACTCTTATTAGGATAAGAGACGATATATAGGTTGTATATAGGTTAATAAAATTCCTGGTTTTCCCATTGCGCTGTCATCACTAAGATCAGTCTGTATCACAGAAGAGATACCCAAGATACCCTACCGAAGGGAGCAATACGGATTTATAACTTTGTTTACCTTTAAGGATTCTTCGAAACGAAAAACCTTTAATAATATCTTTATTATTATTTTTTTTGCATTCACAATGCTATATGGATATAGGATAAAATGTTTACTAGAAAAATAATCAACAAGTCTGAGGAAGCACGAATGTGATTCAAACCCATGTTCTTTGGATTGCCAGAAATTAAATGCAAAAATTTTAATAAAAAAGATATTTAAGCAATTACGTCTTTATCGATTGTTAATTATGTACTTGCAATAGTATTTCTTTCGACTGTGAGGGTACCTAGGTAATATACCGCTGGCTTGCAGCGTAAATCATCAACTAGGTACTATACAAAATTCAACGAGTCTTCTGGGGTCTCGGTAGCTTAGCGGATAGAACATTGGATTGGCAATCCAAAGGTCTTGGGTTCGAATCCCATTCGAGCTTTCTGAGACTGGTTGATATTTTTGCAGTAAATATTTTATACTATAACCTTTAATAATATAAGTTATTCTTCTGAATACCTTTTGTAACTAAGAGTTTATTTTCCACTCTTAAAAGAGAAAAGCAAAGATTCGTTTAAAATTTAAAGGAATCAGTCTGACCGTTAAATGTAAGTAATAGGTACATTTGCCCGCTCTGGCTTTTATCCTGAGCCAAAAGACTGGATCAATGAAGTAGCGGATGTTTTTAAGATTGCTAAGATATATCATGTTGCTAACCTAATGAGCCACTGTCTGACGAATAACGATTTGATTTAATATTTTAGAATTGATTTAGAATTGGTGAGTACATTTCTTAAACCACTGATTTTATTGTGCAAAATAAAATATTAAATAAACGCTATGTTATAGATTCATTTTGTTGCTGCTACTTCTTTTTCGTGTTATGAACGTAATGCAGTCTGCATTTATATATTTATATATATCTGTTAAGATATTATTTTTTCGTTTCTCTTTATTACTATGAGTATACGATGCTAGACGCTCAATGCATAGACTTTTCTTCTCTTTTTGTTTTTAATAAGATTTATCGATAAGAGCAGGGCCAGGACAAGTAAGCCGATTTCAAGGTTTTTGAAGTTGCCTCTCGGTCTGTTAACAAAACTCAAAAAAGCCCATGGCCCATACATTTGAAACCTAACAATGAGTTAGCTTGTATTAAATGATCTTGGTAGCAAAATGTAATAAATTGTAATACTGTTTATTGGTCTAAATTTAGTTATTTAAAAAAAATCTGATTTATGTGAGAGAAAGTTTAAAATTATCAATTTTTTAATTTGTGGTTTTACATTGTTTTTTTAGTTTTTCGGCAACATACAATCATAGCTAAACATGTTTTATACCACTTTTATTTCAATTTATCATCCACAAACATATTTATTGATAAAGAAGCTAATAATGAAGACTATACATGAATTTCAATAAACTAAATAACGAATCGGACAACGACAGCCTCACAGACAACAGTGACAAAAAATGCTGACAACCGACAAGTCAAAAATACGTTTCGTACACCCTTGCTGTACTAGCCGATCAATCAATTCATAGTGATTAATGATTGTGTTAATAATTATTCATAAATCGTTAAGCGTATTTAATTCCATGATAACAGTTCTTAAAAAGGAGAACTAGAATATAGTTTCATAAACATCAAATTAATTAATATAGTATTTAACGTTAAAAGTTAAGAGCCTCATCTCAAATGTGATTTTTGCGTAAAATGTCCATTTCTACATTTTGTAGTAATCTTGCAGTCGTTTTTATCGTTTTTATCGAAATAGGATAGTAAATTCATTATAAAATCTTTATTTCTTATGAAGTAACAATTACTCTGATATAAATTTTGCTCAATATTATTATCGTAGATAAGAGATATTCACAGTTAACTTATAGCGATTTTCGAAGTTTTTTGGTTTAGAATAAGATTTGTTTCCTATATAAAATCAATAATATCTAAAAATTCCGAGGCCGCTACTCATTATTCGATTTTAAATTATAATGTTATTTCTTATATATAAGAGATAACATTATAATTTTTTTATTTCACTTGTTTAGAACAGTAGTTCAATCGATATGCTCAAAAAAGTGCCTTCGCGCACTTTATGAAAATCTTTCTCTGCAATTTTGGGTTTAATTCAAAAGTTAAGCAAAATTTACAAAAAGCAAGACCGCTACGCACTATTCCAATAGCTATTCTACACTATTCAATAAATAAGTCATAATTGTTAATATATTTTTGTTTCTGAGATCCATAACGCCAAAATTAGCCATTTTACACAGTCGAAATGTAATAGGCCTCCTAAGAAGCGGAACGAAACGCTTTGAGTGGCAGAGTGCGTTTAAAAACCTGGAATTGCATAGGAAAATAAAAATAAGTAAGTATTGTATTTTTCCTGACATTAAAGAGAAATTTGATAGCATGGTTAGATTTAATGAATTTTGAGCTGTTTTTTCCAAAACAATTATATTATACTTTTTCAAAAAAACAGGTTCAAAATGGGTACTTTCCTTTCTCTTACTCATTTCTCTTTACTATTAGCAGACTTCTTTCTCTTCAGGGATTACAATTGCATCTTTACAATCATACATTACAATTTTGTATGGCTGCTGTAGAACTTCGTGGTACTTAGCGCAATTATTAATAATTATTTACTATATAATAATATGTATAAATTTAAAGTCTCCTTTTTTAACATTGCTGTTACAGCAAATTTCAACTTTCTAAGAATAGGGTATTTGTTCCTTTGTTCAAGCTTAACTATCTATTCTAGTCCAGTAATCGCAGTAAAAACTAATTTAGCCGAGTGTGTTCCTAATTCCTCGGCGCGTCAAGTTAGTCCGTCCGTCCGCGGTGACGCGCTTAGAAGGGTCCAATCCTCAAAGTTTTCGTGTAATTAGACATTCTCATGGATTTCTCACGTTTTGGGTTTTTCCTGCGGACACGGTTTAAGAGTTTAGGACTTATCGGATTCCAAGTTAAGCCTTATACGGGTCTCGACTTTTCCTTTACAATTAACGTTTAAATGACGATGAGGAGATTCAACTTCAGTAAATAGAAGATAATATCAGAATGCAGTATTTCACTAAATTCGTTACGATTAATTATATGCGCAATAGAGCGCACGCTAAGCACATGTGCAGTTATTGTTTTGTAAAACGTGAACTGTGCGGTGGACTGCTGTTGCGGTCGTCATTGCCGTGCCTAATATTTATTGTTGTAATGTTGCATAAACATGCAACTCAATTTTAATAAAAATTTAAATTACGCAGGGTTAAACAAACTGTAAAAGTTGTAATTTATATTGGCCTTCGGAGCTGCGATTTCGATACCTTATCACAGTTGCGCGTCGTAGCCCCGGCCAACCGTAAAGACTAATGTCAATGACATCGGAGCCTCCCTGTCAACCGCAATCAAGCACACCACAAACCGTTTCCGTATCTAAAGAAGTGTCAAATTAAATCGGAAATCCCATTCAATAAAAATATAAAATATTGAAAGGCTCATCTCGTTACCGACAAGTAGACCACTCTTTGGACAACTAAATCGACCCTTATCATTCGTCTGGCGGCGTGACGCGGAACGAGGGATTCGCCCGATCGACGTGCGAGCAGCCATTGAGAACGCAGAACAAATACGAACGAATACTCGGAGCTTACTTGTCGGATCCGATTAGGAATGAGGACATGGAGTAGAACCTTTTTTGTATAAATTGTGAATGCCAAACAAATCAAATAGCGATGGCCGAAACAATAAGTTACTGGAATATTCTTAGATTTTAAAAAGTTATAAATAAAAAAACTTTTATTTATAACGGTGCATTCACACCGCAGTTACTTTTGGAGGAGCAACATTTCGCAACATTATGAGTGACCTTCATTTAAAATCAAATATTTCCACGTGTTACAAAATGTTGTACCACAATAAGTACCTAGCCGCGGTGTGGATGAACCGAAAGCACACAAAAAAAGCATCTAATCGCTTAAGACATAATTTATCGACCATGAGAAAATTTATAATTTAAGTTTTTTCATGCATTCCTGAGGTCTAGCAGGGCATTAATATTGTACTGAATTTAATTATGACCCGCTCCCCGAAAAAGAGGGTATTCTCCTCGGGGATAAAGGTGCCATCGTCTTGGGCGACCTTGAATCCCACGCTGCACCCAGGATTCTTGTCTTATCTCCCTCGCTTTGCTCGGAAGTTAACTCTAAAATCCCTCGCTCCACTCGGGAGTTAACGCTAGAATTCTTCATTTTGCTCGGGATTCAATACGGCGCCCGCTACCTAAGAGACTACTTTATTCCCTTAATGCATAATCTACTTTTTGTGTTCAATTATAAAAACAAATGTTAAAATAAAAAAAAAACTACTACCATTGGCCTGTTTTTTATTTTAAAATTATGAAATTGGCTGAATAGAAAACTTTAGACACATGAACAGTATGACGTCTTTTGTAAGATATTGACCTTTTTATGTACGAGGCTATCAGCGCAAAAGTGGCGTAACCTTAGACTACTCCATTAGGAAGATAACCAGGAATTAAAATTTGCTTACACCACTCTTGCTTTATTGTTTTGCTATAATACCTATGTACCGTACAAAAACAAATGTTTTTAACGCCATCTATATTGATGGACATTAAAAGGTGGCTTACGCCACTTTGTATTGAAAAATCAAAATGTAACGAATGTATTTTGCACCAAAATTGTGGGTTCACCACTTTTGCGCTAATAGCTACAGCACTAACCTACAACGTTTAGATTTTAACTAGCCCTAATTTGTATGTGCCAAGCAGTAGATAACTACTTTAAAAGAGATTTACTTTACTTAAGAGATTACAACAAATATTAATTTCTAAGTATTGCCACACTGGAAACTTGTTATTCTATGAAAACGCAGTTGCTTTTAACTTCGGGCTTTCAACTGGAACAACAACTTGTTTTCTAATGTAATTTCCCGAGTACATTTAAAGATAATAATCAGAGCTGGCTTCAAGATTGAGAAGCGGCGCCCGCCATAATGCTTTCCTTTGAAAACGTCTAAACCGTTGGCAAATGGATTGAGTTCCGTGAAAGCCTTGAAATGGGTAAAATGGAGAGACCTAACTGTAGAGAGCCCAAGGATCTGGCCGCACACAGATGCGCTCGCGATAACGGACTTATTGTAGTCACGAACGCGCCATTTGGCTCACGTGAACCAGATCTGCTTTGAATACTTTTTATATATTTAAAATAAGTCGATTGAATAGTACATTACGTTTTTTATACGCATTTATAGATTAATTCACATTTAAGTAAAATTTTAAACACTGAAAAAAGACGACAACCTCAAGCGGGAATCGAACCACGTACCTTCCGCATTCCGGGCGGCTGCCTTAACCACTTGACTACCAAAGTCTGGCTTTCAACCGTCGAAATGCGTCGGAATGCAGAAGGTGCGTGGTTCGATTCCCGCCTGAGGTAGTCGTTTTTTTTCAGTGTTTAAAATTTTACTTAAGTATATTTAAGCGTTAATAAAACGCTAAAATATAAAACATTAATCTATAAACGCAGCTTCATCTTGTCCGAATGTTCAAATATTTGTAAAAATATTTGTATCGGATCTCAGAGGTGAAAACTTCTAAGATTTGGTGAAGCAATGTTGACTAAAAAACATAAGCATCAAGCACTGACAAATTTCGACGGAATGCGGAAGGTGCGTGGTTCGATTCCCGCCTGAGGTTGTCGTCTATTTTCAGTGTTTAAAATTTTACTTCAGTATATTTAAGCGTTAATAAAATGCTAAAATATAAAACATTAATTCACATTTTTTATATTTGGCTATTTAAACATTTTTATTAGCTTTGTGTTGAATAATACTCGTACTCTAGTGAATATGTTATAACAACATATTTTTTTATTAAAGAATTCATCATCATCATCAGACTATAAACATGCCACTGCTGGGCAAAGACCACGTAGACAATAGCACGCGGGTATATTGGGCCATAAACCACCACGAGCTCGAGATGTTTTTAATGGTCACCCATCAGGCGACCTGGCATTGCGAAAGTTGCTTAGCGGGCAGGTCGCAAGCCGAACGCGCTAGCTGCTGCGCCATCGAGCTCCTCATTAAAGAATTAACATTTATTTTTCAGAAAACACAAAAGTTATTACACCTAATATTTAAAACTAAAAATATTTACAACTTACAAATAAAAATAAAAACTATAAATAAAAGAATTGCTCCAGATCATCCCCGCCAGGCAGAGTACTA
Organism: Scoparia ambigualis; assembly: GCA_963921215.1. Taxonomy (NCBI): domain Eukaryota; kingdom Metazoa; phylum Arthropoda; class Insecta; order Lepidoptera; family Crambidae; genus Scoparia; species Scoparia ambigualis. The sequence continues at coordinate 1,125,132 of OY992511.1, forward strand.
ATCGTCGTATTGTTGACATCAGTTGTTAGGAGCTGTAGCGGCGGCTCATTATTCAAAGAATACCAACCAAAGCAACCAATCTTTTGTTTTAGGTGTCATAAAAGGCGACTAACAGACTGAAGACTACACATTCATCCATAAGCATCAAGCGGAGATATGCGCACCACCTAGCACACTGAGCAGGTACTATCAACAAAACCAATGCAGTACCATTTTCAAAAAATTTTGCTTGCAGAAGATGACCATAGTTCGTTCTGCCCTTTGTTTAACGTTGACCAATGACGACAAACCGTTTATTTTAAAGAAAGAAAGTGTTGGCATACCCCTTTCCGCCTTTTGTTTTCATTGATTAGCGACAAACAAAAGGTCCCTTTTTTAACATCTTGACTGTCTTCACAATTTTATGATTTTTGAGTTAATAGAGGGATGTTGTGGCAAAAGTTTAAAAAGGATGTTGGGACAGGATAAATGCTAATGAAAATAGCCCTAAAGGTGGTATACGGCAGATTTTGTTGATAGTACATGTGCAGTTGTAGTGTAGTGAAATGTGGAGTTGCAGTACACTACTTTTGCGGTCCTCATCGGGGATAATAGTCGAGATTGTATGTACTGTATTACGTAGTACTATTATTTATTCTGTGACTGTACGTAATTGAGGAGTGTCTGTTCAAAAGGTCATAATTCCATGATAAACAAATTTTACAAGAAACAACAAAAAGTATTTTAATTTTTTATTGAAATATAATGGTAATTGTTATTATTGTATTAAACGCAAATTAGACTTTTTGATATACATGTTCATTTTAATTTTAGTTTTTTACTGTATTTCTTTTTTTATAAATAATTTTCATTTGGAAAAACGACTTTATGATCGGAATTACCAAAAAGAAGTCTTTTTGGTCAGAATATTCCAGAAATAAGTCTTTTTGATCAGAATATTCCAGAAATACGACCTTTTATAGAACATTCTTTTCGCTTCTTTGTTCTAGTTCCCATATTTAATGTATGTACAATTCCATAACCTTCATCCATTTAAAAAAAATAAGCGATTTAACTCTGTATTTTCAAATAATACACCCAAAACAAAAAAATCTTAATGTTAAAATGTTCCACATACCAATAAACTTCTACTAAATCTCATTTATTTTTCTTTCACAGTTGACAATCAATAAAGCAATGGCTATTTAGAGTATACATACATCCAAAACATCGATTTTATTAATCGAACAAACTCGATTTTCGGCAGGCAATAAATAATATATGGCAAGATTTAATTACCTTTTGAACAAAATTGTTTCATAAAACATATTTTTGTATGAGAAATAAGACTTTTTGATCGAAATATGTTTTATACACAGAAATAAGCCCATTTTGGTCGGAATGTCAAAGTTAAAGATTTATTTTCTATTGGAAATACGTGTTTTTCGATCAGAATTTTATCAAATATGGATAGGATATATGTAACAGTTTAGGGAAAAAAAATAAAAAACAATTTCTTTCTACAGGGAAATATGACCTTTTGAACAGACACTCCTCAATTGTTAAGAGAGCTCCATTGTGGCCAGTACTGCACTGTAATAAGTCGTTGGTTTAATAAATAGTAATACCTATGTGCTTTTTAAATTATGTTTGAATAATCGCAATCCGCATCGCTGTGGCGACTAAAGCGCGCTCGCTGCGAGTGTGCGCAATTGCAATCGTGAAGCGCCTTACACGCCCGCGCGGCGCACGGCTGCACGGCGCGGGCGTGTGCGGGCGGGCGTACAATAAATATACTTACCGAAATAAAAACTTTTGTAAAACAATTAAAACAATTATTAAATAACAAAAACTACTACTCCCTTCAAGAATTTTTAGATGATAAAAACTTCAAATAATGATAAAATTTGTGTATAAGTTATATAAACTAAAAAATAAAAAAATTGTGAATACGAGCATAAGGTGACTCCTCGCCTTTCCTACTTGCCGTGCCCTACAGGGTCCATAAATGTACCTATTTATATTTTTAACATCTTTGTAATTTATGGAGTGCAATAAAGATAAGAATATGAACATGAAATGTCATTGTATTGAATAAATAATACGGTGCCCATTCGTCATTGAAGTGCATTTATTCTGCAGTACATACATATAATCACGACGAGGTACTATCCCCGAAGAGTAAGTCAGAGACTATGTATTATAGACAATGAGGACAGCAAAAGCAGTTTTCTGCCATAGTCCACTTTTCACCAAATAGCGACTGCACATGTGCTCAGCGTGACAGGTGGTGAGCCTATCGCCGCTCTATGCTGCTAGATGTATGTGCAGTCTTTTGTCCGTTAGTCGCCTTTTACAACATCCAAGGGAAGAGATGGGGTAGTTCTATTCGTTCACCGCTACGCGACACAGTTGCTTTTATTAGGGTTAATGTAACATTTAAGTAAACCTTTTGGCAAATCGCAATAACTCAGATATGTAAACCTTTTTTAAAAATGTTTTCAACAAACTATTTAGATCTCTGTATGTTACTTTAGCATGCAAAGTTTCAGCCATGGCGGCTTTGCGAAAGCTAAAAACGCTAGCTATTGGTCAATAGAATAAATTTATTTAATGTTATCATCAGTATGTCAGCGTCCCGCGGCTGGGCACCGGCCGACCCACATGGGAAGATTGAACCATAGCCCACCGCGCTGGCCTACGCTACCTAGGCCTACGCTGGCGCTACGGGGTGCTGGAAACATGGATTCATCCAACAAAAGCTATACGGAGATAGATTCATTAAAAACTATGCATTATTTTAAGATTGTTAAATAGCCTACTTAAATGTTGAAAAGAAAAAAAAAACAGTTTTTTGCTAGGTAACATACAAATACAAAATGTCAAATATAATGTAAATAAAAATACAACTGTAGCAAACTTGTCAGTAAACATTAATTTATAATAGAAAAGTGGCATAAGAGCCGCGATAAAAACCAATCATCTTTCCCTCTCTACACATACTCCTTCCTCAAGGCCGGCAACCGCAACGCACCTGCGACTCCTGTGGTTTTGCGGATGCTTCTTTGCCTCATTGTCACATAAAAAAAAAAAGTAGAACGAACTGTATTTTACATACCTGGTGACTGCGTGACCTCTTCACCACCGAGGCATTGGTTACACCACTTACACTTGTAGAAACTCTGCAACACATACTGTTAATTAAATGATGTGCCTACTTACGAGTATAAGTATGAAATGTTGAAGCTGCCTCTTCATTTAAATAGAGATAGGAAACTTTGCAGGTGGAGCGAACCAACTCCGAGGACAGGGGCACGCCAGCCGCCGCCGCCCAAATTAAAAACTTACAGTCAATTTCAGTCCAAAACTTGCGGTTAGTAAACAAGTTGTAGCCTGTTCGATGGAAGTTTCTTGAAAACGCAGTGTTTGTTGAGTTGGTTGAAACGATGGAGAAAAACTATGAAAAAGTTTCTTGAATATCATACTAGCTGTTTTTCTGTTTAAGGCTCTTTATAAATCCGTAATGGTTGTAGTTTCAATGATTTAGTTTAATCCAAATATTATTTTGTTATGGTTACTAAAGTTTTATATAGCATAGCATTCTAAATTCTACCTAACTTATTAATAGGTTTATTTATTAGGAATCCTTAACACCAATCGTATTTAAAAAATAGTTTCACTATTTTTCGTTTGTACAACTACATAATATTGCGTTACGTACACTCTTATGAAAGTAGATCATGCCACAACATTGACTTTCATCACAATTTCGATTTCAATACTTCCCCCGAGCCCGTGCCATAAACTAGCTGGAAGGTTCTACATTGTCTATCGCGCCATGAATACGAAGTCCTCTTCATTCGTGATCGTGACATAGACTTAGCGCCACACACGCAGATAGACACAGTTGGCGGAACTAGATATCCCTGATATTATGTGTCAACACTTCGGTGAATATCATGTTAGATACTAACACTTGTCAATTAGGTGAGTTGTAATATCAGTAACTACCAATCTAAGTACTTGCTACAAATATTACGAAACTAAAAATTAACAGCGACCTTTGGTCTGACTCGCTGTTTGACCTGGATGAAGAAAACAAATAAAAGTCCAACCATAACAAAGCCTCAGCTAGTTAACTTTGCAGTTTGCCTAACTATTCCATCGTTACATTTTAATTTTTAAATCTAATTGTTATTATCTCCTTTTTTGAATGAAAATTTTGTGTATGTTTTGCTAAATAAGAATTAACATTAACGTTTACCAATGAGATCAAATTAGCATTTAAATTCATAATTGTGTAGGTACATTACTTAAAAACAATTATTTTTCATTTGCAATGATATATTTTAATCAAAACAGAAAGTTGCATTAGCCTCTCAACTGGCCAGCGTCCCGATTCGGGACGCGTCAAGTAAGTGCGCGTCTGGCCCGCGACCCGAATCGGGACGCCAAGCGACCCGAATCGGAATGGTCATTTTAGCGTCAAACGAGCGGTTGCACTCTTTTTTATCCTTGTCGCACCTATGTAATCTTAAAAAAGATAGAGTAGGCTAGCATTCAAGCGTACAATACGACCAAGTTTAGTAACATTTTATCATTCAAATTCGATATTGAAGTCAGTCTTCGCGTTAGCGCCGCGTGAGCGTCGCGCCAGTCAGTCAGTAACGACAATTCATGGGTGTGTTTTGTGTAATTTTGCAGTGATTGAAGTGTTTGAATCTCATAATTCATTAAACTACGATGACTCAGTAAGTAATCTATCTCTCAATACTTTTTGTTTGTTGTTCTGTGTGTATTTTTTTCAATATTTCATCAATCTAAAATACGTAGTCGAATGGCGACCCGATTCGTTATCGCGGATTTATTAGCTCTTATCTTGGTAACAATAAGAGCTAAAATTGACATTTGTTATTTTTTTTTGCCGTGAGTTATTATTTTAAATACTAAATATTAAATATCGAACGAAATGTGTTTGGAAGCATGTTTTTTTATAGTTTTAAGTTGTAGATAATACGTCTAAGATTAAAATAGGACAAAAAGTATCTGTTCAAATTGTTCTAGTTAAAAAATATAAGTACCTGATATTACCCAACTGCACCTTATTTTTTAACTTTCTTTAAATATACGCTAGAAACTATGCAATGTTTTTACAAATTATGAATGGGTTTATATGTTATATTATGGGAAATATTATGTAGAATCCAAATATATATAGAAGTTGGTAAATTTTCTAACAAATTATCGAGTGATCTCCAAAAGAATGCATCTGTTTCCAACCCGCGAGAGGCCCAGCGGTGAGGTGGACAGACGTGGGCAAGGGCGCGCGCGAACCCTGCCAATTTCGCTTTTCCAACTAAGCTATAAACACATTGGTTACTCTAATCTTCGACTACCACCCAAAGCAGCAGTCCTATAAAGGCATCTTTCAAATTCGTCAGTGTATTTAACTCTATGGCTCCTACAACTCGGGCGCGTCGTGTAAACGGCGGAACAGCCCGGGTTTGCATAATGGCGTCCCGGCTCCGACAAATCACGCCCATTGCGTATGGATGAAGCATGAAGGTTGCGACGGATGGACACCCCCACCACCCGAAGCTTGCATGATTTATGGTGGAGGGAGACTCATTGTAGGTACACGTTTTTAATAGGCCAGACATATAGTTGTTCCTGTTCTCATAGTTTCGTGTTACTGTAATAAAGTATACTTAACATTGTCAGTGGTAATTACGTACATTTGAATTAAGATGTTTTGACGTATCTATATTTACACTTTTTATTGATACATCTTAAATATGCAAAGCTACTTTTGAGGTAGCTGGTCTCAAAGCCGCCTTCGAGCAGATCCAGCGGGATCGGAGAATTCCCTCCGTCGCCCCCGCTGAAGCCGAAGTGACAACGTTGAACGACCCACCGTTCACCATGCCTCCGCTAAGGACTATGTATGCTATGGTCTCTGCCTACCCTCCGGCAAGCAGGCGTATGTAGGATACATCTATTGTTATAAACCTATTTGTAAACGTGTAAATGTCAACTAATCACTCTTTCTTAATACGTTTCAGACAGCCTGTACTTAGTTTTCGTTTCAACAAAGCAACAGCAACATCCGCCCACGTTTTTGCCCACGTATAATGTGGTGTAGCGTGAAACCTTCAAGGAATTCGATGTTGCTTTGGCATAAAACGTTACTCAATAATTGTTATTTTACGCAAATAATATAAAGAGGTAAAGAAGTTCCATATTTGTTAAAATTCAATTAATTTAATTAGACTACATTTTATGCCTATGCCTATGCCTAGATAATAAATTTATTATTAAACATAATTCAACGGGTATAAACCCAATTACTTAATTATGTAACTATAATGCTTACATACCTACTTAGAGTCGAATTCTACTTACAATCGATTTTGGTTCATCCACAAATATATCTGTATCTGGGAAGTTAACTAGAAGTGCGTTTATGCTTCATGCATTCGGCACAATACGAATACCGAAACGGATTCGTAAATAAACCGGAACATATAGGCGACACAACTATTCGAAACATTCAGGCGAGTCCATTACTCCCCGTAAAATCCTCAGAGCTGAAGGAGTTCATATCTCGGTAGACACGTACTTCATGGTGTGTTTTTTCTATGCTGATCTGTGTGGTCTATGTTACCTTTTATATTTTAAAGTTTGTTGTCTGTCAAGAGAGTTGGTCGTGAAAATATCTATAATTCTAATCTGGATTCATCGAACCTGATCCCGGGTGCCCAGGTTTGTCACGGGCCCCGTAATACCCCTTTTTATTTGGTGACCATAAAAAATAATGGAAAAACTTTAAAGGGAACGGTCCATAGCCAGATCCATTTTCACGAGAGCCAAAAATAAACTCTTAGAGACTCAAGTTCAATCCACTCAAGTTACTAAATATTTTCCGAGAAAGCCCAAACTCTGTTCGGCGTGGATGAGCGCATACAAGAGCAGTGGCTGCAGGAAGCTGAATGTAACGAGGAGGAAATAGTGCGGGACAGTGAAACAGCAGATGCATACAAGCAAGAATACGTCAAGCTAAAATTTAAATTCGAAAAAATTCACAATGAAGATTCTGGCTCGAAATTTGAGAGCGCGTCAGTCAGTGACAACGCAAAACATCTTCTACGACTGCCTAAGCTGAAATTGATGAAGTTCGATGGAAAAGCGAAAAATTAGCTTGGTTTTTGGAGCTCATTTAAAAAAAATACACGTAGTCCAGTCCATAGACGATGACAATAAGATGGCCTATCTTATACAAAGCATGACTCTGGAGTCCCCAGCTTACAAGCTAGTCAAGAGCTTTCCACAGTGCGGTAAAAATTACGCTCAAGCAATTAGCCTGCTTTAATCAAGGTACGTACAGGACGAGCTACTCATCGAGATTTATATCAGGGAGTTGTTATCGTTGGTGCTTCAGTGGGAAGAGAAAACCTCCATGAGTATTTATTTTTTATTTATGTTATTTGTTTTAGTATTTCTTCGTTAAATGATAAACTTTAAACGCAGCAACAGAGCTTTAAAAGTCCTCGGAGTCACAAGTGACAAGTATGCTGCCATGCTCTACCCACTAGTTAAATCGGCAATTCCCGAAGAGATGTTGAGAGTCTAAGAACGTCAGAGGGGCAAAGACGCAGGTAAAGACACCCTCAAAGGCTTACTTAAGTTCGTAGGAGTCGAAGTTGAGAGTGAAGAACGTATACAAATCGCGAGAACGAGCCTGAACGAAGACGACGAGAACGAGCAGACAAGAACACCCACGGCAGCTTGCTTACTAACTGGAGATGCAAAGGCCACATCTAAATCATTATCTAATAATACGACAACGTGTGTCTGGTGTGATAAAATATCTCACAGCAGTCTAGAGTGCTATAAGGCGCAGAAAATGACACTAGAAGCGAGAAATGAGATGATAAATAAAAAGAAGGTACGTACGGTATGTTTAAAACCGGGACATGTAGGTAAGAAGTGTAAATCTTACTCCAAATGGAAACTAGGAGAGGAGACTAGGAAAAATTCAGCGAGTCTTCTGGGGTCTCGGTAGCTAGCTCAGCGGTTAGAGCAGTGGACCGGCAATCCAAAGGTCGTGCTTCCTGAGATTGGTTAATTTTTTTTTTAGTAAACATTTTATCCTTTATCTATATAGCATTGCGAATGCAAAATTTCAATAATAAAGATATTTTTAAGCAATTACGTCTTTATCAATTTGTAAAATACTTGCAATAGTATTTCTTTCGACTGTGAGGGTAGACTTCACAGTGACGTAATACCGCTGGCTTGCAGCGTAAATCAAACTACTAGAAAAAATTCAGCAAGTCTTCTGGGGTCTCGGTAGCTCAGCGGTTAGAGCAGTGGACCGGAAATCCAAAGGTCGTGGATTCGAATCCCATGCGAGCTTCCTGAGACTGGTTGATTTTTTTCTAGTAAACATTTTATCTGTAATGTCTGGATCTTCCTCTATTATTCCCATGCCAAGACATTCTTTGAAAACGGCACCATAATTATGCAGCTCGTTCAAGGATTCTAGTCGCTAAGTTGTCGACTGTAAACGTTTCTCAGCTAGCAATCTATTTTCCAAGTGATCAGGTCGATCAATCTTCCATGGTAAAACTACCCCGTACCGTCCCTCTCTATTTACACATACGTTTTCCTTAAAAGCTTCTATGGCTTTTTCCTCTGTTCTTTTTTTCAAGTTCTTGTCCTTCGGTTCTTCAATCCCTACTACTTCCAAATTCCATAAACAACTGATATCTTGGCTGTGTAAATCCACCGTGGCAATGATTGTGTGGCGGCGCCACCTACCTGCATGACGCCGCACATAGTTCGACACGAAGCAACACCTTCCCAACAGTGTCAACAGATGGCGCCACAAAAACCAACTCAACGACATCTCGTACTGCGAAAGAAAATAGTATGGGAATCCTACATCGCGGTAGCGAAGTTTCACCACCTCATTCGCTATATAAAGCACCTCCAACTAACATCCGTTGGACCTCGGTCCCCGAGCTATACCACCCAGCTCGGAGGAAGATCTTACCTTTTCCTTCCTCATAGTTGTCATCCATCCTACCCACCTTCGGCTTTCTATAATTGGTGACCCACCCCTACGGAGTACAGAAGCACCTTCAACATCGTCGCAGCGCCCATCCGTCACTCCCCCATCCATCATCGAGTCTACCTTCGCCAGCAGACACAGCAAGCCAGCAATCAAGCCTCAAGGTTCCACCGCAGCATCTTGGACGACGCTTCCTGGACCTCCGGCCACTCGGCGGCATCATCCCGACCTGGAGGTCTACTCTCTTTCTCCAAAGCGAACCTTCGCATTCAAACGAATTTTAAAAGAAACTTCGTTAGTGACCTTACTCTAATTAATTTTCGAACATGCACATGAAGTTCGAATACACAGACAATATTCGTGACCAAATGAAATGAATGATATAGTGTAGGCCCATTTTGATGTCAACTACGGTAAATTACGGTTTTCACTTAAACTTAAAATTTTAAATTAGTTATCCTTAATATTTTAATTTTATATTTAACATATAGTTTCTAATACTTTTCTTGTTAAGTTCATGTAAAAGTTATCAATTTACAAACAAAATTTTACTTTGCACATAATTCATTCATACTCCTTGGTTCTGGCATTATTATAAGACTAATTTTAAGAGTACTATTTTATGAAAATAATTGGTAGTAACGTACGACAACCAAAAATAACCGTATAATAATGCGCGCTTTTACAAGTTTGTTTGCATTATCTTTGATTAGTTTGAAAAGTTTGTTTCAATATTTTTTTCTGTATCTCGCTGGCGGTTTGTATTTTGCGCAACTAAAGTTTTAATTATTCTGTAGGTACTAAAAAACTCGGTAAGTGAATATTTACTTGTTAAATATTTTTCACTAAAAATATCGCCTCTCTTCTAATAAGTACTATTATTACTTATCACTAACAAATTCTTTTTAGAGTAAAATGGGCTCATCCACGCTTGAGCAAATCGACACACTCCTCAATTTCTTGGACGAGCATAAAGATCTTGCTCACGGGAGATTGAGGAGTTTGGAAGGAAAGGTTACGGCCAAAAGGCTTTGGGTGGAATTGTGCAATACGCTCAATTCTATGGGCGGCTGCACAAAAACCATAAAACAGTGGCAAAAAGTAAGTTTCAAATTAAATTACTTATGTATATTAAAAACCGCCTACTAAATTATATTAAAACTGACAAGTAAATCTTATTTTGATCAGGTATGGTTTGTTGATAGAAAACATATGGCCCAGAAAGCTGCTGCTGAAGCACGAAGGTCGGCTTCAGCAACTGGAGGTGGTCCATCGACCGCATCCCATCTCAACCAGAGGGAGTTGAAGGTTCTGTCAATAATGGGTGATGAGTTTGGTGGACGCCAAACTAGAGCCAGAGTGCCAGCTTTTGGCGAGGTAATCTTACTTCATTATTTAAATTGTGTGCTATCACAATATTTGCTTTTATTTAATTTTTGTGTACTCTTAGAATTCTATGACCAGTTAAAATTATTTGTAAATATAATTTAATTTAACTATTCCGTTAATCGAGGAGCTTGATGGCGCAGCGGTTAGCGCGTTCGGTTTGCGAACTGTCGCAATGCCGGGTCGCTGGATGGGTGACCAAATTAAAAACACCTCGAGATTCCTCCGTGCTTCGGGAGGCACGTTAAGCCGTTGGTCCCGGTTGTTGTCGTCAGATGGCAGTCGTTAAAACCCACCAACCCGCATTGGGCCAGCGTGGTGGGTTATAACCCAATATCCCCACGTGCTATTGTCCACGTGGGAGGCCTGTGCCCAGCAGTGGGACGTATAGGCTGATGATATAATGATCATGAACTACTCCGTTAATTTATTTTTTATTTTTACACCTTGATTGGTTGAACAAGTCATCACCGATCTATCCATAGCTTTCGCCTGAAGAGGCTATTATGCCCAGCCCCTTGCCCCAGAACAATGAAATAGTCCGCCCAGACTGCGTACAGAGTCAGCAAGCCAGCAATTAGAGTTCGAAAAATCCTCAACTTCTAGACATTGTAAGCATTTGTTACTGTCTTCAAAAAGCATAATTATAATTGTGATTTTAATAATATTAAAAGAAAATGATATTACTAATTAGCTAAATGTATAAATAAAAGGTTTACAGGTATTTTATCATAGAAAAGAAGTTATTAATTTAAATCTGCAGGGAAATTAGTGATTATGCTCCTTGTTGTCTCGTCCTCTATGATGGAAATACTACTTGTTAGTATCGAGTCTTAGCACTCACCGACGCCACATAAGTTTAAAGTATCTGAAAATAAAATATTTCCGAACGCAGCCGCACGTCACTAGACTAGCCCGCGTTTTGAACTGTCATTCGTTTTTTATGTCACTGTACCGGTGCCACTTTTTTCTCTTACTTTTTTGTGAAATAATCTTTTTAATAGTTTTAGTCAGTTTAATTATGATAAATAAACTGTTATTATGAGTAAAAGAAAGAGACGTGAAAAATAAAAATGAAATTCTGGGTTTTGAAATGTGCACTCAGGCCCACCTTTGGGATGAGGCGGTGTTGAAACATTCAAAACTTAAAACGGGCACAAAAACTCGTACTTACTGCAAAGCCGAGTTTTTACCACCCTGGGTATTCGCAAGGAATATCAGGGTCTTACATTTACTGCAGTTTGCTTTGCCATTTGGGCCTAGATCTGCATGACTATGTCTGACATTCCTAATGTGTCAATGATGGCCCTGGATCCGGCTACTACTTCAAGTTCTGTGGAGGAGGAGGCACTGCCCGTGCCAATACAGTGTAGTGGAGGCCTTACCTGTGGAAAAAACCCAGTGTACAGACCCGGAGACCGGGACACCTGCCATAGACGTAGAATTGTTATTTGCTTTGGGGGAAATTTAGGAGGTGCTTAAGGGACCAATTGCTCATGATGAAATTGCACAGAGGTAGACTCTTATTCTCACAAAAGGATTGCAAAAAGAAATTAAATCAGAAGTTATGAAAAAATACATCCCATATGAAAATATCCCAATGTTGCCCCCAAAGCTCAACCCTGAAATACCTGGCTGTCTCTGACCTGGTTAAGAAAAGAGATTTGATAATTGCTGACAGGCAAAAACAGATGGTTGCTGCACTAACAGCCGTGGGCCAATCACTCCATTTATTTTTCCTAAAAGGTGACAGAATTGAAATTATTAAACACATCAATGATGCTGCCAAAATACTGTGTGACGCTGTGCACATAGATACAAATCGTAGAAGGTCGCTAATACCAACCGTCCTTAAACCCCTTGAGCACCATAAAACTAGACACAATTGAAAATCAATTGTTTCGCGACTGCCGGCGGTCTCATGATATTTGATCTATTAATAAAGATATGAAAGATTCCCTCACAGGGGGATCAGATGCATTTTTTTAAGTAACCTTTCTGAAAAGATCTAGGTTACAAAGGCTGTTCAAAAATTTGTTAAAGACCTGAAGAACACAAGCTTCATTCAAAAACCCCCAAATAAAACCAAATCTTTAAACTGGAGGGGCCCTCCTCGTCCAAGTGCCCGGACAGGGACAGGAGCGAGATCCAACCAACCTGCAAAGCTACGAAGCTGCAAAGTTAGAAGTTCAGGTATGCAGACTTCCTTTTTTTATAAATAATTGGAAGAAAATAACCAGTGATCCTACTATTCTGAAATGGGTATCTGGGTATGAAATCCCTTTTAGTGAGATACCATTTCAATCTTACTTGCCTATGAATAACTCATTTACAAGTAGAATTCTGTCAAGTTCAAATTGAAATTAATAAACTTATTCAGTCACATGTTATAGACAAAATATGTCATGAAACAGATGGGCAATTATGTTCACCTATTTTCTTGGTACAGAAACCAAATGAAGAGTATAGATTTATTTTAAACATAAAGAAATTAAATAGTTTTATTACTACAACTCAAAGTGTTATGAAAGACTGTATTATGGCAACAATTGACAAAAAGGATTCTTATTACATGTGTAACATTAATGCAGATTACAGAAAATATCTAAGGTTTATATTTGATGGAAAAATATATCAATTTAACATTTTTCCATTTGGCCTTTGCACGGCTCCATACATGTTCTCATAATTAAACCCATAACAAAACATAGAGGTTTACAGCCTGTAAGTACAGTATATTAATGCTTGTAGCTAGCAGTATATTGGTAGTGATCATATTGAGTGTCTAAATAGTGTTAACCAGACCATAGGTCTGCTTACTCAGTTAGGCTTCATCATCAATAAAAATAATTATGTCAACTTATTCCATTAAAGGAATGTAAGTTTCTTGACCTATTGTTTAATACAAACACCATGACTATTTCAATCGATTCTGATAAAAATAAAAGATGCCTTAACACGTTGCCTGCCACGAAACCAGACACAATAGAAATTTAATTGTTTGTCAGTCACCGGTGACCACCATGGCGCTCAAATTTTTAAGCCCGTTCTTACATCAGGTTTTTGTCAAAAGTTCTGGGAACTCTAGTGTCTGTTTGTCCAGCTAATCAATATGGGTTACTGTATACTAAATCACTAAAAAGACATAAATATTTAGCTCTTTTAAAAAATAATAATAATTATGAAGCATTTACTTCCTTGCCCAAACATTGCTATCCAGATCTTGAATGGTGGATAAAACATGTACTTGCCTAAATCAATTTCTTAGATAAGAAAATATAAATATATTCTAGAAATAAATACAGATGTCTCACTATCGGGGTGGGGTGCTCAGTGTTGTAAAAGAACTGAGTCTTTTAGTCCTAATTTTGCGACTATAAGTTCTTTTTGCAGAACTCACGACTAATTAGTCTTCTGAGTCCTGAGTCTTGAGTTCTTTTGAGTCTTTTCAGTTCTTTCAGTCCTAAAATTTCTTGAGTCGTTAGATTTATTCTAAGTCCTTTCGTTTTTTTTCAGTCCTTTGAGTTCTTTGAGTCCTTTAAGTTCTTTGAAGTCTTATGAGTCGTGTGAATTATACAGCAGGACTGCAGTCCAATCAAAAAGACTCGTGTCATGAAGCCTTTGAGTTCTTTGAGTCGTGAACTATAAAGTAGAGGACTGCCAGCCCAATCAAAAGACTCGCACATCATGAAGTATTTGAATTGTTTAAGTAGAGGACTGCAGTCATAGTAATCACTTATAGTAAGTTCGAATAACAATAAATATGTCTCAAAAAAATAAAATAATGTCAACCATCGTGACGTTAACCGACTTCAAAAAAAGGGAGGAGGTTCTCAAATTGTCTGAATGTTTTTTTTTGTTTTTTTTGCGGGTGTGTGTGGCTTTCTACGACTGCTGGTTAAAAATACACCATCTATCTTCTTCTTCTATATATAAAAGGAGATGTTCCCACTGACTGAGGTATAAACACACGCACAGCCACAACCGCTGATGGTAGAAACGTGAAATTTGGACAGATGTTTATTTTCATAATGTGAACAACGAGATTCAAAATGGCTTTCAGTATGTAAAAAATGAATCCAAAGACTTAGTGCAAATGGAAAGCTTTATTAAATACTTAGAAAATTTTTGGTTTAAGATGCATTCATGTACTGTAATAAGCGTATTTGGCGAACGCCACAGAACCACTAACGTTCTTGAGGCGTTTCACTCCAAAATTAATAAGCGCATCAACAAAAATACTGTGACAATTATGAGATTACTCAAAGTTCTGGAGCACATTCATACAATGGAAATGGTTCCAAAAAAGAGAAGAAAGGATCAAATCATTAATGATGATTTCATTACCAGCGTGCAATTAGAACTTGTAAATAAAGAAATTTCCATAGGTCACGCATTAGAAAAATTGCGCACATAAGTTTTACGGCTATGCCACACAGACAATGCTTTAAATATTGTATAAAAGAATTTAAGTGGAAGAACACTAACACTACAATTTGATAACTTTTTTGTATTAAAATTTACTAGATGACAAAGCTATTATTAATTAGTGTGACACAACACTATTAGTTGGGGGTATCATTTTATTTTAAAAGTCCGACGATACCTCCAGGGGTATCGCCAGGGGTATCGTGGGTCCGAAATGTCCCCGTCGATCATAAAAAAAAAAAAAGATTAAATGATAAAAAGTTTATAACTTAAATGTCGTTTTCAATAAATCTTACTGTGTAGGCAAATTTTTCGTTGTGTGTATGTAAGATAGAAAAAGCCGGTTTCGTCTTCTGTTATTCACTCACACATTTTCATACTACGAAATTTAATTAAAAATCTGAAATCGTATTTCAAATTTTTTATTTATTAAACATAATAAAATAAGGGTTCCATACATCCCTGACAATACAATTCAGGAAGGTATATGTCATAACTGGAGATGGATATGCCAATAACTTCTCCACAGCAATTGCACGTCGTACCGTCTTGAATCTTGACATTGTTGTAGCTATCCAGATTTATGTTGCGAATAGGTAGCAAATTCCAAACTAATCTGAGTACAATTCGTCGAGGCAATTTTAATTCCAACATTTTCTTTTTAAACGTCGTCACCTGCTCATCCTGTAACAAAATCATACATTTTTAATACTAATTTGTCAATTATTAATTTACATTTAATTGTTAATGTCGTGTCATATTAAAGAAAACAAAACTATGTTAATACATACTACTTTTACAAATTCATCCTCAGGACGCTCTGGTAGTGCAGCCGTATCAAAAAACTTAACGTAATTGTTTCTAGTATACAATAATGAAAAAAAATTGTAATAACTCAAATCATATAACGAACACATTATATTTGGAATCTCGATAAACATTATTATTTATTTTTACTTTCCTTGAATAAGTAAGTGATACTCTCATGTACGTCAGTAAGTAATTACAAAATGTAGGTAATTTATTTTTAATCTATTTACGTCCTACCCTACAGAGCTTCGAGAATTCGAGATAAGAAACGCCAATAATTATACGCTGAAGTATAGTCGTAAGATGTGATAATTCCTTACTTATTGGTTCTGTGGTTTTCCTATTGAAGGATTAGACTTATTTACATAACTAATATCATTTTAAATTATCCGTGTGCTGTGCGAAGTGAAGTGCGAACAGTAGGAACCAGAATTATGGCTGACGTCATCGTCCCAACAAAAGTAAAGCGAAAATCTTTAAAGGCGGACTATTACAACAAAACAGAATTGCATTTCGAGTGTAAAACATGTAAGAAACAATTTTCCTTAAAAACATCACATACTGTGTTAAAACATCATATTATCAATTCACATACGCCGAGCACTTCAAATACATCTCCCAACAATTTGGGTAAAAAGAGAAAATGTGCATATTATGACAAGTTGATTTTAAATTTTATAGTACATGGAAGTCACTCTTTCAACATTGTTCAAGAAGAACATTTTAAAACATTAGTCAGCCAATTAAATCCTGCATATTCGTTGATTAATCGGCCAAAATTGGTAACAAATATTACAGATTTATTTAACAAAAAACAAGAACAACTGAGGGCGTACCTGAATACTATACCTAATAAGATATCTTTGACCCTCGATTTTTGGACTTCTGTGACAAACAAGCCATATATAGTAGTAACTGCTCACTTTATGATGGAATCCAAATTGATATCATTAACACTTGATTTTGATTTAATGCCATATCCCCACAAAAGTGCTGATATATTAAGAAAAATAATTGAAATATTAGATAATTATAACTTACAAGGAAAGGTTTTATCAATCACAACAGATAATGAAGCTTCCAACATAAAATTCATGCAGTTATTAATGCTTTTCAATAATGAGTACGAAGATGTACAACATTTAAGATGTCTCGCGCATGTTTTAAACCTTTCAGTAAAAAATGGCTTGAAGCATATTGAAGAACCTATAAGTGCAATTTCACGTTTCATCAAGCATATAAATTGTTCACCCAAACAAAAACAAACATATTTTGAAGTTTGTGATCGTTTAGGAGAAGACAAATTAGCACTTTTACAGGATATGCCCGTAAGATGGAATTCGACATATATGATGCTGAAGCGAGCATTCGCAATGAAGTCCGTATTGAAACATATGTGTGAGAATATAAAGAAATATGAACAATTTAACGTGGATTGGGATGATGTGAATAATTTGATCAAATTCTTGGAACCCTTCTATGATGCAACATTATATCTATCTAAATCCCTTTATCCCAGCATTTATTATGTTGTTCCCATTCTGATGTTCTTAGTAACCACATCACTCAATCATCACTGGAGACAGATAACGAACCGCTAAAAAAATGTTTCGAAGCTATGTATACAAAGATTTGGGAATATATGCCCTACTTACGAAACGATTTTGCCAATTTTGCTGTGATACTGGACCCGCGACTAAAGAACAATTACTTTATAGAAAGAGGTAATGTTGAAGAACCCCTAAAGCAATTTAAGGATTACTTTATAAAAAAATATTTAAATGATGCAACCGCGGACAACCCTGCTGATAACCCTGCTGAACAGTCAGCCAAACCAAAGAGAAAATCAATATTTGCCTCAGTATATAAACAAAATCCTTTATCTAGAGACGAAATCGAAAGGTACTTAAAGTTGCCACAGGAGCCAGAAGATACTGATGTACTTTCATGGTGGACAATTCAGGAAAAATCATTTCCTCAGTTATCCAAAATGGCGTTTGATATTTTAAGCATTCCGGCAACAAGTGTTCCAAGCGAGCAGGCATTTTCAAAATCTGGAAATCTGATAACGAAACGGCGAAACCGCTTGGGTAACAAAACCCTAAGAGCATCAATGTGTTTATCTTCGTGGCTCAAGATATTTAAAGAATAAAACTATTATTTAAATATAATTCAATGTAAGAAGAATACAGTCTAAATACAAAAAATCAAAAATTAAAAAATGTATGAAGTAAAAAAACATAATGTTATTCTATAAATATGTATACTGTCTGTACCTATTACTCAATTAACTTAATAGTATTTCCTTTTTATAAGACCGCTTATATTGTTTATCTGTAATGAGTCCTTACTGTACTGGCTCATATAATTTTTTTATTTCTATTTGATTTGAAAATTTATGAGAACAAATATTAGTATTAGTATTCAGTTATTATTTTTAACGCAGTCGGGTTTTGTTTTCTTAGATTTTTTTTTCACACTTTTAAGTGATTAATATAGGTAGGCACACCTCTGTAATTTGATTATTAAAGTTATTGATTACTCACACTTGTACTTTTTTTTGTGTAGCAAACCACTATAAAATTAATTAAGCTTATACAATGACATTCCACCTTAAGAATGGACCTGATCATCATCATCATGTCCTCCTCACCGTATCCGGTGATGGCGTACCTTACAAGATAACCTGGTCTTTGTGACGTGATCGAATGTGGGTAGCGAATCCAAATTTGATTTTAGAAACACGATCACAAGGCGCACAGTGTAGCTGCCCTGTCGCGTTATAATTATAAGTGTAGGTAGGTTTTCGTAAGACTGAGCTCTTTTTTAAAAGGACTCAGTCGCGAGTTCTTTTCGTAAGGCTGAGCTCTTTTTAAAAGGACTCAGTCGCTAGTTCTTTTTAGGAAAGCTAAGTTTTTATTTAAAGGACTTAGTCTGGAGTTCTTTTTGTAAAGAGTGAGCTCTTTTAAAAGACTCAGTCTCGAGTTCTCTTTGGCAAGACTGGAGTTTATTTTAATAAGACTAAAAACTCAGAGAGGCTTGAGCTTTAACTTACTCTTTTTTGACTTGAGTCTTCAAAAAAAGACTCGAGTCTCAATATTAGGACTAAAAGACTCAGTTCTTTCGGGTGCTTCTTGTGACAAACATACAGCCAGTGGTGTATGGAGAGGAAAAGAGTCAACAATTCACTTTAATACTTTAGAAATAAAAGCTACTATGTGTGGTCTCAAAAGTCTTGCTAATAATTCTTCAAATTGTGAAATATTATTACAAAGTGACAATACCACAGCTATACCATATATAAACCGCTTTGGTGGCATACAGTACTCTCACTTACATGTGATTGCAAAAGCTATTTGGCAGTGGTGTGAAGAGAGGAATATTTTTGTATTTGCATCATACATCATACATTAACACAAAGGACAACAAAGTAACAGATTTTGAATCTAGAAAACAGTTAGGTCATACAGAATAGGAATTAAATATTAATAATTTTAATAAAATAGTACAAGCATTTGGTAACCCTGTCTTAGATTTATTTGCATTTAGAACAAACACAAAATGCAGGAAATTTGTTTCATGGCATCCAGATCCTTCAGCTTATAAAGTGGATGCCTTTACAATTTTATGCTTTTCCACCATTTTCTATGATTTTAAAATGTATAGAAATAATCGTGTCCAATGAAGCAACAGGGATCCTTGTAGTTCTCTTCTGGGACACCCAACCTTGGTTTTCCTTATTCAAAAAACTATTGGTGACAGAATCCATTGTATTTGAACCAAGTAATAACTTACTGGTTTTATGTAATTCCAACTCACCACACCCTCTACACCGCAACCTATCACTACTGGCAGGGAGATTGTCCGGTAGGCATTCTTAAAGCCTGGCATCGACGTACAGGCAGCTGAAATAATGATATCTTCCATATCAAGTAACACCTATAAGCAATACTTACTTTGTATTTGGTTTTCTTACTGCCACACCAAACAACTAAATGATACTAAAGCACAGATGACAGACATAATTACTTATCACAAATAAGTTCCACAGTGGTGCATCTTATGGCACCTTGAATTGCATAAGGTCCTCGCTGCCACTAGTGTGATAGGGCCGCAGGTGGGAGCAGACGAAAAGATTAAAATTTTATTTAAAGGGTTCTTTCGCCTACGATCAAGTAAACTCAAATATAAGTATACCTGGAATGTTTCCATAGTGCTTAATTTTTAAGAGTTAAATTACAATGACTCAAACAACTTACATTTATGTTCATTAAACAGAGTTACTTTATTAACTTTACCTACAGGGCAAAGATTACAAAGCCCTAGTTTCTATTGTTACTGACCAGATTAAAATAATTGATAATAAAATTGTTTCTATAAAAAAAAAAAAAATTAAGACCTCAGCACCTAATCGTCATCAGCCAATTGTTTAAATAATTATAAAAGAATTACCTCTGAAATTAGGAAAATGTCCTAATTTATTTATATCTATCAAGAAACCACATTTGGCGGTATCGGTCAGTACACTCAACCGTTGGATTGACGGTCCTGGCTGCAAGATGAATCGATACTTCCGTTTTTTCTACTCATAGTACCAGGCACGCTACGACATCAGCTGCCATTATGAACGGCGTTAGCATTGATGAGAGATACATGGAACGGCTGGTTGGACTGACTCATCGACAACTTTTGCAAAGTTTTACAACCGTCTGATTTTAAATAATAATTTCGCTGAAGCGGTTATATTGTAATAATAATATTAAAAGTATATTGCTATAATCATACCAAAGATTTATTTAAGGCTGAGGACACGTTTAAGTTTGTTTTTTTTTGTTTAATAAGATTCTCTTGGAAATTACCAATTATCTTTAAGGAGTGTAAGACTGATTATGCTGTTGAAACATAATATCTGGGTTATATTTGTTAACAATAATAAACTTTATGATTCTACAACAGAACTTTGAACATCTAACAAGTAGTATTTCCATCATAGAGGACGAGACAACAAGGAGCATAATTGAACAATCAAACAAACTTACCAAGTGCAGTTCGTTTGAAATTATGCTCCTTGTTGTCTCGTCCGAAGATGATGAGTCCCACCCACCCTCACAGGTTTGATACGTATTCTCTGGGGTTGTAGAATCAGTTTCATAAATAAATACACAACTTAAAACTAAATGACAGTTCAAAACGCGGGCTAGTCTAGTGACGTGCGGCTGCGTTCGGAAATATTTTATTTTCAGATACTTTAAACTTATGTGGCGTCGGCGAGTGCTAAGACTCGATACTAACAAGTAGTATTTCCATCATCTTCGGACGAGACAACAAGGAGCATAATTTCAAACGAACTGCACTTGGTAAGTTTGTTTGATTGTTCAATTATTTTACCAGGGCATTTATTATTACCAGCAAGACTTCTTGCTCCGCAAACACTAGTAAGATAAACTTTATTTTTAAGTATTTTTTGAATGTTTCTTTGCAGCCTCACAAAATGCACGTCCCTGAAGGAGACAGATTGATGTTAGTGTCTCTGATGTCAGAGGCAGATTGTTTCTACTCAAGGAGGGGCGTGTGGTGAGAGAAAACATAAGAAACTAAGAACTTGCTGGCATAAGGGCTGCCCTTCTACAACTAAATGCACTACTCATAGAGTATTTAGATAGACAGTAAGGCAAATTACTTACTCTTCATGAACAATCCCCGAAATATGTGATTTTACTGTTACCTTTTATTTATTAAGATATAAAGGTATCATCAATAAAAATAATTAGATTATAATTTTGGTTGTTTATTTTCAATACTTAGGTACCTATTTGCTTCTAGATAGGGGTAGCTTATATAAGTAAAGATTTACTTGGGTAAATAAAACTTTGTAAAAAGGCAATAAAAATTTATGTATGGCCATACACATACAAACATAATATTTATGCAGTTCGCAGAGTGAATCTTCTTACTTCTTATTGGCTCTTCTTCTCATTGGCTCAGCTCACAGCAATCTATTAAAAATTATCTCCTAAAACAAAACATAAATTAATTAAAATACATTTTATTTAGTCTACTTGCACAACATTTTTTTAACTTTTATGACACACCAACAGAACAGAGATTATACATTTTTAATAAAATGTCTCATCATGTCAACTCATCATGTCTGTATTTCCCAAAAACAACTAACTACCTAATATGGATTCCTAATACTTATTTGATTATTTGCATTAAAAAATGCTCAAAATAACTCTGGTTTATTAAGACACTGTTGCAATGAAAACATAAAGAGCATCGAAAAATCAAGTCTAACAATACCTCGATGGCGGATTTGTCAATGCATGCGTCCGGATTGCGGAGGACGCGGGTTCGATTCCCGCCTGAGGTAGACATTTTCTCAACGTCCCGTTACCTTTAAGAGATTTGATAGTTTCCTTCCTATAATGAATTCATGAAAAGTTTTGTTTAAGTGTGAAGTTTATGTTGCCTGGCCGTAGATACTTAGTATTACTATTTATATTGTGTTATTACTCATGAAAAGCCAGTACGGGTTGCTAGTTAATGTAGTTAGTGATTTATCATACATTTATAACATTTTAACTCAATACAATAAAACATAGACACACGTAAAGTACTCACCGCCGTTTCATATGATTCTGTTCAATACAGTTTTGTGGGAATTTTATGTACTTCCTTAGTATATAAGGTGTGTTTAAAGCAGTTGTCACTTCTTGCAAACAACGAGATACCGTCTGTTGTGCCATAGGCCCGTCCATATTTTGCACCACAGACCCTTGGTAACTACCACGGGCATAAAAATTTTATGCTGTATGGATCTGAAAAAAGTTAGCATGAATGAGAATTATGAACAGTAATTTTGAATATGAGACAATGATAACAATCTACACCTACCTTAATAGTGGGCTCAATTCCATGCGGTCATGCTTTTCTGGGTAACAAAGGCACTATTTCAGCGCACAACTTCTCAAATAACTGCCGACTGAGTCTGTAATTTCCAACAAACTCTAAGTCAGGAATTAAATTTATATTTAAATGATTTCGCAGGCAGCGCCGGTGTCTTCTACGCTCTATGCGTTCCTCACGCAGAGCATACTCGATTAAAAGCATTCTTGCAGTCATTTTAATAAATTTTATGCAAAAAAACACGCTTACGAAAGTAAAAAGGTAACACTTTTGGTCTCGTCAATTTGACGTTAGAATTACGATCAAAGATTTGTCAAATTCAAATTTTCCCACGAAACGAAAATGAATTAGAGTAGGTTTAGAGAATTTTTATGTCAAACTGTTTTCGTGCAGACGAACTTTCGAAACAAATAGAACCATGGTAGGAAACTAGCGAAATCTCGATTGAACCTTCGATTTTCGTTAAATTATAGTAGATCCCCTGGTCTCCGCAGCCCACGACCGGTGCATCAATGTCGGCCGCATCACTCCGGCGTGGCAGTCCTGCACACCAGCAGCTCGGACCCACCGTCATCACCTGTCTCGACTCACCGTAGACAGGAGTAGCACACTGCATCACTGGCAACGCGCCTTCACCCCACCCGTCTCGACTCACCGTAGACTATACCCTAGTCTCAAGTCAAGTCAAAATATATTTATTCAATAAACTCAATTAATAAGTACTTTGAATCGTCCAAATCTTTTTTAACCTACCACCCATTCAGGACATCATTTTTTAACTGTGGCAAAGAATGGGCGCAAGAAACCACAGCGCACAAAAGCAACGACATTTACAAACAAAAAAAAGAGTATGTCATTACCAGGTCAATACAAAATATGAATTTAAAAATAAAAAAAAATGATGCAATACAAAATTACAATACATACAATGTAGTATCAATTAAATAGAGACAATTAGAAATAGCTGTTGGAGTGCTTGGAGCATTTCAGATCCAAGCTGTTTTGTCTTCTGTGTAATCTGACACTTTATAATAAGTTTTTTTTTAAAGCTTTTCTTTGATTTTGATTTTAAATTTATTAAGATCTAATTTCTGAATATCATTTGGTACTTTGTTGTAAAATCTTACACACAGACCCCTAAAAGAATTATTTATTTTATGGAGCCTAGTATAAGGTACTGCTAATTTGTTCTTACTTCTAGTGTTTACATTGTGAATATCACTGTTTTTTGAAAACATTCCAGTATTTTTATGAACATAAATCAAATTTTCATAAATGTATTGTGATGCAACTGTCATTATATTTATATTCTTAAATCTCTCTCTGAGAGAGTCGCCAGCCTTTAGGTTATATATTGCTCGAATAGCCCTCTTCTGAAGCACAAAGATAGTTTGAATGTCGGCAGCATTTCCCCACAGTAAAATGCCGTACGACATTACACTATGAAAGTAACTGAAATAAACTAATCTGGATGTATCAACGTCAGTTAACTGACGGATCTTCATTACTGCATAAGCCGCAGAGCTAAGTCTATTCGACAATTTAGCTATATGTGGGCCCCACTGAAGCTTGGCATCTAACGTGATGCCTAGAAACACAGTGGTGTCCACAGGATTCACATTCTTATCTTTAATTTGTACACTAGTTGTTACTTGCTTAACATTAGGCAATACAAATCTTACACATTTGGTTTTTCCCTCGTTTAATAGCAAGTTATTTACACTAAACCAGTGAACAATCTTTGAGATCGCATTATTCACATCGTCATAATTTGGGTGACGTCCTTTCACTTTGAATAAAAGTGAAGTATCATCAGCAAACAATACTATCTCATGACTGTCTTTTACAAAAAAGGTAAGTCATTAATATAAACCAAAAACAAGAATGGACCTAGTATTGAACCCTGCGGAACTCCCATTGTAACCACTGATCCCGAAGATCTTTTACCGTTAATGTCGACCTTCTGAATCCTGTTACTCAAGTATGAGATTAGAAGGCTCAAAGAAGCATCCCTAATTCCATAGTGGTTAAGCTTCCTGACCAAAGTTTCATGTAAAACACAATCGAAAGCCTTGGATAAATCACAAAATACCCCTAGGGCATCCTGTGATTCCTCCCAGGTATCAAATATTTGGATTAAAAGCTCAACACCGGCGTCAGTTGTAGAGCGACCCCTAGTAAAACCATACTGTTTACAATGTAAAAGTTTATTTCTATGAAAATGAATTTGAATTTGGTCTAGCATCAACTTTTCAAAAATTTTACTAAATGTGGGTAGCACAGAAATAGGTCTAAAATTAGAGGGGTCAGAAGTGCTACCTGATTTAAACAATGGAATTAATTTGCTATGTTTCATTAGGTCAGGAAAAACACCACAGTCAATGCATTCGTTAAATATGCAAGCTAAAACTGGAGCTATTGTCATAATTACTGATTTAGCGACATCCACGGAATTACCCCACAGATCAGCAGTTTTCTTTTTATTGAGATTGTTAAATGTTTTTAATATATCTATAACACAAATTTTTTGAAAACTGAAATTACTTTCACAATCTTTAACATTCTCTTTCAAAACAGATTCAGCTACAGTGGGGAAGGAAATCAAGGCTTTTGTAGTTGAAACTGGAATGTCAGTAAAAAACCTCTCAAATGCTGCAGCAACATCAGCATCAGAAGTCAAGGTTTTATTATCACAATTTAAATTGTACTCATTATTACGACTTCTGACCTTTCCTGTTTCACTATTTATAATATTCCATGTCATCTTTATTTTATCATTACTATTCTAAATCTTAGAACTCAGATAGTTTGCCTTGGCTAATCGGCATACTCTTTTAAATAACTTTGAATAATTTTTAACATATAATTTGAAGTCGTCGCTGGTGTTATAGTTGCGTTCACCATAAAGTTCATAAAGGCGTTTCCTACTTTTGTGAATACCAATTGTAGCCCATTCATTAAAATATGCAGTACCACTAACCGAGATCTTTTTTGGAACAAAAGATTTATTAAATTCTGAACAATATATGTTAAAAAAATCATTATAAAAGACATCAGGGTTGTCATTGTATTCTAAATAATTTAATTTTTTATCTAGATTGCTTTTAAAGCGTTCCAACCGACCTGCAATTTTTGGCACAACAGTGATATTCTTTTTCATCACTTGCTTACGCTGGTGTGGAAAGCTGACCATTTGGCCACAATGATCAGAGTCCAGGTTATTAATAATTTGCTTAGCCAGTGGTTTTACATTTGTATATATGTTATCAATACAGGTGGCCGAAGTGGCAGTTATTCTTGTCGGCTCAAAAAATAAATTATTCAAATTGTATGATAGAAATAAGTTTTTAATTTTAGTTGACAATGTGGAGTTTTCTAGCAAATTTATATTAAAATCACCGCAAACAACTATTGTATTACCTACATTGCGGACCTTACGCAATGTCTCATCCATAACTTTTTCAAAAAGATCATACAATGCTGAAGAAGGTCTGCATACACTTATCACAACAAATTGCTCCAACTCCACACAAGCTATTTCTATTGTTCGCTCAACCGAGAGGCTCACTATGTCTTTGCGTTCTTTTAATTTAAACTTTTTACTAATGTTCCGTCGTACGAAGTGTGAGACGTTGTGATGATGATTGGATTCCATGGCGATGGTAAATAACGACTGCGTCTCTCAAAGTGATGTTGTATATTTATAGTGACTACATTGTGACTAACTTATTATCTAAACCTTACAAGACTATTTATACAGTAATACTACGTAGATGTTGGAGGGAGGATGCCGTGACATATCTTTATCGGATCTGCACGCGTTTAGGAATGTGCTTACAAACTCTTTAACCGATACGTGATGATAATAAATTATGTGGCGACTCTGGCCGCCACAACTAACAATAATTAAGGAGCCACCATGTATTGCATTTCCTCGACTGAACGAACTTCCTACCAAATGATTCTTAAAATTGAACATGAACTGATGGTCTCTAAGCCAGTGTTCGGTAATGCAAAGAATATCAATATTATTACAGTTCATGAACAATTCAATCTCTAAATCTTTGCCCATCATTCCTTGGATGTTCTGGTGAACAATGTTCAAAGTATCAACATTTTTTAAATTTTATGATTGACCGGGGCTTTTTATAAAGCTATTTTTACATTGATTTAATTTCATTTTATTTGCAAACATTTTGCAAGAGAGTTCCTCTTTTGTCTTATAATTTAATTCCAATAATTTGCTAGAGGTGTCCTCTATTGTCTTATAATCTAATTTAAATTATTTGGAACATATTCCAAAGTCTGAATTGGCATGTCAGTATGTTGCAGCTCAATAGAAGCCGCTGAGCTAGCCATGTTATTGGCTAAATACTTAAAATAAAATGATAGCGAATTTGCTATCTGTCGCTTAAAATAAGTCTTAAGATAATATTTATCTTTTGTCAATATAAAATTATAATCTAATAATTTATTTATGTCTATTAATTCTACTTTCTTTTCATAGAAAGCCATTGTATTCAATGTCAAATTAAGCTTAAATCTATAATTATTTTCTTTGTGTGGCAAGTTTTTACTGTAAGGAAGTGTGAACATTATAATTTTTGGAATATTTAAAGAAAGTAATTTTTCATAAAAGTTAACTAATACTTTTTTGTTCACATTTCCCCTTTTCCCAATTAAAATAATAACAGTTTCTACATTATTAAGGTCATGTGAAATAGTCTACGTCTGGGTCCGAGCTGCTGGTGTGCAGGACTGCCTTTTCTGTACTTGGTCTGACCTGGCACACAGAAGCTGATGATTTGTGTTGTAACGTGAACCCACTGAAGACTTGTAAGGAGGATGTCACACGACGAAAACCGCTTTCAATCTGCAACCGTGTATTCGATCCCATTGGTTTCACTAGTCCTGTGACACTTAATCCTAAACTATTTGTTCGGAACAAAATGGCCACTTACGGCTGGCAACCTTTTGTGTTACTTTTAATTTGTATTTGACAGACGACTGTCAATGTCAGTGTCAGTGTGACACACTCTCACATTGGAGTTAGGTTGGGAACCATGAACGCGGGGTCGTGTGAAATTAATTTGTACTTTGGTGTAATTTAATATGTAGGGCACATAATAAGTTAAAATCGGCGGACCGTAGGGATTAGTAAACAGTGCAACAGTGAACATAAGTTTAGTTGGAAACCAGGGCGGCCTAGCTAAAATCTGTTTTGGTTGACGTACCAACACGTGGAGTGATTTGTGCAAGTGGTACGTATTTGTCTGGGGATTGAGAGCTCTTAGGGGTAGCCACGGGACGCTTTGGGCCTTCCACCACCATAGCACCAGCCCCGAAGACGCGCCGGAGCGCGGTCAACCACTACCATGCTGACAGCAGCGTGCCGAAGACAGCCGGCGCGGCGGACTGCAGCCGAGCAGAAGACCACGAGACCGTAAGGATGTGGCACACCGTCTTCTAGTACGTAAGTCGTTTTAGTTTAATTATAATTTAAGATTACCTTAATATTAAGTTAGCATAGGCTGTAGGGTTTAGAGGTTCCTCGAGTGAGCCATCTGGACCATACATTGTTGGCTAGAAATAGCCTGGTAGCAGTGTTGATGTAGTCTCTATATTAAACATTTGTTGGTAAGCAAGAGCGTGGTTTTACCTACGGACCTGAATTAGATAATAATTAGTATATTAAACACTATTGTTACAGCAAACTTGGGGTTTAAACGTTGGCTGCGATACCAAGCTACCAGACGACATACACACTGAGTTTAAAATATGGCTGGATGATGTACATTGGCTGGATCAATGCAGAATACCTCGGAGACTAACATCAAAACCCATCGAGAAAGGCAAGAACACGTTGCACACGTTCAGCGATGCAAGTAAACATGCATATGCCACTTGTAGGTTTTTACGTTCAGAAACCGATAAAGGGGTTTCAGTACAAATCGTGCTCTCCAAGTCCAGAGTAACTCCAGTAAAGGAAATATCAATTCCACGTCTGGAACCGATTGCTGCATTAATGTCGACACGGATTTATGTTCAAGCATGAAGTGCACTGCGCCTACTAAATTGTAAAGCTTACTTCTGGACAGATAACTCTGTTGCCATGACATGGATCAGGGTGAATGTCGAAGTACTCCAAAATAGTCCGTTCGGTAGCTTGGATATGGAGATTCCATATCAATTGTAAAGCTTAAACAAAAACGATAGGAGACTTGACGCTGGATGAAATAGAGCACGCGGAAAGAACATTGTTAATGGTTGTACAAAAAGAATCATTGCACAATGGAGGAGAAATAAAAGGAACAAAAACAAAACTTTTTGAGCAAATAAGAAAATAGCCACTGATGCTTTGAGAATCATTAATGAAATAAAAAAATAAAAAAAAAAATAAAACTTTCCTACACTCACACCAATTATCCAGTCCAAGAGAAGCTTTGAAGAAACTCGTTAAATGGTCACTAGACAACGGATAAACATACTTAAAATACTTAAATACATACTTATTATAACATAGAAAACACCCAGACCCGAGACAATTTAGAAAAACAATAATTTCTAAATTGACCCGACCGGGGATCGAACCCGGGACCTCAGAGATGGCGACACCATGAAAACCGGGAGGTTTTTATGATTTTCGTAATACTTACCTAATAAATATAGAATAACAAATATTTTGGTCGATAATTACTGAGTTTTTAATCAAAACGCCTACAAATCTTTTTGAGCAAAAACAATATATAGGTCACTAGATACGGAGGTAGTGAGCGTTAAAAATATTATTTTTATATATTATCCTCTAAAATTTAAGATACAAACCTTAAGCGCCGGGCCAGGGTTTTTTTATTTGGGCCTTCTCCTTTACGCGAGTGTATAATTTTCATGTGTTATATGTGGGTATTCTAATAATCCATATACTATTCATAACGGTTGCTAAGCAGTTCAATTATAGACACCGTACTGAACTACCGTTGTTTCATGTATCACAGTGGCGACGAGGATTCGTTTTTATTATTAATTAGTACAAGTTAATTCGGCTACGTACCTAACGCGCCGCGTAATAATGGCTAAATTGAAAAATTTTTTTAGACGATTTTTTGATAACGGGCGATACAGAAATTTCAAATTTAGAAACGTTAAATAAGGTGTTACAAATTTTGAAAGATAAGGGATTAAAAATTAAAAAGCAAAAGTGTGAATTTTTACGTACAGAAGTTAAGTACTTAGGATTCATAATTAATAGTGAGGGTATTAAGGTAGATCCCGGAAAATTAAGACCTATTATTAATATGTCTCCGCCTCGTAATGTTTCGGAGGTTAAATCATTTCTAGGAATGATAAACTTGCTTATAGGTTCTAAAGTATTAGTGCATTATGATGAGGATTTGCCTTTGGTGCTAACGTGTGACGCGAGCGCGCGCGGCGTGGGCGCAGTGCTGGCGCAGCGCTGGCCGGGGGCGGCGGGGGCGCCGGGCGGGGGCGCGCCCGAGCGGCCGGTGGCTTACGCGTCCAGGTCGCTCACCACAGCCGAACAGAATTATAGCCAAATTCACCGGGAAGCGCTTGCGATAATTTTTGCAGTTAAGAAATTTCATCAATACTTATACGGCAGGCATTTTGTATTTCGTACAGACCACAAGCCGCTAGTTACTATTTTTGGACCAGACCACGGTGTTCCGAATATGACAGCTAGTAGATTACAAAGATGGGCGCTTATATTGTCTGCTTACAATTTTATAATTAATTACGTTAACACAGACAATAATACGGCAGACGCGTTATCTCGATTGGTAGAAGGGTATAGAATTCGCGGGGATACTAAAGGAGATGTAGAGGAACCAGAGCAAACCTACCTACACTTCGCTTCAGAAGCCTTATCACTTAAATATGAAGATATCAAAGAAGGTACTAGAAAAGATCCCATCTTGAGTCGGGTTATAGGTTACATCAAAGATGGGTGGCCAGATGACGTGGAAGTAAGAGAAATTAGACCGTATTTTAACAGGCGTAGAGAACTATATATATATTGGGTTGTCTTCTTTGGGGGCATAGGTTAGTTATTCCCAACACCTGTCAAGATAAGGTTTTGAAAGAACTTCATGATACTCATATGGGTATAAATAAAACCAAAAGCATCGCTAGGAGCTATGTGTGGTGGCCTGGGATAGACGAGGCAGTGGTGGCGCTATGCCGGGGCTGCGGCGTGTGCGCCGGGGCCGCGGACGCGCCGCCGCACCACGCGCCGCAGCTGTGGCCCTGGCCGACACGCCCCTGGACTAGGTTACATATGGACTTTCTGGGTCCCATTGCTGGGGAAAAATACTTTGTTATGATAGACGCGTGCTCTAAATGGATCGAGGTATGCAAAATGCAGTGTACTACAGCAAAAGCCCTAATAGGTAATATTAGAGATATTTGGGCTCGTTTCGGCATACCTCGCCAAGTGGTTAGTGACAATGGCCCACCGTTTAGTAGTGTAGAATTTGAATCGTTTTTAAAATATAATAATGGGGTAGAACATATTTCGGCGCCCTATCATCCGGCTTCTAATGGGTTAGCCGAAAATGCGGTAAAATTATGCAAAAGGGTAATAAATAAAGCAGTCTCCCAACATGTAGATGTGGATGCGCTGCAACGTTATCTATTGATATATAGGAATACCGAACATAACACCACGAAAGAAGCCCAGCTCAAATTTTACAAGGGCGGTCACTACAAACCAGGTTTGACCGGTGGAAGCCGACACGGGAAAAGCAGGTCAGCACGGCGCAGCAGCGCCAGCGGCGCGCGGCCGGTGGGCAGCACCGCCAGTTCCAAGTAGGAGACCAGGTCTGGTGTCGCGGTTATCACGGCTAAGGAAAGTGGTTGCAAGGCACGGTCATGGAGAGGTTAGGTAACACCGATTATAATATTAAATTATCGAGTGGCTTAGTTATACATAAACATGTCGATCAATTGATATTTAACTCTAATGATCTTATAGTCGGCCGTAAAGTAAGTTCTGAACCTCGGGTTTTATTGCGAGGTCCGGTACTATTCCCAGAATCGACTGAAGAACCGGCGGTGTACCCTGTGGGAGACGTGGCGGACTCGGTGCCTTTGATGGTTAGAGATGGTGGCAGCGGGGGCGACCGGCAGAAGGCTCTTGACTCGGGTGACACGGCCACGCCTAGTGCAGTTACAGAAACGGTAGATTCGGTTGATAGTCGACGTTATCCAGCAAGAATCCGTAGACCGCCGGAGAGATTTGGGTTTAACATATAGCCGTTGTTCTTAAGTCATTATCATCTTATGATGCACATTATACATTAGTGTTTTTTTTAAATAATTATGTAAATACTTAAGCTTATTTACCTTATTCTAGGTTAATTCAAACGTTTAGAAAAAGTAAATATTTTGTTGCCATTGTTAAAGTTTTCTGCAGCGATATACTTATACGTTATGGTTTTCTGTGTATTTTTTTACTTACTTAGGATGTCACATGTATATCTAAATGTATAGATGTAAGTATACTTATCTCATGCAATGAATAATTAGGGGTTGTACTTTAAGAATAAGGGTGGAGGTGTTATATGTGGGTATTCTAATAATCCATATACCTACTATTCATAACGGTTGCTAAGCAGTTCAATTATAGACACCGTACTGAACTACCGTTGTTTCATTTATCACACATGTAATATATATTTTTACATAAGTATGTCTCTGTGTGTGCGAAAATCATGATTACACCATAATTGTAATATTATCAAAGTTAATCAACTCATAAGCCGTCAAAATAGTACGCAATTTGAAATCCTAAATATATTATAATTATTTCACAGCACGTAAAAATCTTATACTATATAACTTATACTTCAACTATGCGCAACTTGTAAACAAGTTAGCAAAATCCTGCAACCAGCCACTTCGCCGGCACCGCGAGTGCTCACCGCTCAGGGCAAATATCCCGCAAAACACAGTTCACTATGAAATATGTTAAACTGGCAGCCAGCGCGCTCAATTTACCACGACCCCATTTATCACAGGCGCGAACCTCAGTTACTTACAACAGAAAGACTTATTAAACCGCCTATAATCCACCCTTTTCCAAGTTATGTGGAGGGAGCGATAGATTTTAATTAATATATAGTTGAGACTTAGCAACTGGATCGGGCGTAATGAGAATTGATGTTGCTTTGCTGCTGAGTGAAGGTGTGAGCACGCGACAGCCCGCCGCCAATTTGTTGATTAAACTAACTAGTTTCCCGTACGTGGAATATCAATGGATGTGTTAATTCTACCCTTCAGCTGAAACGGGAACGAGGTTTACTGGTTATGTAACTTTTGAACCAAACCGTAAAAAATGGTAGAAGCATTTATGGACGAAAACTACAAAAACAACTCTAGTACAATTAACGACAAAAACGATAAAAAAAGGTATTGAAGGAATTGAATAAAAAATTGTCTGCTTTATCTGAGCTAGAACTAGTTCGATAATAGTCATGTAAATTACATAATTACGTTGTATAATTAATTAATTTATTTATTTATTGGGCAGTCAACAAAAACATGTACCAACAGTCTAACAATAGGTATAGTGTGAATGCCAGACTTAATCCAAGTACAGTTTTTAATTAAAGACAGCCACGGCTTGCGAACTAAATATGTATACTTACAAAATTTTAAACTAAATATAAAACTACTATAATTTATTTAATAATAATAATTACTATAACATTATTTGAAGTTTAAAGGGGACTTTCGTAACTATTTCTAAAAAAATTTCGGAACCTGTGAGCACTGTCAATAAAAATATCCAACACTTCCAAATTATTTCGCCGAGAAAGAGTGTTATATTGTCTTTGGATCCTATTTAATGTAGAATGGCAACCTCACGGATTAGGCACAAAAATGTTGAATCTGCTAATACGAGGTTTTTTGGGTGTTATTAAGTTTGATTTTTTCAAGGAGATCGGGGCAATCAAGGCTACCATTCATCAACTTATATAGACACATGACATCAAGGAGCAATCTTCTGTTTTTGAGGCTTTCAATATTGTAGTGTTTAAGAGGACCCTCATATGTTGCAAGAGTTTTAGCAAGGTGCGCTCGGAAGGAAAGATGCCAAAGAAATCTTTTCTGCACACTCTCCAATCGTTTAATGTGAACATCGTATACAGGTGACCAAATAACTAACACAATATTCAAGCAGAGACCTTACAAGACTGTTATAAATCGTAATAATATCTAAGGTGTTTTTAAAATCTTTTGTGTTCCTTATAACAAAGCCTAGTGTCCTAAAGCTTTTGGTGACTATTTTGACAATGTGAGTGTTGAACTGTAGCTTGACATCCAGATAGACCCCAAGATCTTTAATTACTTTTTGATCTAAATAGTTTCTATGCATATGTGGCATAACAATAAGTAATAACATTAAATGATACATGGGCCAGTTCAGTGGCTTATGGCTCGATCTATACCAATGAGCTGTTGTCTATGTAGGCAGCAGTGCGTAATGAAATGAAATAAAATGAAATGAAAGTAAATGAAATGAAATGATTATTTATTTGTCAAGAACATAGTGTGTTACAGTTGTTACAATTATAATTATGTACTATATGTTCCACTCCCAGAAGAGTATGCAAATTAATTTAAATTGATTGCAATATAATCGTAATTGACACAATATTTAACACACATTCAATAAGGACAAGCATATACATTAAAATAAAAGATGTAAATTTTTTTAGGGTAAATTAAATCAAAGTAGATCGTAGTTTATAGGCTCAAGTTAAATAAACAAGAAGCCTTTATTAAAAAAAACGAAACAGCTGCAGTAATAAATCAAATTTACTATTGTTTTCATTGGCAGTTACTGGCAGTTACCAAAAAACTTATATTAGGTTTTATTTAGCTTTGGCTAACATATTACTGCCGTATTACAAAAATAAATCTAAAGTTAGACAATGTCTAAACCAGCAGGTTAGCACTTTCTTTGTTAGCGCCTAATCTCCCCACATGCTTGTCCATGCGGGAGGCCTGTGCCGCAGCAGGGACGTTTATATACTGATGATGCACTTATTCGCTGATAATTGAACAAAACTATGCAAAATACTATATTAAACGCTAGTTACACAAATTAGTAACTTTGAAAACCAGCTAAGACAGATATTCTATAACAATTGTAAATTATTGTAAATGTTTGACTCACCTAGGTTGCGTTAAGTAACAAAGGGCGAATAAATAAATAAATTGAAAATGAATTGTATAACAACCTAGATATCACGAAATTAGAATAT
Organism: Scoparia ambigualis; assembly: GCA_963921215.1. Lineage (NCBI taxonomy): Eukaryota > Metazoa > Arthropoda > Insecta > Lepidoptera > Crambidae > Scoparia > Scoparia ambigualis. The sequence goes on from OY992511.1 coordinate 1,160,004, forward strand.
TCGCAGTTGGTCGCTAGCTACATATTTCTAACAATATGTTTATACGTTTGTTAATGATGATGATATATTATGTTTTCACAACTTTGACTGTTATAGTTAAAATTAATAGTTTTCTATCAGTTTATATTTTGTTTGCACCCTCTGTTCCCTCGCGGTGCCGCCGCTAAGTCGTAATAACCTTAACAATACGAATCCCTTTAGCCCTTAGATTAGTGTAGCTCATTTCAGAACATTAGTTTCGTGGGCGTACACTCATAAGTCTTCGTTACTTAAGGTAAACTAAAATTTGGACTCTATCTGAACGAATGAAGTCGTTAATTTATTACTCAGTATTCAGTTATTTATTAAGTAAGTATTACGAAAATTATAACAACTATCGATTTATAAAATTAAGAAAAAGTGTAATAAAATATTGTGACGATTATTTATAGGCGAAATCACAAGACAGTGTGCCTTGAGCTTTAATAAACTCAGCAAGGCCACAAAAGCTGCAATAAAAGTAGGCTCACGCTCAAACGCACAGACTTGGCGGAACGAACAATTGAACATCACAAAAAGAGCATCGCAATAGCGCAAAGTGTATGAAAAACAAAACTATTACACGCCTACATTGGCCCCAATGAGACTGGAACAGACTCCAGGAAACCATACAGAGGCTTAACAGGGCTCGCGACCTCGATTTCAATCCACGCCGCATTTGGCAGCCGCGGCTGAGGAATTTTAAAACAAAGCCCAAATGAAACTAGGCCGAGACAATCCGCAAACCAAAGCCGAGTACTACACTCGGGACGGTTAAAACAACCCTTATGAGTAACAGCTTAAGATCTTGTATAACAGAAGCGCGGTTGGGCACGCAAAACTTTATATTTCATGCAAACAGAGAGCCATCGTAAAAATATAATGCATGTTGGGTCTCATCCAAGTGCAGATGGAGTATTGATTCTAAAATGATATTCTTTGCATCGCGGAATGTATGTAGCGTTGTTCGGCAGTCCGTGCGAAGACAGCTGCAGTGTGAATGAAATGGCCACGCGGTGTTTACTCCAGCTTGCTTGCTTTGGGAAACTGGTTGCAACGATTGTTTTGTTTGCAATTGTAGATACCAGTTCAAATCGGTTATGTATTTTATAGGATCATGAACGCTGTGATCCTGGTAAAACAAAGTTTTATTTGTATTTTTAACTGCTTCTGTGGTTATAAACCCAAACTCAAACTCCAAGGTCTAGTGTTGATTTACCGTCGCAACTGTTCATATTACTCTGTTTGGTGACAGGTCTTGTTCTAAATCCATCTGGCTTGTTAGCACCATTATTATTTAATAAGAAAGACTGAAATTGCTGACTGAATGGCTGACACTGAAAAGACTGATTGCGTTTCAAAGCTTTTTCCATAACACTTTCAGTGTGGTTAACTCATAATACAAATTACATTAACGTTCCACAATAGTTTTGATCTACCATAGACAGGCGCGATTAAACACGCGCGCTCAACCGACAAGTTCGGGCGCGGCCCTGAAACATGGAGGGAGTTTAAAATTTCGCGGCGCGTGATTGGCGCCCGAGGTATGGATGCCCTGGAGTGCCTCTGATTGGAAACCAGACGTGGGAACAGATGGACGGTGCATCTCTTAAATTTATTATCTTATCTTATTTTTATTATTGTGGTGTAAAAGTTTTAAATATTATTTCTTATCTTGTCTTGGCGCGGCCTGCTGAGATTTTCCTTCTTAAAGAACTTCTACCACACTGACAAAAGTAATTTGTAAAACTGGTTGAGTTCACCGATAATTAGTCAAACGTTGTTAACTTACTAATAAATTTCATTACACATAACTAAAGTTCTTAGTAACAAAAGCAAGTGATCTATACGTAGATCACAGTACGCAGAAAAATAACTAAATAATTAGGTTAGAAGAACTTGAAGGAACGAAACAGAAAATAAAACTAAAATTAATGAGAGCACCACTTCAAGTAATACTAGCTTTATCACTTCATTCTTCTTGTTAACAGAACATCTGTTTTTTTAATGTAACGTATGTATTTACTATATTTTAGGTAACGTCTTGACGTTGGCTAAAGATAGAAGAAATTATTATTATCTGAAGACTAAGAGGAATAGTGACAAAAACATTTTTGTTCATTTTAACCGACTTCAAAAAAAGGAGGAAGTTATCAATTCGGTTGTATTTTTTTTCTAAATAGGTATAAGGATGTAAGTAATTAATCAATAAACATTGGATTGCGAAGAACGCGGGTTCGATTTCCGCCTGAGGTAGACATTTTTTCAACGTTTCGTTATATTTGAGCGTTTTTTAACGCAAATAATTAAATATTACGTAAACATTGTATGTAAACAACATTGAGAAAATACTTTACTCTCGCATTTTAGTTTGGTCTGGCGTTTTGAGCTTCTAAAGGGTCCGTGGTTACAGGGAGATCCTAGTGTTCAATGTATTATGCAGTTGCCACTGGGTTATTATTACTAAGTATTAGATGACTGTTCTTACAAACTTGTTTTCTTTAATTGTAAACTTATTAAAGTCAGTACTCAATGGCATATCTACATGGTTTCCTGGCTCCGCGCAATCCGAGGTATTTCGCAGTTTCTTCATTAATAATGCGTTAGTTGGGAAAACTCGTGCGCTATTGAAGTTTCCGTCCTCATATTAAATATTCAAAGCGGGAATAAACAAAAAAAAGTGACGCAATAGAAATGTCTGAGCAAGTATCGATTGCGAGCTCTGCTTGTTTCGTTGGTAATCGTGTTTCAAAAACAATTTCTGATTCGATAGATCGAGCGGAATGAAATCGTTTTGGCGCGTGTAAGCTTTGTGAGCGAAATTTATTTTGGCGATGGTTTCGCTGGGAATTCGTCGCGAGTTTAGAAATGGCAATGCTTGATACTATCATGAACCGTTTGTAGTTTGACGTTTAAGAGACTGCATAAGGGGTTGAGCTTATGTCGATCGACACTACAATCGTATACATATGTATGTACTCCACTTGAGGTTCCCAATGGATAAATTACTACTTTATTCATTAAAGAAACTATTTTTTTTTACCCAAGACACCTACACATAAATAAACTATTGGTTAACTACTTATAGTGTTGTACAAAATCACTTTCCAATCGAATACTTTTACCCTTCAACCGCTGCGGGCGGTGGCTGTCAAGATTCCTCACGTGTTTCCCCGCAACTTGTGGGGAGTAGTCTCAAAGCGTAGAATGATGGCCTTCGGCGGTTCACCCATGGAAACAGCATTAGCGGGTGACCGACGAAAATACTTGTGGAAATACCAACGCGACGACTTTTCGAAACAAACCAATGGACTTTGGATGCTAGTTATTTGTGGAAGTTGAGAAGTCTCTTATTAATATAATGGACTAGTAAAAAGTGGTCGTATGAATTTTATTCCAGGATGCAGTTAAATATTTTCTTTAAAACTTTTGTGGTTTAAAGGGTCGTAAGAAAAAATAAAGAAGGTTTAAAAGAAAATTTTATATCGTAATAACGATTGTTTTAAATGTTTTATTCAAAGTGTTTAGATCTATGTATTTTACCTTAGCATGCAAAGTTTAATTCAATTGGATGATCAGTTTGTATAATTTAGAACTTGGACGTTTGTATGGTAAACCTCTTAGAGGTAAAACTGTTTTGTCTGATTTTTTTTTTGTAATTACCCACTACTTGAGACTTTTTGTACTTCTAATTATTCGAAAAACAAACATTGAAGGCAGTTTCAAAAGGTTCAGCTAAAGTTGTGGTTTAGTAAGTCCTTCAGATACTTATAAGTTTATAAAAGTTCTAGTTTGCATATCCAGTGTACTGCAGATCGATAAAAAATGTTTGCAAGCATGACGAACATTAAAATATTAAAAGAAAAACTAGACGACCGTCGAGTAGGTCGTCGTCGTTTATACCATGAAACTCATAAATAAAACAAATGAAAATTACGAAAGTAATTAATTTGTTGGCAGTTACTAAAGAAACATCGCAAATTGTATTCAAACTGATGCCACTTATTTATAATAAAACAAACATTTTAAAGTAAATCACAAAAAAAAAAACAGTGAAAAAAATTGTGAGGAAATTCCCTCGATTCCAATTTTACACAGAATTGGTTCGCACCTTTCACTCTAAGTCAGGTCACTCGTGCCATTCATTCATCTCCTCAATTTACCTCAAAAAAAATTGAAATAATAAGTGAAGTGCGGCGCCCCGCGTTACGGTTTTAATTCGGCCGACGCGGGCCGCTCATTAAAGTGCCTGAAACAAAGGAAAAAACTGTCAACTTGTGCCAAGTTTAATTGCCTTAATAAATCTGGTGTGAGGGCGCAGGCCGCGAGACCAGCGGGTTTGCCTTTCTTCAAGAACTAGAACATCAGATATTCTTCTTCATCATAAGCCTATCACCTTCATTCCACAAGGACTAAATTTCGCGTTTCTCATAGGGTATTAGCAACTGCCATATTATCACAACCGGGGCCTAAACAGCTAACCATATGCCTGCCGAAGTACAGATAATCTCAAGATTTTATAATTTTGCCACCCATGCATTATGGCGCTGTGCCATCGAGCTCATCCTCTTATCTTATCTAAGTATTCTCATCGGAAAATAATTTACTTATGAAATATTTAAAGTCTGCCAAGATGACCGACCGCAAATTCATTTATAAAAAATATCTAGAAATCCAATGCTGCTCAAGGGTCCAAGATGAGACTGTTATTGTAGGTAAAATAGAAATTACCCCTAATATAACATCCTAACGCCGTGTCTGATAATGTACCAGTTCATTGATAGGAAGCAGCAAGAAGCCCGCCAATGTAAGGACCCCACCCGCGGGATCTCCATCACGGGCGGGATGCAAATGAAACTCTTTGTAACGAATCTTAAGGGATTTATTCGTAAAAATTTCCGACCGGAACGCGGCTCAGTGCGACAAAAGAAAATAAATTGGACCGCGCGGCGAACTTTCCTGTAAATATATATTTTCAAAGTCGCGACCGAGGCGAGACGGCAAAATTAAAAAGTTAGAGGGGGCGCTGTGACTGGTAGCGGCTACGGGCGGCGGTGTACCGCGCGATTGGCGATGGCTTAATCACAAGATAATGGTATTGGTACATGCTGTTTTGTTTTCCTTATTACTTTGTAAACTGTGTTTAAATAACGAAACGTTGAAAAAACTTACTTCCTCTGGAGGGAAGTAAATTCCCATTAATTAATTTACGAATAAGTACATCAAAATTGATTTAAAGAAAATTAAAATTCTACAAAAGCACCTAAGCGTTTTTGTTCTTAATTTATTTTTAGTAAAAAATAACTCGTAAAAAATAATTTAACAATCAGTATCGTTCTACAAAAATAAACACTACTAACTGTTCGGAATAAAAATAGTGTTTCGGACAACGAGTCAATTTTATATCTGTCAAATGTATGACAGCTCGTTATCCGGCGAGGACGGCTGTCAGTGACGTTTTCCCTTTTGCACAGAGATTTATATCTGTGCACTTTTGCTTTTGGTTTTGCGCGTGCAAAATGGCGACGGCTCGGCCGTGGTAATAAAATTAACTTTGCTTAGCATCCGGGGCCAGCTTAATAGTGGAATCTTTGGTTAAGTAATTAACGCGTGGGCGCGACAACGGTTTGTGCGCGAGTAATGGAAATTTGATGTGAAACGACGGCGGCCGTCAAGGACACACGTGTTTAAATTGTGTTTGTGTAGTCCCACTGGTGGGCAGTGAGCCGAGGAGTAGAGACCGCGCTAACGCGGTTTCCATCTGGTGAGGTAGTCATCACTATTTAAGGGGAAGAGCTCTTAGGGTTAGTCTAGGACAATTCTACTCGCCACCAACGGCCAGGAGACGCTCCCTGACCGCAGTCACCACCAGCCGGAGGCGCGGCGTAAGGCCGATGATGGGTTGGCTTTTGAATTGAGTCGCCTGAATTTGATTCTTTTAATTTTAGCTGCCGGCCATAAACACGAAAAATTACACGTTTTTAAGTTAGTAGCACCTAAGTGCACCTTAGTCAAGTAGCAGAACCGAAGCGGGGGATGGAAGGTGGGGGGGGGGGGGGTCATGAAAAAATACTAAAGAGTTAATTAGGTTAGGTTAGGTTAGTATGTTTACCAAAAACGCGCGAGCCGCGTGCAGTCGGCGAAGCGCCAGAAACGACGTTTTTGTACATGCGATTTTTTTTTACATACTCTTTCCCCTTTTCCCACCTAAAGGGGGGTCGCCCTTCCACACCCTCTCCCAATGATGGTTACGCGGTTGTACAGTTTTACCAAAACTTCAATCATTTAATAACTACTTATCTACGGCAGGGGAGTAAGTGGTGGGGTACTCCTGCCCGATTCAGGTAGGGGTTCAAGTGACCGATTCAAAAGTTTTACCCCGATGATCGGCCTTTTTCGGGGAAGATTATAAATAAGTCCTTCATTTATTAATTTTAATCAGTACTTAGTATGTTAGTAATAAGAAGTAATTAGCAAGTTGGTACAGCGAGCTCAGCGATCTGGGTTCCTACATCAAACAACTACCAAACAAGAAAAGTAAATTTACTCACTCTCCAACGAGAAGCAGAATCCTACGTGTAAAAATGAATGGAATGGAACGTTCTGGAACGAGGCGGCTGCACTTTTCCAAAACATTTCCTTAAGAAAAGTCGCCATCGGAAATGGCGGCGGCACTTTATTCGTGTCGATCACACCGCCGCCGCTGCAGCCATTGAAGTATTATAACTAGACCGACACCGTAGCAAATTTTTTCACATTGTCAAATTCAAAGTCAAAAGCTTTATTCAATATAAACCTTTACAGGTACTGATTGACGTCAAAAATATGTATATAAAAAATGTAACTAACAGTAGGTAAATCTTGTCAACTAACTTAACTACCTACCAAATCTACCTAGCTAACTAACCGCCAGTTCGGATTTTAAGTAGTGGTTGAGTAGTGGTTGAGTGGTGGTTGTGGCCCCTGGGCTGCTAACGACTTTTTTATGTGAAAAGGAGGCATACGAGTAGGCGGATCACCTTAAGGGAAGTAATCACCGCCGCCCATGTACACCCTCAAAATAAGAGGAGTCGCAGATTACCTTTGAGGAAGGAAGAGGGGTAGAGGAGGAGAAATGGGCCTCCGGTACTTTAAATCAACGGACAAAAGCAGCGATCCTATTCTTCCGTAAGAAGGTGGTATTACGCCCAACGAGTCGGCCCAATTCGTGCTGCAACGCAGCTTGGCTGTACTACTCAGGCCTTTCAGATTTTTTATTAATACAAAGAGCCCAGCAAATGACGCCACTCCACCTGATGTTAAGTGGAAAAGTCCAGGCGCGAGGACAACTGGTGCAGCGTAAGAGACGTAGCATCAGTCACCCTCACTCTGCCGGCCCACAAAGTGCCTCTTCACGCCTCGTATGAAGGACCCTATTTCATAGGTAGGAGGGAATACGTGTGCTGGTAGACTATTCCATCTTTTGGAAGTGCGACAAAGAAACAAGTCACCAAATTTCTTTGTGCGTGATGGAATATTAGAGACTGTAAATTGGTGACTCCGGAGAGCAGCACGCGTACTCCTATGGAGAAAGGGAGAAGGAGGGATGAAGTCAAAAAGTTCTTCAGGGCACTCGCTATGGTATAAACGGTAAAAGACGCTGAGAGACGCAATATCTCTACGCAATTGCAAAGGCTCGAGAGTGTTCGTGACTTCTGCATTGCCAATAATGCGCACAGCGCGGTGCTGCAATCTGTCCAAGGCATCGAGAAGGTACTTTGCGGAGCCGTCCCAAAGGTGAGAGCAATACTCCACGCAAGACCGCACCTTTGTCTTGTATAATAGACACAACTGATCAGGCGTGAAGAATCGCCGCACCTTGTTCAGGACACCGAGTTTACGTGAGGCATTTTTAATCACGGTTTTTGTCACAAACCCGTGCGCAAGAAATTGCTTCGCCGTGTCATCTCTAGTTACAATACCTCAATGGCTGCATCGCCCGACACACTTTTGCAACCTTTAACCAAACAAATTGCATTTCAAATAACGACTAGAAACGTAGGTGTTTACGTAAACCCTACACCGACGGAAATGTGTGAAGAATGTTATGAGAGCGAATAAAGCAAAAGAAGTTTGTCAGGGCAGGAGCGTTATTGGAATGCTTTTGTCTCTGTCTACCTAATGTTTACCTGGAATTTCTCATACGTGATTGTAAACTATTAAATAATTTTAGAACTGAGCCCGAACTTCACTTATTCACTTAGCATTCTTCAAACAAATTATCACAAAAGACCATTTTTTAGAATTTTTTTTTTTTCTTTTGTTCAATACTACTTTTCAAATAGGTATGTATATTTTATGTTGTTTTGGTACATGTATGTAATTCTTACTTGGATAAAAAATGCTCTAAGATGTAATAATAATTATGAGTATTTCTAAGATAAAGTTTACCTACTTGTGAGAACTTGTAATTAACGTTTTATATAGTAGACAATATGTATGTGTAGTGAAAGAATACTACCACCCCCACTCTTCCCCTGGGTGTCGTAAAAGGCGACTAACGGACTAAAGACTGCACTTACATCCAACAGCATAGGGCAGCGATGGGCTCACCACCTGTCACGCTGCGCATATGTGCAGCCGCTATTTGGTAAAAAGTGAACTATGGTAGAGGAGTGCTTTTGCTCTCCTCACTGCCTAGTCTCTGACTAACCCTTGAGGATAATAGTCGTAAATGTGTGTATGTATGTAGAATTTAACCATATGTAATCTTTCATAATAAATAAATAAATTTACATACAAAAGGATAAATTCAAAGAACTTTGGTACGTGCCGTACGTAATACATTGCAAAAATTTAATCGGTCGTAGCATCGTAGCAGCGTCGTAGCACCATCGTAGCAACGTAGTAACAACCACCGAAACACACCTGAATCAAACATCACCGTTAGAAAAGCACTACTACTATTATTTCATTCAGATTTGAACACATTTTTGCACTCTTCAAAGAATCAAATTGAATCTGTGAGTTCTTAAAAATGTAATTTTGTACCCTGGTTCACTGGTTTTTTTCCAATCGACCTAATTATTTTTTGCCATCTCCCACATTTTCTAATAAATACCTAGTTGTTTTTGTAAAAGTGACGTATTAATTAAGAGTAGGCTGATTGACAAGTAATGGAGGGCACGAACAAGGCCAGAATTACTGGCGCCTTCATTAACATCTATTAATTGCCTTCGCAACAATCTGGGCGTTTAATTTTGAAATCAAATTAATCTATTTGTATTGGCGGCTAACAAATTACAACGAGCGATACGTTTTTGCGAAATAATGATTAAATGCTTTTGAATCCATTTGTTATTGTTGCAATGAAGCAATAAAAAAATCTTCGTAATGTTTTTAGGAAATAAAGTTTTATTATTATTAATAAATATTTTAGGAGCCGTCTTGATAGATCGGTGAGTGGATGTAACTACCGTGTAGAATGAGTTGCGAGGTTTTATGTTTTGGAAAATGCTTTTACTTTATTTTTGTTAAGTCAATCCAAAACATATATTCTACACTTTACTGATCCTGATCAAAACTCCACTTAGGATCCACCTAGGATCCCGATTGGATAAAAAAAAGCATTTGAAGTTCTGTTAGAAAATTGTTTTGCTATTGAAAGAGCAACGTAACAGTCCTATAGGCTTACGGCATTAATATTGTATGTAAAGAAGAAAGTTTAAATGGAAATAAAATACAGGTAACTTAGAAACACATGCCAACTATGTTTGCTGACAAAATTTTAATCAGTAGGGTATTTACGTTAGTCTGTAAGGTACTTACATATTATAATGGGCCTATTTGTAATTATTACCATTTTGTATAAGTATTGTTGATTGCCTGAAATAAAGTATAATTATTATAAGGTTGCGTGGTGAGGCCTGCGTTCCCTAACCCAGACGTCCCTTCCTAGGGTTTATTCCAATTTCCCGTGGGGGGCTGGCTACATAGTATAAGGTTTCATCATCAGCCAGAAGACGTCCACTGCTGGACAAAGGCCTCCCCCAAGGATCTCCACCACGACCGGTCCTGTGCTGCTTGCATCCAGCGGCTACCCGCGACTCTCACCAGATCGTCGGACCACCTTGTTGGAGGCCTGCCCACACTGCGTCTTCCGGTGCGCGGTCGCCACTCGAGAACCGTTCTGCCCCAACGGCCATCGGTTCTACGGGCGATGTGCCCTGCCTATTGCCACTTGAGCTTGGCGAATCTTTGGGCTATGTCGGTTACTCTAGTTCGTCTACGAATCTCCTCATTTCTGATTCGATCACGTAGAGAAACCCCGAGCATAGCCCCCTCTATTGCTCTTTGCGTGACTTTGAGCCTGCTAATTAGGCCCATAGTAAGCGACCACGTTTCGGTACCGTATATCATCACTGGCAACACACACTGGTCGAAGACCTTTGTCTTGAGACATTGCGGTATTTTGGACGAGAAGATATTTCGTAGCTTATCGAACGCTGCCCAGCCGAGTTGGATTCGACGATTGACCTCTTTCTTAAAGTTGGACCTACCTAACTGGACTGTTTGTCCCAGGTATACATATTTGTCAACAACTTTAAGAGCAGAGTCTCCAACCTTCAGAGGAGTGGGTACGACACGTGAGTTAGACATGATTTTTGTCTTCTCCATGTTCATTTTAAGACCCACTTGTTGAGAGACTCTATTGAGATCGCCGAGCATTGTGCCGAGTTCCTCCAGGGTCTCAGCCATGACTACTATATCGTCGGCAAATGGAAGGTGACTGATGTACACGCCGTTAATATTGATGCCGAGTCCTCTCCAGTCCAGAAGCTTAAACACGTCCTCCAGTGCAGCAGTGAAGAGTTTCGGAGAAATGACATCTCCTTGTGACTGGCTTCGAGCTCTGGTCCTGAAGACGAACTGTCATAGTGGCGTTTTCGTACAAACACTTCAACACTTCGATGAACCGGTAGTCAATTTGGCACCGCTGGAGAGACTGTAGCACGGCCCATGTTTCGATCGAATCAGAGGCTTTCTCATAGTCTACAAACGCTAAGCAAAGTGGCCGGTCATACTCTTCGGTCTTCTGTATAACCTGCCGCAGCGTATGTATGTGGTCTATGGTGCTAAAGCATTTTTGGAATCCTGCTTGTTCGATTGACTGGAAGTCATTAAACCTGCGTGCGGGACGATTAGTTATAACTCTCGAGAACAGCTTATAAACGTGACTTAGAAGTGATATGGGTCTGTAGTTCCTCAGTAGGGCCTTGTTGCCCTTCTTAAAGAATAACACAACCACACTTTCATGCCACGCTTCTGGCGTTCTACCTCCGAGAACGACGGAATTAAATAGTCTCTGAAGAGCTGCGAGTACCGGTCTTCCGCCTGCTTTCAGAAGCTCAGCCGTAATTCCGTCAGCACCCGATGCCTTGCTGTTCTTAAGCTGCTTGAGAGCCATACCAATCTCGTACAGGCTGATGTCCGGGATATCTTCAGTGTAGTGTCGGGTAAGCTTAGCTCTAGGGTCTGTAGCTAAGCTTTGTACAGGTAGCTACGTGGATGTGTATAGCTGTCCATAGAACTTCTCGACCTCTTCCATAACTTCGGACCTGGACGTGACAGTTCTGCCGTCATCGGTTTTCAGCGTCGTCAGTTGGCTCTGCCCAATACCCAAATCTCTTGCGAACACTTTTGAACCTTTATTTCGCTCGATAACCTCTTTAATACGGTCGGTATTAAATCGGCGAGTGTCGCAAATCAAAGATTTCGAGATCTGCCTATTGAGCCGCCGAAGAACACAGAACCATCACGCGCCGCTCTCCCATCAGTTTGAGAGTATGGTCCGAGAGCTTTTTAGGTCCTCTTATACGGTGGGTTTTGAAGAACTTAGACCCAACCGCATGGACAGTTTTTACAAACCTGTTGTTGTAATCGTCCACGTCTACGCAATCCTTCAGGCATTCGAAGCGATTTTTCAGTTCGAGCTGGAAGCTTTCGGGGTTTTGGATTTGGATGGGTGCAGGGCGGAGCGTAGACTTCATCAATCGACGTCTTTCAAGCTTGATATTAATGTTCAATGTGCCTCTTACCAGGGTGATCACTGCCAGTTTTTAACGCGTTGATCACAGAGACATCATTGAATATTTGCTTTTTCATCGACATGATAAAGTCAATCTCATTTTTTGTTGCACCATCGGGACTTAGCCAGGTCCACTTGCGGTGTTCAGATTTCCTAAAAAAGGAGTTCATCATGAAGAGTCCTTCCTTTTCCAGAAACTCCGCCAGCGGTTGGCCCCGGTGGTTCCGAATTCCAACTCCAAATCGTCCCACTTTCAGCTCATCGCCGCTTCGTTTGCCCAGTTTTGCGTTAAAGTCTCCCATGACAACCGTGTAATGTGTTTTGGAGACTTGTATGGCTCTAGAGATGTCCTCATACGTAGCCTCCACCTCATCGTCGGGGTGTGCCGTAGTCGGAGCGTATACCTGTATAACCTTCAACGAATACCGTTTGGTTATTCTGAGTATAAGGTACGCTACCCTCGACGACACACTTTCGGTCTTGACAACGTTGTTCACGAGAGAGCTGTGGACGATAAACCCGACACCACCCTGGGACAGTTGTTCGCCCTCCCGGAAATAGAGCAAGTTACCAGACTTCAAGATTATCGAGTATTAAGGTTATAAGGTTTGGTTTGTGACAATACGGCTGAAGATGAAAGTGAAATTCACCTGCAATTTGGAAACATTGAGGAATGTGACTATCTCATTTTTATCGAAATACAACAATACTACTAAAGTTGACGGGCTTAGTTATAATGGTGACTTTGCCTAATGGACTTAGAACAAGCTATACCACTTACCAATATGTACCCCCTGTTGGAACTCGAATCCAGGACTTTTAGGTCTGAAATCAGAGGCTGTGAGTATAGCAACCTAATAAAAAGTTTCCTACAATAATTAATTTAACTAAACGTTTAAACAAATATTTGTGATGACTAACTTTCGAGGCAGGTATGTGTCATTTATTTAATATCGTTTTTCAAAGCGGGTCATTCAAAGTTCAGCGCAACTGCTTTAGTTAGTTATTGTTATTTTTCTGGAATTCAAACTTAAGGCAGTACATAATACTAAGTTAACAAAATTTCATTAAAAGGTTTTTGTGTGAAAGCCTCTCAACTGTTACTACTCAGTATTTAGAGCAAACAATTTTTTTTATTTTGTTTATTTAGCCCTGCTTGTCCCACTGCTGGGCAAAGGCTTCCCTACCCTAGACGTGTCCAGCCCAGTTCCACTTCAAGCTGGCAGCTTGAAGTAGAACTGGGTAATAAACAAAACAGTAATTACATATTTTCAATTTTAAACGTTAAAATAACACTTTTCATCCTGGCAGTACATTTATACTGCCGGGCAATGTGTAATAAGTCTTTTTCCTTAAAGTTATTTAATGTTTCAATTTGAACCACTCTAATAGTTATAAAAGGAGCTTGCCTAGTCAAAGCATCAGTCCGGTTCGTTCTTATTTAAAATGCTGTTTTGTGCAACTGCTTTAGTCTTTATAGCTGTATTAGCCTTTCGTCGGAGTGGTCGTATAATTCATTCATTTCAATAATTCATTCGCACATGAAATTTTCCTGTGCTGTATTGTAAAATACGACAACAAGATCACAGGATGGGTTAACGGGACTATCAATGTCTTAAAGACACATTGTTAATTATATTAAAAAATCAAATTAATCATAAATCAATAACTTGACGCTAGTATAATACACATTTATGAATTATATTGTATTATAATAGTTTCAATAAGTTATTGATTTTAATTATTTTGATTTTTTTTTAATATTATTAATAATGTGTCTTTAAGACATTAGCCCTGTTAACCCATCCTGTCATGTCAGAAGGGATTCACGTCAGTAGTCTAACGGAGCTTTAGGGATCCAACGACTTCTCGCGTTCAACTCGAGCTCGGCTACCAAGCAACACCTCAATTATTATGGTAATGAATATAATATGTTAACTTCCTCATGTAGTGACTTACTATTTCCGGAATTGCCGTAACTGAAATAAGAAACTTGGCTGGTGGTTTATAAGATCTGTTCAGAAAGGTTTCTTTCGTGATCACGTGACCGACTACAATAGTAATTCATGTTTTTATAATTTGTGGAAAGTATATCACCAAGAATGTCCTTTTTGACAGAGAAATAAAAAATGAATGTAAGACGTGTAAACTCTAAACTTAATGTAAAAAACTTTCCGTTAGGTACCAGTTCAGTAACATGGTCCACAAAGTTAAAATTCAATTTGCATTGTTCGTTTCGTATGTTTTTAATATTCATCGCTCGCCCTGAATACAACTCAATAAAACGTGTTGACGGGCGTTCGCAATGTACACCAAAGCGAGATGAATTAGTAACTTGCGATAAAACGCCGCGTTACTTGGGATTTCACTACACTGGAGTGCGCCGCAAGAGAACTGCATTGTACGAACAACATCCACCTGAGAATAACCGATGTGATCATGTTACTTCACCGATAGATATAAAATGAAAACTTACTTTATACATAGTCACACCTATAACATTTCAACAGGTACTACCTACTGCATGACTGTGATAACATGAAACAGCCTTTACTATCCGAACAAGAATGTGAAATTATTATAATTTGACGCAGAATGTGGCGAAGATGGCGGACAAGCTAGAGGTATCTATTAGAGTGGCCACTGCAGCGACCAACCGACTTGAGTATGTTATTTAAGAATAACAAAAAGAACCAATGGCTTCACATGTATGTATGCAAGCACGGATAAGCTAAAGATAATTTAATTAATCAGCTATCCAGTGATCTGGCAATGCAAAAATTAAAAATTGCATCACTTCCGATATAATTTTAGGTTAAAAAAAAACTGTTATTGGATGAGTATGACAATATTTAATAAAATACTGAATCCTTAAAGAAATGGCATTTCATAGATTTAAAAGGGCCTTAAACAACTGGCTTAAAGATCATGCTTTTTATACGATGAATGAATTTTTTATTAAAACTTGTTATCTAATAATTAATAATGTTTATATAATAATAATATGTAATTTAAATAAAATACAATAATTAAATTTTCATACTTTGACATTAATTATATTTGCATGCTGTTTGTAATGGCTGAATAGGCAGATTTTATATATTTTGCTACGAACATCTACTGTGTACCTTATTCTAACTCAAATAAATGATAATTCTATTTCTATTTAGTTGTGGAAAATCGTCATCGCCCTTTACTATTCAGAGGTAGAAGCACCTAAGAGACAGCTACCGTAAACCAGACACAACATACATTCAGTTATTAGTAACCTCTAGGCGTTCGTGGCAGACAAAGTTTTAATACTAACACATTGGATGCTTTATCTAAACACCACGTATATACTACGCAATAAAGAAGTTGTAGAAGTCAATATAAACTTCAACATTTAGCAGTGAGTGCTCACACCGCAGTTGCATTGCGCGGCATGTTTATGGCGCGGCGCAATCGAGTGCAATCGAGCACGCGACCGAGTTCCTGGAACGCGACCGAACGGCGACTGATGGCCTTTAGGACGTATCAGCATCGAGTTTAGGTGTTGAGTACGTGTTGACGTTGAGTGAGTGTATACGAATGAGGTGACAGTATTTTGGTTTTACGGCCCTTTGTTAGGTACGAGAAATGGGAGTGTGTGGCATCCACATAGATCTCTTAGATAAATATTTACGACAATTGCATGAAAACCAATTATTTAGCATTTTAATTACTTAAGTTATAATTATGAATTACACCACTATAAATTTAGAAAATCATAATATTTCTCGTACGTTCCAAAGTCCGCTAAAACACTTATTTATATATTTTTTTATCCTCCGATTTTTTTAAGACTAGTTTACTAATTCAGAAATCAGTCTCCTTTTTAAACAGCTGCGTTTGATTAGTACCTAGGTATAATTATGCAACTTGAAAATTTATTATACCAGTTGGTAGTTACACGCAAGTTTACAAAAAAAGAAAGCATTTAAATATTTATATTTACAATCTATAACAAATTCATATTAAGCATATTTTTTTGAACATGAAAATAAACAACATTATGTTTCTTGTTACTTATATCATCAAAACATATCATTACATATACTATACTCGTGTCAGTTAACAAAACATATTATTTGTTACCAAAATTAAAGTACAATAAATAAATTAATTAATTAAAAAAATACTTGTCAGTGAAAGCGACCGCCGCAGAAAAACGTTTTACTGCGTTTCTGAAGAAACAAAAATAGTGGCATGACGTTATTGGACAGCAAATTGCTTTCCATGGAATCGTTTATGCGCCCGGAATGTGCGCCGGTGCTGGCCGGGAATCGAACGCAAACACGCCGCGGAAGCGTACTATAAACTCCATCTTGGAGGTATTTCAACAATACACAATGGATCCCAGCGCGGAAGGTATTCCGTTAGCGCAGGTATATAATACAAATGTGTTGTTGGTTACACTCGACAGTAGTACTTACTAGAAATTGCTTTTTATTTTAGTCTAATGATATTTTTAATTAGTTGTAAGCTAGTAGAGTTTCATCACTACTTATTTTGTAATAGTAATAATAATTATGCAATTTAAAGGAAACCAGCGGACCGCCTGCGACTTCGTCCGCGTTAACACCCGTCTTCCGTAATGGTTTCCCTTTTATACATTTAGCCTTTGTCTGCTCTGAAGGTCCTTTCTTAATTACTATTTAAGCATTATTTAGTTAGACATGTTTTATCTACGTCACACGAACATCATTTTGAATT
Organism: Scoparia ambigualis; assembly: GCA_963921215.1. NCBI lineage: Eukaryota > Metazoa > Arthropoda > Insecta > Lepidoptera > Crambidae > Scoparia > Scoparia ambigualis. The sequence goes on from OY992511.1 coordinate 1,176,823, forward strand.
GGAGCAAAAGAGACATAATCATGTTTATCTAAATAATGCTTAATTAGTTTTTTTTATGAATAAAGCAATATGTGTTAACCTTTTTAACACTTGTTTCAGATCAACACGCTTTTTATTGTTTCAAACTCGTCTGAAACTTTTCAAATTGTGATAAAAATTATTGAAACATCTTTGCACAAACCGCGGTAAAAAAATAACCAAAATAATATGTTTGCACGCGGCGGAGGCCTTTCCAATAATTGGGTCGATTGGCACGCTTACCTCAGCTATTCAGTGTGTGGGCTGTGTGTGGGATGTGTGTGGGATGTGTGCGCAGAATGTGGGCGAACCAAAGAGAAGGGCTTCCTGATCGTAATACCACAGAATAACTAACAGTACTACCGTACAGAAGGTTCATTCTCTAACTAAAGTCAAGTTTAACCGCCTCTGTGGTCTGGTGGCTAAGCCACCGGTTTCAGACCCAGAGGTCCCGGGTTCGATTCCCAGCGGGGGGTACATCTTTGTGTGCTTGGTTTGGTTGGTGGTAGGGCTGTTAAGTCCGCCTGGCTAGCTACCACTATCTTATCTAAGTCTGTCGCCATAACAACGATGTTCATAGCATTGTTGTGTTCCGGCAGTTTGAGATAGGATAGCCAGTTCCTCAGTGGTTGAGTATTCCGGGTGTAGCGCGCTTCCACCTTCGGCCTTATCGTCACTTACCATCAGGTGAGATGAAGGCCAAGCGCTTACCCGTTACCAATAAAAAAAAAAGTTTAGTATAAAAAAATTACCTACTCTTACGACTTTCACGCGAAATTGAAACTTATCGTGTGACCCGAGCGTTCATATTCCGTTCGGCAACGCCGACTCAATATCGATTTGACGTCAGGAGCGCAGGGTTCTCACTTAAGGATAGCTACTCACTTAAGTTCAGTAGTAAGTCACTTAAGTTCTCACGGATAAATTTAAGTATTATATTAAAATAAATCCTTTAAAAAGTAAGCTTAACTTTGTTTATCAACTAAGCAACAGATTTTTATATTGGCAAAAGAAAATTATGCCTGTTAATTAAATTGTTTTTGATTAACCATTAAAAAATTTATGGCTAAATAACTACAGACATAAGCAACTATTAAATACTAGGTGGAAAATAAATGGAGCACAGATTTATTATTTATTTAGACACCCAGTATATATACACAACAGTATCTTTTATACGGATTAAAACGTCGTTTATTAGTCACTAGTCATTGTTCGGTGCACAAAAATCACGGAAATTATCGTACGCGCGACGTCGACGCGCGACGTGGAGCGTGCGAGCCGAGCGAGCGGCAGCCTACTGCTAATGGGCGATTTTTTGACAGCCCAAATTAAAAAGTAAAAATTAGTTCAAAAACACTCGATAGATGTCGTTTTATGAAAGCCGAGCCGTACCTACCTAGGGGCTGTAATAAATTCTACACTTTTACTTGTCTACCAAAAAAAAAAAAAAAATAGTACTTACCTATTTTTATTCAGGACATCCAGGACCTATTTCTATTTTGGAATAGAATAAATATTACGCAGCCATACACGTGCTCTTAATGAACTCGCCTTTTACTAAGCGCCATACTAATCTATGCTAAGCGCCATCTATGAAGTCATTTACGAACAAATTTCTTTTTTTTGTGATCTCGGAAAATCGCCCATTGCCATACGCCTGCAGTAGTCTGCACGAGAGGCGCGCCGGCCGAACGTACCTAAACTGCGGAGTAACACCCCCCTGGTAATACTGTACACACATAGATATAAGCAAAAGAGGAAGATACGGCGTGACTTTAGAAGAAAATAAAAAAAATTGTCTAACGCTACGCGAGTGGGTCAGCAAGCTCCACGAAGTTTTACGACGATGTCAATGCGCGACAAAATGACACGGGTCATATTCGGTAAATTGTACTCAATTTGCAAGGAACGCGCGCGGTACGTCGGTCGCTTATATTCCTCTTTTGCTTATATCTATGACGGTATGGAATATTTATATACCACCTTGATAATACCATGTGATATGCAAATAAATAAAATATGAATTATGTGAACTGCGTACAAAATAAAATAAAATAAAATATACTTTATTCTCTTTAAAATTATAAAAATTATTTAGATTCGTCAAAAAAAAAATTGTATGTCAAAAGCTTAGGTCAAAAGTCAAACTAATGTATCAAAGGTCGATTAGGTACTAAATAAAATATATAATACTTCAGGTACCTGTAATTTAAGTTGAGGTGTATAGGTGTTAATATAAGAAATTAAAAATACATTGGCAACAACACAAAAAAACAAAGATAAAAGTGAATTAATGTTATTACAATTACAATTGCCAAAGTCTGTCAAGAATTTTATTGTCAGTTAGTCTGTCACGGGCATGTTTTCCATGTCACTATTTGTCAGTCAGTCTGTCATATGTGAGAGGGGAGAGAGGTGGGAGGGAGGATGATTTGTCAGTCAGTCTGTCTGCCTATCAGTCCGTCGTGATTCTACCGAGTGTTCCAGAAGGCAACGAATCTGAGAAGAACACCCAAGAATGTCAGTTCGGCTTTTTTTAGTTTGTCTTAAAAACTAATACATTTTTAAAAATCTAGTTACCTAAGGAGCAATTCGTGTCACTGCCAAGCAGCCTTGTCACTAAAGAAATTGTCAAAACTATAATACGCCTTTTGGCAGAATTTACATTTTATGATTTTTTTTAATTTATTAACTGATAAATTTGTTACCTCAATTGGCAATGTATTATACATGCGAATACAATTCCCCGCAAATGAATTAGTTATTTCGTGGAGCCTATAATTGGGTATAGCCAGTTTATCCTTATTTCTTAAGTTTAAATTATATCTATCACTATTCTTCATAAACTTACTTTTATTCTTATGGGTATACAATAAATTTTCATGAATATACCGTAAGTACACTGTAAGAATACCGATTTCTTTAAATTTGTCTCTTAATGACTCCCGAGACTTCATACCATAGATAGTCCGGACAGCCCTTTTCTGCAACACAAAGATACATTCAATGTCGGCAGCGTTACCCCACAGTAGTATGCCAATGTCATAACACTGTGGAAGTAGCTGAAATAGACTGGACGCGCTGTTTAAATGTCTGTGAATTGCCTGATCTTTTTTACGGCGTAGGCTGCAGAATTCAGTCTGCCCGAAACTTTCTCGATGTGAGGCCCCCATTCTAATTTGGAGTCTAACGTTATGCCCAGAAAGACAGTCTCATTGACCTATTCTATTTCATCGTCCTTAACCTTAACACTGGTTTTAACAAGCCTAACATTAGGTAGAGTAAATCTAACACATTTAGTTTTATTTCCGTGTAACAGTAAATTATTAGCATTAAACCAGTGGACTACTCTAGAGAGGGCCTTGTATACGTCGTCAAGTTCGCGTTGTCCACGTTTAACTTTAAATATTAAAGACGTATCATCAGCAAACAAAACTATCTCGTGATCATCTCTTATGAGGTGAGGGAGATCATTTATGTAAACTAGAAACAGAAAAGGTCCCAAAATTGAGCCTTGCGGCACCCCCATTGTTATAGCAGAACCAGGTGACTGTTTACCATTTATTACTACTTTCTGGACTCTATTACTAAGAAAAGATGAGATAAAATCCAAGGCCGTCCCACGGAATGCATAATGATCGAGCTTACTAATTAACGTCTGATGCTGGACGCAATCAAATGCTTTAGATAAGTCACAGAATACACCATAGGCATCATATGACTAATTCCAGGCTTCATAAATACTCTCTAATAACTTAATTCCAGCATCAGTAGTAGACCGACGGCGGGTTAAACCGAATTGTTTAGCATGCAATAGTTTATTTACGTTAAAGTGAGCTAGCATTTGATTGAGCATAATTACGTACTACAACGTTACGCCTGTATTGATGAAAAAATACCTATTTATTAGGACCCTGGGTTTTAATACTACTACTACTACTACTACTAGGACTCTTGAATACAATAAAATAAGCGTTCTGAAGTGGAGACGGTAAAAGATTTGAAGATGAGTTTTTTTTAACAATACGAATACTACAGGCGTTTTGAGTTTAGAAAGAAGTTGCTTTAACAATATGAGAAAATCAGAGAAAATAAGGACTACGGTGAAATTAATATGAGGAACGATAGAAAGTCTCGCTAAAAATAAATGAAAAATATTGTATAAAATATATTGAAGAAACATTATTTTAATTGTGGCACAACTAGCTTAGGCTAGCACTAAAGTACTTATACCTTTTTACAAGCATCGTTTTGCACGTTTGCTTGCATTTATCGCTCTTTGCATGTGCATACATTTGCGGGTTATAGACGATTAATAAGCGGGATTATTTTTATTTTTTTTACATTTTTGTATTATTACTCATTCCATTCATTTGCTCTACACACACCGTTAGCTATTTAAGTTATTTCTTTCCGAAAAACATTTTTGTGGTTGTTGTTATTAAAATAGATCAGCAGAACTATTATATTAATTTAATATAATATAACAACGTTCAAAATCAGTAATAATTATGGGGGAAGTTTGCAACTTTAAGAGAGGGACCTGAGGGATCTGAGGACTTATGTCATAGTAGAACAAAACAAGTACGCTGACTTGGCCCCCGAGCAAGCGATAATTGCCTAAACTGTAGAGCTGTCGCTTTCGAGCGGCAGCGTCGGGCGCAGCGACGAAACACGCAGGCGCGCGCGACTGGCATCGTTAGCATGTGGTTTGCATCAATAAACTCGTCAGTGTGTGCGTGCGCCGACGCGTACGTACGGGTGCGTATGTATGAAGATAGCATACTTGTTTAATTCTACTATGCCTATGTGCTGGTATTGCTGTCAGCGTGTTTATGGAGTAATCAATATCAGCCCAAACGCCTCACTGCTGGGCACAGGCCTCTGCTACAAGCGCAACAGCCTATAGGGAGGTGGGGCTATAACCCCCCACGCTGGCGACATTCGGGCTAGTAAGTGTGATGTATTAGTACAGCCAGTTAATACATTTCACCCGGTTTTGTCTACTGTTACACTAACCGCTAAAACTAAATCGTTATTCGTATTGAAGCGCAAGTAGGGTAAGTGCACCAGTGAATGAACCAATCCAATGAATGAACAAAACGTAGATTTTTCTAAATAATAAGAAATCCGCGTTTTTCAACTAAACTCACTATTTTTTTGTTTAATTGCAACACTTTTTTACGTCAACTAGTCACACAGGAATCATCCTGAGATCCGTAGTTCTAAAATGGCGAATATATTTTAATTAATAATAATATAATAATTCTAGTGTTTTTTGGTTTGTATGGATTCCATAATAAGGAGTCGGGTATGTCATAGTGTTTTGATATTAACTTTGTAGACGTTATATGTGTGCAAGTGAAAATAAAATTATGTCACAGAATAGTCATGTCAAGTCATGTCAAGTCATTCGTCGTGCGATCGTTGTTAAGAGTGGCAGTGCTATCGACTTTATTGAATTTTCTTAAACACTTATATTGAAAACTAAAACTTAATGTCTGGTAAGAAGTGTAATATTGGTTTAACAAAGTGATAACTACTTCGCTAAACAAATTAACTGTGCTAGTGCCGCTGTCTCGTTTGTACGTCACCGCTCACGGAACAAAGTGAAGGGTGCACCTACCTCTCCCCCGCTAAGACAAAGCATTTATTGCTTCGCATTACGGTATTGTCACCTACCTTATCTAACCAGTGATAATAAGAAAAAAATGAGCAACTTACAGCGTACGCCGCCTCACAAATCTTTATCTAATCCCAATATATCCACATCTCTAGAGCCCGACTGTGTAAACCTACGCAAACGTAAACAACCTGAACATGATGAGACTGCCGTATTTACATTTTTTGAACAAAAGTTTGAACAACAAATGATGGTCTGGAATGACAAAATCACAAGCAGTATTACAAACACAGTCCATTCGGCTCTGACAAGCGAATTAGCTGGAATCACATCCGGTCTGACTGGCATAAGCGCAAGTTTACAAAGATTAAACGAGGATAACCTAACTCTCAAGAAAACACTTGCCGACACTACCCAACGTGTGACAGAAATAGAAACTTCACTGAATTTCATAACTAAAACGCAAGATTCACTCGAACAGCAGGTAAAAATATTGGAAGATTGCAGCCCAATGTGGTCGGAGTTACAAAATCAGATGCTCGGTATGGAAAGGAAGATAATCACCATGGAACAACAAGCTAGGCAGAATAATATTGAGATACAGATCTCAACTACCCGAGCGCCGTGGGGAAAATCTCTTAACCATATTGGAGTGTATCGGTAATACTATCAAGAAGCCCATTCGCTCATCGGATATTGTGTCTGTTCATCGAGTGCCGCACGCCGATCAGAAGAATACTAGACCAAAGAACGTCATTGTAAAGTTTACCACCAGAACTCAACGCGACAATGTATTGTCTGCATACCGCGCAGTGAAAGGACTAGACTCCAACAAGCTATCGATATCTGTTACTCTGCACACCGTATACATAAATGAACACTTGACCCTTAACAATAAAAATTTGTTTCGTCAGTGCAAAGATGCAGCAAAAAAGTGTCAGTACAAATTCGTGTGGGTCAAGCATGGTACTATTCTTGTTCGTAAGTCGGAATCATCTGCTATTTTTGCGATTCGTTCTATACAAGAAATATCTAAAATTAAGTGATATTATACAGAACTGGAAATGGTCTTTGCATTGGTATATTAAGTATTCTAAAGTATTCAATAAAAATTAGGTATATGCTGAAATGCTTCAATCTTATTTCTTTAGTTTATACATTAAAATGTTTTTTATTTATTATTATGAGTGATGCATTATTGGTTATTGATTTGGCGAAGTTAGGATTGTTGTATTTGTATGAGGAAAGTCAGGTAAACAATACATATATTATAATAGCACGGTTAATTTGCTCTGATAAGTGCATGAATATAATTTTTACTTATATTGTGGGTAGGGTAATTCTATACAGACAAGGTGAAACATTGAAATGTGAGCGGTTAAATTATTTGTTGGTGTGTAAAAATATTTTTTTTTAAGACTATGAACTAACACGTAAGTTTTATTTAATAAACAAAAGAACTTGAACAAACATTATCTGTATACTATCAAAACTGTAGGGGCCTGAGAACCAAGTTACAAACCGTTTATATAAATATATTGTTACATAATTATGACGTAATTATTCTGTCTGAAACATGGCTACACAGTGGTATATCTGATAACGAGTACATTGATTCTAGATATGTCGTGTATAGGTGTGATAGGGACCGCGCGGGCAGCGGGCGCAGGGACGGCGGCGGGGTGCTGGTGGCGGTGCGCCGCGAACTGGGAGCCTCGTTGCGGGTGCCGCACAGCGCTTCCGCTGCCGCCGCTGCCGCTCAGCTCCCGCCGCTTATCGACTATGTTCTTGTTGAATTACATGCGCGTGATTACTGTTTCGTTATAGGAGCCACTTATATTCCACCTCATCTGGATTCGGTGGGTTTTTCATCTTACTTCAATTACATTTCTGACATACTGCTCTCGCCGGATATTAATGATTTTATTTTAGTGGGAGATTATAACCTTCCATCTGTGGAGTGGCGTGAGGTAGGAAGGCATCTGGAACCTTTAATACTTGCAATCAATTCGATACATATAAAAGATTTAATTAATTTCGTTTCATTGTTAAACTGTTTTCAATTCAACAAATTGAAAAACAAAAATGGTCGAATACTTGACCTGTTTCTCAGTAATTTGAGTGACTGTGAAGCTTTTCATACACCTATATCGTTACTACCAATAGATGAACACCACCCGCCATTTTATGTCCTTATCAATATACAAAATTACGCTAAGCCAATTAGTAGCAAGACCCGTTTAAAATACAATTTCAAAAATGCTGATTATACACGTGTAAATGAGGAAATAGAGAAGGTGGATTGGAATGCGTTATTTCATCAAAAATCGACGAATGATGCAGTTACGTCATTATATGGGGTTTTATTCAAAATTATTAAGAGTCATGTTCCGACACAAGTAGTAAAGAGCTCTCGTTTTCCAATTTGGTTTTCACCAGCTCTGATCCACATAGCCAAGAATAAAACAAAATCATGGATAAATTGGAAAAAATATAAGAATCAAAGTGATTATGAAAATTTTAGTATCTTTAGACAAAGGTTTAAGGTTGAGTGTAAAAATAGCTACAAGCATTACATGAGATCGATAGAAAATAGCATAAAAGATAATATTAAATATTTTTGGACATACATTAGAATCCGTAAAAATAATCCTGAAATACCAAACAGCGTCACATATAAAGGCATAACCTCTAGTGATCCAACTGGCACATGTAACTTATTCTCCAACTTTTTTTACTCAGTATTCGAACCCACGAACGTGGATGAAAGCTTTGATATAAAGGATTTACCAGACACAAACACTAGCATTTTTTTAAACATACACGATATACAAATCAAAAAAGAATCGATTACCAAAGAGCTATGCGCGCTAGATATCTCTAAAGGTGCAGGAATTGATGAACTCCCGCCGCTGTTTTTTAAACGAACGGCAGATACTTTAAGCTGTCCCCTACAACATATATTTAACTGCTGTTTACGGGAAGGTGTTTTTCCAGAGGTTTGGAAAACTGCGCGGATAGTCCCAGTACACAAGGGTGGTTCAATCAGTGATGTGGAAAATTACCGCCAAATTTCTATACTCTCTGTACTTTCGAAGCTGTTCGAGAAACTGGTACACAACATCATTTATCCTGCGCTGCATAATATCATAATTAAACAACAGCATGGTTTTATGAAACAGCGCTCCACAACTACAAACCTTATAGTTTATACGTCTTACCTCTTCGAAGGGATGGACGCAAACAAACAAACAGACAGTGTGTACACAGATATTCGTAAAGCATTCGATCGCGTAGATCATAAACTGCTTTTAGAAAAACTTGCATTTAACGGTATACGTTGGAACCTATGGCGCTGGTTCAAATCCTACATCACGAACCGTACGCAAAAGGTTGTGGTCAAGGGTTACGAGTCTGATTTCGTTTCTGTAAGCTCTGGAGTTCCGCAAGGCTCGATTTTGAGCCCCTTGTTGTTCATCATTTTCATCAATGACATAGGTAACTGCTTCAAATTTTGTAATTATTTATTATACGCTGATGACCTTAAAGTTTATCACACTATTGAAACTGCAGAAGACCACGTGAACTTTCAGAGAGACTTAGACGCATTTACAGATTACTGTTCGATAAATAAACTAACATTAAGTTTAAATAAGTGCAAATCTATTACATTTACTAAAAAAAAAAATTAATGTCACTCAGTTTCGCTATAAGCTTTGTGGAGTTCATATTGAATCCGTTGAACAAATAAGGGACCTTGGAGTGGAACTTGATAAGAAATTGCATTTAGATATACATGTGGATAATATCATTAGTAGGGCGTACAAAATGTATGGATTTACAATGCGTTCCACCACTCTTTACTCAACCCTCTACCTACTTATGTTTATATAAATCACTGATCCGCTCACAGTTTGAATACGCCGTGTCTGTGTGGAACCACTTTTACAGTAAATATGTTGATGCACTTGATTCTGTTCAAAAACGGTATTTAAGAGTTATGGATTATAAATGTTATCATAGATCTTTGACATATAACAAATTATTAACTACTTATGAACTGTTAACCCTAAAATCAAGACGTTTGCAACTTGAAACAATGTTTCTTTACGATTTGTGTCACAGACGATACGATTGTGTAGATCTTAACAATAAATTATGTTATAGAGTCCCCTACAGAACACATAGTCGAAATGTAACTCGTCTGCTTGCCACCAGAGGGCCTAGTCAACTGGCAAACGCTCGACCGGTGACAGCGTCAAAATCGCTCATCAAATTCGCTAGGCTACATCGATATCGATAAGCTAAGGGATATAGAACATACAGGCTTGTCTTAGTATTTTTTTGTTAGATGATAATCTAACGCTTATGTAAGATTAATAAATAGGTAGTAACTACACCGATCCTTTTGAGTTTTAGTGAATTGAATGTCACTTTACTAAGAAATTCGGGTAGACTCCTTGAGACAATTTGAAAAATGAATCAATCGCTTTTTTCGCCGGTAGTTCGCCAGGCAAGCACGTTTGTAAATAAGTACTTATGATGACGAGTGACTTACCTACCATAATATGACATTGATATGAGACCAAACCCATTTTACAGCTTATAATATAAATAAATTAAGACTGAAGACCACAAGCAAACGCTTGCTGCCAAGAATTTCTCAAATATTAACAACTTGACGTCCGTCTGTAATGAAATAAGTGATAACACTAAATGTTACAAACCGCGCGAACATTTAAACAGTTTGATCTTAGATGCGAGTACCCACTAGGTAGTGATTAAAACGTTTGCATCTTGTATGAGTACATCGCCAAAAGTAACTCTATGGCGTAGCGGCTAAGGCTTTCGGGTTTAATTGTCTAACTACAACTTCTATCACATTACTTTTCTAATTGATTATTGTCCTAAATAAAATAAAATTAAAAACATTCCAACTTAAAACTAATTTTAAAATATGCAAACTAGCGAAGCAATGTACTTACTGTTACTTGAAAGGTAATGCTAGAAGTTCAACTAATGCAAAAAGTCCCCGCCCGCGCCGCACAGGTTTGTGATCTTGCCAGTTAGTTACGCAACTTTCACATTACCGAGCTAAAGGATGGGTAACCAAATAAAAAGCGTCTCGAGCTCCTCCGTGCTTCGGAAGGCACGTAAAGCACACTGCGGTTGTATTGGCTCAGGGCTTAAGCCTGTTATAGCCCAGTCTGCCTTAGTGCTGTCGTTCATGTGGGAACGTTCAGGACGTTCATAGAATGACGATGAAGACAACATCGCCTTACTAAAGGATTGTTTCATTGTTACTTATTTATAGCGGTAGGTACCGAAAATAATTGAAATTAAAAGTCAAATCATTTATTAAATATACGCCTTCACAGACACAATGACATGATCGTGGTCTCTACGCGACAAGTTAAAATATTTATTTATTTTACATTATTTATTTCACTGCCATTCATTATGAGTTGGTTGATAATGTTTCGAAATAAAACATAGGATTATTTATATGTTTACCAAAAATAATTTTAAAATAATTAATTTTATATAATTACCCTAGTATGTTGATAATGAATCAAGTAAAACTTTAAGCCATGTTTAATGCAGTTTCATTGTTGGATACGACATGTGGTACACATCCCTTCTTTATTGTGAGCCTGATGCAGCATTAAATATTGGTGTTATTATGATTAACCATGCTTTTTGAAGGTATCCAGAATCTCCTAAGAAATTGGAACAATATACTTACTTATAGAAAATTGTCATACATAAAAAGTAAGTAGGTAGTATATATTTACCAAAAATAATTTAAAAACAATTAATTTTATTTATTTATTTTATATTCACAGATGAATCGACAGTTCTATAAAAAGTATAACACTGAAAATGTGAAACAGCAAACCATTTACAGATTCACACAAATAAAAATGTGATAGTAACATTACAAACTCAAGCAACAATTACAATTGATTATTTCACAATCGCCAAATTGATAATAACTAAACTATTACAGAGTATGCTAGATATGGAACTTAATTTGTATTATATGTATAACAAGCCACCTTATGTTATGCCACCTATTTAAAGAAAAAACAATATTATAACAAACACAATAGAACCCACCAGATTTAATAATCGGATAATAATAACCAAGTTTATACATATAATTACCTTTGTATGTTGATAATGAATCAAGTACAACTTCAATAGCTTAATGTTATGACTAGTAGAAATTGATATAAGTAGGTACTTAAACATTTTCTATAGGTACCTACTGCAAGTAAAATTAAATATCAAGTAAAAAATAACATTAATGTTGTATTTCTGAATATATTCTTATTTCCTTACCTAACTCTCTCAAAGTCAAAGTTTATAAATATGAGGCTTCACTTTCTCTTATTGACATTAAAACTATATGTGTATAAAAATAAATGCCAATTGTGTGTATAAGAAGGTACTGTTTTTTAGTACCTACCTAAGTAAATCTTTTTAATAAAGTACAATAAACTTAGAACTAAATTAACTTTATACTTAATTTTTCCCCATCATATAAACCAAGTCACTATTTTGTGGGTTAAATATATTTATGGCACAGACTGCTCCTTTTTGTAGAATAAAAACGTTGTCAAATTAGAGCTCCACAAAAAAAAATCATATAAATAACTAAATTCAACGATGCCAAAGCCATGTTCAATGCAGTTTCATTGTTGGATATGACATGTGGTACACACCCCTCCTTTCTTGTGAGTCTGATGCAGCATTAAATATTGTTGTTATTATCATTAACCATGCTTTTTGAAGGTATCCAGAATCTCCTAAGAAATTAGAACAATATACTTACTTATAGAAAATTGTCATAGATAAAAAGTTAGTAGGTAAGTACCTATGTATTATACAAAATTGCTTGATATTGTTTTTTACCAAATAACCATGTTTGTTCACCATTCTGAGGAAGTCCATCCTCCAAATTATGAGGTAACATTTAAGATTTTTGAATCGTCGTCTCAAATCTGCAAAACCACATAAAATAGTTTTATCTTTATGTCAATACTCTTTATTCTAGCAATTTTAACAAAACTGACATTTCCTGGTAAATCCCAATATAATAATAGGCATAATACTTACCTTTATTATGTAAGTAATAATTTATTTATTAAAACTTACCGTTTGAACGTAAGGACTGATATCTTTTCCTATTAAGAAAGATGCTTGTCTGTATAAGATTTATAGGGTATAGTCAATAGGTACACCTTATTACACTTAGAGCCTTGGTTTAATACTCTAAGCTACCTGGCAAATTAAATCTTCATTGGAACCTGTAAAACAAATAGGCAATCTAAGTTATAAATTGATAAATGGACATTATGGATAGGTTACATTTAATATTTATACAAAAAGTCCCTTACTGTTGTCTTATTCTTGACCTTTCTTGTCATGATTAAAGGTACTTAGGTGGATTTATTTGGCCCAAATGTTTGTATGGTTTGAGAGCCCCTACAAATTGTTATGCAGCGACTTGCTCTTCGTTGCGGAAAATGTTGCATGACACACATTTATTTGGTCACTCACATCGCAACAACTATATCAGCACGCAATTCCCGGCAGACCTTAGTTAGATATTTGAAAGTTCGTAAACGAGAACTCCGAGAACTATTCACAAGTAACTACAACAAACTCGATTTCGTTAATTTGCTCCAAGTAACGTACGGAAACATTTCTTCCTTAGCGCCTGAGCACTTGATTATTGCAGTCCACAATAGCCCTAAAAAGAGCATTTTAAACAAAACTTTTAACACAACACAACTATTCCTTCATCAGCTGATCAAACAATCGCCATTTTGTGTGAATTTTTATCTTCAATGTTTGAGTGATCGCTAGATTAGCGATTCTTGGCTTGTCAAACTGTCAATTAGGTCTATTTTAGCGTAAATTTTACGTCGTAGGTAACTTTTGCTTATGTCAATCCCATACATTCGGTTTATCGTAGCGAAGATTTCGTAGCGTTTAATTTGTTTGCCAATTGACTAGGCCCTCAGTGGTTGATCTCGCTGCTTTTGTACGCAGCGTAACGTTCGCACAGTCGGCATGGTCAGCGTTAGATCCTCCAGACAAAATGTTGCGCGCATCAGAGGGCCTAGTCAACTGGCAAACGCTCGACCGGTGACAGCGTCAAAATCGCTCATCAAATTCGCTAGGCTACATCGATATCGATAAGCTAAGGGATATAGAACATACAGGCTTGTCTTAGTATTTTTTGTTTGATGATAATGTAACGCTTATGTAAGATTAATAAATAGGTAGTAACTACACCGATCCTTTTGAGTTTTAGTGAATTGAATGTCACTTTACTAAGAAATTCGGGTAGACTCCTTGAGACAATTTGAAAAATGAATCAATCGCTTTTTTCGCCGGAAGTTCGCCAGGCAAGCACGTTTGTAAATAAGTACTTAAAATGATGACGAGTGACTTACCTACCATAATATGATATTGATATGAGACCAAACCCATTTTTCAGCTTATAATATAAATAAATTAAGACTGAAGACCACAAGCAAACGCTTGCTGCCAAGAATTTCTCAAATATTAACAACTTGACGTCCGTCTGTAATGAAATAAGTGATAACACTAAATGTTACAAACCGCGCGAACATTTAAACAGTTTGATCTTAGATGGGAGTACCCACTAGGTAGTGATTAAAACGTTTGCATCTTGTATGAGCGGCTAAGGCTTTCGGGTTTAGTTGTCTAACTACAACACCTATCACATTACTTTTCTAATTGATTATTGTCCTAAATAAAATAAAATAAAAAAATTCCAAGTACATGGTTTTGCTGGTTAAATTAAAACTAATTTTAAAATATGCAAACTAGCGAAGCAATGTACTTACTGTTACTTGAAAGGTAATGCTAGAGGTTCAACTAATGCAAAAAGTCCCGCCCGCGCCGCACCGGTTTGTGATCTTGCCAGTTAGTTACGCAACTTTCACATTACCGAGCTAAAGGATGGGTAACCAAATAAAAAGCGTCTCGAGCTCCTCCGTGCTTCGGAAGGCACGTAAAGCACACTGCGGTTGTATTGGCTCAGGGCTTAAGCCTGTTATAGCCCAGTCTGCCTTAGTGCTGTCGTTCATGTGGGAACGTTCAGGACGTTCATAGAATGACGATGAAGACAACATCGCCTTACTAAAGGATTGTTTCATTGTTACTTATTTATAGCGGTAGGTACCGAAAATAATTGAAATTAAAAGTCAAATCATTTATTAAATATACGCCTTCACAGACACAATGACATGATCGTGGTCTCTACGCGACAAGTTAAAATATTTATTTATTTTACATTATTTATTTCACTGCCATTCATTATGAGTTGGTTGATAATGTTTCGAAATAAAACATAGGATTATTTATATGTTTACCAAAAATAATTTTAAAACAATTAATTTCATATAATTACCCTAGTATGTTGATAATGAATCAAGTACAACTTTAAGCCATGTTTAATGCAGTTTCATTGTTGGATACGACATGTGGTACACATCCCTTCTTTATTGTGAGCCTGATGCAGCATTAAATATTGGTGTTATTATGATTAACCATGCTTTTTGAAGGTATCCAGAATCTCCTAAGAAATTGGAACAATATACTTACTTATAGAAAATTGTCATACATAAAAAGTTAGTAGGTAGTATATATTTACCAAAAATTATTTAAAAGCAATTAATTTTATTTATTTATTTTATATTCACAGGTGAATCGACAGTTCTATAAAAAGTATAACACTGAAAATGTGAAACAGCAAACCATTTACAGATTCACACAAATAAAAATGTGATAGTAACATTACAAACTCAAGCAACAATTACAATCGATTACTTCACAATCGCCAAATTGATAATAACTAAACTATTACAGAGTATGCTAGATATGGAACTTAATTTGTATGTATAACAAGCCACCTATTTAAAGAAAAAACAATATTATAACAAACACAATAGAACCCACCAGATTTAATAATCGGATAATAATAATGCAAGTTTATACATATATGTTGATAATGAATCAAGTACAACTTCAATAGCTTAATGTTATGACTAGTAGAAATTGATATAAGTAGGTACTTAAACATTTTCTATAGGTACCTACTGCAAGTAAAATTAAATATCAAGTAAAAAATAACATTAATGTTGTATTTCTTAATATATTCTTATTTTCTTACCTAACTCTCTCAAAGTCAAAGTTTATTAAATATGAGGCTTCACTTTCTTTTATTGACATCAAAACTATATGTGTATAAAAATAAATGCCAATAGTGTGTATAAGAAGGTACTGTTTTTTAGTACCTACCTAAGTAAATCTTTTTAATAAAGTACAATAAACTTAGAACTAAATTAACTTTATACTTAATTTTTCCCCATCATATAAACCAAATCACTATTTTATGGGTTAAATATATTTATGGCACACTGTTCCTTTTCTTAAAATAAAAATGTTGTCAACGAAGGTACTGTTTTTTTGTACATAAGTAAATCTTTTTAAATAAAGCACAATAAACTTAGAACTAAATTAACTTTATACTTAATTTTTCCTCATCAAATAAACCAAATTACTATTTTATGGATAAATATATTTATGGCACAGACTGTTCCTTTTTGTAGAATAAAAACGTTGTCAACATTAGAGCTCCACAAAAAAAAATCATATAAATAACTAAATTCAACGATGCCAAAGCCATGTTCAATGCAGTTTCATTGTTGGATATGACATGTGGTACACACCCCTCCTTTCTTGTGAGTCTGATGCAGCATTAAATATTGTTGTTATTATCATTAACCATGCTTTTTGAAGGTATCCAGAATCTCCTAAGAAATTAGAACAATATACTTACTTATAGAAAATTGTCATAGATAAAAAGTTAGTAGGTAAGTACCTATATATTATACAAATTGCTTGATATTGTTTTTTACCAAATAACCATGTTTGTTCACCATTCTGAGAAAGTCCATCCTCCAAATTATGAGGTAACATTTAAGATTTTTGAATCGTCGTCTCAAATCTGCAAAACCACATAAAATAGTTTTATCTTTATGTCAATACTCTTTATTCTAGCAATTTTAACAACACTGACATTTCCTGGTAAATCCCAATATAATAATAGGCATAATACTTACCTTTATTATGTAAGTAATAATTTATTTATTAAAACTTACCATTTGAACGTAAGGACTGATATCTTTTCCTATTAAGAAAGATGCTTGTCTGTATAAGATTTATAGGGTATAGTCAATAGGTACACCTTACTACACTTAGAGCCTTGGTTTAATACTCTAAGCTACCTGGCAAATTAAATCTTCATTGGAACCTGTAAAACAAATAGGCAATCTAAGTTATAAATTGATAAATGGACATTATGGATAGGTTACATTTAATGTTTAAACAAAAAGTCCCTTACTGTTGTCTTATTCTTGACCTTTCTTGTCATGATTAAAGGTACTTAGGTGGATTTATTTGGCCCAAATGTTTGTATGGTTTGAGAGCCCCTACAAATTGTTATGCAGCGACTTGCTCTTCTTTGCGGAAAATGTTGCATGGCACACATTTATTTGGTCACTCACATCGCAACAACTATATCAGCACGCAATTCCCGGCAGACCTTAGTTAGATATTTGAAAGTTCGTAAACGAGAACTCCGAGAACTATTCACAAGTACAACAAACTCGATTTCGTTAATTTGCTCCAAGTAACGTAGGGAAACATTTCTTCCTTAGCGCCTGAGCACTTGATTATCGCAGTCCACAATAGCCCTAAAAAGAGCATTTTAAACAAAACTTTCAACACAACACAACTATTCCTTCATCAGCTGATCAAACAATCGCCATTTTGTGTGAATTTTTATCTTCAATGTTTGAGTGATCGCTAGATTAGCGATTCTTGGCTTGTCAAACTGTCAATTAGGTCTATTTTAGCGTAAATTTTACGTCGTAGGTAACTTTTGCTTATGTCAATCCCATACATTCGGTTTATCGTAGCGAAGATTTCGTAGCGTTTAATTTGTTTGCCAATTGACTAGGCCCTCAGTCTCTCTAGAACAAACGCAGGCAAACGCTCACCTTTGCATAGAATTACGGATTCATACAACACTAACTTCAACTCCATTGATATATTCACCACACCTGTTAGTGCATTTAAGAAACAATTAGAAGAAATATTAGATGTACATTAATCACATGAATATTGTAATGTATTGTTTGGTTTTTTTTTTCTCTTTAATATTTTAATTTTTTATTAGTTTTCTCCATAATCGGTACCTAGTTAGTTTGTTATTTTCAATATTATTATTTTTTGTCTTTAATGTATAGCAGTACCTCTTAACATTTTCCTCTGATTTAATACTGTCGTGGTTAATAATGCGGGTGTCACAATGACATATCTTATTACAATAAGTTGTTATCGTAAACATTATTGTGTACACTGTTTTTTGACCCAAATAAATTAAAAAAAAAAAAAGAATAATAGAACGGTTGCTTTATCTTATAGACATAAGATTTTGTAGAATTTCGTGCATTTATTAAAAATTTTAGAGAGTTTGAATATATGACCACGAAAACAAGCAAAATCCAGCGAATGAACATGTGGTTCATTCATAATATGGCTGGCTTATGGCCGGCTTGTGATTTCTCAAAATCTAACAAATTTATATGTTATTGCTGTTCAAATTGGGTCATTTTCTGTACATAGCTATAATTAACGGTTGGCGTATTTTATACTAATGTTCGATCTAGGTATTAATTTACTGATATTTTTTGGTTTGTATGAACTCTAACGTTGATTACTACGTTCGTTTATTGGTTACGTAAATCCAGTGAATGATCACTGGTAGGTATTTATGTAATACCTAATACAAACAATTACACGTCGCTCCGAATGAAAGTAAAAGATGTTTAGGGCCCGCTGCATCTGCCATTAACTGCGGTGCGGCAGTGCGGCACCGTAGTTGCGGCGAATTGCCGGCAACGCGCCGCCTGTGTGCCGCAAGGCGGACTGCGTACTGGGGGAAGTTTATGTTTAGTTTATGTTTAGCCAACTCGGAGACATTTAGTCTACCCTGAATTCCTGTGGGAATGAGATGTCTCTTGTCATAAAACGCTGTAAGTGTAAAAACTATTTACTAAAATAAGGACACTGGCTGTTTTATAGTGTTGTCATGTAAGTATTTGAATGTTGATAGACTCTTATTTTGACACACTGTTGTCACAAACTTTTGCTACGACTGTTCATCTCTGTCTATTTAAATATATATTTATTTCCACCAATCTGCGTTTTCACTGCAGGTTATGGGCCCAGACCTTTAACCTTACAGGTCAAAAGTATCTCACGCAAAAATGAGTGAGCCACCTACAGCTAAAGATCGCCCTCGAGCGCAGGGTGATATCCGTTATGCCTCTGTTCCTGCTCAAGCTGGACCAGCGGTCATTGCCAGCGGTGTGCCACCTATCCCAAAGTTGGAAGGACGTTCCAATTACGGGTCCTGGAGTTTCGAAATGATAATGTTCCTGGTCGATTGTGGCTTATGGAAGTGCGTCGAATCACCAGAAATATTTGCAGCAGAGAGACAAGACTATAAAAGGTTGGATGAACAGACTAGAGCGAAAATCTGTCTAAGCGTAGCTCCACGTATCAACTCAACGGTCAAGTCTGCAAAGACAGCAAAACAAACTTGGACTAAACTGCAGTGCCAGTATGCCGACGGAGGTCTCGACCGAAAACTAACTTTGCTCAGGCAGTCATTCAACACGAAGATGACAAACTTTGGTGACATGGAAAGCTATGTTAACTACATCAGGGATTTACAAGAGAAGTTACTGGAGATAGATGCTGGGTTGAGTGATGAGTTTGTGGGCGTGATAATGTTAACGGGATTAACAGAAGAATACAAACCCTTGATTATGGCGATAGAAAATTCCGGTGTTGATATTTCTTCCGACTCAGTGGCCACGCGCCTTCTGAAAGAAGATCTGAAATTTCACCGTGAAGAATCTTCCCCCTGTTCCCCTAGTGCATTAGTTTCGGCCTCCAACTCTAGCACCAAATCAGTAAAGTGTAAATTTTGTAATAAGTTTGGGCATGTAATTTCAAATTGTAGAAAAAGAAAACAACATAAAAATTCAAACATTGTTTCAAAAACTAATATTACATCAGATATAACACTTTCATCTTCTTTCAGTCCATATCCCTCAGGTCATCAAAACAATCAAGATTGGCTTCTAGACTCGGGAGCAACTTCACACATGTGTCGCAATACCGACTGCTTCCAGAACTTGCATAAGAAGTTGAAACCAATCTTCGTTGCCAACAATGACCAGATTCTTTGTGAAGGATCAGGTACTGTGCGTTTGCCTCTAAGTAGCGATAATGATATGAGTACTTTTTCAAATGTGCTCTATGTCCCTAAGTTAGCATCCAATTTAATGTCGGTGAGTTCTCTTGTACGTGACGGATTTGTGGTTTTATTTTCCCAGCGTGGTGCGACAATTTTGCAAAAAGAAAACTGTAAAGTTTCCGGACAAATTGTCGCAACTGCATCCAACTTCAATAATTTGTACAAGCTTGACGTCTGCCACCAAGCTAATTTGACAAATTGTTTACAAACAGCGTTGCTATGGCACCGTCGCCTGGGACACTTGAATCACAAAGCTGTCAACGTCTTAAAAAATAAACAAGTGGGCATAGACTTTAAAGACAGATTATTCGAACCGTGTGTGTCTTGCATACGAGGTAAATTATCAAAGAGACCATTCATATCCTCTATGAAGGAGTCAAGTAATAAATTAGAGCTCATTCACACTGACGTTTGTGGACCGATGAGTACGCATTCCTTTGGAGGTGCTCTATATTTATTAACTTTTACCGACAACTTTTCACGAAAAACTTTCGGTTATCTTATAAAACATAAAAACGAAGTTTTTAAAAAGTTTGTCGAATTTCGTAGTTTGGTTGAAAACCAAACAGGTCTCAAAATTAAAATACTCCGGTCAGATTGCGGTGGAGAATTTGTTAATCGACCAATGTCGAATTTTTTAAAAGATAATGGAATTATTCACCAAACTTCTGTACCATATAATCCACAGCAGAATGGATTATCGGAAAGAGTAAACCGTACTGTCATAGAAAAAGCGCGGTCAATGCTTGAAGATGCTGGTCTACCAAGAGCCTACTGGGGAGAAGCCGTAAGTTCAGCGATTTACCTCAAGAATCGTTCCCCCACTACAGCGCTCAACAACAGGATTCCCGAGGAAGTCTGGACTGGTACTAAGGTGAACCTTTCTCATCTTAGAGTTTTCGGTTGTGAAGCTCACGTGCTTATTCCAGAGGAAAAGCGCAAGAAACTTGACGCCAAGACACAAAAGTGTATATTTGTAGGGTACGCCGAACACTCAAAAGGTTATCGTTTAATTGATACTCGGAACCCGAAGAATGTTATTATTGCCCGAGACGTAATTTTCATTGAAAATAAGTCTCTGACAAGTCCTACGACAACTCCAAGTCAACTTTCTAACGATAGTCCCCCAAGAGTAACGACTCCATATGTTGTTGATATCCACGAATCCACTACTCCACATTCATCTTCATCCAATTCAAGTTCTCCGTTTATAGAAGATGTGACTCCCACGTCCACGCGTGAATTACAGCCATCAGTTCCCATTCAAGATCAGTGTTCAGTTGAGGTTATACCTGCAGAGGTTCCAATCGTTACTGTTTCAGAACCACCGCCAGTGACACCACAACTCGAACCTAAACCAGCTGTTGTTACTTCCGAAGAAAGTGAGAGTCGATATCCTTCTAGAGAGCGTCGACCTCCAATTCGTTTTCCAGCGAATAATGGATCATCTCTCTATTTGGTTTCTTCTCATTCCGAACCGGAGACATATAAAGAAGCCTTGGAAGATGCTAGAAAAAATAAGTGGATTAAAGCTATGAATGCTGAATATGATTGTCTCATAAAAAATAGAACGTGGACTTTAGTGGACAGACCTAACGATAGAAAAATAATAAAAAATAAATGGGTCTATAAAATAAAGAGGGACACTGATGGAAAAATAGTAAAGTACAAAGCTAGACTTGTAGCAAAAGGCTTCACACAAGTCTATGGCATGGACTACGGTGAAACTTTTTCACCAGTCGCAAGACTATCATCCATCCGAATCCTACTGGCTTTATCAGCTAAATTGAATTTAAAAGTTGACCACATGGATGTGGAGACTGCCTTCCTGAATGGCGAGTTGGAAGAGGAAATCTTCATGGAGCAACCTGAAGGTTATGCTCCTGAAGACAAAAATAAAGTGTGTCTTCTTAAAAAGTCACTATATGGCTTAAAACAGGCTCCGAGGCAATGGAACCTAAAAGTTCGTGAAGCCATGGCGTGTCTCTCAATGACACAACTTGAGACTGAGCATTGTGTATACTTCAAGAGAAATAAAAGTGATCTTTTAATTGTCGCTGTATTCGTTGATGACTTTTTTCTTTTTAGCAACAATGAATATATGAAAAATGACTTCAAAAAGGAGCTACAGAAAAAGTTCATCGTTAAAGATTTAGGCCAATTAAAAGACTGTCATGGAATGCGTGTAACACAAGCCGGAGGGACGTTTACACTTGACCAAACCAGTTACATAGAGAAACTAATACATAAATTTGGCATGAACGACGCCATTCCTGTCTCAACACCTCTTGAACCTGGACTCAAGCTGATTTTACCTGACAAAGAAGCCGAACGCCCAGATCTTCCATACCAGCAGCTCATCGGCTCCCTAATGTATGTTGCTATAGGCACGAGACCTGATATAGCTCATGCTGTGTCACTTCTCAGCCAATTCAACACACATTACGGGGAGGTGCACTGGCGAGCCGCTAAGCGGGTCGTTCGCTATCTTAAAGCGACAAAATCAATGGGTCTACGATTTCAAGACGACAAAACATCGAGCCTCAACATTGCGGGCTACGCGGATGCCGATTACGGGTCGTGTCTCGTAGATCGTCGGTCGTACACAGGGTACGTATTTACGTTCAGTGGAGCACCCATATCTTGGGAGTCCCGCAAACAGCGTACGGTTGCTCTCTCGACGACGGAAGCCGAATACATGTCACTGAGCGATACATGTAAAGAGGCTATCTACATAAAGTCCATTGTAAATAATCTCATGAACACAGTCACACCCATAAAACTGTTCTGTGATAATCAAAGTGCTCTAAAGCTATCTCACAGCAACAGTTATCATTCTCGATCCAAACACATTGACATTAGGTATCATTTCATACGCACTTGTTTGGACGACACACTCATCTCATTACATTACATCCCCACAAATCACATGCCTGCTGATGTTTTGACAAAACCTCTGCCCAAAATCAAACATCAGAAGTGCATAAAATTGTTAGGGTTAAGTTAGTTTTGTTTGTAATGTTACTTTATTTGTGCCGTCATTTGTTTGTATTACGTGTTGTATGTAGTTATCAATTTGTTTTAAAAATGTCTTGTGTTTATAGTTTTAAGGTGTGTATAGTATTGTGTTTGTTAGTTTTATTTACTTAGATACATGGTGTCCTTATTACGGGAAGGTGTAAAAACTATTTACTAAAATAAGGACACTGGCTGTTTTATAGTGTTGTCATGTAAGTATTTGAATGTTGATAGACTCTTATTTTGACACACTGTTGTCACAAACTTTTGCTACGACTGTTCATCTCTGTCTATTTAAATATATATTTATTTCCACCAATCTGCGTTTTCACTGCAGTAAGCACTCGGGGAAGCGTAGTTTTCTATGAGTAAAAGATTTTTACGGTCGGTTAAGTATAGTTTCGGAGATGGAACTGTGGAAGTATAATACAGTAAGGAATGATTAGTTAATCTGTGACAGTACTTCAATCTGAATTCTCACTACAAAATTAATTGCGTTTTGGTGGAGCAACGCAATGGCAAACTTTTTATTTTTTATTTTAACGCCTGTGTCGCTCTGTTTTTACACGATCTGCCGTGCGCAATCACGAAAAGAATATACAAAATAAACAGAGCTGTCAATCGGCCGTCAGTCAGGTGTGCCCGCAGCCTTACACACAGGCATTAGGCATACCTGCATTTGCCGGCACTCGCGGTGCGGCGCCGGCGGAGACATGGGACGCACGTGCTATTGCCGAGCTGTATTCAATATGACATTATTAATGATATTTTGAAAGAATGCAAAAAAAATATTCGTTTGAAAATGAAAGTACATTTGTCACCTCTGTGCAAGAAAAGTCAAAAGTCAAAATCTTAATTAATTTGTTTAACCTC
This sequence comes from Scoparia ambigualis, assembly GCA_963921215.1. NCBI lineage: Eukaryota > Metazoa > Arthropoda > Insecta > Lepidoptera > Crambidae > Scoparia > Scoparia ambigualis. The sequence continues at coordinate 1,200,792 of OY992511.1, forward strand.
CACAGACACTCATTGACTCAAAACTTAAAAGTTTCAAAAATGTAGTATACACTGTGAAAACTTAAAGTTTTGTTTTATGCTGAATCTACTTACAGTTTGGATTTTGGATGAGCCCTCAACCGAGGAGAAGTAGCAAGATATAGAGAAGGCGTTTATTTTTTTACATCTTCTAAACCAAATGATTATTGGTTTGCCATGATTGCTGACTTTGTTACATACCTCAACGCAAAACATATACGCAAACGCAATGCTTCTGCATTATTCAATTCGGGAAGTTCTAGTTTGCAAATTGGTATGTTTAACTTAGGCTGCAGCGTCACATGCAAACATAGATTATGCGTCAAAAGTTGCGAGGCAAATGTGAAGCATAAAACACATCCACTCAATATTTACACGCGAAGTTCGGCCCCGACAGGAAACAATTTGGACCGCGCCGGATTCCACTTATATCTGGAACAAAAACGCGAACAATAAATAACTTTTCAGGGCAAACTAAAATTGGTTGCAGTTTGAAGTTACGCCGGTCGCTTTGCAGCTTTTGACTCGGTTGTTGTGTTTGGAGAGGTGTTTCAAACAGTCGCCGTCCGTTGTTAGTTGTGAAATTTTTTAATGCATTGTTTATGAGTAATGTTACACATTACCTCATTGTTAATAAAGCTATTGTCTTTTGTTTTACAAACGATTACACGATTTTGGGGTTAGTTTCTTTTAAAATAAAAGAATAGTGGCGTTTACATGTTTTTTTTATTTGACAGAGATGTGTGTAGTCTCAACAGTTAACCTTCCAAGGATCTGTTCCGGCCCTCCGGCAATGAACCGGCATTCGGTAGCTCCTACAGCCAGCAACTAATGGAATCGATCGCGAGCGGGAGATTGACGCGTATATTGTTCCGTGATTTATTGTTCCCCGCTCCGCTTTCAATCGTTTTCTGGTCAGATTTTATTTCTATTTGTGTTGCAAAGGTTACTCCGCGATATTAAACGCACACAATTCAAAGTTGACGTGGCAGTAAATTATTTATTTTGTACTGGCACAATAGTACGGTAAGATATTGAAGACGGAGCTGTATGCTTTGTCTCTTTTATAGCTACATGGCTCTACATGTGACAATTTTATTACTTTAAATTATGTGTTTTCAAAGTGATTTGAAAAGACATAACAGAATAGAATGTACAAAATATTAATAACTATGTAAATTGTAGTTGTAAGATCAGTGTGGTTTAAGTAAATATTGACCACATACGTATAATAAATTATTTATTTCTACATTTTATCAAACTATGTTTTATTTGTTGATTTGTACTCGTACTTGTTCACTAGTACTCGCAGTACATACAGGCGATAAATATTTCCTTTTGCCATGATCCCATGCTGGCTGATCCTCCGTAGTTCTTACAGTTTGCAGGAAGTTAAGCAGTGAAAGTTTCATTGATAAAAGTTCAAAGAATACTTCTCCACTTGAATCGAAGGGGATGCAATATGAAAGAGCTTGAACTCTGGCAACTTGTTAATTAACCCGGGATCCAATAAGCCGGAACTAATTGATTGGTTGCAGCCATCACTCCGAGCGGGGAGAAGTAAATTGTTTGTCCGATTCTAATTTGATTTTCAATGAATCTTTTCAGTCTGATATCACGGCAATTAGGACAATTTTAAAAATAAAAATACTATCTTAATTATATGTACCTAATAAAGGTAATATTTTTATTTGTTTTACGGCAATTAGGACAATTTTAAGTTAAATATATTTTTTTAAATGAGTATATTTACTCATCTATCGATTTTTTAGATGAGTTAATATTACCCATCTAAAAAAAATATATTAAACTTAAAATTGTTCTAATTGCTGTGAAACGCAATTTGTAGAGCGTTGCATATGCCGTGAACTAAGAACCAAGTGATCTAGTTTCTTAGATCATTGCTCATATAATGTTGAATCGGGGTATAATTTATCTAAGAGAATCGAAAGGACTCTTTTATTGAAATTTAACTTAATTTAATTTTAAAATTATTGTATCTTAAGTTTAGTCCCTTTGTGACCAAAAAAGTGTAGCATGGGTGTTTACTTTCTCTTTTCTCCGTTTCATTCTCCGGAGCATTCAAGGTCAACATCAAGGGTGGAAAAATCGAGAGCGCTTTTTAGTGCTAGGATCTCGGTTTGACTTGGCCGTGTCGTGGGGATGGGGAAGTACAAGTCGGTTCATCGTGCTTGTTGGTGACGATAAGGTGTCTTGAAACTAACAAAGTGTGCAAGAGTAAAATAATCGGAATAAAAGTTCAGAGCAGAAAGGAAAGCATGTGATCTCGTGGTCACTCTCCAACCAGATCTCATTATATCTCATTAGATACCACACTGCAAATGACCGCTTGTTCCCACGATGTCTGTCTATAATAGAGCCGAAATAAGACAATACATGAACCGTCATTCACTAAGAAAAACCAATAACTATTATTACTCTGCCAAGATTGCCCGACTAAGACGAATGTGTAGTGGCATCGGAAGAATAAGGAGTAGGAAAGGAAGAGAAACGCACAAGAAACTGCACACATCAATAAAGGCGGAAGCTCAAACAATAGTAAAGCTTTACTGTGTGCGTAGCCGTGAAAGAATACTACCTTACCTACCACCCCTTCTCTTCCCTTGGGCGTCGTTAAAGGCGACTAACGGACTAAATACTGCACATACTTACCAACAGTATGCTGTGTAACAGCAGGCGGCAATGGGCTCACCACCTGTCACGCTGAGCACATGTGCAGTCACTATTTCGTGAAAAATGGACTATGTAGAGGACTGTTTTTGCTGTCCTCATTGCTTAGTCTCTGACTAACTCTTTATGGATAATAGTCGTGATAATGTATGTATGTATGTACTATGTATGTGTGTATGTTAACCCATCCCACGGCCGCACCAAATTAAAACGTCTCGAAGTTTGACCGTTCGATTTTTCAACTCGGTCTTTCGACCCATTAGCCGCGGGATCCAATAAGTCGGAATTAATTGAATCGGCCGCCGCCACCGCCCGCCGGGTCGCGGCCGGACGCGCGCGTTTCATTCCGTGCCAACGACTAAGCCGTCTAACACCTGATTGGATACGGAAACTTTGAACGCTTATTTAAGTTGTGCGAACTGCGATGCGATGCGGCGCGAGTTTCAATTTGGACGATATGAATCCTTTGTTGGAGGCGATTAACATTTATTTATGATTTTATTTCAGGGTTAGCCGTTTGTTGTTGCCGTTACCTATGTGAGGCTGAAGTGAATTCGTTACTTAGAGTTATTAATATGTAGCATGTAATTGAGCTGTGGGGTGGCGGCCCATTATAAGAATACTCCAACCCATCTCTACCCTTAGTTATAATTTATTAAAGGCTGACAAATGCTTTAAATCAAATAAATAAAATAAATAAAAATAAGCCATGCCCGTTACGCCGGCAGCCAAGAAGTCGAGCGCTGCAAACTTAGAACCAACACTGCCCGACCCGACCATCGCATGTGTTACGTTGTAAATTCAGGGCCCTGTCTGCCTTTACTAATCTACAAAAGAAGTTCGCAATGGTTGAATAGTACTTACCTGAAATCATTGCTTTAGACTTTAGAATGATCAAATGTCCAAAAACATTAGTCCGTGTAGCTTGTTTGAATTAAATCCATTTTTCTTCACATTAAAGACATGGAGCCTTGGCTGACACATTACAAGACACACTTTTCTTGCATTATCAATTATTACACCTTTCTAAATCAGTTTTAGCAAGACTTTGCGTTGGATTTGGAGAAAGTTGAGTTCCTTTGTTTACGTTTTGTATTTGACATAACACCATAGACAAAATGACAGCCACCGTAGCGACGCCTAGCGGTAGCCGTGTAGTGCCTTGTGTACTAGTTAAATGTGAAACAAAGCTAAAATTAAAACATGGTGTTAAATGTTAGTGTTGGAGTGTGAGTTTTTAGTTGTGCAACAGCGTTGGGAAGCTTTTGATAACCCATGGCGCTGCGAGTCCCTGGTTATGATAGGTTGCAGCCCCAGATACACAGATAGCAGACTGCGGGACCCTAATTTATGTAACAGATCTGAACTAGGCGTGCAGTGTTATAAATAGGCCCCGTGTTGATAATTTCAGATGCTTCGAGAGGCCCGTCTCGCCGCCAGGATTTAGAGCTGGGCCCTAAAGCCTGGACGCGAAACCTGCCTCTTCGGGGCACCAGCGGC